>OZ038465.1:15135666-15735666 GCA_964036295.1 Plumapathes pennacea | reverse complement strand
GGGGTTTGTTAAACATTTGGCCAAACGCTGGTTGCAGTTATAGTCATGATTAGATACGGACCTAGTTAATTCTTCATTGCGCCAAGCATCTGGTTATTAATTCTCGCGCAGCTACCCCAGGTTTACAGGAGAGAGTACGTGTTTAGACTGGTCAAACGTATCTATAATATGGAACTGATTGACCAATAGAAGGCGGATTTTGTTAAATAGTAATACAGTAAATAAGATATAGTAAATTATAGTTGATCCTTTTGCCCTAAAAGGCAAATAGTCCACTCAAGTAGAAAACTCTCTCAAATGACTGATATGAATGTCTACATCCAGGAGAAAAAGAAAAGACTGTCACAAACAGAAGGGGGGGGGGGGGGGGGGAGGAGGAGAGAGAAGAGAGTTTGCATATTTATTGCAGCATTTTCGGTTTGATTTGACTAAGAAAATTGCAGTGAAGGGATTAATAGAATGATTTATATTTTTTGATTTCACTAATAGTAGTAATATCGTTATGTTGTGCCTTCTGGGAATATCACAATCAATGCAAGTACTGAAGACTAGAAAACTGTAAACCGATTATATCTGCAACTAACTCATTTCGTGGCCAAAGTTATGAGAACAGCGGGCTTATAAATACGGCTTTGGGTTTGTCAGGTTTGTTTGTGATAAGCATTATGACTAATATTGTTGATTGGGGTCTAAATGTGTTCCAAAAGAGGTCACTAAAATGAATGTTGGTGGGTCAGAGTTTTGAGAGATTTACTATACTGTATAAATTGTAGTAAGTGTTGAGTTGTGCATGTCTGGGCACTGCTCCAGCTAGAGAGTGTTAGGAACCGCCATTGTTTATGTTCAAAGGATTATTCTTGAAATCCAAAGTGCGGGAAGCCAAAAGAAATACCCGCATCAGTAACAGCTTATGATCTGTGGTTTCAAGTTAACTGTTTCACTCCGTCATAACTTCGTATCTAAATTTAACTCATTAAATAGTGAACATTGCTTCCCCAAGCCCTCAGATGTTACATTTTTGTATGAAATTAGGAAGTAATCTAAGCAACTTACGCCCAAAGATAAGTCATTCCGAAGCGTTTCTGTATGTTTTTTCGCTCGGGCATGGCGGCACGGAGTGATGATAGGCACTTTAAAGGTTTTATTTGAGCGGTCACACTTTAATAGGTTCAGGAGTTGGAGTGCGCGGGACACAACGGTATTTTCCTTCGATTAAATTTTGCCTGTGATGGTGCAACACGATTTTAGTGACAGCTGCAAATTTTCGGTACTGGTTAATACTGGTCGATTACTGCTAAACATCCCATGAACAATTATTCTCCACCGAGTCCAAAGTCGACTGAAACAATATAGTCATTTTCATGCATTGCACTGAAGTAGTCCAACGTATACGATTCAGCCTCTCGCTCCGTCAGCTAGCTGTTTCAGGTAGTGATTCATTTCTTTTACCAAAACGACGACAAGAGAAAACGAACTGACCACGTGAGACGCATTGCCGCCAATAAGCATATTCCCTTTTCTCGACCCAGAAAAAGGAGACTTACGTTCGCAGATTCTGACGTAGCACAGCTTAGGCATCAGTGACGGCTGTTCGTTTGTCAATAGTATCGAGCCGTCCTGTCCTGCCCGGGGAGGGAAGGGGAGATGCGGGAAGAAGAGGCAGAAAAGGGGCGGGGACTGAGTTGGAGGCTGGTGAAGTCAGGCGGGACATAACATGACTAGAAACCAGACTTATCCATTCCTTTTTTCATTTGAAGAAAAAAAAAGCAAAAATACAAAACAAACCGAAACAAAGTAAGAAACATCATCGTTGGAATGCAATTATTAGCACTACAAATTCAGTTCGCTCTACTGGTGGCACAAGATACCTTTTGACACACTCCTGTAATAGAGAAAAAAAATCAGCATTTCTAGTATAGAGCAAATAACAAAAATGAAAAAATTTAACAAAAATCTTTGTGGCCCAGCATGCATCAGTTCCTAAGTTAGATTTCAGCCCACACATCTGCGCATGTTTCCCCGCCATTGTCATATTCGGTGTAGTCCTTCAGGTCTTCGCCATACCACAGTCGCAGCTCTGTGAAACCGTACACTCGAACATTTACGTTGCGAAACATCAGAGTCGAGGAACTGGAAGTATAACCAGGAAGGGAATACCAGCCATTATTATTGACGCGGCCGTGTGGCGCCAAAATGCGATTGTGTCTGTCGGTTATCACTGCACCGATGCGGTCGCGATTGTTCGGCCAACACCCCCATTTGCTGTAAAGTTGTCCGGGGACATGACATGACGTGCTTCCCCAGCGATAATCCAATCGCAATGACTTCACGAAGCCGCTTTTGGTACACTTAAAAGAACCGTACTGATTTCCCCTGGCTTTAAAGCACACGGGGTCTTGAATTCCGTTCAGTTGCACCCAGCGAGCTTCAGATAAATCCAGAGCGAAGGACGCCAGAATGACCGCCACGAAACAAGCGAACTTTGTTGCTTCCATGTCAAGTTAACTCGTCAGATCTGATGAACACGAAGAAAAATTAGGTACAAACCCCAGAAAAGAAAAAAACGGAAAAACCGGGAAAAAACCCAGAGGGTACTGAATAACCTTGCAAAGTCAAATGCACTTATCACAAGCCACAAAGTAAAAAACGAAGCCGAATAAACAAGATACAGAAGTACTTGATTCATTTCACTGGGACACTGTGTCGATACACAAGAAACTGGTCAAAATTAAGGCAGTGCACTCCCTTGACTGGAGTATGAAGAAAGTGCCCTTCGGCTGCGAATTTTTACCTGGCAAGCGTCGGAATCTTGAGATGTAAGATACTCCTTGTAGTCTAGTTTGCTGGTCCAAACGGTACTGACTCGTTGATTAAATACAGTGGCCTTTTATGTGTAGCGCGTTTGCGCGTCGTAACGCAACAAGGAAATATTTTAGACTTCAAGTGCTTCAGCAGCAAAGGAAGTACATACTATAAATAGAGCTTAAACTTCTTTATGTGGTCGTGTGGAATTTTGCTTTGCGCTGAAGCGGTCATCACACGGGTAGTGTGTGTGTGTGTGTGTGGGGGGGGGGGGGGGGGGGCGGATTGCCACTGACGCCTTCAAATCCTGATCATTTCAAAAGGCCCTGTCTATAAAGACTACTCACTTCAACTTGTGACCCTATTCAGGACGGAAGTTACGACAGTTCGGCTTTTATATCGAATCACGAATGTTGGTATCGGTGTACTCGCGAACGCAATCCTGAGATCATGACCCTGTTTAAGATACTGAAGTGTAAAATGATATATTTTTATACAGAGAGCAAATATGGGGAGTACCACCGCCGCCGCTCCCCCTCCCCTCCCTCCTTGTTTTTTACTGCAACAATACTTCGCAGAGTGTATAGATAAAGTAAAAACACAGGCAGCCCAGGCTTGGGAAGGTCTGTCTGTCTGTCATTTAGTGAATGTTCTATCGTAATAACAAAGGTATCGCATTGACCGTTGGAGATTATAAAGAAATGTACGGGGATTTTGGTCTTTCACCGAACGGCGGTCTTTGGGAACTATTAAACCTAAAGGACCGGTTTTTTAAACAAGGTTTAGACCGGGGTTAAGAAAATCCTGGTTTAAAACCTTGCTTAAACCGAGGAGACTGATTTTTTTTAACGTGATTTATCTTAAACCCGTGCCTAGACGGCCGGTGTTTAATCACAGACCAATAAACTAGAGTAGGTTTAGCCATGGCTTAAATGTCCGACTGGAGAAAATATACGGCATAGCACGCTATAGACAATTGCAGGAATGGGCTAATCGTCGATGTGTCCGACGAATAAGACACCTAAGGGATCGAATAATCTCCTAGAGGAATATGATGAAGAAAATTTCCGTCAACGCTTCCGTTTGAGGAAATATTCGATGATTCTCCTCGTTGATGCATTACAAACCGACCTCGAGCATCACACCTTTCGTTTTTGATATCGGGAAACGCCTTACATACCTCGGTAAGGAGAAGTTTCTCTCCTTCACTAAAGTTAATGGTTCTTGACTGATTTGACGTGGTCAAGCAAAAATGGCGAAACAAAATGCTAATTTATCTACCATGCCGCGTCACGTGAGCACCTCAACCAACTTTTGACAAGGTGTCTCGAAAACTAAGATCTAAGGCCTAGGTCTTAGGTCTTAGCTTTTTGAGACACCCACTTTTGACATGGTCACGAGCAAAAAGTCACTGTAGTCACACTCGTAACTGCACTGCACATCATGCGTAATGCATGGGGATGCAGAAGAATGCCAAAAACTCACCCATCATGAGCCGGGGCTCATCCGCGTTCTAAAAATGCAATTTAGCCTCTGGCTAAACCTGGTTCACAGAGCCGGCGTCTAAACCTCGATTTATGGATAAACCAGGTCTAAGTTAGGACGCGTTTAAATAATCGGCCCAAAAAGTGGCTAAATATGTTTAGTTACGCGTTTGTTACCTCGCTCCGAACGTCAGCTCGCTGGAAGCGGAAAAAATTCTGGGCGGAGAAGAGAAAAGAAGGGAAGGAGGGTCACTCGGGGGTGAAAATCTCCGCAATCAACGAACCAGTCGCGACCAAATTCAGGCACAAGCTAACTGCATAAGTAGAGCCTGGGAACTAGGTAAAGGCGATTGTGCTGGCACCAGTCAGTTTGCGTGGACTTTTCACTGACACGGCAATGACGTCATATCACTTGCATGTTACGTTCGCCTCATGACTTGTGATTGCGTCGCCCGCGAAAAACAGGCTTAAAAGTGTGACCATTCAAATATAACCTCTCCTGTGGATTCCCGGTACATTCGGTAGACAATGGCAGTCGCAAAAGGCCTAACGAGGTTTCCAGACTTTCTTGTCGTACATTCACAATCTAAACAGACATATTTAGTCCGTGATAACGTGTCAAACCCCAAAATATTAAACCAGCTGTGAAGAAGAAATGGTCAATCAATTTCCGCAGGAAAAAGCTTTTCCAAATCACACACGGTTTTATGTGTGGTCTCAATCACTTTGTTAACGACAGTTTTCGATTGACAGACCCAAGGCAGGGAACTCAATCTCCTTTTATCGCCAATAGTTTTGTCTTAAAACTGGGAAAATGGACTGCGATACTTATCGGCTAAGAAAACACAATCTATATACCATATGCTGCTTATTTAGTAACACGTTTATGTTATCGGCTTGTGGTTCTGATCTACAATCTTCTACAGTGCAGTTTTGTCACGTAATGCCGCATTTTTTTTTTTTTTTTTTTGTTTTTTTTTTTGTTTTTTTTGTGTAAGTTAACTTAAATTGTGAATATTGAGTTGAAAACGAGTAATTATTTTGAACACATGGGCCCATAAGGCTAAAGAGTAGTTCAATCAAGTTGGCCGAGACATAAATACTGTAAATACCATCAGCTGAGGATAATCAACTCTTCACTTGACTCTAAAGACGAGAACCGCTCAGATGTTCGAAACGTTGGCCGGGTCACCTCAGTACAACATCCCTTCTAAAGACCACTGGTCTCACCCGGACGATCACACTATTAACCTATACCTACAGCCATATAATGATTGCATCAGAAAAGGAAACTAACAAAAATAGTTTGACGTTCTCCAGATGGTTGGACACGCATCCTAAATGGACCTTGCTTTATTGATGAAATCCTCGAAAGGGCAGTGCATGGAAATATATATACAATCAGTCATACACACAAGATTACAACAGGAATTTGTGAAAATGTCACACTGGATCGATAAGCTTGTAACAGAAACTAGTGAGGTATGGGGAACGACTCGAAAAAGAGAAAATCATCACCAACATATAGTTTTAATACCTTAAAAATTTACAATCATCAAGTGTTACAAAAACCGTGATGGATATTTATCTCATCTGGTGCGCGTAGTGCAATTGACTTCTAGTTCACCATTCTATACAATCGGTCTACAGTTTCTATGTAGAGAACTCTGTTTCGTCGAAGTCCAGTATACTTGCAATGCTGAATTTCTGGCTGCCTGGAGGCAAAGGGGCTCCGCAGGAGACCTCTGTGGGTATTTCAGTTGCTCTTCTTGTCTCGACAGTTTGTTTAGCCCGATGATCAAGAGATATTGTTTTTGTTTCGTGTCCATTCGCAGAGATGCACAACGCTTCAGTTCCAGAGCAGTCATACTCAACGGTTTCGTTCTGTGTGTCTTCAGACTTCCCCCGGGTTCTTCGCCTTCTCCGCCTCCAGAACTTTCCTTCTTCAAACATTTCCTCAAAGGATTCGTCTAAAGTCCAGTAACAACCCTTTCCAGGCTCCGTTTTCGAACGAGGGGTTTTCACGAAGCATTTGTTAAGCGAGAGGTTATGGCGAATGCTGTTCTGCCATCCGCGGAGATTTTGACGGTAGTAAGGGAAGTTTATCTGAATATACTGGTAGATTCCACTCAGTGTTATCCTCTGTCCCGGCGCTTGCTTGATGGCCATAGAAATCAGTGCCACATAGGAGTATGGTGGTTTTGGCAGAACCGGGTGTGTTTCCTGACGAATAAAAAAACCCTCCGCGCATTGACAACTCGTAGCCGGACACCAGGAGCGATAAACACAAGGTGGGCAGTACATCGGTGATGAGATTGGTGCCTGGGTCGTGGCATAGGCCTCGATCTGCGGCAGATATACAGGTCCATGCGGTACAAATCTGCACCGAGCTTGCGAGGAATACATCCGAGCTTGCTTCAAATTAAGTGACCACGAAAAAAATCGAACCAGCCAGTGACGCGCTAAAAGCACTGCTGATATGGCAGTGAAGTGATTTGCTGTAATCATTGAGAGCCCCTGCGGTTACCTACCGACCACCCAGGTCAATCGATGCCGTCATATAATTGCAGCTTGTTTGTAAGCCTGAGGATACAGCCGCTCCATATCCGGACGCGCCTCTAGGAAGCGGCTGTATTCTCAGGCTACTTGTTTGTTTACAGTACATAGTAAAGTGTTTTTACGGCGATTTCCAACCGCCAAATCAACCTAGCTGTTCGACAAAGAAAAGTGATAAAAAAAAAAAAAAACACCGCCGAGCTATTTTGTGAAGCCGACGCGTAATCTTCCCATCTCCTCCCCCCCTTCCCCCCCCCCCCCCCCCCCCAAAAAAAAAAGAACCCACAGAGAATCAGAAGCGAGGCAGTGAACTGGGCCCGGGACAGGGCACAGTGTTTATTATCTCCTCTCCACAGAAAGGACAAATATTGACATTGGGAATTTGCTTCCAGACATTTGTACAAGCATATTTATTCTGAGTGCGACTTGAAGCGAGTGTTTTAACTTCCGCATATAAAACACATGAAGTCTTTGTCCACATTGCCACTGCAACGAGGGCTGGCAGTCCGAAATAACTCGGAACCGATAACGATGATTGATTCGAAACGTGGACAAACCACATATGTAGACACTCGATACGAAATGCCATTGATTTCATAGTTTGTTTCAGATCAGCTGATAGTCGGTCCTTCTCGTACGTGCGCTATTGAAGTCATTACAGGATGTGGTTGGGTGGCCCTATTCGATATAATCTCTTTAAATCTGCTACCGACAGAGGTTCTGATATCACACGTTGAGCGAGAAGTACTGTATTCGTTTTCAGTTTTTTTCTCGGTGATGGGGCCACTCAATAAGGCCTTAACTTAGTATGTCTGACTCAACCAGTCACCCCCAACACTACCTACATATATAAAACGACGGACAAAAAAACATAGAAGCGAAATATCTGGCCGAGTTACGCGCAATGTCCTGCCATACAGTGCACTACATGTGATAAAAGTGTCCCATATGATTTCATGTGTCTTTTGGGGGCGAGGTAAAGCCCTTTTGGGTCACTTTAGCGTTTGAAGAAAGGGGCCGAGAGTCTATGACATTCAACACTGCTGGAAAAAATCACCACTATAATTGGCCTAAAAGACAAAATCACAAGAACAGGCAATAGCCAAGGCCCATAGTCAAGCAGAAAAGTGAAGGGAAATTGCATTATGGCATATGTATTCCTATGCCTCTTATGATGCAGAACAAGCGGGGTTGTAGTGGATTTGGCCAGGTTAATTAAGCAGTGAAGAGCCAAAGATATAAAGAACTTGTTTGGAGTGTTTTAAAACTCCAAAGAGACGAATCTAGCAAATTAAGTTGCACAAACAAACAATGCATTAAAAATGGCTCAATTGACGGAAACCGTTTTCTCAAGTATCCGATATTTATTATCATTCACTCAAAATAAACTTGCGGCTACTTTGATTGCGCCTGTGAACTTGTGCCCTGTCGGGTCGGAGAACTTCAAAAGAAATAAAACATCACAGTGCTGTTGACTCGAGAGGTCTGTGAGGCGGCAGTTGTGATTTAATCACGTATCTGTAGATCCCTAGTATAACTGCGGACATTGTGTTTCTTTGGCAGAGACTGGAAATCTCAACTTTCAGTTTCAGCTGCAGCCTGATGTAGTGCCAGAATCGTTTCTCTTGATATCATCTTTAGGAGCGGCCTGTAGGCACATTACAACAAACTCAAAATACACAATGCCGCTACGCTAGGAAGTTTCAGATTTCGTGTTTTTGTTGTCAGATAATAAACAAAGAGAAAGTTCCTGTAAACATGTTTTTGTTTTCATCCTGGCATGGCACGACCACCGACGATGTCATTTCGACATGTTGTCACTAAGACCAAGGTGTTTAGGAATTTAGTTCAAAAGTAAAACAAACAAAAACAAAAATATCACTGCAACATTGGTCCGGTTTCTCGATTGAGCCTGCACTCATTCGGTCAACGGCATTTCCACCTAAAGGCCGTTCCCCACACCTCCCTATTGTTTTCATTACAAGTTTACCGATCATGTGACATTTTTACGAATGCTGTAGGGCTAGTCTTGTGTGTATGAGTGACGGTATACATTTTGCCAAGCATTGCCCTGTTTGAGGATTTCATCACTAAAACGCAAGGTGCTATTCAGAATGCGTGTCCAGAAATCTGGAGAAAGTTGTAATATTTTTCTTAGTTTCCTTTTCTGATGCAATCACAGCCTTCGCGCTAGGTTTTTGAGAAATGCGTTCCCGCCAAAATGCGCGGCTTGCATTCCACTCAAAGCCTTTGTTATTTTTTAAAGTTTAACTTCCGGTGGGTTTTTTTTTAAAAAACTTAAGCCTCTAAAATTCACAATTTGAAGTTTATTAATTTTTTTTATTTCTGGCCTTTTGCACCTCCTACTTTGGTGCTTGCACCCAAGGCGAAAATTATGAACAAAGTTCGTGCTGTTCCGGAGAGAAGCGGTTTGTCGCCTTGGCGGCAGTCGCAGCTTTGCTTAATGGACTCGGTGGAGCGAAATGAAAACTGTATTCAGGGTAATGAGACTGGAAGAACCCAGGAGTGCAAAGGAAAGCTGTATCAGGAGGATTTTAAAAGCAAGTTCTAAGTTCTTAGTCGCCGGTTAAATTTCCTGTTTGTCGCCACCGTACTGCGACGAGATACGAGATACATTACACGAGATACCAACAGCATTCAAAAAATTGCAGCGGACTGACATATCCCAGCAACAGTTATATCTTGTGTTTGACTGCATTGGAGCGTCCAAGGTTACAGGGCTAGCGGTAGCCCCAACAACTGCAGCGTGCCTCAAAGACCGTTGTTTTTATTTTATGCACTAGTCAATTAAAACCCCTCCCCCCCTCCCCCCCCCCCCCCCCCCGGCCCCGGGACAGGCAGGGGGATAACAGGGACATTGGGCCCGTTTTGAACAACGATCTGTCCCGTGGGGTGGGGGATTAAACCAATTTCGCTTCCTGTTCCAGTCCCCACCTCGGGACATGAGATGGGAACTGGAACAGGAAGCTGATTTTGAGCAAACTAATCGCTTTCACCCGACGATCAAATTTACGGCTGAAATCTCAGAAAAAGAAACAACATTTCTTGACACAATAATTTACAAAGGCGAGCGTTTCATCGATCAACCTTTAATGTTCGCACTTATTTCAAACCGACTGAAACATTTCAATACACACATTTTGCCTCGTCACCCACCAGACGTCACAAAAGGATTTATCAAAGGGGAAACCCTTCGACTCCTACGGACAAATTCGGCAAAATCAACATTTGAAGAAAATGTCACAAACTTTAAATCACGCAGCCTAAAATCAAGAGGTTATCCTAAACATCTAATCGAGAAAATTATCTCGGATGTAAAGTTTGAAAAAGGGCAGTCGGTCCTAAAATTAAACCTAAAATTAGAACAAACAAAAAAAGCTTGCCGTTCGTTACGCAATACCAACCGTCAATGCACAACCTCAAAGAAATTCTGTTGAAGCACTGGCATTATACAAAATCAACCCTTGCTGAACAAGATATTTACAGAACCTCAGATTATATCCTTTAAGGGAGAAAAATCTCTAAAGGACATGCTCGTTAGAGCAAAACTATAAAGGCTCGAAAGACTAATGTATACAAATTAATCGTGTTTGGAGTCGTGTAGGCCTGTCAGCTCCCCTTTCTTGTCGAGAAGTTCCTGTTCCGTTTCGTTTATTGTTTTGCACCACATATAATGGTATGTTTTCTATAGTTTGTGAAAACCTGTAACACAGCCCAGCCATGATTGTATTTTTTTTAACGACTTGCGCCTAATACATTTTAGAGATTAAAACTCTTGATCCACACATGATCCCCATGGGGTGGGGACATTGGCATCATTTGATCAGGGCCTAAGTCAAATCCCCCGCCCTGTCCCGGGGTCGGGGGTAGGGGTTATCCAGCCAGGTGAGCCAAGCTACCGCGACATGATAATATGGAATCTCGATGGTTCATGTATTCTACAATTATCACCGAGCCGTTCCACAGCGAGTCGCATCGACCGTCATGAACACAGACCGGAAGTTCAAAAACTAACGCATGCGCAGACGTTTTGCCGCGGTGTCCATCCAGCCAGGGAGAACTCCGCTTCTCTTCCCTTCCCATCTTTCTCCGCGCGCCCCCTCCCCTTCCCATACTTCCTTGCGCACCTAGTTGGCATCGAGGAGGAGCGACTGGGGACGAGGCAAATCAGTGGGCGGGAATTTTGACACCTTTTTGCTGAGCCACCTCGCCTCGTGATCATATGCTTCGACAGTTTGCCGGAAAACAAGATGGCCGAATTTTGCTTGTCGCTTCACAAGATTTTCACGGATCCCCAAGTTCGCAATGGCTTCCATGTCAGCAGGAAAGAAACCTTCAGAGTCCCAAACGCCTCTGCTCTCCCTTCAGCTAGAGCATCCACCTTGCTCGCAACTGAAGAACAGTATAGCCTTCAAAGCGTCCGGCTCCACACCTAAACGAAACTCCTTTTTACAGGTAATTTAGTTTTAGGTTCTGTCGTTGTTGTTTGTCGTTTCTCCCCGTAACCATCTCGCCTTCTCAGGCCATGTGCGCGCTCAAGTTTCCTTCCCGTGTCATTTATGCAAAACGCATTTGTCACCTTGATCACACCCTCGTGTTAATTTGTTTGGCCTTCGTTTCTCCCTTGTCTCCCTTCATATCCTTAATCTTCGATAGTTATTTTTCCCCCAGTTTTCTTGTTTTGTTGCTCTCCCAGTCACATAGCATTTTTTTCTTCTGCTGTATTTTCATTTCTGTTCCTTCCTTCCGTTCCTGGTATCTTTTGCTCTGTTTCACCTACCGGTTTTCTATCTTATTCTCATCTATCTGTTTACGTATTGGTATAGGTATTTATTTTTTGTTAGTCATGCTTTATATTGCTTTACACTTTTTGTTGTTCTGTTGGTATCCGTGTCTCTTGGTTCCAGCCCGACACTGGGCAGGAATTGTGTGTGTCCTTGCAATTCAATGTCATGAAAGTGGAAGTTTCAACTCCTTGAAATTCAAACTGTGCATTTTTTTTTGATAATTGCTCACGGCTGCAGCAAGCTTAAAATAATTGCAATGTCTTTTTTTTTTTTTGTTTTTTTTTTTGTGGGTCGAGAATCAGCACACTGTGATTGGTTCACATTGTCACATGACATGCAATGACGTAAATTGACTACATGAACAACTTGAGATGTGGGCTGTTGAATTGCTCTTCTGTGTGTGAAAGTTGACTGCATCCCATCCAAACTAAACACTGTTTGGCTCTGTGGAACATGTTGCAAAACTGATAAACTGGATTTTAGGGATGATTTTTGCTTGCGTTTCTAAGTTCACAGCGGAAATTTGATAAATTTGATTATTTGATGGACACCACATGTGATTTCAAAGAACTCTGTCGCCGCTAATTATTTAGTCCCGATGAAACTTCCTGTGGCGACACGAAATATTTCTGGGAAGATTCCAGGCCAAAGACGAAAACCAAAGTTACGATGAGCCTTAGCCGTAAACAATGGCAATCTCTGCTTTACACTGTACATGACATCTGTTGCCTCACAAAATGCTTCTGCTTATCATATATTGCCTGTTGAAATGTTTCTTCAATTCGATCATATAGCCTTTGTTTTGCAATGGCGATTGTATACTAGAAATGAAAAATACACCTAATTAGTGCTGGGCATTTAGTTTTGCAGTCACAAATGGGCTGAACACTCTGTGAACAAAACTGCGCAATAATATTGTAAACAAGTATCGTGTTACATTCCTCGCTTTCAATTTTATATTAAATATTTATAACAAATTTTGTTACAGAGCACGAATACTCGAAAGCCTTATAGAAATGAAACGCAAAAAAAACATTAGATTGAAGCGTGAAGGCTGGATTAATCTTGGCCTTTGACTAGAAATAAGTGTTTGAAGTCACTGTCAAATTTGATTGTGCATAAACAGACAAGTCACGCATTACTCACCTTTTCCTGCTCTGACCCTTTGGTTCCTAAGCTCAAAATGCAGAATCGCTTAACCTTTAAGAAGCAAGTGTATGAGTGTTGTAATGATAGTTTAATCAGGTTTCATTTGAGCAAGGTGTCAAATACTAAGCTCTCTATACTGTGATATTTTTCTGGTGAAAAACTGGAAGTCTCTTGGCAGTTCCACTCTCGTCCCTAATTTCCATTTTAGTATAATATTCTGGTCTCGACCCAATTCACGCCACGAGCTCACTGGCAATGCCAGTCTAGCTTTGTGATACAGGGCATTTATTTTTTATTTTTTCTGGTGATTGAAACTGTTTTCTGATTCAGATGAACTATTTGGTAAATATACTGTAGCATGATTTGTATAAAAGGTATTTTATCTCTCCCAAGTTGAGGTAATCGAATTAGCATTTTCCTTTTCACTATCAATGTTGTTGTGTTTTATCATTGACAATTATTATATTCTATTTTTGTCAGTACCCGTGCTCAATATTTTCATCCACTGATTACAATATTATTATTTTATACTGTTTTCTTACGCCAAGTTTCCTGTTCTCCCAACTATAGTCAGATGTTCTCCTACTGCTCCAGACTGTTCCAGGGTGACATCCTCCAGACTGTTGCAGACAGACTCTTCTGGGCTGACTTCCTGCAGACTTTTGTGGACATTCCTCCATCATACTGTTCCAGGCTCCATTCCAATATTATCATCCATTGTTGTCTTCCTAACTACATGTTCTTCTATGTCCCCTCAATTCCCTCGTCCCCTGTATGATCATTGTGTGCCTTCTACCAACCTGATGATGACCATCATTCAGCACCACTGAAGGATGAAGGGTGCAGGTGAATGTTAGCAAAGGGGTAGGCAGGAAGAGGTTTGAAACAGGACTCTAAGGAGACCATGGGCACATTGTTTTCCCTCTGGTGAGTTGTAGGAGTTAAGTGAGAGAGTTAGGACTAGAATGGGGAGAATTGGCCAAAGCAGTGGTACGCATTTCAATCCTCAAAATGAGAAGAATGGGCAGGTGACTTGAGGCTGGGCCGGCTACAGACAATCTTAATGACGGAGATGCACCCTCTGTCAGTAGTTTAAAATTGTCGCCAGTCGCGGGTGTTTCACAACGTCTGGACCGTAGGGTGCATGACACACGAAGGAAACCGTGATTCATTTTATCCCAGCCTCAGACAGCCGCGGATAACGGAAAAATCCACCCATTTAACTTGTGGAGAGGGTTGTTATGGGTACCACTGCTTGGGCGAATTCTGCCCATTCTAGTTCTTGCTCTCTCACCTAATTCGTGCAACTCATCAGAGGGGAGGCAATGCACCCACGGACCCCTCAGGGCCCTGTTTTGACTCTCTTCCTGTCTATCCCCTCGCTGATATTCATCTGCATTCTTTCTCCTTCAGTGTGGTTGGGTGTTGGTCGGAGGGTAGGTGGATAGGGACTGGGTTGTACAGGTGATTGGGGAGGGATGGGATTTGAGGGGAAGGGGTGGGAGAGGGGGCCTGGGATGACCGTGAATGTGGTTGTGCAACCATCACCTCCCTTGGTGTACCTCCACCATCCCAGGCCCCCTCCCCCGACAGGATGCCCCATTTCTAACCCATAACCATAACCCTAACTAACCGTAACCCTGACCCTAACACTACTTGACCCTAACCATGTTGCCATAACCTAACCCAACAAACCCAATGAATAAAATTTATTTTTATTTTATTTATTTATTTTGTTTTATTTTATTTATTTGTTTGTTTGTTTGTTTACTTTATTTATTAGTCTTAATGTATGAATAAAGGAATAAAGAAAAACAAGTAAAGAAATATACAAAGAAAGAATAAATGATTAAATAATGTATAAGTGAATGAATTGTAAGTCCAAATTTCAAACTACCATACATCCATAATAATTATGCAAATTATTTGCATCTTTAGCATGCACGGGGCCAGGCAGAATTGATTTATTCATTCATGTATGCATTTATTTAATTATTCACTTTTAATATTCATATAATGAATAAATGAATATATTAAAATAATTAATTATTCATAGAATGAATAAATGAATTCATTAAATAAATAAATAAATTACTCATATAATGAATAAATGAATATATTAAATAATAAATAATAAATTGAAGCAAAGAATAAATAAGGGACAAGTTCCCAAAAGAGAGAATTTCTTTTTAAACAGAGATGGTGTGTAAAGCTGTGTTGGCCTTGCCCTTCAGATGATGGTTGAAGTAAAGAAAGAAACTGTTGCGAGGAAGGTAAGACTAATTTTCACACTACTGTACACCCAAAATTCACATCTTCAGCATGTTTTAGGGCCATGCAGAATACTGGGCCTCCCCCCCTCACACACATATATGAACCATATAGGTATGTGCTACCCTAAAGGGTATCATTTTCAGCATTTTAGTCTGAAATAGGGTATTGATTTTAACCTTTGGCCTGAAATAGGGTTGGACATGTTGATATTTGGTCTGAAAGAGGGCGAAAATTGCACGTTTTGGCCAGGAATAGGGTCAAAAATTGCAAATTTTGGTCTGAAATAGGGTAAGGGTTTTCAGTCCCAGGTAGCACACTCCCACCCAAAATTTTGAGGTGTATCCCCTCCCTCCCAGATATGTAGGACAGACCTGCCCAGTTATTCACTTTGTGTGATCAGTCAATGGTCTAGTTACTATTTTTTAAAAGATAAATTTAGGTTCAGTTTTGTGTTTTTTAAAAATGCATGTTTTGCATTTCATGTTTATACCTTGATGCAATGACCCTCTTTCGGAGCTTCATGCCAGAATGGAAAGACAGTGGTGTCCATGTATCAGTCAATCAGCCGGCTGGAAGATACGAACAACTTCACCGACTCAAGTGTCCAGGCACATCCTCTAGGCATGTCAGAACTGTTATTATAACATACTCTCGATATATTAAGTCATGTTCTTACGCTTCTCTCCTGCTCTCCCAACTTCCCGTGTGCATCCATAACTCGAAAGACGCACGCTAAGCATGAACCAATTCTTAAGTGATGTATATTCAGTGATGTCACACAGTATCAACGAACTTAGAATGTATAAAGCAGGGTTATTTTATTATTGCAAAGTATTATTGAGCTGTTTTTTGATGACTGTCAAAAAAACCACAACCTAAGCAAGTACCCACCACTCACAGAGGCTGAAACATGTTTATCAAATAATTAGCCAAGGTAATCTGTGTTGTTTTATGTTGAAGAAAAAAACCAATCAGCAATGTGAAAACAATATTGGTGCTTTTGCAATTGATCATGTTTTGTTTTTGCTCTTGATTGGCCAAGATTGCTGCTGTTTAGTGAACTTGTTTTTGACCAAATTGTTGGAAAGCATATAGCAAATGCAAAGCCAATGTAAGCAATCACATGAGTACTTTCTGTCATCCAAAAATGGCTCTCTGCTGATGATCATTGAGATGAGTATTTCTTGTTGCTTCATTTTACGTTTTTAGAAAAAATGTACATTTAGAGAATTTTGAAATGTAATTCATTCAGACGTCCACTTAAAGCAGGAGAGTTTGCAGTTCTGTTTGTTGAGACCTGTAATAGCATCTCTGATAGATAATTAATGCATGCTCAAAAAGCTGTTATGAAAATACTTCATGTGCCAAGTTTTGAAGTTGTACAAAGCTTGTTGTATACCATGACATATCCCACAAAATTCACAGTCTACTATGTTATTCCACAGACTTCAGAGTGTTTAAAACAGTTGTTTACTGAGCAAAATTTATTTGACAAGGCTGCAGTGATGTCCTACTATCCCAGAGTTTTGTATCAGGTGGGTGAAATTTATAGTTGAAACAAAATTAATTACAAGGAGATCACATCTGGTAGAAAAAAAAATTAAATTGTTGATATTCAGGACAGCCAAGTATCCACTTTATGTGATCAGTCCACGTCCCAGATCTCATTTTTGAAAGTTCAAGCGAGTTCTTCAGGTTTCTATTAGTGATAATTATGTATTTTGTTTTTGTTTACTGTTGTTGTTGTTTTTGGTCAAGGCTAGAAGAAAAGCAAATCCCAGAATTTGCACTGGGTTTGTGAGGTGGAATGAGGCTGGCTCACCTTCCAGTGCTTCATGGTGAAGAGCAAGTATAAAAGGCATCTATTTCAAGTTGGACATTATAGGCCAAGCTTGGAAGTGTGTGGACAAGTGCATGTACTTACCCCTCTGCATTCTACTAGCTGGGATTGTCATACTGTGCACTGTGATCATGTTTCCAGGTAAATTAGACTTTGTTAGTTTGTAATATTCACTTTTGAATAAACTGTACAGTTCAGTTATAATAGAGAAGCAATAAACAGACAGATGGAAAAAAAAAGGAAAGAAAAAGTAATGAGTTGTAAAAATAATATTCATACAAAAATTTGTATATGTACAAAAAGTTGTTTGACATACAGTAACACAATAAGGACAACTTTAGAAGTTTACTGTTAGTGTGAGAAAGTTTAGTTTCAGTTTTGTTTGCCAAAAATGCATCTTTTTAAATTTCATGTTTGTGCCTTAATGCAATGTCCATCATCCCCTATTTAGGGAGCTTTGTGCAAGGATGGAAAGAGAGAATGAAACAGCCAGAAGATAAGAACTACTTCTGGTCACCAACTCAAGTGTTTAGTTAAATTCCCAACACTGTCTAGGCATATAAGAACTGTCAGTGATATATATTTATGGATGTCATACAGAAAAAGCAAATGCAGGTTTATTTGTTTATTGCAAATTGTTATGGAGCAGTTGATTAATTTTTTGATGACTGTCAAAAAACCAAAACAACAGAGCAAGTACCCAACCGATCACAGAGGCTTAACCATGTTTTTCAACCAATCAGAATTAGCCAAGGTATTCAGCTGTATTGTTTTATGTTGAAAAAGAAACCAATCAGCAATGTGAAAACAATATTACTTTCTTGAGTAGAGATTACTGAAATCAATGCTTTTGCTTTTGCTTTTGCTGCTTAGTGAACTTGTTTTTGACCAGTTTTTCAGAAAGCATAGCGAATGCAAAGCCAATGTAAGCAATCACTTGATTACTTGTACTGTGATTGGAAAACAGTTCTATGCTGATGACCATTTAGATGAATAATTCTTGTTGCTTTGTTTTATGTTTTTAGAAAATTTTACCTTTAAAGATTTTTGTGAATAATAAAGCAGTGAACGCATGTGGCTGGTGATGGTGAATGATGCCTTCTGTTTAACATTCAAAACACTCAGAGAATATTGAGTGACATCGCCTTTCTGCTTGCAGGGGTCACGGCAGAATTTTAGACTCGACCCACCCCCCCCCCCCCCTCAACCTATAGTATTTTATAATATTGCTGTCAACATTTTACTGATCCTGTAAATTCATATCCGTGTTCTTTACTGCAGCTTGTTTGCGGCTGCGATCCCCCTTGCAGCTTTTTCCTCGTCCGGGAAAATCCACCGGAACTAAAAACACCAGCGCATGCGCAGACGTTTTGCCGAAATGCACTTCCGTTAAGTAGACTAGTGTTCAGGCTAAGCCGCGCAGGAAACACGTGACTGGAAAACGGGCGACACAGCTGGTACGCAGTTCCAGACTCGAGGGACAGGAAAATCAGGTGACAGACTCGACTTGTTGATGGTGCATGGACTTTGGAAGACTGTGCTCCCTAAAGCAGGTACATCAGCTTCATATGCATGCATGACTGTGCACAATATGAACTAGAGTTTATGTTGAAAAGAACAAAATCACCGTATGGCCAAACAGTCTAACAGCTCAATTGTCACACGGGGGGGATTTCTCATATATTGGGTGGGAACGTGCCGCCTGGGTCTGTAAACCCTTACCCTATGACCAAAATGTACGATTTTACGACCCTATGTTAGACCAAAAAATGCTTCGGACTAAAATACTGAAAACAATAGGGTGGGAGGGGGGAAATTATTCACTCACATCACACAAAACTATTGATCTAAATATGCTACTATAATTAGTTGAAAACTTACAAACTAACATGGTAAAAAGTTTGAGCTATAGACAAAGTCAATGCTTATTGGGTGGCCAAACAAAACGCAAGTTGAATGCAACTCAAAACCTTTCCCTGATTAACAATGTGGGTTCATTTTGCCACAGTCCAATATTAATAATAATGTGTAAGTAGTTTGATGAATTAAATAGTGAATGTGCAATCTTTACAATCAAAATCAAAATAAACAATCAAAATATTTTGGTCCTTGAGTTCAACTCAAACACTGGAAATAGGCAGTCGAGATGGTAAATGATAGGAATCAGCCTTTTGATTTTGAAAATATGTTTTATTCTTGGAGAAAACACTGGTCAAAATTAGACTTAGTTAGGGTTTGACCCAGGCTCGTAGGGTTTATAAACCAAAATATTTTGGTCCTTGAGTTCAACTCAAACACTGGAAATAGGCAGTCGAGATGGTAAATGATAGGAATCAGCCTTTTGATTTTGAAAATATGTTTTATTCTTGGAGAAAACACTGGTCAAAATTAGACTTAGTTAGGGTTTGACCCAGGCTCGTAGGGTTTATAAACCAAAATATTTTGGTCCTTGAGTTCAACTCAAACACTGGAAATAGGCAGTCGAGATGGTAAATGATAGGAATCAGCCTTTTGATTTTGAAAATATGTTTTATTCTTGGAGAAAACACTGGTCAAAATTAGACTTAGTTAGGGTTAAACCCAGGCTCCTAGGGTTTATAAACCAAAATTTTTTGGTGCTTTAGTTCAACTGAAACACTGGAAATAGGCAGTTGAGATGGTAAATGATAGGAATCAGCCTTTGATTTTGAAAACATGTCTTAATCTTTCAGAAAACACTGTTCAAAGTCAGACTTAGTTAGGGTTTGACCCAGGCTCCTAGGGTTTATAAACCTAAAATTTTTTGGTGCTTTAGTTGAACTCAAATACTGGAAATAGGCACTTCAAATTGTAAATGATAGGAATCAGCCTTTTGATTTTGAAAATATGTTTTATTCTTGGAGAAAACACTGGTCAAAGTCAGACTTAGTGAGGGTTTGACCCAGGCTCCTAGGGTTTATAAACCAAAAATATTTTGGTGCTTTAGTTCAACTCAAACACTGGAAATAGGCAGTTGAGATGGTAAATGATAGGAATCAGGCTTTTGATTTTGAAAATATGTTTTATTCTTGGAGAAAACACTGGTCAAAGTCAGATTTAGTTTAGGGTTTGACCCAGGCTCCTAGGGTTTATAAACCAAAAATTTTTTGGTGCTTTAGTTCAACTCAAACACTGGAAATAGGCAGTCGAGATGGTAAATGATAGGAATCAGCCCTTTGATTTTGAAAATATGTTTTATTCTTGGAGAAAACACTGGTCAAAGTCAGACTTAGTTAGGGTTTGACCCAGGCTCCTAGGGTTTATAAACCAAAAATGTTTTGGTCCTTTAGTTCAACTAAAACACTTGAAATAGGAACTTCAGGTGGTAAATAATAGGAATCTGCGTTTTGATTTTAAAAACATATCTTAATCTTGGAGAAAACGCTGGTCAAAGTAAGACCTACTTTAAGGGTTTGACCCAGCCTCCTAGCTGGGTTTACAAACGAAAATTTTTTGGTCTTTGAGTTCAACTCAAACACTGGAAATAAGCAGTCGAGATGGTAAAAGATAGGAATCAGCCTTTTGATTTTGAAAATATGTTTTATTCTTGGAGAAAACACTGGTCAAAATTAGACTTAGTTAGGGTTTGACCCAGGCTCCTAGGGTTTATAAACCAAAATATTTTGGTGCTTTAGTTCAACTCAAACACTGGAAATAGGCAGTTGAGATGGTAAATGATAGGAATCAGCCTTTTGATTTTGAAAACATGTCTTAATCTTTCAGAAAACACTGTTCAAAGTCAGACTTAGTTAGGCTTTGACCCAGGCTCCTAGGGTTTATAAACCGAAAATTTTTTGGTGCTTTAGTTGAACTCAAATACTGGAAATAGGCACTTCAAATTGTAAATAATAGGAATCAGCCCTTTGATTTTGAAAGTATGTTTTATTCTTGGAGAAAACACTTGTCAAAGTCAGACTTAGTGAGGGTTTGACCCAGGCTCCAGGGTTTATAAACCAAAAATTTTTTGGTGCTTTAGTTCAACTCAAATACTGGAAATAGGCAGTCGAGATGGTAAATGATAGGAATCAGCCTTTTGATTTTCAAAATATGTTTTATTCTTGGAGTAAACACTGGTCAAAGTTAGACTTAGTTAGGGTTTGACCCAGGCTCCTAGGATTTATAAACCAAAAATTTTTGGTGCTTTAGTTCAACTCAAACACTGGAAATAGGCAGTTGAGATGGTAAATGATAGGAATCAGCCTTTTGATTTTGAAAACATGTCTTAATCTTTCAGAAAACACTCTGTTCAAAGTCAGACTTAGTTAGGGTTTGACCCAGGCTCCTAGGGTTTATAAACCGAAAGTTTTTTGGTGCTTTATTTGAACTCAAATACTGGAAATAGGCACTTCAAATTGTAAATGACAGGAATCAGCCCTTTGATTTTGAAAATATGTTTTATTCTTGGAGAAAACACTGGTCATAGTCAGACTTAGTGAGGGTTTGATCCAGGCTCCTAGGGTTTATAAACCAAAAATTTAGTGGTGCTTCAGTTCAACTCAAACACTGGAAAAAGGCAGTTGAGATGGTAAATGATAGGAATCAGGCTTTTGATTTTGAAATTATGTTTTATTCTTGGAGAAAACACTTGTCAAAGTCAGATTTAGTTTTGGGTTTGACCCAGGCTCCTAGGGTTTATAAACCTAAAATTTTTTGGTGCTTTAGTTCAACTCAAACACTGGAAATAGGCAGTTGAGATGGTAAATGATAGGAATCAGCCTTTTGATTTTGAAAATATGTTTTATTCTTGGAGAAAACACTGGTCAAAATTAGACTTAGTTAGGGTTAAACCCAGGCTCCTAGGGTTTATAAACCAAAATTTTTTGGTGCTTTAGTTCAACTGAAACACTGGAAATAGGCAGTTGAGATGGTAAATGATAGGAATCAGCCTTTGATTTTGAAAACATGTCTTAATCTTTCAGAAAACACTGTTCAAAGTCAGACTTAGTTAGGGTTTGACCCAGGCTCCTAGGGTTTATAAACCTAAAATTTTTTGGTGCTTTAGTTGAACTCAAATACTGGAAATAGGCACTTCAAATTGTAAATGATAGGAATCAGCCTTTTGATTTTGAAAATATGTTTTATTCTTGGAGAAAACACTGGTCAAAGTCAGACTTAGTGAGGGTTTGACCCAGGCTCCTAGGGTTTATAAACCAAAAATATTTTGGTGCTTTAGTTCAACTCAAACACTGGAAATAGGCAGTTGAGATGGTAAATGATAGGAATCAGGCTTTTGATTTTGAAAATATGTTTTATTCTTGGAGAAAACACTGGTCAAAGTCAGATTTAGTTTAGGGTTTGACCCAGGCTCCTAGGGTTTATAAACCAAAAATTTTTTGGTGCTTTAGTTCAACTCAAACACTGGAAATAGGCAGTCGAGATGGTAAATGATAGGAATCAGCCCTTTGATTTTGAAAATATGTTTTATTCTTGGAGAAAACACTGGTCAAAGTCAGACTTAGTTAGGGTTTGACCCAGGCTCCTAGGGTTTATAAACCAAAAATGTTTTGGTCCTTTAGTTCAACTAAAACACTTGAAATAGGAACTTCAGGTGGTAAATAATAGGAATCTGCGTTTTGATTTTAAAAACATATCTTAATCTTGGAGAAAACGCTGGTCAAAGTAAGACCTACTTTAAGGGTTTGACCCAGCCTCCTAGCTGGGTTTACAAACGAAAATTTTTTGGTCTTTGAGTTCAACTCAAACACTGGAAATAAGCAGTCGAGATGGTAAAAGATAGGAATCAGCCTTTTGATTTTGAAAATATGTTTTATTCTTGGAGAAAACACTGGTCAAAATTAGACTTAGTTAGGGTTTGACCCAGGCTCCTAGGGTTTATAAACCAAAATATTTTGGTGCTTTAGTTCAACTCAAACACTGGAAATAGGCAGTTGAGATGGTAAATGATAGGAATCAGCCTTTTGATTTTGAAAACATGTCTTAATCTTTCAGAAAACACTGTTCAAAGTCAGACTTAGTTAGGCTTTGACCCAGGCTCCTAGGGTTTATAAACCGAAAATTTTTTGGTGCTTTAGTTGAACTCAAATACTGGAAATAGGCACTTCAAATTGTAAATAATAGGAATCAGCCCTTTGATTTTGAAAGTATGTTTTATTCTTGGAGAAAACACTTGTCAAAGTCAGACTTAGTGAGGGTTTGACCCAGGCTCCAGGGTTTATAAACCAAAAATTTTTTGGTGCTTTAGTTCAACTCAAATACTGGAAATAGGCAGTCGAGATGGTAAATGATAGGAATCAGCCTTTTGATTTTCAAAATATGTTTTATTCTTGGAGTAAACACTGGTCAAAGTTAGACTTAGTTAGGGTTTGACCCAGGCTCCTAGGATTTATAAACCAAAAATTTTTGGTGCTTTAGTTCAACTCAAACACTGGAAATAGGCAGTTGAGATGGTAAATGATAGGAATCAGCCTTTTGATTTTGAAAACATGTCTTAATCTTTCAGAAAACACTCTGTTCAAAGTCAGACTTAGTTAGGGTTTGACCCAGGCTCCTAGGGTTTATAAACCGAAAGTTTTTTGGTGCTTTATTTGAACTCAAATACTGGAAATAGGCACTTCAAATTGTAAATGACAGGAATCAGCCCTTTGATTTTGAAAATATGTTTTATTCTTGGAGAAAACACTGGTCAAAATTAGACTTAGTTAGGGTTTGACCCAGGCTCGTAGGGTTTATAAACCAAAATATTTTGGTCCTTGAGTTCAACTCAAACACTGGAAATAGGCAGTCGAGATGGTAAATGATAGGAATCAGCCTTTTGATTTTGAAAATATGTTTTATTCTTGGAGAAAACACTGGTCAAAATTAGACTTAGTTAGGGTTTGACCCAGGCTCGTAGGGTTTATAAACCAAAATATTTTGGTCCTTGAGTTCAACTCAAACACTGGAAATAGGCAGTCGAGATGGTAAATGATAGGAATCAGCCTTTTGATTTTGAAAATATGTTTTATTCTTGGAGAAAACACTGGTCAAAATTAGACTTAGTTAGGGTTAAACCCAGGCTCCTAGGGTTTATAAACCAAAATTTTTTGGTGCTTTAGTTCAACTGAAACACTGGAAATAGGCAGTTGAGATGGTAAATGATAGGAATCAGCCTTTGATTTTGAAAACATGTCTTAATCTTTCAGAAAACACTGTTCAAAGTCAGACTTAGTTAGGGTTTGACCCAGGCTCCTAGGGTTTATAAACCTAAAATTTTTTGGTGCTTTAGTTGAACTCAAATACTGGAAATAGGCACTTCAAATTGTAAATGATAGGAATCAGCCTTTTGATTTTGAAAATATGTTTTATTCTTGGAGAAAACACTGGTCAAAGTCAGACTTAGTGAGGGTTTGACCCAGGCTCCTAGGGTTTATAAACCAAAAATATTTTGGTGCTTTAGTTCAACTCAAACACTGGAAATAGGCAGTTGAGATGGTAAATGATAGGAATCAGGCTTTTGATTTTGAAAATATGTTTTATTCTTGGAGAAAACACTGGTCAAAGTCAGATTTAGTTTAGGGTTTGACCCAGGCTCCTAGGGTTTATAAACCAAAAATTTTTTGGTGCTTTAGTTCAACTCAAACACTGGAAATAGGCAGTCGAGATGGTAAATGATAGGAATCAGCCCTTTGATTTTGAAAATATGTTTTATTCTTGGAGAAAACACTGGTCAAAGTCAGACTTAGTTAGGGTTTGACCCAGGCTCCTAGGGTTTATAAACCAAAAATGTTTTGGTCCTTTAGTTCAACTAAAACACTTGAAATAGGAACTTCAGGTGGTAAATAATAGGAATCTGCGTTTTGATTTTAAAAACATATCTTAATCTTGGAGAAAACGCTGGTCAAAGTAAGACCTACTTTAAGGGTTTGACCCAGCCTCCTAGCTGGGTTTACAAACGAAAATTTTTTGGTCTTTGAGTTCAACTCAAACACTGGAAATAAGCAGTCGAGATGGTAAAAGATAGGAATCAGCCTTTTGATTTTGAAAATATGTTTTATTCTTGGAGAAAACACTGGTCAAAATTAGACTTAGTTAGGGTTTGACCCAGGCTCCTAGGGTTTATAAACCAAAATATTTTGGTGCTTTAGTTCAACTCAAACACTGGAAATAGGCAGTTGAGATGGTAAATGATAGGAATCAGCCTTTTGATTTTGAAAACATGTCTTAATCTTTCAGAAAACACTGTTCAAAGTCAGACTTAGTTAGGCTTTGACCCAGGCTCCTAGGGTTTATAAACCGAAAATTTTTTGGTGCTTTAGTTGAACTCAAATACTGGAAATAGGCACTTCAAATTGTAAATAATAGGAATCAGCCCTTTGATTTTGAAAGTATGTTTTATTCTTGGAGAAAACACTTGTCAAAGTCAGACTTAGTGAGGGTTTGACCCAGGCTCCAGGGTTTATAAACCAAAAATTTTTTGGTGCTTTAGTTCAACTCAAATACTGGAAATAGGCAGTCGAGATGGTAAATGATAGGAATCAGCCTTTTGATTTTCAAAATATGTTTTATTCTTGGAGTAAACACTGGTCAAAGTTAGACTTAGTTAGGGTTTGACCCAGGCTCCTAGGATTTATAAACCAAAAATTTTTGGTGCTTTAGTTCAACTCAAACACTGGAAATAGGCAGTTGAGATGGTAAATGATAGGAATCAGCCTTTTGATTTTGAAAACATGTCTTAATCTTTCAGAAAACACTCTGTTCAAAGTCAGACTTAGTTAGGGTTTGACCCAGGCTCCTAGGGTTTATAAACCGAAAGTTTTTTGGTGCTTTATTTGAACTCAAATACTGGAAATAGGCACTTCAAATTGTAAATGACAGGAATCAGCCCTTTGATTTTGAAAATATGTTTTATTCTTGGAGAAAACACTGGTCATAGTCAGACTTAGTGAGGGTTTGATCCAGGCTCCTAGGGTTTATAAACCAAAAATTTAGTGGTGCTTCAGTTCAACTCAAACACTGGAAAAAGGCAGTTGAGATGGTAAATGATAGGAATCAGGCTTTTGATTTTGAAATTATGTTTTATTCTTGGAGAAAACACTTGTCAAAGTCAGATTTAGTTTTGGGTTTGACCCAGGCTCCTAGGGTTTATAAACCTAAAATTTTTTGGTGCTTTAGTTCAACTCAAACACTGGAAATAGGCAGTTGAGATGGTAAATGATAGGAATCAGCCTTTTGATTTTGAAAATATGTTTTATTCTTGGAGAAAACACTGGTCAAAATTAGACTTAGTTAGGGTTAAACCCAGGCTCCTAGGGTTTATAAACCAAAATTTTTTGGTGCTTTAGTTCAACTGAAACACTGGAAATAGGCAGTTGAGATGGTAAATGATAGGAATCAGCCTTTGATTTTGAAAACATGTCTTAATCTTTCAGAAAACACTGTTCAAAGTCAGACTTAGTTAGGGTTTGACCCAGGCTCCTAGGGTTTATAAACCTAAAATTTTTTGGTGCTTTAGTTGAACTCAAATACTGGAAATAGGCACTTCAAATTGTAAATGATAGGAATCAGCCTTTTGATTTTGAAAATATGTTTTATTCTTGGAGAAAACACTGGTCAAAGTCAGACTTAGTGAGGGTTTGACCCAGGCTCCTAGGGTTTATAAACCAAAAATATTTTGGTGCTTTAGTTCAACTCAAACACTGGAAATAGGCAGTTGAGATGGTAAATGATAGGAATCAGGCTTTTGATTTTGAAAATATGTTTTATTCTTGGAGAAAACACTGGTCAAAGTCAGATTTAGTTTAGGGTTTGACCCAGGCTCCTAGGGTTTATAAACCAAAAATTTTTTGGTGCTTTAGTTCAACTCAAACACTGGAAATAGGCAGTCGAGATGGTAAATGATAGGAATCAGCCCTTTGATTTTGAAAATATGTTTTATTCTTGGAGAAAACACTGGTCAAAGTCAGACTTAGTTAGGGTTTGACCCAGGCTCCTAGGGTTTATAAACCAAAAATGTTTTGGTCCTTTAGTTCAACTAAAACACTTGAAATAGGAACTTCAGGTGGTAAATAATAGGAATCTGCGTTTTGATTTTAAAAACATATCTTAATCTTGGAGAAAACGCTGGTCAAAGTAAGACCTACTTTAAGGGTTTGACCCAGCCTCCTAGCTGGGTTTACAAACGAAAATTTTTTGGTCTTTGAGTTCAACTCAAACACTGGAAATAAGCAGTCGAGATGGTAAAAGATAGGAATCAGCCTTTTGATTTTGAAAATATGTTTTATTCTTGGAGAAAACACTGGTCAAAATTAGACTTAGTTAGGGTTTGACCCAGGCTCCTAGGGTTTATAAACCAAAATATTTTGGTGCTTTAGTTCAACTCAAACACTGGAAATAGGCAGTTGAGATGGTAAATGATAGGAATCAGCCTTTTGATTTTGAAAACATGTCTTAATCTTTCAGAAAACACTGTTCAAAGTCAGACTTAGTTAGGCTTTGACCCAGGCTCCTAGGGTTTATAAACCGAAAATTTTTTGGTGCTTTAGTTGAACTCAAATACTGGAAATAGGCACTTCAAATTGTAAATAATAGGAATCAGCCCTTTGATTTTGAAAGTATGTTTTATTCTTGGAGAAAACACTTGTCAAAGTCAGACTTAGTGAGGGTTTGACCCAGGCTCCAGGGTTTATAAACCAAAAATTTTTTGGTGCTTTAGTTCAACTCAAATACTGGAAATAGGCAGTCGAGATGGTAAATGATAGGAATCAGCCTTTTGATTTTCAAAATATGTTTTATTCTTGGAGTAAACACTGGTCAAAGTTAGACTTAGTTAGGGTTTGACCCAGGCTCCTAGGATTTATAAACCAAAAATTTTTGGTGCTTTAGTTCAACTCAAACACTGGAAATAGGCAGTTGAGATGGTAAATGATAGGAATCAGCCTTTTGATTTTGAAAACATGTCTTAATCTTTCAGAAAACACTCTGTTCAAAGTCAGACTTAGTTAGGGTTTGACCCAGGCTCCTAGGGTTTATAAACCGAAAGTTTTTTGGTGCTTTATTTGAACTCAAATACTGGAAATAGGCACTTCAAATTGTAAATGACAGGAATCAGCCCTTTGATTTTGAAAATATGTTTTATTCTTGGAGAAAACACTGGTCATAGTCAGACTTAGTGAGGGTTTGATCCAGGCTCCTAGGGTTTATAAACCAAAAATTTAGTGGTGCTTCAGTTCAACTCAAACACTGGAAAAAGGCAGTTGAGATGGTAAATGATAGGAATCAGGCTTTTGATTTTGAAATTATGTTTTATTCTTGGAGAAAACACTTGTCAAAGTCAGATTTAGTTTTGGGTTTGACCCAGGCTCCTAGGGTTTATAAACCTAAAATTTTTTGGTGCTTTAGTTCAACTCAAACACTGGAAATAGGCAGTTGAGATGGTAAATGATAGGAATCAGCCTTTTGATTTTGAAAATATGTTTTATTCTTGGAGAAAACACTGGTCAAAGTCAGACTTAGTTAGGGTTTGACGCAGGCTCGCAGGGTTTATAAACGTTTTTTTTTTGGTCCTTGAGTTCAACTCAAACACTGGAAATAGGCAGTCGAGATGGTAAATGATAGGAATGAGCCTTTTGATTTTGAAAATATGTTTTATTCTTGGAGAAAACACTGGTGAAAGTCAGACTTAGGTAGTGTTTGACCCAGGCTCCTAGGGTTTATAAACCAAAAATTTTTTTGTGCTTTAGTTCAACTGAAACACTGGAAATAGGCAGTTGAGATGGTAAATGATAGGAATCAGCCTTTTGATTTTGAAAATATTATGTTTTATTCTTGGAGAAAACACTGGTCAAAGTCAGTCTTAGTTAGGGTTTGACCCAGGTTCCTAGGGTTTATAAACCAAAATATTTTTGTCCTTGAGTTCAACTCAAACACTGGAAATAGGCAGTCGAGATGGTAAATGATAGGAATCAGCCTTTTGATTTTGAAAATATGTTTTATTCTTGGAGAAAACACTGGTCAAAGTCAGACTTAGGTAGGGTTTGACCCAGGCTCTTAGGGTTTATAAACCAAAAATTATTTTCTGCTTTAGTTCAACTCAAACACTGGAAATAGGCAGTCGAGATGGTAAATGATAGGAATTAGCCTTTTGATTTTGAAAATATGTTTTATTCTTGGAGAAAACACTGGTCAAAGTCAGACATAGTTAGGGTTTGACCCAGGCTCCTAGGGTTTATAAACCTAAAATTTTTTGGTCCTTTAGTTCAACTAAAACACTTGAAATAGGAACCTGAGGTGGTAAATAATAGGAATCTGCGTTTTGATTTTAAAAACATATCTTAATCTTGGAGAAAACGCTGGTCAAAGTTAGATTTACTTGAAGGGTTTGACCCAGCCTCCTAGGGTTTACAAACCAAAATTTTTTGGTCTTTGAGTTCAACTCAAACACTGGAAATAAGCAGTCGAGATGGTAAAAGATAGGAATCAGCCTTTTGATTTTGAAAATATGTTTTATTCTTGGAGAAAACACTGGTCAAAGTCAGACTTAGTTAGGGTTTGACCGAGGCTCCTAGGGTTTATAAATCAAAATTTTGTGGTGCTTCAGTTCAACTCAAAGACTGAAAATAGGCAGTTGAGATGGTAAATAATAGGAATCAGCCTTTTGATTTTGAAAATATGTTTTATTCTTGGAGAAAACACTGGTCAAACTCAGACATAGTTGGGTTTGACCCAGGCTCCTAGGGTTTATAAACCAAAAATGTTTTGGTGCTTTAGTGCAACTCAAACACTGGAAGTAGGCAGTCGAGATGGTAAATGATAGGAATCAGCCTTTTGATTTTGAAAATATGTTTTATTCTTGGAGAAAACACTGGTCAAAGTCAGACTTAGTTAGGGTTTGACCCAGGCTCCTAGGGTTTATAAACCAAAAATTTTTTCGTACTTTAGTGCAACTCAAACACTGGAAATAGGCAGTTGAGATGGTAAATGATAGGAATCAGCGTTTTGATTTTGAAAATATGTTTTATTCTTGGAGAAAACACTGGTCAAAGTCAGACTTAGTTATAGGGTTTGACCCAGGTTCCTAGGGTTTATAAACCAAAAATTTTTTGGTGCTTTAGTTGAACTCAAACACTGGAAATAGGCAGTTGAGATGGTAAATGATAGGAATCAGCCTTTTGATTTTGAAAATATGTTTTATTCTTGGAGAAAATACTGGTCAAAATTAGACTTAGTTAGGGTTTGACCCAGGCTCTAAACCAAAATATTTTCATCCTTGAGTTCAACTGAAACACTGGAAATAGGCAGTTGAGATGGTAAATTATAGGAATCAGCCTTTTGATTTTGAAAACATGTCTTAATCTTTCAGAAAACACTGTTGACAGTCAGACTTAGTTAGGGTTTGACCCAGGCTCCTAGGGTTTATAAACCAAAATATTTTCGTCCTTGAGTTCAACTCAAACACTGGAAATAGGCAGTCGAGATGGTAAATGATAGGAATCAGCCTTTTGATTTTGAAAACATGTCTTAATCTTTCAGAAAACACTGTTCAAAGTCAGACTTAGTTAGGGTTTGACCCAGGCTCCTAGGGTTTATAAACCAAAAATATTTTGGTGCTTTAGTTCAACTCAAACACTGGAAATAGGTAGTTGAGATGGTAAATGATAGGAATCAGGCTTTTGATTTTATAAATATGTTTTATTCTTGGAAAAAACACTGGTCAAAGTCAGATTTAGTTTTGGGTTTGACCCACTGGCTCCTAAGGCTTATAAACCAAAATATTTTGGTCGTTGAGTTCAACTCAAACACTGGAAATAGGCAGTCGAGATGGTAAATTATAGGAATCAGCCTTTTGATTTTGAAAATATGTTTTATTCTTGGAGAAAACACTGGTCAAAATTAGACTTAGTTAGGGTTTGACTCAGGCTCCTAGGGTTTATAAACCAAAATTTTCTGGTGCTTTAGTTCAACTCAAACACTGGAAATAGGCACTTGAGATGGTAATGATAGGAATCAGCCTTTTGATTTTGAAAACATGTCTTAATCTTTCAGAAAACAGTGTTCAAAGTCAGACTTAGTTAGGGTTTGACCCAGGTTCCTAGGGTTTATAAACTAAAATTTTTTGGTGCTTTAGTTCAACTCAAACACTGGAAATAGGCAGTTGAGATGGTAAATGATAGGAATCAGCCTTTTGATTTTGAAAATATGTTTTATTGTTGGAGAACACACTGGTCAAAGTGAGACTTAGTTAGGGTTTGACCCAGGTTCCTAGGGTTTATAAATCAAAATTTTTTGGTGCTTCAGTTCAACTCAAAGACTGAAAATAGGCAGTCGAGATGGTAAATGATAGGAATCAGCCTTTTGATTTTGAAAAGATGTTTTATTGTTGGAGAAAACACTGGTCAAAGTCAGACTTAGTTAGGGTTTGACCCAGGCTCCTAGGGTTTATAAACGAAAATATTTTGGTCCTCGAGTTCAACTCAAACACTGGAAATAGGCAGTCAAGATGGTAAATGATAGGAATCAGCCTTTTGATTTTGAAAATATGTTTTATTCTTGGAGAAAACACTGGTCAAAATTAGACTTAGTTAGGGTTTGACTCAGGCTCCTAGGGTTTATAAACCAAAATTTTTTGGTTCTTTAGTTCAACTCAAACACTGGAAATAGGCAGTTGAGATGGTAAATGATAGGAATCAGCCTTTTGATTTTGAAAAGATGTTTTATTGTTGGAGAACACACTGGTCAAAGTGAGACTTAGTTAGGGTTTGACCCAGGTTCCTAGGGTTTATAAATCAAAATTTTTTGGTGCTTCAGTTCAACTCAAAGACTGAAAATAGGCAGTCGAGATGGTAAATGATAGGAATCAGCCTTTTGATTTTGAAAAGATGTTTTATTGTTGGAGAAAACACTGGTCAAAGTCAGACTTAGTTAGGGTTTGACCCAGGCTCCTAGGGTTTATAAACGAAAATATTTTGGTCCTCGAGTTCAACTCAAACACTGGAAATAGGCAGTCAAGATGGTAAATGATAGGAATCAGCCTTTTGATTTTGAAAATATGTTTTATTGTTGGAGAAAACACTGGTCAAAATTAGACTTAGTTAGGGTTTGACTCAGGCTCCTAGGGTTTATAAACCAAAATTTTTTGGTTCTTTAGTTCAACTCAAACACTGGAAATAGGCAGTTGAGATGGTAAATGATAGGAATCAGCCTTTTGATTTTGAAAACATGTCTTAATCTTTCAGAAAACACTGGTCAAAGTCAGACTTAGTTAGGGTTTGACCCAGGCTCCTAGGGTTTATAAACCAAAAAATTTTTTGGTGCTTTAGTTCAACTCAAACACTGGAAATAGGCAGTCGAGATGGTAAATGATAGGAATCAGCCTTTTGATTTTAAAAATATGTTTTATTTTTGGAGAAAACACTGGTCAAAGTCAGACTTAGTTAGGGTTTGACCCAGGCTCCTAGGGTTTATAAACCAAAATTTTTTTGGTTCTTTAGTTCAACTCAAACACTGGAAATAGGCAGTTGAGATGGTAAATGATAGGAATCAGCCTTTTGATTTAAAAAATATCTTTTATTCTTCGAGGAAACACTGGTCAAAATTAGACTTAGTTAGGGTTTGACCCAGGCTCCTAGGGTTTATAAACCAAAATATTTTGGTCCTTCAGTTCAACTCAAACACAGGAAATAGGCAGTCGAGATGGTAAGTTATAGGAATCAGCCTTTTGATTTTGAAAATATGTTTTATTCTTGGAGAAAACACTGGTCAAAATTAGACTTAGTTAGGGTTTGACCCAGGCTCGTAGGGTTTATAAACCAAAAATTTTTTGGTTTTTTAGTGCAACTCAAACACTGGAAATAGGCAGTCGAGATGGTAAATGATAGGACTCAGCCTTTTGATTTTTAAAAGATGTTTTATTCTTGGAGAAAACACTGGTCAAAGTAAGACTTTGTTACGGTTTGACCCAGTCTCCTAGGGTTTATAAACCAAAATATTTTGGTCCTCGAGTTCAACTCAAACACTGGAAATAGGCAGTCGAGATGGTAAATGATAGGAATCAGCCTTTTGATTTTGAAAACATGTCTTAATCTTTCAGAAAACATTGTTCAACGTCAGACTTAGTTAGGGTTTGACCCAGGCTCCTAGGGTTTATATAAACCAAAATTTTTTGGTGCTTTAGTTGAACACAAACACTGGAAATAGGCAGTTGAGATGGTAAATGATAGGAATCAGCCTTTTGATTTTGAAAACATGTTTTAATCTTTCAGAAAACACTGGTCAAAGTCAGACTTAGTTAGGGTTTGACCCAGGCTCCTAGGGTTTATAAACCAAAAATTTTTTGGTCCTTTAGTTCAACTCAAACAATGGAAATAGGCAGTCGAGATGGTAAATGATAGCAATCAGGCTTTTGATTTTGAAAACATGTCTTAATCTTTCAGAAAACACTGGTCAAAGTCAGACTTAGTTAGGGTTTGACCCAGGCTCCTAGGGTTTATAAACCAAAAATTTTTTGGTGCTTTAGTTCAACTCAAACACTGGAAATAGGCAGTCGAGATGGTAAATTATAGGAATCAGCCTTTTGATTTTGAAAACATGTCTTAGTCTTTCAGAAAACACTGTTCAAAGTCAGACTTAGTTAGGGTTTGACCCAGGCTCCTAGGGTTTATAAACCAAATTTTTTTGGTGCTTCAGTTCAACTCAAACACTGGAAATAGGCAGTTGAGATGGTGAATGATAGGAATTAGCCTTTTGACTTTGAAAATATGTTTTATTCTTGGAGAAAACACTGGTCAAAGTCAGACTTAGTTAGGGTTTGACCCGGGCTTGTAGAATTTATAAACCAAAATTTTTTGGTCTTTGAGTTCAACTCAAACACTGGAAATAGGCAGTTGAGATGGTAAATGATAGGAATTAGCCTTTTGATTTTAAAAATATGTTTTATTCTTGGAGAAAACACTGGTCAAAGTCAGACTTAGGTAGGGTTTGACCGAGGCTCCTAGGGTTTATAAACCAAAAATTTTTTTGTGCTTGAGTTCAACTCAAACACTGGAAATAGGCAGTTGAGATGGTAAATGATAGGAATCAGCTTTTTGATTTTGAAAATATGTTTTATTCTTGGAGAAAACACTGGTCAAAGTCAGACTTAGTTAGGGTTTGACCCAGGCTCGTAGGGTTTATAAACCAAAAGTTTTTTGGTCCTTTAGTTCAACTAAAACACTTGAAATAGGAACTTGAGGTGGTAAATAATAGGAATCTGCGTTTTGATTTTAAAAACATATCTTAATCTTGGAGAAAACGCTGGTCGAAGTTAGACCTACTTGAAGGGTTTGACCCAGGCTCCTATGGTTTACAAACCAAAATTTTTTGGTCTTTGAGTTCAGCTCAAACACTGGAAATAAGCAGTAGAGATGGTGAAAGATAGGAATCAGCTTTTTGATTTTGAAAATATGTTTTATTCTTGGAGAAAACACTGGTCAAAGTCACGACTTAGTTAGCGTTTGACCGAGGCTCCTAGGGTTTATAAATCAAAATGTTTTGGTGCTTGCGCGCAGCCTTTTAATTTTGAAAATATGTTTTATTCTTGGAGAAAACACTGGTCAAAGTCAGATTTAGTTTTGGGTTTGACCCAGGCTCCTAGGGTTTTATAAACCAGAAATTTTTTGGTGCTCTAGTTCAACTCAAACACTGGAAATAGGCAGTTGAGATGGTAAATGATAGGAATTAGCCTTTTGATTTTGAAAATATGTTTTATTCTTGGAGAAAACACTGGTCAAAGTCAGACTTACTTAGGGTTTGACCCAGGCTCGTAGGGTTTATATGTAGGAGACTGGGTCCGAACTTAGCGCGCACGCGCAATCAGGGTTGAGATTTCGGAGCACATGGAGAAATCGAGATAACAGTGTTGTGTTAGGAATAAAGACCGTATACCTTTGTTATATATAAACCAAAATTTTTTGATCTTTGAGTTCAACTCAAACACTGGAAATAGGCAGTCGAGATGGTAAATGATAGGAATCAGCCTGTTGATTTTGAAAATATTTTTTATTCTTGGAAAAAACACTGGTCAAAGTCAGACTTAGGTAGGGTTTGACCCAGGCTCCTAGGGTTTATAAACCAAAAATTTTTTTGTGCTTTAGTTCAACTCAAAGACTGGAAATAGGCAGTCGAGATGGTAAATGATAGGAATCAGCCCTTTGAATTTGAAAATATGTTTTATTCTTGGAAAAAACACTGGTCAAACTCAGACATAGTTGGGGTTTGACGCAGGCTCCTTGGGTTTATAAACCAAAAATTTTTTGGTACTTTAGTGCAACTCAAACACTGGAAATAGGCAGTCAAGATGGTAAATGATAGGAATCAGCCTTTTGATTTTGAAAATATGTTTTATTCTTGGAGAAAACACTGGTCAAAATTAGACTTAGTTAGGGTTTGACCCAGGCTCTAAACCAAAATATTTTCGTCCTTGAGTTCAACTATATGAAACACTGGAAATAGGCAGTCGAGATGGTAAATTATAGGAATCAGCCTTTTGATTTTGAAAACATGTCTTAATCTTTCAGAAAACACTGTTGAAAGTCAGACTTAGTTAGGGTTTGACCAAGGCTCCTAGGGTTTATAAACCAAAATGTTTTCGTCCTTGAGTTCAAGTCAAACACTGGAAATAGGCAGTCGAGATGGTAAATTATAGGAATCAGCCTTTTGATTTTGAAAACATGTCTTAATCTTTCAGAAAACACTGTTCAAAGTCAGACTTAGTTAGGGTTTGACCCAGGCTCCTAGGGTTTATAAACCAAAATATTTTGGTCGTTGAGTTCAACTCAAACACTGGAAATAGGCAGTTGAGATGGTAAATTATAGGAATCAGCCTTTTGATTTTGAAAAGATGTTTTATTCTTGGAAAAAACACTGGTCAAAGTCAGATTTAGTTTTGGGTTTGACCCAGGCTCCTAGGGCTTATAAACCAAAATATTTTGGTCGTTGAGTTCAACTCAAACACTGGAAATAGGCAGTCGAGATGGTAAATTATAGGAATCAGCCTTTTGATTTTGAAAATATGTTTTATTCTTGGAGAAAACACTGGTCAAAATTAGACTTAGTTAGGGTTTGACCCAGGCTCCTAGGGTTTATAAACCAAAAATTTTTTGGTACTTTAGTTCAACTCAAACACTGGAAATAGGCAGTTGAGATGGTAAATTATAGGAATCAGCCTTTTGATTTTGAAAATATGTTTTATTTTTGGAGAAAACACTGGTCAAAGTTAGACTTAGTTAGGGTTTGACCCAGGCTCCTAGGGTTTATAAACCAAAATATTTTTGTCCTTGAGTTCAACTCAAACACTGGAAATAGGCAGTCAAGATGGTAAATTATAGGAATGAGCCTTTTGATTTTGAAAACATGTCTTAATCTTTCAGAAAACACTGGTCAAAGTCAGACTTAGTTAGGGTTTGACCCAGGCTCCTAGGGTTTATAAACCAAAAATATTTTGGTGCTTTAGTTCAACTCAAACACTGGAAATAGGTAGTTGAGATGGTAAATGATAGGAATCAGGCTTTTGATTTTGAAAATATGTTTTATTCTTGGAAAAAACACTGGTCAAAGTCAGATTTAGTTTTGGGTTTGACCCAGGCTCCTAGGTCTTATAAACCAAAATATTTTGGTTGTTGAGTTCAACTCAAACACTGGAAATAGGCAGTCGAGGTGGTAAATTATAGGAATCAGCCTTTTGATTTTGAAAGTATGTTTTATTCTTGGAGAAAACACTGGTCAAAATTAGACTTAGTTAGGGTTTGACACAGGCTCCTAGGGTTTATAAACCAAAATTTTCTGGTGCTTTAGTTCAACTCAAACACTGGAAATAGGCAGTTGAGATGGTAAAGATAGGAATCAGCCTTTTGATTTTGAAAACATGTCTTAATCTTTCAGAAAACACTGGTCAAAGTCAGAGTTAGTTAGGGTTTGACCCAGGTTCCTAGGGTTTATAAACCAAAAATTTTTTGGTGCTTTAGTTCAACTCAAACACTGGAAATAGGCAGTTGAGATGGTAAATGATAGGAATCAGCCTTTTGATTTTGAAAAGATGTTTTATTCTTGGAGAACACACTGGTCAAAGTCAGATTTAGTTTTGGGTTTGACGCAGGCTCCTTGGGTTTATAAACCAAAAATTTTTTGGTGCTTTAGTTCAACTCAAACACTGGAAATAGGCAGTTGAGATGGTAAATGATAGGAATCAGCCTTTTGATTTTGAAAATATGTTTTATTCTTGGAGAAAACACTGGTCAAAGTCAGAATTAGTTAGGGTTTGACCCAGGCTCGTAGGGTTTATAAACGAAAATTTTTTGGTCCTTGAGTTCAAGTCAAACACTGGAAATAGGCAGTCGAGATGGTAAATGATAGGAATCAGCCTTTTGATTTTGAAAATATGTTTTATTCTTGGATAAAACACTGGTCAAAGTCAGACTTAGGTAGGGTTTGACCCAGGCTCCTAGGGTTTATAAACCAAAAATGTTTTGGTGCTTTAGTTCAACTCAAACACTTGAAATAGGCAGTTGAGATGGTAAATGATAGGAATCAACCTTTTGATTTTGAAAATATGTTTTATTCTTGGAGAAAACACTGGTCAAAGTCAGACTTAGTTAGGGTTTGACCCAGGCTCCTAGGGTTTATAAACCAAAAATTTTTTGGTCCTTTAGTTCAACTAAAACACTTGAAATAGGAACTTGAGGTTTTAAATAATAGGAATCTGCGTTTTGATTTTAAAACATATCTTAATCTTGGAGAAAACGCTGGTCAAAGTTAGACCTACTTGAAGGGTTTGACGCAGCCTCCTAGGGTTTACAAACCAAAATTTTTTGGTCTTTGAGTTCAACTCAAACACTGGAGATAAGAAGTCGAGATGGTAAAAGATAGGAATCAGCCTTTTGATTTTGAAAATATGTTTTATTCTTGGAGAAAACACTGGTCAAAGTCAGACTTAGTTAGGGTTTGACACAGGCTCCTAGGGTTTATAAATCAAAATTATTTGGTGCTTCAGTTCAACTCAAAGACTGAAAATAGGCAGTTGAGATGGTAAATGATAGGAATCAGCCTTTTGATTTTGAAAATATGTTTTATTCTTGGAGAAAACACTGGTCAAACTCAGACATAGTTGGGGTTTGACCCAGGCTCCTAGGGTTTATAAAGCAAAAATTTTTTGGTGCTTTAGTGCAACTCAAACACTGGAAATAGGCAGTCGAGATGGTAAATGATAGGAATCAGCCTTTTGATTTTGAAAATATGTTTTATTCTTGGAGAAAACACTGGTCAAAATTAGACTTAGTTAGGGTTTGACCCAGGCTCCTAGGGTTTATAAACCAAAATATTTTGGTGCTTGAGTTCAACTCAAACACAGGAAATAGGCAGTCGAGATGGTAAATGATAGGAATCAGCCTTTTGATTTTGAAAATATGTTTTATTCTTGGAGAAAACACTGGTCAAAATTAGACTTAGTTAGGGTTTGACTCAGGCTCCTAGGGTTTATAAACCAAAATTTTTCTGTGCTTTAGTTGAACTCAAACACTGGAAATAGGCAGTTGAGATGGTAAATGATAGGAATCAGCCTTTTGATTTTGAAAACTTGTCTTATTCTTTCAGAAAACACTGGTCAAAGTCAGACTTAGTTAGGGTTTGACCCAGGCTCCTAGGGTTTATAAACCAAAAAATTTTTTGGTGCTTTAGTTCAACTCAAACACTGGAAATAGGCAGTCGAGATGGTAAATGATAGGAATCAGCCTTTTGATTTTGAAAATATGTTTTATTCTTGGAGAAAACACTGGTCAAAGTCAGACTTAGTTAGGGTTTGACCCAGGCTCCTAGGGTTTATAAACCAAAAATTTTTTGGTTTTTTAGTGCAACTCAAACACTGGAAATAGGCAGTCGAGATGGTAAATGATAGGAATCAGCCTTTTGATTTTGAAAATATGTTTTATTCTTGGAGAAAACACTGGTCAAAGTCAGACTTAGTTAAGGTTTGACCCAGGCTCCTAGGGTTTATAAACCAAAATATTTTGGTCCTCGAGTTCAACTCAAACACTGGAAATAGGCAGTCGAGATGGTAAATGATAGGAATCAGCCTTTTGATTTTGAAAACATGTCTTAATCTTTCAGAAAACACTGTTCAAAATCAGACTTAGTTAGGGTTTGACCCAGGCTCCTAGGGTTTATAAACCAAAAGTTTTTGGTGCTTTAGTTGAACTCAAACACTGGAAATAGGCAGTTGAGATGGTAAATGATAGGAATGAGCCTTTTGATTTTGAAAACATGTCTTAATCTTTCAGAAAACACTGGTCAAAGTCAGACTTAGTTAGGGTTTGACCCAGGCTCCTAGGGTTTATAAATCAAAAATTTTTTGGTGCTTCAGTTCAAATAGGCAGTTGAGATGGTAAATGATAGGAATCAGCCTTTTGATTTTGAAAATATGTTTTATTCTTGGAGAAAACACTGGTCAAAGTCAGACTTAGTTAGGGTTTGACCCAGGCTCCTAGGGTTTATAATGGGTGAGTTATATATGGGATTACGGGGGTGATAAACTGGCGAATATGATTGTAATAAGAAATTGTGCATGTTAGTAAAACCTATGGGGGTCTCATATTTCAAGTCCCTCCCCCTCTTCTCCATTCAATGTTGGCTCGTGGTGCAGCTATGAGCCATGCTCAACTACCCAACATTGAATGGGGGGGGGGAGGGGGTTAACTTGAAATCGTCCCAACAATTTTGACCATGATTGTGTTTGTTCCGCAGAAGTAAAATTACTGTTTAAGGCTCTTGGACTTCAAGACTTCAAATTACGATTGCTCTGACCGAATACGGTGGCCGAAACTGGCGACAGAAGCGTATTAAAACAATACTTCGAGGGAAAATGATCAGCATACAGATTTTAATACATTTGTTGAAGTAATCGAGTTACAAGATATACGGGATAGAATATATTTGTCACGGTGATTGTTCGATTTCCACTGACTAACCTTTGATGCTTGTCCTTTCTAAATAAGTATCTGAGTTTAACACAAAACGGCGTCTGAAGCTCCCGATTTGCTTTGAAGCGCTTGTGAATAAAACAGTAAATGCATGTGGCTGGTGATGGATGAATGATGCCTTATTGTGATGCTGTTTTCTGTTCAACATTTCATAACAGTCATACTCTGAGAATCTTGAGTGACATCCCCTCCTGTTTGCATGGTTCGGGGCAGAAGGTTTTAGACTTCCGCTTTCATTTTATGCGGGAGACTGGGGAGAATTTTGATGACCCCCCGGGATGACCCCTTGCCACAGGAGAAGGTGTTTTGACTGAGCCCCCACCCCTAACCCCATAGTATTTTTAAATTGCTGGCACTATTTTACTAATCCCGCAAATTCGCGCTTGTGTTTTTTACCGCTGATTGTTTGCGGCTGCGAAATCCGTTTGTCAGTTTCGGAATTTTCCTGGACCCTCCCTTCCGAATTTTATTACCTTTCACCCCCACTCCCCCGCGAAAGCACATATTCTTGGCTGAAAAGATGAGGTTCTGGAGGGAGAAAAACACCGGAGAATCCCCCAAAAACCCCAAGAGATGAGATTTTGAGAATTAAACTCCTGGGCCGAGTTGCTCAAAGCCAGGTTAAGGTAACCTAGTGTTTACCAAACTCTTTCTCTCGCGTTTTTGGTCATCAAACTGCAGAATTTGATAAAAGACTAGAGCGAAAAGTTTTTTTTTGCTCAAGACATAGCGATGAAGTGGTTTTGTGAGCAAACGCTTGCATTTGTAGGCATAAAAATGACAACAAAGTTTAGTGTTAACCTGGGGTTAGCCTAACCGGGCTTTGAACAACCGAGCCCTGGGCCCGGTTTTTCGAAAGTCGATTAAGCTAATCCAGGATTAACGAAATTCTTTCTCTCGACCTCTCTCCCAGTAAACTGCAGAGTTTTGTTCGAAGATTGGATTAGAAAGCTTGTTTCAGCTTAAAACGTTATCAAGAAAGTCGTTGTGGACGAAATTTTCACGTTTTCATATTAAAAAATAGCCGGAAAGTTTAGACCTAATCCAGGATTAGCCTAATCGTGCTTTGAAAAACCGGCACGCGAAGTATTCTCCTTCGCGCGTGCGGCGTAGGTGGCCTGGGCACTAGCTGACGCTGACACACTAAAGCGTCGAACGCGGGCACGTTCGAAAAATGGCTGAAAACTCGTATAATGTGTTCGATTGATTTTCTGGGGACAAATTGTGTTGCTTGCCGGCCGTTATGCCATTCCCTTCTTCGGTTTGTGTAATTTACAAGAGTTAAGGTTAGTGTGTAGGGGGAAATGATTCCGAACTCGTCGGTCTAGACAAGACAAGACAACTTTTATAAGGCCCTGTTTACATGGAAGCACAGGTAAAACGCCTGTAGAATAATACATGAGATTCTTCGTATACTTCCGCCAGACCAGTAGAATCAAACGTCTGATTCCTGTGTTGCTGTCTGATTCCTTGAGACCAGAAGAATCAAACACGTCTGAAAACGTGTTAATCCCCAAAAGTGCCCACTGCTACATTGTCTGATTCCTCTGCTATATCGAGCAAAAGCTATTTCTTCAGGCGCAAGGAATCACACACAAACCTGTGGAATCACGTGGAGAATCTAATGTATTATTCTACAGGCATTTTGCCTGTGAAGGAGGGTAACCCTCCCAGGAGGGACACCCTCCTAGAAGGGTCACCTGTTTACATAATCGGTAGGGTCACCCTAGGAGGAGGGTTACCCTCCTAGTAGGGACAACTTTTGGCCATGTAAACGCTCGAGGGAGGGTTACCCTCCCAGGGGGGCTAAGTTTAGGGGTGCCAGGTTACTATCTCAAATTTCGCGACTGTGCGATTCCTTTCAGACTCTTGGCGAGATAACCCTAGGGATAACGCTTGGCATGTAAAGGGGGGCTATCTTCTGACCCTTCTTGGAGGGTGTCCCTCCTTGGAGAGTTACCCTCCCTCCATGTAAACACGGCCTTAGAGAACCATGTGACGACTGTGTAGATTATTTTCTCTAATGGTACTGTATAGGCAGTATTGTGGTTTTGGGGTGAAATAAGTTCTTTATAGTGAATGTTGGTCACTGACTTTTAATTTCTTGAAAAAGAGTTACGTTTGTCGGCATATGTTTGACATTTGAGGAGGAACTGTTTTCCGTCTTCCATGTGTTGACAACGTGGGCATTTTCTTAACCCAGGGCTTACATAATTTAATAATAATAATAGTAATAATAATAATAATAATAATAATAATAATAATAATGATAATAATAATGTCATTTATTTATACACGGTGTTAGGCAAGTGCAGCATTAAAGCTGATGTGGCTGTGCTGATAAAATCTATATATCAGGAATTTAAAATTGGACTTAAGCTAACTAGTTACACTGCCAGTGGAATATCTAACTAACTACCGAGATTTATATTCTGACAGTAATGTCTTAAAATGGAATTTACTTGAAAGCACATATACTTAAAATGGTTAAGTTGCATAGGTATGTAATTGAATTAGATGTAAAGTGTACGGAAATTATATAAGGTATTATGAATTATAATATTGCCTAAAGGTAGCTGAGTGATGGATAAGCGGAATGAGCGCTCTTTGCTTTAATTGTACACAAACTCTTTGCTAAGCCTTGTGTTTGGCTTTAGGGGTACAATGTTTATGTGCTTTTATACTAGTTTCTTGAAACAGGAGTGTGGTTTTTATTGAAGGGGCTCTTCTAAGTAACTCCACAGTACTGATGACCTTGTATGTGATTGACTTACGAACGGCGTCTGTGCATGGTTGTGGGATGACTAGATTGTTTCTACCTCTTAGAGAATATTTAGAACTTCTATGAGTGAAAAGTTTACTATAGGTGGTTTCCGGGTTAGTTTTATTGATTTGTAGGCTATTTGCTTTTCCATAATTTATCAGGTTTCTTATATTACATTGTAGGCATTTCTGTGATTTTGAAATGATTGCCAGGTTGTCTGCATATAATAGACAGTTAATGGTCCTACCATTCAATTCAGGGGCATCGTTTTTGTTATTGAGAATTGCGGATAAGCCACTTAGGTACATATTGAAAAGCATTGGTGATAACACATATCCTTGTTTAACACCTATTTTACATGTGAATTCTTGGGAGACGTGTCCTTAAGTTTGACACAGGCTAAATCTTTGTTACTGTATATGATAGTTAGGAATTTTACCCGTAACCCCAATGGTATTTAGCTTTTCATACAGTTTCTTCTGCGATATGCTATGGAAAGCTTTGCTAAAGTCAATAAAACACATATAGAGAAAGTTTTCCCTGTGCTTTGGTTTGTTCTTAATGTATTTATCGTTCAGAGCTTTCAGTACTAAGATATTTGTTGCTGCCTCTGTATGTTTTCCGCCTGCTTGCTTCTCTGTTAGTATTTTGTGAAAATCTAAATATTCAACCAGCCTCTTATTCAGCAGTTATGTAAAGAGCTTTCCTAGTTGGGACAAGAGACTTCCTGTGTTCTACATAGAAGCTTAAAATGTGCAGTTGTTATGATTTCATACAGCCAAGCCCGAGAAATAAGAGCAAATCCTCGTCCAAAACTTCGCAGCTTTTTCAAGCATAGAGGGGGATACATACCAGTTGGCAGTTACACGTAAAATCCATAACTCACTCTACAGAATTGTGTATGTTAGCTCTACAAAGTCATTTACAAGTCAAACTGATGATTATTTGCAGGGAAATCTTTGTGACAAGGTGGGGCACTAGACTCAAGATTGGCCATTTTTTGAGTAAAGGTAGGCTATAGACTTTGTACTTTTCAAATTGGATTTTTTTCGTAAGGGTCCACCCTTTGGATTTATTTCGTAAGGGTCCCCCCTTTGGGTTTTATTCGTAAGGGTCCCCCCTTTGGATATTTTTTCTAAGGGTCCCCCCTTTGGATTTATTTCGTAAGGGTCCCCCCTTTGGATTTATTTCGTAGCAGTCCCCCCCTTGGATTGATTTAGTAAAGGTCCCCCCTTTGGATTTCTTTCTTAAGGGTCCCCCCTTTGAATTTATTTTGTAAGGGTCCCCCCTTTGGATTCATTTCGTAAGAGTCCCCCCTTTGGATTTATTTCGTAAGGGTCCCCCCTTTGGATTTTTTGTAAGGGTCACCCCTTTGGATTTATTTTGTAAGGGTCCCCCCTTTGGATTTTTTTCGTAAGGGTCCCCCCTTTGGATTCATTTTGTAAGGGTCCCCCCTTTGGATTTATTTCGTAAGGGTCCCCCCTTTGGATTTATTTTGTAAGGGTCCCCCCTTTTTGATTTTTTTCTTAAGGGTCCCCCCTTTGAATTTATTTCCTAAGGGTCCCCCCTTTGGATTGATTTGGTAAGGGTCCCCCCTTTGGATTTTTTTCGTAAGGGTCCCCCCTTTTAATTTATTTCGTAAGGGTCCCCCTTTGGATTTATTTCGTAAGGGTCCCCCCTTTCGATTTTTTTCGTAAGGGTCCCCCCTTTGGATTTATTTCGAAAGGGTCCCCCCTTTAAATTTATTTCGTAAGGGTCCCCCCTTTGGATTTTTTTTGTAAGGGTCCCCCCTTTGGATTTAATTCGTAAGGGTCCCCCCTTTCGAATTTTTTCGTAAGGGTTCCCTTTTTGGAGTTATTTTGTAAGGGTCCCCCCTTTGGATTTTTTTCGTAAGGGTCCCCCCTTTGGATTCATTTGGTAAGGGTCCCCCCTTTGGATTTATTTCGTAAGGGTCCCCCCTTTGGATTTATTTGGTAAGCGTCCCCCCTTTGCATAATTTTCATAAAGGTCCCCCCTTTGGATTTATTTCGTAGGGGTCCCCCCTTTGGATTTACTTGGTAAGGGTCCCCCCTTTGGATTTATTTATTAAGGGTCCCCCCTTTGGATTTATTTTGTAAGGGTCCCCCCTTTGGATTTATTTCGTAAGGGTCCCCCCTTTTGGATTTATTTCGTAAGGGTCCCCTCTTTGGATTCATTTCGTAAGGGTCCCCCCTTTGGATTTATTTCGTAAGGGTCCCCCCTTTCGATTTATTTCGTAAGGGTCCCCCCTTTGGATTTTTTTCGTAAGGGTCCCCCCTTTGAATTTATTTCATAAGGGTCCCCCCTTTGGATTGATTTGGTAAGGGTCCCCCCTTTGGATTTTTTTCTTAAGGGTCCCCCCTTTGAATTTATTTCGTAAGGGTCCCCCCTTTGAATTTATTTTGTAAGGGTCCCCCCTTTGGATTTATTTCGTGAGGGTCCCCCCTTTGGATTTTTTTCGTAAAGGTCCCCCCTTTAGATTTTTTTCGTAAGGGTCCCCACTTTGAATTTATTTCCTAAGGGTCCCCCCTTTGGATTGATTTGGTAAGGGTCCCCCCTTTGGATTTTTTTCGCAAGGGTCCCCCTTTGGATTTTTTTCGTAAGGGTCCCCTCTTTGCATTTATTTCGTAAGGGTCCCCCCTTTGGATTTTTTTCGTAAGGGTCCCCCTTTGGATTTATTTTATAAGGGTCCCCCTTTGGATTTATTTCGTAAGGGTCCCCCTTTGGATTTATTTCGTAAGGGTCCCCCCTTTGGATTTATTTTGTAAGGGTCCCCCTTTGGATTTATTTCGTAAGGGTCCCCCCTTTGGATTTATTTGGTAAGGGTCCCCCCTTTGGATTTATTTTGTAAGGGTCCCCCTTTGGATTTATTTCATAAGGGTCCCCCCTTTGGATTAATTTGGTAAGGCTCCCCCCTTTGGATTTTTTTTTAAGGGTCCCCCCTTTGAATTTATTTCGTAAGGGTCCCCCCTTTGGATTCATTTCGTAAGGGTCCCCCCTTTGGATTTATGTCGTAAGGGTCCCCCCTTTGGATTTTTGTAAGGGTCCCCCCTTTGGATTTATTTGGTAAGGGTCCCCCCTTTGGATTTTTTTCGTAAGGGTCCCACCTTTGAATTTATTTTGTAAGGTCCCCCCTTTGGATTTATTTCGTAACGGTCCCCCCTTTGGATTTATTTCGTAAGGGTCCCCCCTTTGGATTTATTTGGTAAGGGTCCCCCTTTTGGATTTATTTGGTAAGGGTCCCCCCTTTGGATTTATTTAGCAAGGGTCCCCCCCTTTGGATTTATTTCGTAAGGGTCCCCCCTTTGAATTTATTTGGTAAGGGTCCCCCCTTTGGATTTATTTCGTAAGGGTCCCCCCTTTGGATTTATTTAGTAAGGGTCCCCCCTTTGGATTTATTTCGTAAGGGTCCCCCCTTTGGATTTATTTGGTAAGCATCCCCTTTTTGCATATTTTTCATAAAGGTCCCCCCTTTGGATTTATTTCGTAAGGGTCCCCCCTTTGCATTTATTTCGTAAGGGTCCCCCCTTTGGATTTATTTGGTAAGGGTCCCCCCTTTGGATTTATTTCGTAAGGGTCCCCCCTTTGGATTTATTTTGTAAGGGTCCCCCCTTTGGATTTATTTGGTAAGCGTCCCCCCTTTGCATATTTTTCATAAAGGTCCCCCCTTTGGATTTATTTCGTAAGGGTCCCCCCTTTGGATTTATTTTGTAAGGGTCCCCCCTTTGGATTTTTTTGTAAGGATCCCCCCTTTGAATTTATTTCGTAAGGGTCCCCCCTTTGGATTCATTTCGTAAGGGTCCCCCCTTTGGATTTATGTCGTAAGGGTCCCCCCTTTGAATTTATTTCGTAAGGTCCCCCCTTTGGATTTATTTCGTAACGGTCCCCCCTTTGGATTTATTTGGTAAGGGTCCCCCCTTTGGATTTATTCGGTAAGGGTCCCCCTTTTGGATTTATTTGGTAAGGGTCCCCCCTTTGGATTTATTTAGCAAGGGTCCCCCCCTTTGGATTTTTTTTGTAAGGGTCCCCCCTTTGAATTTATTTGGTAAGGGTCCCCCCTTTGGATTTATGTCGTAAGGGTCCCCCCTTTGAATTTATTTCGTAAGGTCCCCCCTTTGGATTTATTTCGTAACGGTCCCCCCTTTGGATTTATTTGGTAAGGGTCCCCCCTTTGGATTTATTCGGTAAGGGTCCCCCTTTTGGATTTATTTGGTAAGGGTCCCCCCTTTGGATTTATTTAGCAAGGGTCCCCCCCTTTGGATTTTTTTTGTAAGGGTCCCCCCTTTGAATTTATTTGGTAAGGGTCCCCCCTTTGGATTTATTTCGTAAGGGTCCCCCCTTTGGATTTATTTAGTAAGGGTCCCCCCTTTGGATTTATTTCGTAAGGGTCCCCCCTTTGGATTTATGTCGTAAGGGTCCCCCCTTTGAATTTATTTCGTAAGGTCCCCCCTTTGGATTTATTTTGTAACGGTCCCCCCTTTGGATTTATTTGGTAAGGGTCCCCCCTTTGGATTTATTCGGTAAGGGTCCCCCTTTTGGATTTATTTGGTAAGGGTCCCCCCTTTGGATTTATTTAGCAAGGGTCCCCCCCTTTGGATTTTTTTTGTAAGGGTCCCCCCTTTGAATTTATTTGGTAAGGGTCCCCCCTTTGGATTTATTTCGTAAGGGTCCCCCCTTTGGATTTATTTAGTAAGGGTCCCCCCTTTGGATTTATTTCGTAAGGGTCCCCCCTTTGGATTTATTTGGTAAGCATCCCCCCTTTGCATATTTTTCATAAAGGTCCCCCCTTTGGATTTATTTCGTAAGGGTCCCCCCTTTGCATTTATTTCGTAAGGGTCCCCCCTTTGGATTTATTTTGTAAGGGTCCCCCTTTTGGATTTTTTTTGTAAGGATCCCCCCTTTGAATTTATTTCGTAAGAGTCCCCCCTTTGGATTGATTTGGTAAGGGTCCCCCCTTTGGATTTTTTTCTTAAGGTTCCCCCTTTTGAATTTAATTCGTAAGGGTCCCCCCTTTGAATTTATTTTGTAAGGGTCCCCCCTTTGGATTTATTTCGTAAGGGTCCCCCCTTTGGATTTACTTAGTAAGGGTCCCCCCTTTGGATTTATTTCGTAAGGGTCCTCCCTATGGATTTTTTTCGTAAGGGTCCCCCCTTTCGATTATTTTCGTAAGGGTCCCCCCTTTGAATTTATTTCGTAACGGTCCCCCGTTTGGATTTATTTCGTAAGGGTCCCCCCTTTTGATTTATTTTGTAAGGGTCCCCTCTTTGGATTTATTTTGTAAGGGTCCCCCCTTTGGATTTATTTTGTAAGGGTCCCCCCTTTGGATTTTTTTCGTAAGGGTCCCCCCTTTGGATTTATTTCGTAAGGGTCCCCCCTTTGGATTTATTTCGTAAGGGTCCTCCTTTTGGATTTTTTTCGTAAGGGTCCCCCCTTTGGATTTTTTTCGTAAGGGTCCCCTCCTTGGATTTATTTATTTTGTAAGGGTCCCCCCTTTGGATTTATTTTGTAAGGGTCCCCCCTTTGGATTTTTTTCGTAAGAGTCCCCCCTTTGGATTTATTTCGTAAGGGTCCCCCCTTTGGATTTATTTTTTAAGGGTCCCCCCTTTGGATTTATTTCGTAAGGGTCCCCCCTTTGGATTTATTTCGTAAGGGTCCCCCCTTTGGATATTTTTCGTAAGGGTCCCCCCTTTGGATTTATTTCGTAAGGGTCCCCCCTTTGGATTTTTTTCGTAAGGGTCCCCCCTTTGGATTTATTTGGTAAGGGTCCCCCGTTTGGATTTATTTCGTAAGGGTCCCCCCTTTGAATTTAGTTCGTAAGGGTCCCCCCTTTGGATTGATTTTGTAAGGGTCCACCCTTTGGATTTTTTTCATAAGGGTCCCCCCTTTGAATTTATTTCGTAAGGGTCCCCCCTTTGGATTTATTTCGTAAGGGTCCCCCCTTTGGATTTATTTTGTAAGGGTCCCCCCTTTGGATATTTTTCGTAAGGGTCCCCCCTTTGGATTTATTTCGTAAGGGTCCCCCCTTTGGATTTATTTGGTAAGGCTCCCCCCTTTGGATTTTTTTCGTAAGGGTCCCCCCTTTGGATTTTTTTCGTATGGGTCCCCCCTTTGGATTTCTTTTGTAAGGGTCCCCCCCTTTGGATTTATTTCGTGAGGGTCCCCCCTTTGGATTTTTTTCGTAAGGGTCCCACATTTGGATTTTTTTCGTAAGGGTCCCCCCTTTGGATTTATTTCGTAAGGGTCCCCCCTTTGGATTTATTTCGTAAGGGTCCCCCCTTTGGATTTATTTTGTAAGGGTCCCCCCTTTGGATTTATTTCGTAAGGGTCCCCCCTTTGGATTTTTTTCGTAAGGGTCCCCTTTTTGAATTTATTTCGTAAGGGTCCCCCCTTTGGATTGATTTGGTAAGGGTCCCCCCTTTGGATTTATTTCGTAAGGGTCCACCCTTTGGATTTTTTTCATAAGGGTCCCCCCTTTGAATTTATTTTGTAAGGGTCCCCCCTTTGTATTTATTTCGTAAGGGTCCCCCCTTTGGATTTATTTTGTAAGGGTCCCCCCTTTGGATATTTTTCGTAAGGGTCCCCCTTTGGACTTATTTCGTAAGGGTCCCCCCTTTGGATTTATTTCGTAAGGGTCCCCCCTTTGGATTTATTTCGTAAGGGTCCCCCCTTTGGATTTTTTTCGTAAGGGTCCCCCCTTTGGATTTATTTTGTAAGGGTCCCCCCTTTGGATTTATTTCGTGAGGGTCCCCCCTTTGGATTTTTTTCGTAAGCGTCCCCCCTTTGGATTTATTTCGTAAGGGTCCCCCCTTTGGATTTATTTCGTAAGGGTCCCCCCTATTGGATTTTTTTCGTAAGGGTCCCCCCTTTGGATTTATTTTGTAAGGGTCCCCCCTTTGGATTTATTTTGTAAGGGTCCCCTCTTTGGATTTTTTTCGTAAGGGTCCCCCCTTTGAATTTATTTCGTAAGGGTCCCCCCTTTGGATTGATTTGGTAAGGGTCCCCTGTTTGGATTTTTTTCATAAGGGTCCCCCCTTTGAGTTTATTTCGTAAGGGTCCCCCCTTTGGATTCATTTTGTAAGGGTCCCCTCTTTGGATTTTTTGTAAGGGTCCCCCCTTTGGATTTATTTTGTAAGGGTCCCCCCTTTGGATTTATTTCGTGAGGGTCCCCCCTTTGGATTTTTTTCGTAAGGGTCCCCCCTTTGGATTTTTTTCGTAAGGGTCCCCCCTTTGGATTTATTTCGTAAGAGTCCCCCCTATTGGATTTTTTTCGTAAGGGTCCCCCCTTTGGATTTATTTTGTAAGGGTCCCCCTTTTGGATTTATTTTGTAAGGGTCCCCTCTTTGGATTTTTTTCGTAAGGGTCCCCCCTTTGAATTTATTTCGTAAGGGTCCCCCCTTTGGATTGATTTGGTAAGAGTCCCCTGTTTGGATTTTTTTCATAAGGGTCCCCCCTTTGAATTTATTTCGTAAGGGTCCCCCCTTTGGATTCATTTCGTAAGGGTCCCCTCTTTGGATTTTTTGTAAGGGTCCCCCCTTTGGATTTATTTTGTAAGGGTCCCCCCTTTGGATTTTTTTTTAAGGGTCCCCCCTTTGAATTTATTTCGTAAGGGTCCCCCCTTTGGATTCATTTCATAAGGGTCCCCCCTTTGGATTTATTTTGTAAGGGTCCCCCCTTTGGATTTATTTTGTAAGGGTCCCCCCTTTGGATTTATTTCGTGAGGGTCCCCCCTTTGGATTTTTTTCGTAAGGGTCCCCCCTTTGGATTTATTTCGTAAGGGTCCCCCCTTTGGATTTATTTCGTAAGGGTCCCCCCTATTGGTTTTTTTTCGTAAGGGTCCCCCCTTTGGATTTATTTTGTAAGGGTCCCCCCTTTGGATTTATTTTGTAAGGGTCCCCCCTTTGGATTTTTTTCGTAAGGGTCCCCCCTTTGAATTTATTTCGTAAGGGTCCCCCCTTTTGATTGATTTGGTAAGGGTCCCCCCTTTGGATTTTTTTCTTAAGGGTCCCCCCTTTGAATTTATTTCGTAAGGGTCCCCCCTTTGGATTCATTTCGTAAGGGTCCCTTCTTTGCATTTTTTGTAAGGGTCCCCCTTTTGGATTTATTTTGTAAGGGTCCCCCTTTTGGATTTTTTTTTAAGGGTCCCCCCTTTGAATTTATTTCGTAAGGGTCCCCCCTTTGGATTTATTCTGTAAGGGTCCCCCCTTTGGATTTATTTCGTAAGGATCCCCCCTTTGGATTTATTTTGTAAGGGTCCCCCCTTTGGATTTTTTTCGTAAGGGTCCCCCCTTTGGATTCATTTCGTAAGGGTCCCCCCTTTGGATTTATTTCGTAGGGGTCCTCCCTTTGGATTTTTTTCGTAAGAGTCCCCCCTTTGGATTTATTTTGTAAGGGTCCCCCCTTTGGATTTATTTGGTAAGGGTCCCCCCTTTGGATTTATTTTGTAAGGGTCCTCCCTTTGGATTTTTTTCTTAAGGGTCCCCCCTTTGAATTTATTTCGTAAGGGTCCCCCCTTTGGATTCATTTCATAAGGGTCCCCCCTTTGGATTTATTTTGTAAGGGTTCCCCCCTTTGGATTTATTTCGTAAGGGTCCCCCCTTTGAATTTAGTTCGTAAGGGTCCCCCCTTTGGATTGATTTTGTAAGGGTCCACCCTTTGGATTTTTTTCATTAGGGTCCCCCCTTTGAATTTATTTTGTAAGAGTCCCCCCTTTGTATTTATTTCGTAAGGGTCCCCCCTTTGGATTTATTTTGTAAGGGTCCCCCCTTTGGATATTTTTCGTAAGGGTCCCCCCTTTTGATTTATTTCGTAAGGGTCCCCCCTTTGGATTTATTTCGTAAGGGTCCCCCCTTTGGATTTTTTTCGTAAGGGTCCCCCCTTTGGATTTTTTTCGTAAGGGTCCCCCCTTTGGATTTATTTTGTAAGGGTCCCCCCTTTGGATTTATTTCGTGAGGGTCCCCCCTTTGGATTTTTTTCGTAAGGGTCCCCCCTTTGGATTTATTTTGTAAGGGTCCCCCCTTTGGATTTATTTCGTAAGGGTCCCCCCTATTGGATTTTTTTCGTAAGGGTCCCCCCTTTGGATTTATTTTGTAAGGGTCCCCCCTTTGGATTTATTTTGTAAGGGTCCCCCCTTTGGATTTTTTTCGTAAGGGTCCCCCCTTTGGATTTATTTCGTAAGGGTCCCCCCTTTGGATTTATTTCGTAAGGGTCCCCCCTGTTGGATTTTTTTCGTAAGGGTCCCCCCTTTGGATTTATTTTGTAAGGGTCCCCCCTTTGGATTTATTTTGTAAGGGTCCCCCCTTTGGATTTTTTTCGTAAGGGTCCCCCCTTTGAATTTATTTCGTAAGGGTCCCCCCTTTGGATTGATTTGGTAAGGGTCCCCTCTTTGGATTTTTTTCATAAGGGTCCCCCCTTTGAATTTATTTCGTAAGGGTCCCCCCTTTGGATTCATTTCGTAAGGGTCCCCCCTTTGGATTTTTTGTAAGGGTCCCCCCTTTGGATCTATTTTGTAAGGGTCCCCCCTTTGGATTTATTTTGTAAGGGTCCCCCCTTTGGATTTATTTCGTGAGGGTCCCCCCTTTGGATTTTTTTCGTAAGGGTCCCCCTTTTGGATTTATTTCGTAAGGGTCCCCCCTTTGGATTTATTTCGTAAGGGTCCCCCCTATTGGATTTTTTTCGTAAGGGTCCCCCCTTTGGATTTATTTTGTAAGGGTCCCCCCTTTGGATTTATTTTGTAAGGGTCCCCCCTTTGGATTTTTTTCGTAAGGGTCCCCCCTTTGAATTTATTTTGTAAGGGTCCCCCCTTTGGATTTATTTTGTAAGGGTCCCCCCTTTGGATTTTTTTCGTAAGGGTCCCCCCTTTGAATTTATTTCGTAAGGGTCCCCCCTTTGGATTCATTTCGTAAGGGTCCCCTCTTTGGATTTTTTGTAAGGGTCCCCCCTTTGGATTTATTTTGTAAGGGTCCCCCCTTTGGATTTTTTTTTAAGGGTCCCCCCTTTGAATTTATTTCGTAAGGGTCCCCCCTTTGGATTCATTTCATAAGGGTCCCCCCTTTGGATTTATTTTGTAAGGGTCCCCCCTTTGGATTTATTTAGTAAGGGTCCCCCCTTTGGATTTTTTTCGTAAGGGTCCCCCCTTTGAATTTATTTCGTAAGGGTCCCCCCTTTGGATTTATTTTGTAAGGGTCCCCCCTTTGTATTTATTTCGTAAGGGTCCCCCCTTTGGATTTATTTTGTAAGGGTCCCCCCTTTGGATATTTTTCGTAAGGGTCCCCCCTTTTGATTTATTTCGTAAGGGTCCCCCCTTTGGATTTATTTCGTAAGGGTCCCCCCTTTGGATTTTTTTCGTAAGGGTCCCCCCTTTGGATTTTTTTCGTAAGGGTCCCCCCTTTGGATTTATTTTGTAAGGGTCCCCCCTTTGGATTTATTTCGTGAGGGTCCCCCCTTTGGATTTTTTTCGTAAGGGTCCCCCCTTTGGTTTTATTTGTAAGGGTCCCCCCTTTGGATTTATTTCGTAAGGGTCCCCCCTATTGGATTTTTTTCGTAAGGGTCCCCCCTTTGGATTTATTTTGTAAGGGTCCCCCCTTTGGATTTATTTCGTAAGGGTCCCCCCTTTGGATTTTTTTCGTAAGGGTCCCCCCTTTGAATTTATTTCGTAAGGGTCCCCCCTTTGGATTGATTTGGTAAGGGTCCCCCCTTTGGATTTTTTTCATAAGGGTCCCCCCTTTGAATTTATTTCGTAAGGGTCCCCCCTTTGGATTCATTTTGTAAGGGTCCCTTCTTTGGATTTTTTGTAAGGGTCCCCCCTTTGGATTTATTTTGTAAGGGTCCCCCGTTTGGATTTTTTTTTAAGGGTCCCCCCTTTGAATTTATTTCGTAAGGGTCCCCCCTTTGGATTTATTTTGTAAGGGTCCCCCCTTTGGATTTATTTCGTAAGGGTCCCCCCTTTGGATTTATTTTGTAAGGGTCCCCCCTTTGGATTTTTTTCGTAAGGGTCCCCCTCTTGGATTCATTTCGTAAGGGTCCCCCTTTTGGATTTATTTCGTAGGGGTCCTCCCTTTGGATTTTTTTCGTAAGGGTCCCCCCTTTGGATTTATTTTGTAAGGGTCCCCCCTTTGGATTTATTTGGTAAGGGTCCCCCCTTTGGATTTATTTTGTAAGGGTCCTCCCTTTGGATTTTTTTCTTAAGGGTCCCCCCTTTTAATTTATTTCGTAAGGGTCCCCCCTTTGGATTCATTTCTTAAGGGTCCCCCCTTTGGATTTATTTTGTAAGGGTTCCCCCCTTTGGATTTATTTCGTAAGGGTCCCCCCTTTGAGTTTAGTTCGTAAGGGTCCCCCCTTTGGATTGATTTTGTAAGGGTCCACCCTTTGGATTTTTTTCATAAGGGTCCCCCCTTTGAATTTATTTCGTAAGGGTCCCCCCTTTGGATTTATTTCGTAAGGGTCCCCCCTTTGGATTTATTTTGTAAGGGTCCCCTCTTTGGATATTTTTCGTAAGGGTCCCCCCTTTGGATTTATTTCGTAAGGGTCCCCCCTTTGTTTTTTTTTGGTAAGGCTCCCCCCTTTTGATTTTTTTCGTAAGGGTCCCCCCTTTGGATTTTTTTCGTATGGGTCCCCCCTTTGGATTTCTTTCGTAAGGGTCCCCCCCCTTTGGATTTATTTCGTGAGGGTCCCTCTTTGGATTTTTTTCGTAAGGGTCCCCCATTTGGATTTTTTTCGTAAGGGTCCCCCCTTTGGATTTATTTCGTAAGGGTCCCCCCTTTGGATTTATTTCGTAAGGGTCCCCCTTTTGGATTTATTTTGTAAGGGTCCCCCCTTTGGATTTATTTTGTAAGGGTCCCCCCTTTGGATTTTTTTCGTAAGGGTCCCCCCTTTGAATTTATTTCGTAAGGGTCCCCCCTTTGGATTGATTTTGTAAGGGTCCCCCCTTTGGATTTATTTCGTAAGGGTCCACCCTTTGGATTTTTTTCATAAGGGTCCCCCCTTTGAATTTATTTTGTAAGGGTCCCCCCTTTGTATTTATTTCGTAAGGGTCCCCCCTTTGGATTTATTTTGTAAGAGTCCCCCCTTTGGATATTTTTCGTAAGGGTCCCCCCTTTGGACTTATTTTGTAAGGGTCCCCCCTTTGGATTTATTTCGTAAGGGTCCCCCCTTTGGATTTTTTTCGTAAGGGTCCCCCCTTTGGATTTATTTCGTAAGGGTCCCCCCTATTGGATTTTTTTCGTAAGGGTCCCCCCTTTGGATTTATTTTGTAAGGGTCCCCCCTTTGGATTTATTTTGTAAGGGTCCCCTCTTTGGATTTTTTTCGTAAGGGTCCCCCCTTTGAATTTATTTCGTAAGGGTCCCCCCTTTGGATTTTTTTCATAAGGGTCCCCCCTTTGAATTTATTTCGTAAGGGTCCCCCCTTTGGATTTATTTTGTAAGGGTCCCCCCTTTGGAATTTTTTTTAAGGGTCCCCCCTTTGAATTTATTTCGTAAGGGTCCCCCCTTTGGATTCATTTCATAAGGGTCCCCTTTTTGGATTTATTTTGTAAGGGTCCCCCCTTTGGATTTATTTAGTAAGGGTCCCCCCTTTGGATTTTTTTCGTAAGGGTCCCCCCTTTGAATTTATTTCGTAAGGGTCCCCCCTTTGGATTTATTTCGTAAGGGTCCCCCCTTTGGATTGATTTTGTAAGGGTCCACCCTTTGGATTTTTTTCATAAGGGTCCCCCCTTTGAATTTATTTCGTAAGGGTCCCCCCTTTGGATTTATTTCGTAAGGGTCCCCCCTTTGGATTTTTTTTGTAAGGGTCCCCCCTTTGGATATTTTTCGTAAGGGTCCCCCCTTTGGATTTATTTTGTAAGGGTCCCCCCTTTGGATTTATTTGGTAAGGCTCCCCCCTTTGGATTTTTTTCGTAAGGGTCCCCCCTTTGAATTTATTTGGTAAGGGTCCCCCCTTTGGATTGATTTGGTAAGGGTCCCCCCTTTGGATTTTTTTCATAAGGGTCCCCCCTTTGAATTTATTTCGTAAGGGTCCCCCCTTTGGATTCATTTCGTAAGGGTCCCCTCTTTGGATTTTTTGTAAGGGTCCCCCCTTTGGATTTATTTTGTAAGGGTCCCCCCTCTTGTTTTTTTTTTAAGGGTCCCCCCTTTGAATTTATTTCGTAAGGGTCCCCCCTTTGGATTCATTTCATAAGGGTCCCCCCTTTGGATTTATTTTGTAAGGGTCCCCCCTTTGGATTTATTTAGTAAGGGTCCCCCCTTTGGATTTTTTTCGTAAGGGTCCCCCCTTTGAATTTATTTTGTAAGGGTCCCCCCTTTGGATTTATTTTGTAAGGGTCCCCCCTTTGGATTTATTTCGTAAGGGTCCCCCCTTTGGATTTATTTTGTAAGGGTCCCCCCTTTGGATTTTTTTCGTAAGGGTCCCCCCTTTGGATTTATTTCGTAAGGGTCCCCCCTTTGGATTTATTTCGTAGGGGTCCTCCCTTTGGATTTTTTTCGTAAGGTTCCCCCCTTTGGATTTATTTTGTAAGGGTCCCCCCTTTGGATTTATTTTGTAAGGGTCCCCCCTTTGGATTTATTTTGTAAGGGTCCCCCCTTTGGATTTTTTTCTTAAGGGTCCCCCCTTTGAATTTATTTCGTAAGGGTCCCCCCTTTGGATTCATTTCATAAGGGTCCCCCCTTTGGATTTATTTTGTAAGGGTCCCCCCTTTGGATTTATTTAGTAAGGGTCCCCCCTTTGGATTTTTTTCGTAAGGGTCCCCCCTTTGGATTCATTTCATAAGGGTCCCCCTTTGGATTTATTTTGTAAGGGTCCCCTTTTTGGATTTTTTTAGTAAGGGTCCCCCCTTTGGATTTATTTGGTAAGGGTCCCCCCTTTGGATTTATTTTGTAAGGGTCCCCCCTTTGGATTTTTTTCTTAAGGGTCCCCCCTTTGAATTTATTTCGTAAGGGTCCCCCCTTTGGATTCATTTCATAAGGGTCCCCTTTTTGGATTTATTTTGTAAGGGTCCCCCCTTTGGATTTATTTAGTAAGGGTCCCCCCTTTGGATTTTTTTCATAAGGGTCCCCCCTTTGATTTTATTTCGTAAGGGTCCCCCCTTTGGATTCATTTCGTAAGGGTCCCCTCTTTGGATTTTTTGTAAGGGTCCCCCCTTTGGATTTATTTTGTAAGGGTCCCCCCTTTGGATTTTTTTTTAAGGGTCCCCCCTTTGAATTTATTTCGTAAGGGTCCCCCCTTTGGATTCATTTCATAAGGGTCCCCCCTTTGGATTTATTTTGTAAGGGTCCCCCCTTTGGATTTATTTAGTAAGGGTCCCCCCTTTGGATTTTTTTCGTAAGGGTCCCCCCTTTGAATTTATTTCGTAAGGGTCCCCCCTTTGGATTTATTTCGTAAGGGTCCCCCCTTTGGATTGATTTTGTAAGGGTCCACCCTTTGGATTTTTTTCATAAGGGTCCCCCCTTTGAATTTATTTCGTAAGGGTCCCCCCTTTGGATTTATTTCGTAAGGGTCCCCCCTTTGGATTTATTTTGTAAGGGTCCCCCCTTTGGATATTTTTCGTAAGGGTCCCCCCTTTGGATTTATTTTGTAAGGGTCCCCCCTTTGGATTTATTTGGTAAGGCTCCCCCCTTTGGATTTTTTTCGTAAGGGTCCCCCCTTTGGATTTTTTTCGTATGGGTCCCCCTTTTGGATTTCTTTTGTAAGGGTCCCCCCCTTTGGATTTATTTCGTGAGGGTCCCCCCTTTGGATTTTTTTCGTAAGGGTCCCCCATTTGGATTTTTTTCGTAAGGGTCCCCCCTTTGGATTTATTTCGTAAGGGTCCCCCCTTTGGATTTTTTTCGTAAGGGTCCACCCTTTGGATTTTTTTCGTAAGGGTCCCCCCTTTGAATTTATTTTGTAAGGGTCCCCCCTTTTTATTTATTTCGTAAGGGTCCCCCCTTTGGATTTATTTCGTAAGGGTCCACCCTTTGGATTTTTTTCATAAGGGTCCCCCCTTTGAATTTATTTTGTAAGGGTCCCCCCTTTGTATTTATTTCGTAAGGGTCCCCCCTTTGGATTTATTTTGTAAGGGTCCCCCCTTTGGATATTTTTCGTAAGGGTCCCTTCTTTGGATTTATTTTGTAAGGGTCCCCCCTTTGGATTTATTTCGTAAGGGTCCCCCCTTTGGAATTTTTTCGTAAGGGTCCCCCCTTTGGATTTTTTTCGTAAGGGTCCCCCTTTTGGATTTATTTTGTAAGGGTCCCCCCTTTGGATTTATTTCGTGAGGGTCCCCCCTTTGGATTTTTTTCGTAAGGGTCCCCCTTTTGGATTTATTTTGTTAGGGTCCCCCCTATTGGATTTTTTTCGTAAGGGTCCCCCCTTTGGATTTATTTCGTAAGGGTCCCCCCTTTGGATTTATTTTGTAAGGGTCCCCCCTTTGGTTTTTTTTCGTAAGGGTCCCCCCTTTGAATTTATTTCGTAAGGGTCCCCCCTTTGGATTTATTTCGTAAGGGTCCCCCCTTTGGATTTATTTCGTAAGGGTCCCCCCTTTGGATTTATTTTGTAAGGGTCCCCCCTTTGGATTTTTTTTGTAAGGGTCCCCCCTTTGGATTTATTTCGTAAGGGTCCCCCCTTTGGATTTATTTCGTAAGGGTCTTCCCTTTGGATTTTTTTCGTAAGGGTCCCCCCTTTGGATTTTTTTTGTAAGGGTCCTCCCTTTGGATTTATTTGGTAAGGGTCCCCCTTTGGATTTATTTTGTAAGGGTCCCCCCTTTGGATTTTTTTCGTAAGGGTCCCCCCTTTGGATTTATTTCGTAAGGGTCCCCCCTTTGGATTTTTTTCGTAAGGGTCCCCCCTTTGAATTTATTTCGTAAGGTTCCCCCGTTTGGATTTATTTCGTAAGGGTCCCCCCTTTGAATTTTTTTTGGTAAGGGTCCCCCCTTTGGATTTTTTTGTAAGGGTCCCCCCTTTGGATTTTTTTCATAAGGGTCCCCCCTTTGGATTTATTTCGTAAGGGTCCCCCCTTTGGATTTTTTTCGTAAGGGTCCCCCCTTTGAATTTATTTCGTAAGGTTCCCCCGTTTGGATTTATTTCGTAAGGGTCCCCCCTTTGAATTTTTTTTGGTAAGGGTCCCCCCTTTGGATTTTTTTGTAAGGGTCCCCCCTTTGGATTTTTTTCATAAGGGTCCCCCCTTTGGATTTATTTTGTAAGGGTCCCCCCTTTGGATTCATTTCGTAAGGGTCCCCCCTTTGGATTTTTTGTAAGGGTCCCCCCTTTGGATTTATTTTGTAAAGGTCCCCCCTTTGGATTTTTTTCTTAAGGGTCCCCCCTTTGAATTTATTTCGTAAGGGTCCCCCCTTTGGATTCATTTCGTAAGGGTCCCCCCTTTGGATTTATTTAGTAAGGGTCCCCCCTTTGGATTCATTTCGTAAGGGTCCCCCCTTTGAATTTATTTCGTAAGGGTCCCCCCTTTGGATTCATTTCGTAAGGGTCCCCCCTTTGGATTTATTTCGTAAGGGTCCTCCCTTTGGATTTTTTGTAATTGTCCCCCCTTTGGATTTATTTTGTAAGGTTCTCCCTTTGGATTTATTTCGTAACGGTCCCCCCTGTGGATTTATTTCGTAAGGGTCCCCCCTTTGGACTTATTTGGTAAGGGTCCCCCCTTTGGATTTATTTCGTAAGGGTCCCCCCTTTGGATTTATTTAGTAAGGGTCCCCCCTTTGGATTTATTTCGTAAGGGTCCCCCCTTTGGATTTATTTTGTAAGGGTCCCCCTTTTGGATTTATTTCGTAGGGGTCCCCCCTCTGGATTTATTTTGTAAGGGTCCCACCTTTGGATTTATTTCGTAAGGGTCCCCCCTTTGGATTTATTTTGTAAAGGTCCCCCCTTTGGATTTTTTTCGTAAGGGTCCCCCCTTTGAATTTATTTCGTAAGGGTCCCCCCTTTGGATTTATTTCGTAAGGGTCCCCCCTTTGGTTTTTTTTCTTAAGGGTCCCCCCTTTGAATTTATTTCGGAAGGGTCCCCCCTTTGGATTTATTTCGTAAGGTTCCCCCTTTTGGATTTATTTCGTAAGGGTCCCCCCTTTGGATTTATTTTGTAAGAGTCCCCCCTTTGGATATTTTTCGTAAGGGTCCCCCCTTTGGATTTTTTTCTTAAGGGTCCCCCCTTTGGATTTCTTTGGTAAGCGTCCCCCCTTTGCATATTTTTCATAAAGGTCCCCCCTTTGGATTTATTTCGTAAGGGTCCCCCCTTTGGATTTATTTCGTAAGGGTCCCCCCTTTGGATTTTTTTCGTAAGGGTCCCCCCTTTTAATTTATTTTCTAAGGGTCCCCCGTTTGGATTGATTTGGTAAGGGTCCCCCCTTTGGATTTTTTTCTTAAGGGTCCCCCCTTTGGATTTATTTTGTAACGGTCCCCGCTGTGGATTTATTTCGTAAGGGTCCCCCCTTTGGACTTATTTTGTAAGGGTCCCCCCTTTGGATTGATTTCGTAAGGGTCCCCCCTTTCGATTTATTTAGTAAGGGTCCCCCCTTTGGATTTTTTTCGTAAAGGTCCCCTCTTTGAATTTATTTTGTAAGGGTCCCCCTTTTGTATTTATTTCGTATGGATCCCCCCTTTGGATTGATTTCAGAAGTGTCCCCCCTTTGGATTTATTTGGTAAGGGTCCCCCCTTTGGATTTATTTCGTAAGGGTCCCCCCTTTGGATTTATTTCGTAAGGGTCCCCCCTTTCGATTTATTTCGTAAGGGTGCTCCTTTGCATTTATTTTGTAAGGGTCTCCCCTTTGGATATTTTTCGTAAGGGTCCACCCTTTGGATTTATTTCTTAAGGGTACCCCCTTTGGATTTTTTTCGTAAGGGTCCCCCCTTTGTATTTATTTCGTATGGATCCCCCCATTGGATTGATTTCAGAAGTGTCCCCCCTTTGGATTTATTTCGTAAGGGTCCCCCCTTTGGATTTATTTTTTGAGGGTCCCCCCTTTGGATTTTATTTGTAAGGGTCCCCCCTTTGGATTTATTTTTTAAGGGTCCCACCTTTGAATTTATTTCGTAAGGGTCCCCCCTTTGGATTTATTTCGTAAGGATCCCCCCTTTGGATTTATTTCAGAAGGGTCCCCCCTTTGAATTTATTTCATAAGGGTTCCCCCCTTTGAATTTATTTCGAAAGGGTCCCCCCTTTGGATTTATTTTGTAAGGGTCCCCCCTTTGGATTTTATTCGGAAGGGTCCCCCTTTGGATTTTTTTTTAAGGGTCCCCTTTTTTTTATTTTTTTAGGTAGTGTCGCCTTGATGATGTTTTTAGTAAGTTTCTGCCGTTATTATTTTTGTGGAAGGGTCCCCCCTCATAATTTGTTTTACTGAGGGTCCCTCCTTTGATTTTTCTGGCAGGGTCCCCCTTCATGAGTTTTTTTACCGAGGGTCCCTCCTTTGATTTTTTTTGAGGTTCCCCATTTATGATTTTTAAGGGTCCCATCTGAGAGTTTTTGGAGTAATGGTCCCCGTTTTGGTTTTTTCAAATAGCGGTTCCCTCTTAGGGTCTTTTGGTAGGGTTCCCTTTTTTTTCTAGTAGGGGTCCCCTTTTTTTATTTTTTTTCTGTTTTTTTTTTTGTTGTTTTTCTGTGTTTCATGCAATACTTACAGCAATCTTAAATCTTTCGTGCTGTTTTTATTGTTTTTTTTTTTTGTGGGGAATGCCGTTAACAAAGTTTTTTTTACTACATAGGATAAAAAAGATGGCATGGCGATCTTTAATATCGAAACAGAAAATCTAAACCAGATGCTTGTAGTGGACTTTTCACCTGGGTTGCAAAAAAGTTCGTACGAGTTTGGATTTGAAGTTGGCCCTATCTGCTTTAATTAGCTGTTCTATATAAAAAGAACTCTCAGAAATGTAAGTTAACATCTGATAAAATCATCAAATAAATGTTGGTATTTTGAATTTGTATCTTGCACGCTCGCCTTATATCCCTGTCAGTCCCCGCTCTTGCTCCCCCAATAACGTTGGAGCGGGAGCGGTAACCGGAGATCTGAAAAAGGCCTTCCTACAAGTAAGAGTGAAAGAGAGCCACCGCGACGCAATGCGGTTCCACTGGCGCAGAGACGAACACTCGCCGCTGGAGACTTTAAGATTCACGAGGGCGCTTTTTGGACTTGCGCCATCGCCTTTTCTGCTTGGGGGAGTCATGAAAGTGCACCTCAACAGCTGGGAAGAGAAAGAGTGGGAAATAGTACCCATTCACCGGGAGCTGTGTACGTCGACGATTTAATCTCCGGATCAACATCAGTGACCAAGGCCGGGGAACTGAAAGATAAGGCCACAAATATCTTTCAAGATGCGTGTTTTGAGCTTCACAAGTGGCATTCACACGTGCCTGAGCTAGAATCAGTGCGGGCGTCATCCGAAGAGAAGCCTGCTTACGCGAAGAAGCAGTTGGGTGTCCTACCAGGAGAATTTTCTAGTCTTCTCGGGCTCCGATGGAACAAGGAACAAGACACAGTGATCGTTACAATCCCTGCTCAGAAAGCCACCTTAACCAGACGAGGTATCTTAGCTAAGCTGCTAAGGTATATGACCCTTTGGGACTAGTTGCACCTGTGACTGTAAGTGGCACGATCATCTACAGAGCAGTTTGTGACACCAAGATTGCCTGGGACGCGCGACTACCAAACGATCTAGCTGAGTCGTGGCTCAAGTGGGAAAGCAGACTACCCCACTTCGTTGAAGCACCAAGATCGCTAGCCATTCACATCCAGCAAACTGAGCTGCATTCCTTCGGAGACGCATGCACAAACGGGGTTGCAGCCTGCGTTTATGCAGTGGTGCGACAAACATCGGGGACTAACCAGGGCCTTGTCGGAGCCAGATTGAGACTGTCCAAACAAGGATGAACCATCCCGCGGCTGGAAGTGGTTGCTGGCCACATGGCCGTGAACCTCGTTGCCACTCTGGACGGACTTCCCATAAGCAGCACACATTGTTGGCTGGACAGTTCAGTAGCCTTGTACTGGATTCGGGGACAAGTAGAGTGCAAGCAGTTTGTCTCTAATTGGGTACAGAAGATCAGCAGTCACCAGGGAGTAGTTTGGCACCATGTTCCCACTGCAGACAACCCTGCCGATCTCGGAAGTGGAGGAGGATCCGCAGAGAGAGCTGATTTGTGCTGGTACTGTTTAGTGCGTACTATTCTGAACAGTAACTAACAGTTTGTTTAAACTGAATAAATAAGAACCTAATTAAGAACCTTAACAGCTTGATTTCCCGCTAAACACCCAATATCTAAGAACCTATTTAGGTTGACTTGTAAAAATGTAGGTTTTTATAAGTGGATGTTTAATGTATTACATATTACATTAACAGAGCAGTAACGTTTGTCTCTTTCTTTACAGGGACACTCTGAAATATGCGTCTCGAACAAGTGGTGATGGACGAACATGGACATTTGCACCAAGTTCTGTCGGTTTGGATGGAAGATGCTCAGTGAAGAGGTCAGATATAATGTAGTTTCTTTTCTATGTTTGGTTTATTTTCTTTTAACTTTTTCAGTCCTAGCAATTCTCAAAATAATCTCCTTACTATCAAAACAGTAATAATTTACGCAGTATTCTGTTGACTACCTACAATCTTGGACAAAAGTGTTGACACATTCTCCCCTCCCCCCATTGAATGTTGATAAATTAATTATTTAGCAACGATTTTCCGTCAAAGTCTTATCGGAACTCTTCCAAATTCAAGCTACAACATTGATACGGGGAGGGGGATGATTAAAAGCAATTTTCTTTGGAACTGGTGACTCACAGCATGGTAGTTTTGACAAAAATACGACATTTAAAGCAAGTGTCAACACATTTTGTCCGGGATTGTCTGAATGCGGTTTTCTATTTGTACACGTAATGGTTTTCCAGGAAAGTTTGAAAACGCAGTGAAGTTTGAGAAACACCGAGTGCTTTATTTTGGCTGAAGTGTAAGCTTATATTACCTCGAGTTAGAAATTGACAGTTGAATGAAGCATCCGCTTACAGTAATTGAATAAATGCGCGTCGAGTCAGATCACGTTTCAAGAGAAGATTGCTTTAGATTGTAAGAGTTTGTGTGTTTTTTATGATCCTATACGGGGTCCCGTATTTCCATCGAATTGCATGATTCAACAGTGGGCAGTGCAACCTGTTCGAGATCAGTACGGGTGAAAGTCACTCGAAAATAGATGAATAATACATCATGACAAGCGCACATACAACGAGCAATACATTACTAAGTGCGAATTGTGCCCCAATTAGAGCGACTGAGTGAAGGGAAAAGTCGGCTACAGAACTGCTTTGTCGTCGGTGAAAGATTTTAAGTGTCGCTCAACGGCCAAAAGCTTGATAAAATGACATGTAACGCAACTGAATCAGATGATTACGTTAATTAGTTCTAATTGGCAGAATAACGCACGCTCTCGCGTCAGGTAAATTTCACTAAAAAATTGGAACAATTGTTACAAAACCACTTGGAATGGCATAAAGAGTAATATTTTATCCGAATACGATATAAAACTATAGCTTGTGTTGCATTTATTTAGCATTTCCAACGGTTTACACTTTCAACGGTTTACACACAGAGTGAAAGAGGATTAGACAGATTCTATTTTAGTTCGTAGTGTAAACTGTGTCATATTTCAACCTCTCCGGATCATAAAATTCCACATAGGCAACCATTTGCGATACATTTAAGACCATTTTCAATATGTCATTGCCCTTTTTCTGGGATTTCAGTGTCTTTATTGTCAACCTTTCGTCTATCTCCCGTGTAGGACTCGGTTCTCGAAATGCAGTTAGGTTGCTTTCCAGGGCACGGAACGGCACCAATTTAATGTTGTACTTTCACATAAGGTGCTCTTATTTCTTAACTTGAAACGTGTGTACTCACATAACCATCTTAATGAACTTTTTGGCAGTTGTCGCTTTCTGAGTATCAAAGTCCGATATAACTGAATGAACTACTGGCTCCGGCCTATAAATAGATCTTACTTTTCTGCCTCTGGCATCCCAAAATAGACTACCGCTACAACTAGCCTTTAGAACTGCATTCAACCCTCGCATTTAACAAAATAGAAGGCTTTTTACGACTCTTAGCTATGACAGAAGTTACTTCCTTGCTATTTTGTATTCGGACAGTCTGAATGCGGTTTTCTAATTGTACACGTAATGGTTTTCCAGGAAAGTTTGAAAACGCAGTGAAGTTTGAGAAACACCGAGTGCTTTATTTTGGCTGAAGTGTAAGCTTATATTACCTCGAGTTAGAAATTGACAGTTGAATGAAGCATCCGCTTACAGTAATTGAATAAATGCGCGTCGAGTCAGATCACGTTTCAAGAGAAGATTGCGTTAGATCGTAAGAGTTTGTGTGTTTTTTATGATCCTATACGGGGTCCCGTATTTCCATCGAATTGCGTGATTCAACAGTGGGCAGTGCAACCTGTTCGAGATCAGTACGGGTGAAAGTCACTCGAAAATAGACGAATAATACATCATGACAAGCGCACATACAACGAGCAATACATTGCTAAGTGCGAATTGTGCCCCAATTAGAGCGACTGAGTGAAGGGAAAAGTCGGCTACAGAACTGCTTTGTCGTCGGTGAAAGATTTTAAGTGTCGCTCAACGGCCAAAAGCTTGATAAAATGACATGTAACGCAACTGAATCAGATGATTACGTTAATTAGTTCTAATTGGCAGAATAACGCACGCTCTCGCGTCAGATAAATTGTACTAAAAAATTGGAACAATTGTTACAAAACCACTTGGAATGGCATAAAGAGTAATATTTTATCCGAATACGATATAAAACTATAGCTTGTGTTGCATTTGTTTAGCATTTCCAACGGTTTACACTTTCAACGGTTTACACCACAGAGTGAAAGAGGATTAGACAGATTCTATTTTAGTTCGTAGTGTAAACCGTTGTAAACCGTGTCATATTTCAACCTCTCCGGATCATAAAATTCCACATAGGCAACCATTTGCGATACATTTAAGACCATTTTCAATATTTCATTGCCCTTTTTCTGGGATTTCAGTGTCTTTATTGTCAACCTTTCGTCTATCTCCCGTGTAGGACACGGTTCTCGAAATGCATTTAGGTTGCTTTCCAGGGCACGGAACGGCACCAATTTAATGTTGTACTTTCACATAAGGTGCTCTTATTTCTTAATTTGAAACGTGTGTACTCACATAACCATCTTAATGAACTTTTTGGCAGTTGTCGCTTTCTGAGTATCAAAATCCCATATAACTGAATGAACTACTGGCTCCGGCCTATAAATAGATCTTACTTTTCTGCCTCTGGCATCCCAAAATAGACTACCGCTACAACCTAGCCTTTAGAACTGCATTCAACCCTCGCATTTAACAAAATAGAAGGCTTTTTACGACTCTTAGCTATGACAGAAGTTACTTCCTTGCTATTTTGTATTCGGACAGTCTGAATGCGGTTTTCTAATTGTACACGTAATGGTTTTCCAGAAAAGTTTGAAAACGCAGTGAAGTTTGAGAAACACCGAGTGCTTTATTTTGGCTGAAGTGTAAGCTTATATTACCTCGAGTTAGAAATTGACAGTTGAATGAAGCATCCGCTTACAGTAATTGAATATCGTGTTCTTGTGATTCTGATAATTCAGTGGAATTAGAGCAATTAGCTAATAGTCAGTCTGTCAAAATGTATAATATCTTAACAGAGGTTGCTCCGAAATGTCAGCTTGCACATCCACATTTACAAGTTGGCTAATTTTTCACACGCTAATTTAACTGTTCCAGCTATAAAAGTTTGTTTAGTGATGTTAGGAGAAAGTTCTCAACTTGTAAAATACACTTGTAAATGTTGATTGAATTGACTCCAGACTACAACAGAGCTGACTGAAGCACCGGTAGCAGACGTGTCCAATGAACAGCAGTGACCCCAAGACACCAGTGGGGAGGCAAGCATGCCAACAGATGGAAACGAAGCAGACGTTGAAGGTGATTTACTTTGCGCTCGTTTCACTGGTCATTCAACGCATTGTTTGATAAAACTACTTGAATATGCTTCAAGCTTGAAGGGTTTAGCGAGTATAATATATGTTCGCCCCCACCCCACCCCATATTAAGCCCATAGGGAAATTATCATGGGACTGGACAATATACTATATAAGTATGTTGATATACTGTAATCTTTATTTATTTATTTATTTACACCAGTATTTACCCGAGCACTGGCTATCTTTTCTCTCAGTTTCAGACCTCTCTTCTGGACTTAGCACCGAAATAGCGTCCGATTTATTGAATATTTAGTTTGCACTCTTGTGTGGCATGTATTGAGTGGCTGCAGTCACTAACACGAATGTGTGTGGGTAGAAATCAACCGAACACAGGCAGAAAAATAGAACTAAGGACACAGACAGCCGCAGGCAACAATACGGGCCGCGCAGATACAGATACCACTGGATCCGGTTGTTCAGAGCACGATCAGGCTAATCTTGGATTAGTTCTAAGCTCACAGCTGTGTCGTGTTTGTTTGTACAGGTAGTTTCTGGACACATCGGCTCCTTTTCCAGTATAAGCGTGGAAGTGGTCTTTGCTCCAATCAAACCTGGCAGTGCTTTGTCAGACTTTGAGCTTTCATTTAAAGACGCGCTCTCCGACCCGGTAAGTGGACAATTTTTTCTTAGACAACTTAGGCAAGACCGGGGGACGCTGATGTAAGACTTTGACGTCGACATAGATGAAAGCAAAGACTTTAACTTAACTTAGACATTGACATTGACAAAAACAAGGACAAATATATAGAGGATATTACACGGCGGCGCGAAGATATGAATTTTATTTTCGAGTGGTAAAAACAATATTTTAGGAACGAGCGCTTCGCGAGTGAGTAAAAATATTGTTTTTACCACGAGAAAATAAAATCCATATCTTCAAGCCGCCGTGTAATTTTCTTTTTATTATATTAGACACGATTTTTTTACGAGAAATTTCTGTCATAAAATTCATTTGTTTTGTACTGAACGTTGTTGTTTGTTTGTTTGATTTACAGGAAGTTAACTTGAAGATTTGCATGTTCGATAGATTATATCAAGACGCAATTGTCGTCAACAACAGGTGAGTGACTTGTGGGATCAAAAGTTGAAACATTTCTGAGCAAAAATAGAGAAAAATTCTAAGAAAAGCTTTGGCCCTTTGAGGACGTTGGCCCCTTTAATGCGTGTTTTCATTTATCCCGTCAATGTTGGTTTCTCTTATTCCGTTATTGCTGGTTGCTCTTATAGGGCCACATCGGCGTTAAGACTGAAGTTTGAAGTTTGTAAAGAACTCAGAAACCATCTGGAGTTGCTTCCAAAGACAGCCTACATCCAGGCGGAGTCGAAGTTTTCTGCTCAACTCAAATTTCTGCCGAGGTAATGGTAGCGGCATTAAAATAAGAGGTCTGGGTTAGCTTAAATCGACTTTTAAACACCTGTGGGCGAAGTTCTCTGTTTTTGCACTGTCTGACACAAGCTGGTCGACTTTTATTCTGTCGCTGTAGGAAATGGCTGCCGGATGACTGTGTGACGTATTTCGACAAAGACACCAACCTTTTGGAGGCGCCCATGGTCATTAGAGTGGCAGATCAGGTGGGTACAATGATGTCAGATGGTATCAAATGGTGTGGTCGCGTTAGGACGCGGTATATAAAGAGTTTTGATGTGCTAGAATGAATGCAAGTATAAGAGTGATTTCCAACGAATGGAATGTGGCGATATGGTGAAATTTCCAAAAAGCACTGTTTTAATAGGTAGATTAAAAGCAAGAAAAACGCTTCCAAACATTGTTCTGCAGAAGTCTGGGTCTGGTGTAGGTGTGACGTAGGCAAGCAAGGCAAGTAGTATCTCCTTACGTCATCATGACGTCTCTCTTTCAGACTCGCCCCGTGCCTTTTACTGTGCGCGCTATTGTAACGTTATCGGACATCAAATTCAGTGCGACGGATATCGACTTTGGCTTCTGTACTGTGTTTGAGTCCGTCAGACAGACGATCACCATCACAAATGAATCGGTTGTGCCACAGCCTTTTTGGATTTTGCGGCGTACCAGATGTAAGTATACAGTAGACTTAAAGTGCACATAAGCCCAAAAATGATATCGGAAATATGTTGACTATTAGAATAAGTCTGCGTTTTAACGCTGCACCTTTGAGTTATAAAGGTTTATATTTTGAATATGGTAATGACGTGACGTCAAAGAAGGAACAATTTATTATACAAAATCTTGTTGGCAGAGATAATTGACATTTTATCAACGTCCATTTTATATTTGAATTCTGTGTAAATGATTTTACCAAATACTTTGTATGAATCTGGAAACAGTTCCAATCACGAAGAGAAAGAAATAACATTGAATTACTCCTTTGACGTCACATCATTACCATATTCGAAGTATAAACCTCTATAACTTATAGGCGCAATGTTGAAACACAGAAATAATCTAATAGTCAACTATTTGCTTTATGTAGAATCGATTGTGAAGATATCATTTTTGTGCTTATGTGCACTTTAACAGGCGACATGTGTTTACATTCACTGTAAAAACAGTGCACTTTCTTTTTGTCTCATATACTAGTTCTGTGCATGGAACCTGCAAACGAGCCATGTGCTATAGGGATCCAAAAAACCAAAGTAATTTGCGATTACTTTGGAGAAGAGCCCAATTAGTAGTGCGAGGAAATGGCATCACACAAAAATGCCAGCAAGTGCAATTGGGTTCAAGTTTTGTTCTTGTTTGTGCTGTAAGCGTGTTTGAACCAATCCAAATTGTAGTAAATAGGTATTTGTCTTTCACATGACTTTAGTTGCTTTTTTCTGTGAAATATGTATACGTTGTGCAAATCATACTTTTAGCTAGTGCAGTGGTTGTTGACGGCGAAGTTATCATTGACAAGGAAGTATGGGATTCAAAACTAAAGGACAAGTCAAGTACAAGATTCAAAAATCTCGCAGCTAGATTTCAAAGAGAGGTAAGCCAGCTAACACAGAGATACACCCTTTCAATCCTTCCTATCCCTTGATCCATTACTGTTTTATTCTTAATACTTAATACAGAGTATCTTATAACATCACCTGTAAAATAGCTGGACCATCCCTAACTAAGTGTATACGCGATGTATTTTATTGACTAATTATTTTATAAAAGAAAACTATAACGCGTTCACGTGTAATATAGCCTCATCTAAACACTTGGGAAATTGGGAGAACACTCGACAAGCGCCGGAAACCACTCGGCGGCCTGGTGGTTTCCTTACGCTACTCTCGTGTTATATATATATATATATTATATATATATATATATATACTGCATTTATACTGCATTTTTATCATGGGAAGGAAAGGGAGAAGGTGCCTTTTGGGAATAACCGTATCAGAATTTAATGTTTTTTTTTTAAACTATTATTTTATAAACGTGGTCCGAAAGTAAAAATGTTCAAATGAACCCCATCCCATTCGCTGTTCTTTTTGCTTGTCATTATCAGACCCTGGAAATTTTTAAGAAGTTTGCGCGTAAACTGATAGCAGTTATCGTTACTGGATTCAGGTAAGAGTGACAAGACTAGGAAGTTACCAAGGAAAAGAACTAGTGATTATTTCCTGTATATGGAATATGAACAGTGATTTTGCACTTTCAACTTCAACGTTTTACACTCTGTGTAAAGGTGGAGTTACACTGGTAGATTTGCAACGCCGATTTGCTCCAAATTCACGCAACGGTGTTGCACGTTTTTGAATCGCTTTCAAAAACTTGCAACGCGTTGCAGCACTGCAAACATCGCAAAAAATCATTCGCAATGGGGTGTTACACCTGAACGATTTTTAGTGCAACATCGTATTGTTGCAAATCGACCAGTGTAACACCAGCTTAAGATAATTGATTGCCCTGGAGATTTTTCCTGCAAAGCTAATCCAAATGTAGAAATCAGTATCGTATTGTATACTACTAGTGTTGAACAACTTTTTGATTTTCTTATTGCAGGAAGTCTTCTGTTTTGGTCGAATTCAGATTGGTATTCAACACATCTTCCTTCGAAGAAGGCCAGGCCTCTGCTGCAGAAATTGGAAACCTCCTTGAAAGTAACGCGACAGTGTCATCATTTACTTTAAGATCGTTCCGCATCAAAAGTAAATTACTGCACAGTCAACGTAAAATCATAAATATTCTTGCCCTTTCGATCCATCTATTCAATTCGTCTTGCTTCTGATTACAAAACTGAACCATGGCTTTACTGCCAAACGTCCAAAGTCTAAATGTACATACAACTGTTGCACTCTCACTACATTAAAAACTCTTAACGAGAAAAATATTTGTAATTTTGATGTGGTTTTACGTATAGTAGTATATTTTTAAACGCAATGTTTTACATGCGGTCCAACTACACCTGTGACCATGTACGATCACCATGGAAAGTAGCACGCTGATTCAATGGTGAAAACCACTTCTCTGTTTTTCTCTGTTTTTTTTTTTCCTTTCTTGCACCTCTTTAGATCCTCCGACAACGTCTCCAACACCGAGTAAGTACTAATTCAATTTCTGGCACTTGAATGTTCTTATATTGCACTTGAAATGTTCTTATATTGCACTTGATTGTTCTTATGTTGCTCAATTGTCTTGACGGTTATAAACGATCGTCAATTAATTTGAGCACTCGATCTTTCTCATATCGTTTGTTCTTGATGTTGCGAAACGATCGTCACTCAATGAGTTGTCGATCGTTCTGATACTGTTTTTCTTCACATCAGTGGAAAAGATCGCCACTCGATTTGAGCACCAGGTCTTTCTGCCGTTTGTTCTTGATGCCTTTAAACGATCGTCACTCAATGAGCTGTCGATCGTTCTGATACTGTTTTTCTTCCCATCAGTGGAAAAGATCGCCACTCGATTTGAGCACCAGGTCTTTCTGCCGTTTGTTCTTGATGCCTTGAAACGATCGTCACTCAATGAGCTGTCGATCTTTCTGATACTGTTTCTCTTCCCATCAGCAGAAAAGATCGCCACTCGATTTGGGCACTCGATCTTTCTGCCGTTTGTTTTTGATGTGTCAAAACAATCGTTGCTAAATGAGTTGTCGACTTTTCTGATACTACTTCTCCTCACACGTAAAAAAGATTGCCACTCGATTTGAGCACTAGATCTTTCATACAGTGTTTCGGCCTCTTGTGCAAAAGGAGATCGTTACCGGTCGTTTTGGTGCATCCCTTCTAGTGACTGGAAGGGATGCACCAAAATGACCGGTCGTATTGGTGCATCCCTTGTATTGACTGGAAGGGATGCACCAAAATGACCGGTCGTTTTGGCGCATCCCTTCTAGTGGCTGGAAGGGATGCACCAAAATGATCGGTCGTTTTGCTGCATCCCTTGTATTGACTAAAAGGGATGCACCAAAATGACCGGTTGTTTTGGTGCATCCCTTCTAGTGACTGGAAGGGATGCACCAAAATGATGGGTCGTTTTGGTGCATCCCTTGTATTGACTGGAAGGGATGCACCAAAACGACCGGTTGTTTTGGTGCATCCCTTCTAGTGACTGGAAGGGATGCACCAAAATGATCGGTCGTTTTGGTGCATCCCTTGTAATGACTGGAAGGGATACACCAAAATGACCGGTCGTTTTGGTGCATCCCTTCTAGTGACTGGAAGGGATGCACCAAAATGATCGGTCGTTTTGGTGCATCCCTTGTATTGACTAAAAGGGATGCACCAAAATGACCGGTCGTTTTGGTGCATCCCTTGTATTGACTGGAAGGGATGCACCAAAATGACCGGTCGTTTTAGTGAATCCCTTCTATTGACTGGAAGGGATGCACCAAAATGACCGGTCGTTTTGGTGCATCCCTTGTATTGACTGGAAGGGATGCACCAAAATGACCGGTCGTTTTGTTGCATCCCTTGTATTGACTGGAAGGGATGCACCAAAATGACCGGTCGTTTTGGTGCATCCCTTCTAGTGATTGGAAGGGATGCACCAAAATGACCGGTCGTTTTGGTGCATCCCTTCTAGTTACTGGAAGGGATGCACCAAAATGACCGGTCGTTTTGGTGCATCCCTTCTAGTGACTGGAAGGGATGCACCAAAATGACCGGTCGTTTTGGTGCATCCCTTCCAGTCAATACAAGGGATGCACCAAAACGACCGGTCATTTTGGTGCATCCCTTCCAGTCAATACAAGGGATGCACCAAAACGACCGGTCATTTTGGTGCATCCCTTCCAGTCAATACAAGGGATGCACCAAAACGACCGGTCATTTTGGTGCATCCCTTCCAGTAAATACAAGGGATGCACCAAAACGACCGATCATTTTGGTGCATCCCTTGTATTAACTGGAAGGGATACACCAAAATGACCGGTCGTTTTGGTGCATCCCTTCTAGTGACTGGAAGGGATGCACCAAAATGATCGGTCGTTTTGGTGCATCCCTTGTATTGACTAAAAGGGATGCACCAAAATGACAGGTCGTTTTGGTGCATCCCTTGTATTGACTGGAAGGGATGCACCAAAATGACCGGTCGTTTTAGTGAATCCCTTCTATTGACTGGAAGGGATGCACCAAAATGACCGGTCGTTTTGGTGCATCCCTTGTATTGACTGGAAGGGATGCACCAAAATGACCGGTCGTTTTGTTGCATCCCTTGTATTGACTGGAAGGGATGCACCAAAATGACCGGTCGTTTTGGGGCATCCCTTCTAGTGATTGGAAGGGATGCACCAAAATGACCGGTCGTTTTGGTGCATCCCTTATATTAACTGGAAAGGATGCACCAAAATGACCGGTCGTTTTGGTGCATCCCTTGTATTGACTGGAAGGGATGCACCAAAATGACCGGTCGTTTTGGTGCATCCCTTGTATTGACTGGAAGGGATGCACCAAAATGACCGGTCGTTTTGGTGCATCCCTTGTAATGACTGGAAGGGATGCACCAGAATGACCGGTCGTTTTGGTGCATCCCTTGTATTGACTGGAAGGGATCCACCAAAATGACCGGTCGTTTTAGTGCATCCCTTCTAGTGACTGGAAGGGATGCACCAAAATGACCGGTCGTTTTGGTGCATCCCTTCTAGTGACTGGAAGGGATGCACCAAAACGACCGGTCGTTTTGGTGCATCCCTTGTATTAACTGGAAGGGATGCACCAAAACGACCGGTCGTTTTGGTGCATCCCTTGTATTGACTGGAAGGGATGCACCAAAATGACCGGTCGTTTTGGTGCATCCCTTCTAGTTACTGGAAGGGATGCACCAAAATGACCGGTCGTTTTGGTGCATCCCTTCTAGTGACTGGAAGGGATGCACCAAAATGACTGGTCGTTTTGGTGCATCCCTTGTATTAACTGGAAGGGATGCACCAAAACGACCGGTCATTTTGGTGCATCCCTTGTATTGACTGGAAGGGATGCACCAGAATGACCGGTCGTTTTGGTGCATCCCTTGTATTGACTGAAAGGGATGCACCAAAATGACCGGTCGTTTTGGTGCATCCCTTGTATTGACTGGAAGGGATGCACCAAAATGACCGGTCATTTTGGTGCATCCCTTTCAGTCAATACAAGGGATGCACCAAAATGACCGGTCGTTTTGGTGCATCCCTTCTAGTGACTGGAAGGGATGCACCAAAATGATCGGTCGTTTTGGTGCATCCCTTGTATTGACTAAAAGGGATGCACCAAAATGACCGGTCGTTTTGGTGCATCCCTTGTATTGACTGGAAGGGATGCACCAAAATGATCGGTCGTTTTGGTGCATCCCTTGTATTGACTAAAAGGGATGCACCAAAATGACCGCTCGTTTTGGTGCATCCCTTGTATTGACTGGAAGGGATGCACCAAAATGACCGGTCGTTTTAGTACATCCCTTGTATTTACTGGAAGGGATGCACCAAAATGACCGGTCGTTTTGGTGCATCCCTTGTATTAACTGGAAGGGATTCACCAAAATGACCGGTCGTTTTGGTGCATCCCTTGTATTGACTGGAAGGGATGCACCAAAATGACCGGTCCTTTTAGTACATCCCTTGTATTTACTGGAAGGGATGCACCAAAATGATCGGTCGTTTTGGTGCATCCCTCGTATTGACTAAAAGGGATGCACCAAAATGACCGCTCGTTTTGGTGCATCCCTTGTATTGACTGGAAGGGATGCACCAAAATGACCGGTCATTTTGGTGCATCCCTTGTATTAACTGGAAGGGATTCACCAAAATGACCGGTCGTTTTGGTGCATCCCTTGTATTGACTGGAAGGGATGCACCAAAATGACCGGTCCTTTTAGTACATCCCTTGTATTTACTGGAAGGGATGCACCAAAATGACCGGTCGTTTTGGTGCATCCCTTGTATTAACTGGAAGGGATTCACCAAAATGACCGGTCGTTTTGGTGCATCCCTTGTATTGACTGGAAGGGATGCACCAAAATGACCGGTCGTTTTGGTGCATCCCTTCTAGTTACTGGAAGGGGTGCACCAAAATGATCGGTCGTTTTGGTGCATCCCTTGTATTTACTGGAAGGGATGCACCAAAATGACCGGTCGTTTTGGTGCATCCCTTGTATTGACTGGAAGGGATGCACCAAAATGACCGGTCGTTTTGGTGCATCCCTTGTATTGACTGGAAGGGATGCACCAGAATGACCGGTCGTTTTGGTGCATCCCTTGTATTGACTGAAAGGGATGTACCAAAATGACCGGTCGTTTTGGTGCATCCCTTGTATTGACTGGAAGGGATGCACCAAAATGACCGGTCGTTTTGGTGCATCCCTTGTATTAACTGGAAGGGATGCACCAAAATGACCGGTCGTTTTGGTGCATCCCTTGTATTGACTGGAAGGGATGCACCAAAATGACCGGTCGTTTTGGTGCATCCCTTGTAATGACTGGAAGGGATGCACCAGAATGACCGGTCGTTTTGGTGCATCCCTTGTATTGACTGGAAGGGATCCACCAAAATGACCGGTCGTTTTAGTGCATCCCTTCTAGTGACTGGAAGGGATGCACCAAAATGACCGGTCGTTTTGGTGCATCCCTTCTAGTGACTGGAAGGGATGCACCAAAACGACCGGTCGTTTTGGTGCATCCCTTGTATTAACTGGAAGGGATGCACCAAAACGACCGGTCGTTTTGGTGCATCCCTTGTATTGACTGGAAGGGATGCACCAAAATGACCGGTCGTTTTGGTGCATCCCTTCTAGTTACTGGAAGGGATGCACCAAAATGACCGGTCGTTTTGGTGCATCCCTTCTAGTGACTGGAAGGGATGCACCAAAATGACTGGTCGTTTTGGTGCATCCCTTGTATTAACTGGAAGGGATGCACCAAAACGACCGGTCATTTTGGTGCATCCCTTGTATTGACTGGAAGGGATGCACCAGAATGACCGGTCGTTTTGGTGCATCCCTTGTATTGACTGAAAGGGATGCACCAAAATGACCGGTCGTTTTGGTGCATCCCTTGTATTTACTGGAAGGGATGCACCAAAATGACCGGTCCTTTTAGTACATCCCTTGTATTTACTGGAAGGGATGCACCAAAATGATCGGTCGTTTTGGTGCATCCCTCGTATTGACTAAAAGGGATGCACCAAAATGACCGCTCGTTTTGGTGCATCCCTTGTATTGACTGGAAGGGATGCACCAAAATGACCGGTCATTTTGGTGCATCCCTTGTATTAACTGGAAGGGATTCACCAAAATGACCGGTCGTTTTGGTGCATCCCTTGTATTGACTGGAAGGGATGCACCAAAATGACCGGTCCTTTTAGTACATCCCTTGTATTTACTGGAAGGGATGCACCAAAATGACCGGTCGTTTTGGTGCATCCCTTGTATTAACTGGAAGGGATTCACCAAAATGACCGGTCGTTTTGGTGCATCCCTTGTATTGACTGGAAGGGATGCACCAAAATGACCGGTCGTTTTGGTGCATCCCTTCTAGTTACTGGAAGGGGTGCACCAAAATGATCGGTCGTTTTGGTGCATCCCTTGTATTTACTGGAAGGGATGCACCAAAATGACCGGTCGTTTTGGTGCATCCCTTGTATTGACTGGAAGGGATGCACCAAAATGACCGGTCGTTTTGGTGCATCCCTTGTATTGACTGGAAGGGATGCACCAGAATGACCGGTCGTTTTGGTGCATCCCTTGTATTGACTGAAAGGGATGTACCAAAATGACCGGTCGTTTTGGTGCATCCCTTGTATTGACTGGAAGGGATGCACCAAAATGACCGGTCGTTTTGGTGCATCCCTTGTATTAACTGGAAGGGATGCACCAAAATGACCGGTCGTTTTGGTGCATCCCTTCTAGTGACTGGAAGGGATGTACCAAAATGACCGGTCGTTTTGGTGCATCCCTTGTATTGACTGGAAGGGATGCACCAAAATGACCGGTCGTTTTGGTGCATCCCTTGTATTAACTGGAATGGATGCACCAAAATGACCGGTCGTTTTGGTGAATCCCTTCTAGTGACTGGAAGGGATGTACCAAATAGGAAAAAACGCAAAAGCGGGGAATGATGCCAATGATGTCTTCACTAGTGAGGATATGGAAAATATGCCACTCGGGTCTCGGATGTAGTTTCGTATGGATTTTTCGCATGGTATATTTTCCAGTAAAACACTCATGTCTATATAATAAAGTAGCTTATTAGCTGCTACAGAAATATCATCCTATTTTATCATTTTTAGTAGTACTGTAGCTCTTAGAGTATGATTAATCGAAAGCATTTTCTATATATAATGTTTTTTTTTGCAGGGCAAGTTGCATATGAAAGTGATCCTTCATCTGATATTGACAAGAACTATTTCAGTGATGAAGGATCTTTATCAGGGTAAGGAGATACTGCAGATGGTGCTATTTACAGTATGTGTAAATATGGTGACTCAGGTGTAAACCTGCAAAGTAGAGGGTTCTTGGGCCTATAACTATGTGTACACAGCCACATATGATTATGTGGGGTGAATAATTTATTTACGTGGTGCATTGTTGATAAGTTGACAGGTACTTTGTTTAATTTGTTGGTATATACATTTAATTCTCTGATCAACAGAGGTGAAGGGGGAAGTCAGGATGAATACACATCAGATCCAATTGCCCAACAAACGCGTCAGGTCAGAGTCATATTCGTTAGTTTGATGTATTAGCTACAGCCAAAGGGGTGGCAAATGGTAAAATCCAAGACTCGCCGAGACGCTGAGACCCTTGTTAAAAAATCCAAGAACGAGACTTTAACCACCATGAGACTCTGAGATGGAAAGAAACGAAAAAAATGAGACACTGAGACTCATCAAAAAGGCTGCTGAGATTCTGATATCAGACCAAAACTTTCCAAGACCCACGATTTTCTTAGTACCATTTGCCACCCTTAGCACAGTTTTTTTTGACTATTAACATCTTTGCTATGAGATTATACTAAACCAGCAAAACCACCCTGAGACAATGAACTCCTGAGATCTTCACAGATTGTGTAGATTCTCCCAATTATGTTTTGTCAGAGGAAATTCAAATCATGCAGTTATAATTTGTGCTATTGAAATAATATTATGCTCCTATCGTTCAGGAAAAGTTACGGCGACTAGCACTGAGACGTCATCTTGACCAGTTGAGCGAGCAAGTGATTGAAAAAGATTACTTGGTCATTCAGTTGAGGTAACATAAACTACTAACTGTATATACAGTCATGTAAAACTACTGTGTATTAGCTACTTGTATTTTATATCGTTGAAAAACTACCTGGGGTTTTCTGAGGGTATTATAAAAAGTGCTTGTCTTATAAAATAATTTGTAAGAATTCATTTGATTTCAGTTGATCGGCCACTCATTCTAGTATGTTGACTATATATATCCACACTTTTACAGTGTGATTCTTTAAAATGTTTCCCACATAACTTATAGAACTGCAATAATTGGCTAATGTGAAATGAACTTGTGAGAAATAGTTTTAGACCGTGCAATGCAGATAAAATTTGTTGTCTTGGACTCCAAGACAACACACTTTATCCACCTGCAGAAGAAGATCTGACCATTCGTAGGAATTAGGTCAATCCTGCACTGGACTTAGAAGGCTGTGTAAATTAAAGCCCTTGTGTAGACAGTAGCAAACTTTACTTTGTATTCACGTGCTGCCTGTAAATTTGTTCCTGACCATATTTTTAATGACTTCCTTGTCACTGTAGGGAAGAATTAAAAAATGTAAAGAATGCATGGAAACCCTCGAATGTGAGCAAAGAAGTGTTGACAAGCAAGTAGAGGAGGCACAGGTGCAACATAACATGTAAGTGAGCTAAACAAATACTGACTCTTCCTGTCCTTCAAGTGCGCCAAATTAATGATACATAATAACTGACAATATATAAGGACACACCCAACTCTTAGTGAAAAGGAAGTGTAAAATCAAATGCCAAATTTCAAATGACAGCTATTGATGAGTACTGTACTACATTCATAATAGTTGTGGTCACCTTTCTGTTGAGTTGAGTTTAAGCCTGTCTTGCCCTTGTGAAATCTGAGTTTTGAAAGTAGTTCAAAATTCATCATTGAGCAATTTTTGCAGACATTTCAAAATGCTTTCGCGGGCGCGCGCAGATGTTCGGAAAAACGTAACGCGTCCTGCGGTCTACTCTAAAAATACATTATTTTACATGAAATACTTTAAATGTCTTTAGATAGAGAACTGTTCGGTAATTGTGAACAAGTTGAACTGGTCGGTAACGTGGTCGGTAACGTGGTCGGTAACGTGGTCGGTAAAGTGAAACGTTTGGTCGGTAAGTGGTAGGTAGCGTTTTTCATTTCGGGTAACGTTCGATAACGTCGGAGAACTGTTCGCAGTGTCGAACGTTTTTCAGAGCTCACTAAGTTGTCATTATTGGACGGGATTTTGCTATTCAGTACAGTGAACAGTTATTCGGAGGATCAAACTGGGCATTTATTTTCCATTGCAGGGCGTTGTTGTACCATAACTGTCGTGTTTCTATCTATGCAGTATATAGAGGATATTACACGGCGACGCGAAGATATGAATTTTATTTTCGAGTGGTAAAAACAATATTTTACGAACGAGCGCTTTGCGAGTGAGTAAAATATTGTTTTTCCATGAGAAAATAACATTTATATTTTCAAGCCGCCGTGTAATTTTCTTTTTATTATATTAGACACGAGTGTTTTACGAGAAATTGCACAAACAACCGTGCTAAAGCGATAAATGATGCCAACGATATCCTCACTAGTGAGGATATGGAAAATACGCCACTCGGGTCCCGGATGTAGTTTCGTATGGATTTTACGCACGGTATATTTTCCAGTAAAACACTCGTGTCTATATAGCAAAAGAGACTCTTGTATTTTACACTAGTTTATTTTAACTGACTTTCTTTCTGTATCAGGACGTTTGAGAAGAAACAGCGCGAGAGACAGGTACGTTGGGCAGTCCTCAATGACTAACATATAGTTTGGGATCGGCAGCCGATATACTTTCGCTTTTTTTCGAACTTCTTTCCTTTCTCGTGTTACACTTAATTGCTGTTCTTCTTTCTAGATTGACATTGCGAAAGACATCCTTAAAGAAGAACGGCAAATGAAGAAACGCTATCAACAGCAACCTCAACTTTGGCCCGAGAAACAGAAGGAAAGAAACAAGGTAATAACGAGAATTTGCGTAGTTTCACTACGGCAGTATCTGTTTACTATCATTACCGACTATCACCACCACCAGTACTAAAGTCACTTTGACTACCATCACTATCTCCTACATCATCATCATCATCATCATCATCATCATCATCATTATCATCATCACCATCACCATCATTATCATAACTATCATCATCATCATCATCGTCATTATCACCATCATTATCATAACTATCATCATCATCATCATCATCGTCATCGTCATCATCATCATCACCATCATCATCGTCATCACCGTCATCATCACCATCATTATAATAACTATCATTATGATCATCATCATCATCACCATCATCAATAACTCTTTCTTATTTTTCTATTCAGAGGGTAAATAGACGGCGCCCCAAACCTAAGTTCTGTAAGTCCACGAGCGGGTCCTCTTCGATGGAGTACAGCGCTGACGTGGAAGACACAGGGGTATGTTTTGGCTCGCATCATCGCATGAATATTAAAAATGTAAAGTCCAGGCTTACGTAGTGCGGGTCAGTTGACAGAGTGTTTTGGATTTCCGTTTCGACTCGACAGGGGCAGCATATCCCCTGCCGTCTCGGAGTTGTCTCCTCTGGTGAAGATGAAGACGAGTTCTCGCCGTACGGAGAAACGAACCGTGATGACGTCAAGGAAGGGTATGGTCCAAGTAGCGGAACACAATTAACACTCTGATTTTGTTCTGGTTTTGTTAAATTTCTATCCTTTTCCTCAGGGATTCTGAACCAGAAGGGGAAGACCTGGCGCGGCCGGAGTTTCCAGGCCTCTGGGAAGAGAACGCAGAGCGGGTAATGACCTTATAACCGCAACAGATGTGTCCCAAAACTTGCCTAGAAACAGGGGAGAATGTTCTTATCAACTTGGTGGGCAAGCGAGCAAACCCCCGAAATCTTCCATTTCGACTGCTCCTGGTGTTACTGTGGTGTGTTAACTTTGTACAGTCGGACAAGAAAAGTCAAAGAAATCACAAAGAGTGCTGTCTGTTTTGGTTATAACACCACTTGCTTTGAATACTTACTGCTCCCTGCTTTGCATTTTGTCAGCTCCTTACTGGGTTTCTCTGTTTCGTTGTTTGCAGGAAGTGCAAAAGAAAACCAACAAACTCAAATTCACCACTCATGAGCCAAGTAAAATGGAGCAGGTAAAGACGGTTAAATAGCAAGAGTATTGAACGACGGTAGCCTTTGCTGTGAAGTTTGCCCAACCCACCCGAACGGAGCCATTTTTAATTGGCCATGCAATGTATAATGTCGAAAGTAATCAATAGTAAACGTGTAGTTGCTTTAGTTTTACGTTTGCTACTCTTTCATATGGACCAATTGGCAGCATTCTTGGCCAACCAGGCACAAAACCAAAACCCAACTCATCCGAAAGCTGGGAGAGGGGGGGGGGGGGGGGGGGGGGGGGGGTTAATGAATCAGGTTTGGTGCTAAATCGGGCGTGTATTTGATGTTGTAGGAAATGATGGAACGAGCTATGTTGACACAGAGGGCTGGAATTGTCCAAAAGCAGGTTGCAGCTGGGAGAGAGTTTAAGGTAAGCGAACAGTTGAGAGACTGTCTTAGAAATTGGGCACTGATAATTTTGTACCACTTTCCAACTCGGCTTTCGCAGGTCCAAGAACTTACAAACATCATCTATTCCTTATAGTTATATTTTGTTATGTTATTGTGAATTGGTTCCTGTGTGACTACATATTTTTTGTGCTTGTTTTACAGGGATGCGCATTCTACAGTAAACCAGAAGTAATTGTCTTTAAGGTGAGCATGAAATAAAAGTATCAGGGTGATAAGTCAAAAAGAGATCCGTAAAGAAAAGCAGCAGAAGTATCATAAACAATAGCAGTAGCAACAGGAGCGATGGGAGATCTGAATTGCGACTTAAAACATGCCTTCAGACAGCGTTCGCCAACAAGGCATACATAACGTTATCTTGTGCTAATATTTTGAATTTATGACCCATCAAATATTTCTTCCCGCGCGTGATTGGTAGAATCGTGACACGTGACCGAATAACGTCCGCTCGTGAGCGGACATTATCAGCGAATAACCCCCGCCTGGCGAACTAACGCTGTTTATTGACAATATCCGAACACAATTCTATTTATTTAGTCACAAAAATCATTACAAGACGACTACTGAGGAGGACATCAATTTATTGGCCGAAAATGCAGTTCCAGAAAGCACTAAAAAGCTTCACAGTTTCCACGCCGTTATTTGCGCTGCGAGAGGAAATATTTGAAGGATAATAAAGACAATAAACTACTTTTGGCGAGGAAATATGCACGGATAATTGTCCTTGGACATTATCTGTTCCTCGAAGCTCACAGTTGCCCTCGAGCTTCGCTCTCGGGCAACTGTTCGCTTCTCGGAACAGATAATATCCTCGGACAATTATCCGTGCATATTTCCTCGCCAAAAGTAGTTTATTGTTTATGTATTTTACGATTTGAAAACAACATAAGAATGTACAAAAGGGGTGTGTCCCAAGTGTGGAGGATCGTTTTTGTTTGCACAATAATTACTTTTATTATATGGCACTGATACTACGCACGCTACGATTGGTTAATTTACCGGTCCATACTTGTAGAACTTGATTACAGACTCTGCAGTAACTCATTTTTTGATCTCAGAGTTGACTGTTTTTGATTGGTAGTTACGTAATCTTTTCGACACCTTTATATATGCTATGGTATGGTTGTAATATGGTTATTTGTTTTTTTTCAGGACTTTGATGTTGGAAAGACGTATCGCAAGAAAGTTGTACTCACCAACATATCCTACACACAAAACTTCTGTAAATACGTCCAGATGCCTCACGTGTTGAAGGACTTCATCGAGGTCTTGTACGTACGCTCTTCAGGTGGTTTAATATTTGTTTTATAGGATCGTTATGGAGCAGAAACTTGTGTCATGTCCCATATTTTTCCTTGTAGTTTTGATCCTCCGGGGGTTATGTCGGCAGGACTAACCTGTGACTTCGTGGTAACGTTTCGACCCATGGTAAGTGTTGACTTTTGATGTTTGTTTAGTGGTGTGTGGATATTTTTAGTTGTACGTTTTGCACACGACAAGAGTAATGACACCAGTGCAAAGGAAAGGCCCATGGTCATGATGTCAAACGTGAACTTCCCAATAATTGTCCCTTATGCTCAAGATGTAATGATGTGCCCCTGGTGTCCAAAATGGACTTCCCTAGTTATAAGTCCCGGATGTCAAATATGACTACCAGAAATTTGGCCCTGATTTCCAAGTGAGATTCCTCGTAGTAATGTGCCCCTGATGTCCAAACTTGATTGACTTGGTGTACAGAATAGACTCCCCTGAGTAATTTACCCCTCGTATCGAACATGGACTCCCCTGTGTAAAACGTTCACCTTGTTTTGTACGTAATACCAAAGCTTTGTCCTCGTCCACAGCTTAGTGAAGACCTGGAAGGGCAGCTTGACTTCCTGGCGCAGACCGGTCCATTCTCGATTCCACTGAAGTGCGTTACCAAGAAGTGTCAGATCTCTGTGGACATGGCCGAGGTTGAGTTCGGCAGCCAAGTGCTCGGGGAGACGAGGAGGAAGTTGATCACTGTCACCAATAACGGCGCACTAGGAAGAGATTTTGACTTCCGAAAAGTCACAGGTTCGGGCTCGAGAGTTTGTTGTTGAATGTCCGGTTATTTAAAGTTCGATTGTAGCTGATCCAGGATTGTCCAGATGCCTTCTCTTGCCCAGAAACTGCAGCAGATTGATCCAAAACCAACTAAAAATTTTGTTCCAGTTTCAGGTATCACCCCGCTCTCTCCACCCTCGATATTTACATCTTTCAGATATTTTAGACTCACTTCCTTTTCGCAAGTGACGCAACTGAAGGATAAATTTCCACTTTCGTATATAAAGCAGCACCCATTTGTTGGGAGATACCGTATCCTTTATAATGAGTAAGATTTGTTTAAATTTGCAGTGTGATATTATTCGATGGCTCTTTTTTGTTCCTTAGGTCTCGCCAAAACGGACTCCACCTCGGACCTGAGTACCATTGGCGGAATGGTAGGTTCATTTGTAACTAAATGTACAAATTACAGGTTTAATTATATCGTGTTCTTGTGATTCTGATAATTCAGTGAAATTAGAGCAATTAGCTAATAGTCAGTCTGTCAAAACGTATAATATTTTAACTGAGGTTGCTCCGAAATGTCAACTTGCACATCCACATTTACAAGTTGGCTAATTTTTCACACGCTAATTAAACTGTTCCAGCTATAAAAGTTTGTTTAGTGATGTTAGGAGAAAGTTCTCAACTTGTAAAATACACTTGTAAATGTTGATTGAATTGACTCCAGACTACAACAGAGCTGACTGAAGCACCGGTAGCAGACGTGTCCAATGAACAGCAGAGACCCCAGGACACCAGTGGGGAGGCAAGCATGCCAACAGATGGAAACGAAGCAGACGTTGAAGGTGATTTACTTTGCGCTCGTTTCACTGGTCATTCAACGCATTGTTTGATAAAACTACTTGAATATGCTTCAAGCTTGAAGGGTTTAGCGAGTATAATATATGTTCGCCCCCACCCCACCCCATATTAAGCCCATAGGGAAATTATCATGGGACTGGACAATATACTACATAAGTATGTTGATATACTGTAATCTTTATTTATTTATTTACACCAGTATTTACCCGAGCACTGGCTATCTTTTCTCTCAGTTTCAGACCTCTCTTCTGGACTTAGCACCGAAATAGCGTCCGATTTATTGAAGCTTTGGTCCTCTTAATCTAGTAACTTCTTGTTATAGTTAGATAGCAGGAAAGTGTTGAGCATCTGAGAATGGAGTTTGTCTATACTTTTCAATGCTTAGATGAATCTGCTACTGAAGATGTTCGTAGCAGTGTGCGATTTGGGGCAGAGTCGATGGTAACGCGGCCAGAAGGGACCCATGGGGAATCAGAGGAGCCTGGAGATGGAGAACAGGAGGGTAACGAAAACCTTGTCGTTTGTTTCTCTGTTCCGGCGTGTTTGCTCTACTCGTGTCAATCTAACTATGCTCTTGTATTCTTACGTTCTTTTTGTCTGTCACTCTGTCTGTCTTCACCTTTGTCACCGTTTCTGTCTGTGACTCGCTTTCTCCGTCTTTTTGTCTCTTTCTCTTTCTCTTTCTCTGCCGCTGTTTCTGTTTATCTGTTTTGGTTTGTAATGCCCTCTGTCTGTCTGTTTTTGTGTTATCTTTGTGTTAGTTCCACCCAGTGTCCCAGTTACCACAACACTGTCTCCAGTGCCAACAGAGGTTGCTGTGATGGAAGGGTTAAAAGTGGGCAAGGTAAAATGCAACAATCCGAGTGCCTCGCACTCTTCCTTTTCAAACATTATCTTGGCTAAGGCAAACATTTTTTCCATTTCTGTATATGTTTTTCAAGCTTATTTCGTTTTGCTGCTATTTCTCTTTCTATCTGGTAGATCGATCTTATCCTGGCTTTATAGACCTTTAATGTTGGATGTATAATATTTAGTTTGCACTCTTGTGTGGCATGTATTGAGTTGATGCAGTCACTAACACGAATGTGTGTGGGTAGAAATCAACCGAACACAGGCAGAAAAATAGAACTAGGGACACAGAAAGCCGCAGGCAACAATACGGGCCGCGCAGATACAGATACCACTGAATCCGGTTGTTCAGAGCATGGTCAGGCTAATCTTGGATTAGTTCTAAGCTCACAGCTGTGTCGTGTTTGTTTGTACAGGTAGTTTCTGGACACATCGGCCCCTTTTCCAGTATAAGCGTGGAAGTGGTCTTTGCTCCAATCAAACCTGGCAGTGCTTTGTCAGACTTTGAGCTTTCATTTAATAACGCGCTCTCCGACCCGGTAAGTGGACAATTTTTTCTTAGACAACTTAGGCAAGACCGGGGGACGCTGATGTAAGACTTTGACGTCGACATAGATGAAAGCAAAGACTTTAACTTAACTTAGACATTGACATTGACAAAAACAAGGACAAATATATAGAGGATATTACACGGCGGCGCGAAGATATGAATTTTATGTAAGAACAATATTTTACAAACGAGCGCTTCGCGAGTGAGTAAAAATATTGTTCTTACCACGAGAAATTAAAATCCATATCTTCAAGCCGCCGTGTAATTTTCTTTTTATTATATTAGACACGAGTGTTTCACGAGAAATTGCACAAACAACCGTGCAAAATCGGGAAATGATGCCAACGATATCCTCACTAGTGAGGATATGGAAAATACGCCACTCGGGTCCCGGATGTAGTTTCGTATGGATTTTACGTACGGTATATTTTCCAGTAAGACACTCGTGTCTATATAATAAATATGCATAAACACAGATATATCCTAGCTACACATTGTAGGTGTGCACACAGACATCAGACAGACATTTTTAAAGGTGAATTTTTTGCTCAATTACTAATGTTCTTTTCCATTTTATTGTGTCATTGTTTGGTAGATTATGATCAGAGCCAAAGGGACTGGTATCGACGTGCCTGTTTGGATTGAAAGAGAGGTTGGTGATTATTTCTGTCATAAAATTCATTTGTTTTGTACTGAACGTTGTTGTTTCTTTGTTTGATTTACAGGAAGTTAACTTGAAGATTTGCATGTTCGATAGATTATATCAAGACGCAATTGTCGTCAACAACAGGTGAGTGACTTGTGGGATCAAAAGTTGAAACATTTCTGAGCAAAAATAGAGAAAAATTCTAAGAAAAGCTTTGGCCCTTTGAGGACGTTGGCCCCTTTAATGCGTGTTTTCATTTATCCCGTCAATGTTGGTTCCTCTTATTCCGTTATTGTTGGTTGCTCTTATAGGGCCACATCGGCGTTAAGACTGAAGTTTGAAGTTTGTAAAGAACTCAAAAACCATCTTGAGTTGCTTCTAAAGACAGTTTACATCCAGGCGGAGTCGAAGTTTTCTGCTCAACTCAAATTTCTGTCGAGGTAATGGTAGCGGCATTAAAATAAGAGGTCTGGGTTAGCTTAAATCGACTTTTAAACACCCGTGGGCGAATTTCTCTGTTTTTGCACTGTCTGACACAAGCTGGTCGACTTTTATTCTGTCGCTGTAGGAAATGGCTGCCGGATGACTGTGTGACGTATTTCGACAAAGACACCAACCTTTTGGAGGCGCCCATGGTCATTAGAGTGGCAGATCAGGTGGGTACAATGATGTCAGATGGTATCAAATGGTGTGGTCGCGTTAGGACGCGGTATATAAAGAGTTTTGATGTGCTAGAATGAATGCAAGTATAAGAGTGATTTCCAACGAATGGAATGTGGCGATATGGTGAAATTTCCAAAAAGCACTGTTTTAATAGGTAGATTAAAAGCAAGAAAAACGCTTCCAAACATTGTTCTGCAGAAGTCTGGGTCTGGTGTAGGTGTGACGTAGGCAAGCAAGGCAAGTAGTATCTCTTTACGTCATCATGACGTCTCTCTTTCAGACTCGCCCCGTGCCTTTTACTGTGCGCGCTATTGTGACGTCATCGGACATCAAATTCAGTGCGACGGAAATCGACTATGGCTTCTGTACTGTGTTTGAGTCCGTCAGACAGACGATCAACATCACAAATGAATCGGTTGTGCCACAGCCTTTTGGATTTTGCGGCGTACCAGATGTAAGTATACAGTAGACTTAAAGTGCACATAAGCCCAAAAATGATATCGGAAATATGTTGACTATTAGAATAAGTCTGTGTTTTAACGCTGCACCTTTGAGTTATAAAGGTTTATATTTTGAATATGGTAATGACGTGACGTCAAAGAAGGAACAATTTATTATACAAAATCTTGTTGGTAGAGATAATTGACATTTTATCAACGTCCATTTTATATTTGAATTCTGTGTAAATGATTTTACCAAATACTTTGTATGAATCTGGAAACAGTTCCAATCACGAAGAGAAAGAAATAACATTGAATTACTCCTTTGACGTCACGTCATTACCATATTCGAAATATAAACCTCTATAACTTATAGGCGCAATGTTGAAACACAGAAATAATCTAATAGTCAACTATTTACTTTATGTAGAATCGATTGTGAAGATATCATTTTTGTGCTTATGTGCACTTTAACATATATATATATATATATATATACTGCATTTTTATCATGGGAAGGAAAGGGAGAAGGTGCCTTTTGGGAATAACCGTATCAGAATTTAATGTTTTTTTTTTTAATCTATTATTTTATAAACGTGGTCCGAAAGTAAAAATGTTCAAATGAACCCCATCCCATTCGCTGTTCTTTTTGCTTGTCATAATCAGACCCTGGAAATATTTAAGAAGTTTGCGCGTAAACTGATAGCAGTTATCGTTAAGGTAAGAGTGACAAGACTAGGAAGTTACCAAGGAAAAGAACTAGTGATTATTTCCTGTATATGGAATATGAACAGTGATTTTGCACTTTCAACTTCAACGTTTTACACTCTGTGTAAAGGTGGAGTTACACTGGTAGATTTGCAACGACGATTTGCAACGCCGATTTGCTCCAAATTCACGCAACGGTGTTGCACGTTTTTGAATTGCTTTCAAAAACTTGCAACGCGTTGCAGCACTGCAAACATCGCAAAAAATCATTCCTAATGGGGTGTTACACCTGAACGATTTTTAGTGCAACATCGTATTGTTGCAAATCGACCAGTGTAACACCAGCTTAAGATAATTGATTGCCCTGGAGATTTTTCCTGCAAAGCTAATCCAAATGTAGAAATCAGTATCGTAATGTATACTACTAGTGTTGAACAACTTCTTGATTTTCTTATTGCAGGAAGTCTTCTGTTTTGGTCGAATTCAGATTGGTGTTCAACACATCTTCCTTCGAAGAAGGCCAGGCCTCTGCTGCAGAAATTGGAAACCTCCTTGAAAGTAACGCGACAGTGTCATCATTTACTTTAAGATCGTTCCGCATCAAAGGTAAATTACTGCACAGTCAACGTAAAATCATAAATATTCTTGCCCTTTCGATCCATCTATTCAATTCATCTTGCTTCTGATTACAAAACTGAACCATGGCTTTACTGCCAAACGTCCAAAGTCTAAATGTACATACAACTGTTGCACTCTCACTGCATTAAAAACTCTTAACGAGAAAAATATTTGTAATTTTGATGTGGTTTTACGTATAGTAGTATATTTTTAAAAGCAATGTTTTACATGCGGTCCAACTACACCTGTGACCATGTACGATCACCATGGAAAGTAGCACGCTGATTCAATGGTGAAAATCACTTCTTTGTTTTTTCTCTGCTTTTTTATTTCCTTTTCTTGCACCTCTTTAGATCCTCCGACAACGTCTCCAACACCGAGTAAGTACTAATTCAATTTCTGGCACTTGAATGTTCTTATATTGCACTTGAAATGTTCTTGTATTGCACTTGATTGTTCTTATATTGCTCAATTATCTTGACGGTTATAAACGATCGTCAATTAATTTGAGCACTCGATCCTTCTCATATCGTTTGTTCTTGATGTTGCGAAACGATCGTCACTCAATGAGTTGTCGATCGTTCTGATACTGTTTTTCTTCACATCAGTGGAAAAGATCGCCACTCGATTTGAGCACCAGGTCTTTCTGCCGTTTGTTCTTGATGCCTTTAAACGATCGTCACTCAATGAGCTGTCGATCTTTCTGATACTGTTTCTCTTCCCATTAGCAGAAAAGATCGCCACTCGATTTGAGCACTCGATCTTTCTGCCGTTTGTTTTTGATGTGTCAAAACAATCGTTGCTCAATGAGTTGTCGACTTTTCTGATACTACTTCTCCTCACACGTAAAAAAGATGGCCACTCGATTTGAGCACTAGATCTTTCATACAGTGTTTCGGCCTCTTGTGCAAAAGGAGATCGTTACTCGATTTGAGTACTTGATCTTCTTACACCTGTTTTTAAGGGTATAAGTGCATGGTGTACGCACCATACATAGGACTCGTTACAGGCAAATCATCGAGACGGAAAGTGCCAGTCGATTGGACGCAAACTAACAGCAGGCGATCAGCGAAGACCAAAAGCACAGCTCTCATGTCGCAAAACTACACTATCAGAAGCGAAGGTCGAGAGACGTTGCTACGAGAGCCCAAGCGTGCATGCAAAAACTGCGATGAGAGGAGATATGTAGAGCAGGGCGAGAGGTGCAAAAGTGTTTGGACTTGCACAACGACGTGGACAATCATGAGAGCAGGGCCAGTGACAGTGATATTGATCACCCGACTTGTAGCACTGACAGTGTTGACGACGACGATGATGATGATGGCCGTGGTGATGACGAAGTGGATGATAACGACAATGGTGATCGCGATAATGACAGTGGTGACAAAGGTAATAACTATAATGAGATTAATGACCATAACGATAATGATGACCGTGATAGCAATAATGACCACAATGACAATGGTGACCATGGTAATAATATTGACCACAATAACAATGACCGCACTCGTAATAACAAAATTGACAATGATCACATATTTGCTGTAAAACGAACCCATATTTAGTGGATACCTATATTAAGCATACAAGGGTGTACCTATAACTATAAAAGTAGCACTAATACTAAGGACTGCTGTTTAGCTTGTTGACAACAAAGATAAACATTGAAAACCTTGCAACTGCACAATAAGATTGCTAACTGACAGGAAATGACTAATTAATAATTAATCCATTGAACTGAGTAAACTGAACAGAATAAATGCACAATGGTGAAACTACTCGACTAAGAAATATATAGGATGCTAACACAGCAAAGCTGAGCAAATCAATTTGGATGAAACAACAGATAATAGAGCAAAGGTTAAGTCAAACACAACTAAATAACACTGAGTTTGATACAGCTTGAATTTAATTAGTGCTTATACAGAGTGAGTAATAGAATTGCTTAAGGTACTACTGTGAGCTTTGAGGAACAGATAATGTCCAAGGACAATTATCTGTGCATATATCCGAAGCCAAAAGTAGTATATTGTCTTTATTATTCTTCAAATATTTCTTCTCGCAGCGCAAATAACGGCGCGGAAACTGTGAAGCTTTTTTGTGCTTTATGGAACTGCTTTTTTGACCAATAAATTGATGTCCTCATCAGTAGTCATCTTGTAACGATTTTTGCTACTAAATAAATAGAATTGTGGTCGGATATTGTCAATAAACGGCGATAGTTCGCCAGGCGGGGGTTATTCGCTGATAACGTCCGCTCACGAGCGGACGTTATTCGGTCACGTGTCACGATTCTACCAATCACGCGCAGGAGGAAATATTTGATGGATCATAAATTCCAATATCCCACACAGTACACAGGAGTGAACCTCCACAGAGAGCTGATTGAGCACTGACTAGAGCTACATGTGCTGGCTTTGTGATAACTAATGATTACAAAATCCCCAGCACATGAGTGACTAAACATATCTAAATGTGGTCCTAAAAAAGTGCTGAAACGAGCTAAAACAACTGAGACCAACATTGCTCAATAATCTAAAACATTCTAGAACCTTCTAGGTGATGATAATACTGCAGTGTTTTAATAGAAATAGAAATGCAAAAGTACAAAATATTAGGCTCTCAGACATAGTTCCAGTGTGAAAAGTTCCAGTGAGGAGAGTTCCAGTAGGCAATGTTTTTAGCAGGAAAAGGAGCTTACTTGTACCCCAGCTAGTTTCTTCAGTTATGAATTGGCCAGTTGCAGCTCTGTTTCACTCTGCTTTCTGATCAGGTTTAGTTTTCAGCCTCTTGTCTGCTTTGTTTCCTTCTTGGCCATTTAAGGCTGTCCTAGTCTTCCCAATTTGGGCAAATGAGCTTAAAGCAGACATTAGTGGTTTCCTTCACCAGGAGCAAGCCTCCTATTTATTGTCGGGCATTTGTTTGGGCTTTCGTGTGGGTTTCCAATCATAAAGAAGGGCCTTAAAGTCTGTGTCCTCAATCATGCCATCAGCCTCCATTAATTCCTTTTATGCACAGATACCTCCAAACCTTGGTCGTGTGACAGAAAACATATTTGACCATAGTCAGGAATTGTGTCTGACCTTAGTCAATCATGGTCGAGAAACATATCTGACCAAAATCTATCATTCTTTAGCTAGTCAGACCTTTAATGGAGAGCGACAGAACCTTTGAAAAAAAGGATCAAATATTGCACTGTCGTTGTTTGTTAATGCCTCCTGCTTTTGTTTGCAGTTGACAACAGGTGCTCTGAGAGTGTGGAGTCTGCCTCAAGTCCAGTGTGTTCACTAACAGTCTGTTCAAGTACACAAAGATGAGACAAGTTCTAGCATTGGAGAGATTCTCCACGCTGCCTGTTATGAGAACGTGGGAAAAGTTGCTGATGACGTTTGATCAGTAAATTGTTCTGTATGATCTGGAAACACTGTGAAGACATATTAAGCAGGTACTGACTGTATGAGAATGTCCACATATTTTGAATGCTAGTAGAGTATCTGCATGCCTTTTGTTTAATCGCCTTTTTCAGTGTAGGACAGGATTTCTTCTGTTCGTTTTTGTCTACACTTTTGAGTTTTCCTTTCCTCCTCAAAGCCTGATCCTCACTAACGCATAAGCGTAAGCTGCATAAGCACAAGAGAGCGAGAGTAGCGACATAAGGATCAAACACGTCCGCTCCTGGCGGCTTATCCTTATGTCGCCACTGTCTGTCTCTTGTGCTTATGCTAATGCACTAGTGAGGACCAGGCTTAAACCTTCATAGTACTGCTCTGCCTTTGAAGTCTGCACCTTTGTGTCTGTGTTCCTATTATGTTTTTCCTTAAAGTTTGTATTCTTTAGGCTTTTTGTGCATCCAATCTTCCTTCACCCCTTCATTCCTCCTCCATTCAATTCTCCTCTCCCCTCACCACCTTTCCTCCCTTTTCTTGCCGTAAAACAAGTAAGTTGCATGCCGTTTGTGGCCCGTAACTTCTATCGGTAATTTCGTTCAACGTTCTGCTTGGCGATCTTTGATGTTAGTGCTGGCGTTCAACAGGTATTCTATTCTGCAGAAAGCTGCCTTATCGCCATCACTGCTTCTTTTGTCCATTTCATCTCAATTATTTAACAGAGGGATTTTTTCCCTTCTGGTCTGTTTTTAATGTCAAACACAGGGTAATTGATGCCGACAGACACGTGAACGTTGCCACCAACAGCGACCAGCTCAGAGTGTATGACGTCACAACAATGGACTGCCAGCGGCCAGAGGGACATTGTAATATTGTCCTGCAACATTGGTTATGAACCATGATAATACGATGCTAGTCACAGGCTCCTAGGTACGCGACCATTTTTGAACTACCTCCTGCCTTACACTTATCACTCAGATGAGCCTGCCCAAAAACGAGACTTTGTGCAAAAAATCTTCACTGTAAAAGTGAGCCTCAGGGTTCACGTTGGGCAATTTGATCAATCTGAAATCCTTCAGATAAAATAACTGAAGCTGAATTGGAAGTGTCTCAGATCTAAAAACCTGGCTAAACGAGAATTGAAAGTTGCGGAAACGTTGGTGCAAAAACAAATGTCCCTGTTTTGCCACGCGGGTAAAATATGTTTGGAAAGCAAATCTTGCGTCTCGGAAACACACAAATGTTTCTAAAACAGATGAAACAATGTTATCTACAATCCTGGTCTGTGTGGGGCACTCTGAAAAAATGCTATTTTTTCACCGTCGCTTCTTGTTCAACAACAAAAGCGGTTTCCCCTCTTCCCCCATACAATGTTGCTTAAAGGGAGTGTGCTTTGAGCACACTCAGTCTCAGTCATTGTATGAGAGGAGCGGGGCGGAAAGGATGAAAGTGTCATAATTTTCAGATAAAAGGCTAAGTGTCCCATGACGTTTGACCAGGATTGTAGTTCCCAGTGCGGCGTTTACGAAAAAGTGTTTACTCGTTTAATCTACCGAGTATCAGAACAGTTTTTATGTTTTTCTGTCCTTATCAAAAGAAACAAGAAGTGAATTTTGAACAGTTGTATGCATGCGCACCGATAAAATCTCAGACCGGTCCCATGTCGGTGATCCAAGGGTTAACTTGAACGTTTGACAGGATATTAGAGCGCTTTTCGGATGACTGTGTAAAACCAAAACCAATGCAATCACAGAGGCAATCAATGAGGCGAGCAAAAGCACGTCACGCCGAACAAATAAAAACACGAGCAAAACTAAAACCAAGTAATTGCAATTGATTTTACTAACTAATTGTACTCGCACGCATTTTCAAACGTTCAATACCAGTGTGTACAATATATGATATTTTAAATCTGCATGCTACATTAGTGTTTAGAAAGGACTAAAATAGATATTTCTTCAAAATGTTTTGCAAGAATGGCTAGAGTTATTGACATGTTTTGGTGCATACATGTACAATACTTGCTTATTCAGTCTTTGTGATGCAATGCTCACTTAAGAATTGTGCCATGAGCTAGCAATTCTGCTGGTTAATACATTACGCTCTGAGTTTGCTTCCTCCAAGCACTGATGTTAACGTTGTGACTAGACTACTAAAAGTAAACTAGTCAAACTGGTTTTATTTCAAGTTCTTAGAATATTGTGATAAAACGATTTTAATCCTTAAAAAAATATGTAATGAATGCCAAAATATGTTGACAGCCCCCTACCAGTATTGGCATTTTCCCAAAATAGTGGCTGGCTAAACAAAACATAATTCCCTTCATTTGCAGAGCAACAATGGAATATGTGGACATACATGACACTGTAACACGGTATGATGTTGGCGTGCACCATGGGAAGAACATAAAGAGACTGTTAACTGCTGTAGACAGTTTCACACATGACAATAAGGCAGCAAGGATCGAGCAAGTGTTCAGGAAGGTTGGTTTTGTTATCTTGTTTGATATCCTAAAATGACAACGTTGGCAGAGTTGCAGGGGCTTATTGGACCCAGTTTTGTGATTAGAGATAATGATTTTCTGTTCAACTGAACAGTTATATCTTGTATACCGTGTTTTCTTACTGTTAAACTTATCACTCAGATGAACCTGGGGTAGATACCCGATGAAGGGCGGGACCGTCTAGTAGCAGTACCACCCAAGCAAGGAGTTATCCATACCAACCCTGCGACGAGCCAACACTAACACAGGGCTCTAGGTGCTTAGAGAACGCAGGACCAGGGACAGGGTGACATGGAACGTCCGGTCCACAACCTACCCAAGGACCAGAACCCCACTGGCACACAACCCCTGCCTAAGCAAGCAACATGTACCTACCAGATGTGCCTGCAGCTGCTATTAAGCCAAATGGTGGAAGAGGGAGGCAAGAGCTGATGAAGGTGTCCTAATTTAAAGCTGATGGGCATTGTTATTCTACCTCCCCAGTGCCTGGATGAGGTGGTCGGGGACTCCATTTCGTGCAGCCACCGTCGCCGCCCCTACACGGAAAATATGGCTGGAAAAAGGTGCCGGGAAATCCTGTAGGCGCTAACATCTGACGAAACAAAGTAGTCAACAAAGAACGAGTTGGGGACCGGCCGTCACGCAGCATAAACAACGGGCCAGGCGCATTGCCTCTGAGAGCTAGATAGGTCATCATGGCCTGTACCGCGCGGAGTGGAGTGCTACCAAGACCAATGTGAATGAAGCAGCCAATACGGAAGGGGTCAGTTTTGGAGGCCTTTATCTTAATTCGCATGCAAATAGGGACCGCTTCAGGATCAACTGCTTGGTCTTTGACCTCAAGGTGACGGGAGGTACGAAAGTTAGCTAGGTTGGGCAGAGTGAGTTCCGACGAACACAAAAAGGGCCCCTTGCATCCTTGCCGTACTTTGGTTGAACATGCAGTGGTCTGGGAGTGATATGTCCAAAGACTTATAGATGATCAGCATTATGCTGTCTGTTACAGACAATTGTTAGGCTGCGGAAAAGTCCTGCTGACGCTTAATGCCGCGTACTACTCTCTACAAACGTAAACAATTTTGTAGTGGATCCTGGAAGTCTTGTTCGATGTGCAATGATCTGACGCCGGACATGTACACTTTGATGGACGAATGTTGAAGCGATGCCGCTAGTGAAGTCACAAAGAGACAGAGAGTCCACTCGTCTGCTGGACATGGGAACCATTTGCATGAAGTCTGTCAGCTTGCATTCCGATTATTAGGATCTGCATACTGCTGGTAGTCAAGGAGTTAATATGCCGATCAGTAGCAGAAGTGACGGGGAATTTGTTCCGAATGTTTGCCGAAATTTGCTGAAACTAAAAAGGTTTTTGACAAGCGAACGTTTGATGTGATAATAGTAGTCCTTTTGGGTCGGTCTGCCGGTCGTGTGTTCACAAGGTTAGTTTTTTACAACTTAAGTGTTATTCAGTCAAGAAATCCGCAATATTTAACACTGCAGATTGTGTCTCAAACTGGATCAGACTTAAGCCTTCCCCGGTGAAAAATTCTCGTAGCCGAACGAAGTGTGTTCGCTTATGGGAGGTTATACTGCATACTCTTCTGTAAGCATGTCCTCAATATGTGTGTGTGTGTGTCTCTCTCTCTCTTTCTCTCTCTCTGGAAATTTTAGCATTACTCATGAGCAACTTCGTGAGAAAGCTATGCACTCTTTCTTTGGTCTTCGTAAATATATCGAAATCAGCACCTTACCACCACTTCTTGCTTCGAAAATCTTTGACACGATGATAGTTCCAATCTTAACATACAATAGTGAGGTTTGGGGTGCTTATACAAAACCAGACTTCAATCACTGGGACTCTTGCCCAATCGAAAAAGTTCACCTCCGTTTTTGTAAATCATATCTAAACACGAACAAAAAAGCAAGTAATATTGCCTGTAGAGCCGAGCTAGGCAGGTACCCTCTCAAAATATCTATTGACCAGAGAATATTGAATTATGTTTTACACCTGAAAGCACAACCCGAATCAACACTTGTACACCAGGCCTTTAAAATATCAAAACAACTACACTCCATAGGTCGTGACGGTTTTTTATACAAATATTACAAATCTTCTCAAGCCACACAAACTGACTATTGACAATATATTGACTAAAAATGACATTACCAAGGTAATCACAAATACTAAATCAGCCTACTTTGACTTTTTTAAAAATAAGCTCAAACATTCCACAAAACTTCAATTCTACAACGCCCTCAAATCAGACTATAACTGTGAACAATATCTAGAATATATTGATAACGAAATCGAGAGAAAATATTACACAAAATTCAGAATTAGCAATCATATATTAATGATAGAAACTGGACGATACATCAATACAAGCAAAGAAAATAGAAAATGTCCAGTCTGTGATCTGGACGAAATCGAAAACGAATATCATGTAATCTCATCATGCAAATGTTATGAAGTATCTCGAGCTATCCTCCTCAAGAATCTTAGAAATTTAGCAAACATTGAACCCTCCTCAAATCTCAATAATGACTTTATACTAGAAATCATGAAGTCCAAAGATCCAATTGTTATCAGATTAATAGCAAAGTTTTTATCTTCGTGTTTCTATTTACGTGATTACAAACTTCAACATAATTAGTCAGCTATGAATATTTATATATTATATCTTATACCTTGTTACTGTTATAAAAATAGGCTTTAGCAATACCCGATTGTAAAAGCATGAAGGTCATGCCAATAAAGCTCTTGTCACTCACTCTCTCGACTCTCTCAAGTGTGACAAATTCTCTCGGACAACAAAATATGACAATTGAAGGCAATAAGAAATGAAAGTGATGTCAACCTGTTCGTCACAAAAATGAAGGCATACTTAGAAAGTTGGAAAAACAAACCTGTAGAGCCTATAGAGCCCTTGGATCCTTTTAAACCCATGAAAGACTATGCCCCCTGTGGAGCCTATAGTAATGTTCGTACGAGGGATCCGCAAACCCCAAATATGATCAAATATTGCGCTGTCGTTGTTTGCTAATGCCTCCTGCTTTTGTTTGCAGTTGACAACAGGTGCTGGAGTCTGCTTCAAGCCCAGTGTGTTCACTAACAGTCTGTCCTAATACACAAAGATGAGACAGGTTCTGTTATTAGAGAGATTCTCCACGCTGCCTATTATGAGAACATGAGAAAAGTTGCTGATGACGTTTGATCAGTACATTGTTCTGTTTGATCTGGAAATACTGTCCGGCAAGACATATTAAGCAGGTACTGACTGTATGAGAATGTCCACATATTTTGAATGCTAGTAGAGTATCTGCATGCCTTTTGTTTAATCGCCTTTTTCAGTGTAGTACATGATTTCTTCTGTTCGTTTTTGTCTACACTTTTGAGTTTTCCTTTCCTCCTCAAAGCCTGATCCTCACTAACGCATAAGCATAAGCTGCATAAGCACAAGAGAGTGAGAGTAGCGACATAAGGATCAAACACGTCCGCTCCTGGCGGCTTATCCTTATGTCGCCACTGTCTGTCTCTTGTGCTTATGCTGATGCACTAGTGAGGACCAGGCTTAAACCTTTATAGTGCTGCTCCGCCTTTGAAGTCTGCACCTTTGTTTAGCCTTCCTAGCAGCAGAACAGTTTTCGTGTTTTCCACTTCTTATCAAAAGAAACAAGAAGTGACTTTTGAACATCTGTGTGCATGCGCACCGATAACATCTCAGACCGGTCCCGTGTCGGTGATCCAAGGGTTAACTTTAACGTTTGACAAGATATTAAACTAAAATCTAAGTAATCACAGAGCCAATCAACGAGGCGAGCAAAAAAGTACAATATATGATATATGCTGATTTGCATGCTAAAGGTGGCCGTTTTAGTCGCCAGAAGAAAATAGCTATTTTCTTTGGCACTCAGAACACTTTAATACTGTGCGATCCAGCCCCAATTGAAGGTCAAGGAAAGATGTTAACAAAACTTGCATGAGAAATACCGATAAATAGAGGAAGTCGCCGAAGTAAGAATGTAACCAAATGTGACCAAAAGTAGCCGAAGGTAGCCGGCCTCTTTATTATTGATTTAGTATTCCGAATTATTTACTCATTAAAAATACTGCCTTGTTCTTTGACTTTGCTTTGCAGGATGGCCTCCTTGTTTTAGTCGTAAAAGCGACGCAGAACGCCCACGATAAGGTGTGCGCTGTTTGAAGTTCGTACACGTACAGTTCATGTTTGCTGTACTACCTACATGTTTATGTATCTATCTACCAGTGTATGACAGGGCGAAACTACAATGTCACCACCACTTCCAGTACATGGTAGAAACTTATTTGATATCCTCTCTTTATTAAGCCGTGTTGTATTTTTTGTTGTGTATGAGAGTATTTTCTTCATATCCTTGTCTTGTTTCTATGTTTTGTCTTTGTTTTTTTAGATGTTTGTTTATAGGAGTATTTTCCTCATACCCCTGCCTTGTTCACTGTTTTGTCCTCTGTTGTTTATTTATTTATTTTTTTGTTTATAGGAGTATTTTCCTCATATCCTTGTCTTGTTCACTGTTTTGTCCTCTGTTGTTTATGTATTTGTCAATCAAGTTCACAACACATTTGATAGGCCCTCTTTTCTCTCTTGTTCCTACAGCGGCTGTTGTTAAGTATGCTCACAACAAAAAACAGTCTAGCGGTAGTGATGTATAGACCAACCGTCCAAAGCCAAGGTAACTTATTTATTTTGTTGCTACTGCTGTACATGTATGTTGAGTAGAGAGACATATCATTATGATCATCATCATCATAATCGTCGTTGTCGTCGTCGTCGTCATCATCATCATCATTATCATTATCATTATGATCATCATCATCATCGTCATCATCATCATCATCATTCAAACGCCATTTCCATGGACCAAGAGTGGGTCACACGGCTTGTCAGAAACCATTTTGACGGCCGATTTCGGCAATTTCTTCGGTCTCAACTGGCGTTTTCGAAATGTTTTTGCGACAGTCTTATGGGAAAAGGATTCAACTCGATATATGTCTGGGTTTTGTGGCCATACGGAGGTTGAAAGGCCGCATTTGAGAGACTTTTCTGGAGCCATTCTGGATGCCAGATCGACCGAGTTGCCAGCCTTGAAATTCTTTCTGTTAGAGAGGAAAAATTCAGCGAAACACGCTGAAATCGCTACAGCAGCAAGAAAACCACCACAACAACAAGGTTAGCAAGTCTAAGCTTTATTCTCGCAATATTTTTTCGACTTATCGATCGACTAAAATCCCCCGTACATTTGCTTATAAAACCCGACCGTGACGTCACACAGGAAAAATTCAGCGAAACACGCTGAAATCGCTACAGCAGCAAGAAAACCACCACAACAACAAGGTTATCAAGTCTAAGCTTTATTCTCGCAATATTTTTTGAGTTATCGATCGACTAAAATCTCCCATACATTTGCTTATAAAACCCGACCGTGACGTCACACAGTCGATCAGCTTGGGCCGCCTGTGGCCAGTATTGTGTTAAAACGCAGACACTTCTTCAGAAAGGAATAGAAAAATACAGTCGGTGGAAATCGAACAATCACTGTGGCAAATTTCACCTTTCGCAATAACAGGAATGCAGTTTTCAGAATCCAAGTTTGACAAGATGACAACACAACACAATACAATGGAAAGTGGAATTTTCGTACTGTATGAGGACTGCTCTATACAGTGTATTTTGAAATCATTGAAGACGTAAACAATAGTGTTTTGGGTTTTGTTTCCTTTGCTGGAAAAGAGCTAAAGCTATGGCTTTCAGGAACCGGTGAGTTTTGAAAATTTACAGCAATTAACGTTAAATACACTTTTGTTAAACGACGGTCGTGTTATCATTCGTATTTCAACAATTGCCGTATATTTTGTCGTTTGATGCCCCGGGAACTGTGATGAAGGCCAAGTAGGATTATACTGTGATCTTTTCGCTGGTTTTGAAAGCTATTTCAGAGTGCCTTCGTGCAAGATTGTGTCATCCGATTCCTGACATGTTTGCATAATTTCATTGACAGTCTGACACATGCTGTGAAGTTTTGTCGCCGCGTTTGTTGGCACACTGTATTCACAGGATAAAATGTAACCGAGTTAAAATGCTTTTGCTTTTTGTAGGCTATTAAAGTAGAAAATATCCGGCCACTGCTTTCCAAATTAAACAATATGTCTACTAGCGGGACCCCCGTAAGATACTCGCTCAACACAATCGGACTTTGTATTATTTAGTGACCGGGTTTGCTCGCTCAATAAAATCGGACCTTGTATTATTTAGTGACTTGATTTCTTTTTTCTGTCAAAGATTTTAAAATCGTCAAACGCAGTTTGAAAAGTTGTTGTGTTCAAAATTGAATCCCTGCCAAAATTCACACGATTCCGAGACTTCGAAAGCGTGTAAACAAGCGACTCGCTTTGACGGTTCTAAATTTGGCACACACACAAAAAAACAAACATACACGTATGTGGTTAGGATAAAGCATTGGCTGGAGAAATTGCGGCTTTTCTTGAAATTCATAAAAACTTTGGTGTCCAAGATCGACTTTGCTTGGCTTTCAAGCCTCGGGAGTATTCTGTAGTTGCGTGTAAATGTTTTCTCAGCGAATTTTGAAGTTCAGCTAGTGTCTACGAAAATTGAAGACTGTGCACGTTGTCTGAACTAAACCAGACTGCCGTGTGACAAAGATTTTTTTTTAGCGGCCGACTGGTGACGTCGCTACACAGCCGTGGTTTGCAAAAAAAAATTTAAATAATCTCCGAACGGAAAATAAACAAGAATCCCGCTTTCCGAAAACCCACTACTGAGCGAGGGGACATCTGCGATTATCGTATTTCTAGTCCAGGATTAGCCTAATCGTGCTTTGAAAAACCGACACGCGAATTCTCCTTCACGCGTGCGGTGTAGGTGGCCTGGGCACGAGCTGACGCTGACACACTAAAGCGTCGAACGCGGGCACGTTCGAAAAATGGCTGAAAACTCGTAAACGTGTTCGATTGATTTTCTGGGGACAAATTGTGTTGCTTGCCGGCCGTTATGCCATTCCCTTCTTCGGTTTGTGTAATTTACAAGAGTTAAGGTTAGTGTGTAGGAGGAAATGATTCCGAACTCGTCGGTCTAGACAAGACAAGACAACTTTTATAAGGCCCTGTTTACATGGAAGCGCAGGTAAAACGCCTGTAGAATAATACATGAGATTCTTCGTATACTTCCGCCAGACCAGTAGAATCAAACGTCTGATTCCTGTGTTGCTGTCTGATTCCTTGAGACCAGAAGAATCAAACACGTCTGAAAACGTGTTAATCCTCAAAAGTGCCCACTGCTACATTGTCTGATTCCTCTGCTATAGCGAGCAAAAGCTATTTCTTCAGGCGCAAGGAATCCACACAAACCTGTGGAATCACGTGGAGAATCTAATGTATTATTCTACAGGCATTTTGCCTGTGAAGGAGGGTAACCCTCCCAGGAGGGACACCCTCCTAGAAGGGTCACCTGTTTACATAATCGGTAGGGTCACCCTAGGAGGAGGGTTACCCTCCTAGTAGTGACAACTTTTGGCCATGTAAACGCTCGAGGGAGGGTTACCCTCCCAGGGGGGCTAAGTTTAGGGGTGCCAGGTTACTATCTCAAATTTCGCGACCGTGCAATTCCTTTCAGACTCTTGGCAAGATAACCCTAGGGATAACACTTGGCATGTAAAGGGGGGCTATCTTCTGACCCTTCTTGAAGGGTGTCCCTCCTTGGAGAGTTACCCTCCCTCCATGTAAACAGGGCCTTAGAGAACCATGTGACAACTGTGTAGATTATTTTCTCTAATGGTACTGTATAGGCAGTATTGTGGTTTTGGGGTGAAATAAGTTCTTTATAGTGAATGTTGGCTAATTTCTTGAAAAAGAGTTACGTTTGTTGGCATAAATGTTTGACATTTGAGGAGGAACTGTTTTCCGTCTTCCATGTGTTGACAACGTGGGCATTTTCTTAACCCAGGGCTTACGTAATTTAATAATAATAATAGTAATAATAATAATAATAATAATAATAATAATAATAATAATGATAATAATGTCATTTATTTATACTCGGTGTTAGGCAACTGCAGCATTAAAGCTGATGTGGCTGTGCTGATAAAATCTATATAAATTATCAGGAATTTAAAATTGGACTTAAGCTAACTAGTTACATTGCCAGTGGAATATCTAACTAACTACCGAGATTTATATTCTGACAGTAATATCTTAAAATGGAATTTACTTGAAAGCACATATACTTAAAATGGTTAAGTTGCATAGGTACGTGATTGAATTAGATGTATGTGTGTGTAAGTGTACGGAAATTATATAAGGTATTATGAAATATAATATTGCCTAAAGGTAGCTGAGTGATGGATAAGCGGAATGAGCGCTCTTTGCTTTAATTGTACACAAACTCTTTGCTAAGCCTTGTGTTTGGCTTTAGGGGTACAATGTTTATGTGCTTTTATACTTAGTTTCTTGAAACAGGATTGTGGTTTTTATTGAAGGGGCTCTTCTAAGTAATTCCACTGTACTGATGACCTTGTATGTGATTGACTTATGAACGGCATCTGTGCATGGTTGTGGGATGACTAGATTGTTTCTACCTCTTAGAGAATATTTAGAACTCCTATGAGTGAAAAGTTTACTATAGGTGGTTTCCGGGTTAGCTTTATTGATTTGTAGGCTATTTGCTTTTCCATAATTTATCAGGTTTCTTATAATACATCGTAGGCATTTCTGTGATTTTGAAATGATTGCCAGGTTGTCTGCATATAATAGACAGTTAATGGTCCTACCATTCAATTCAGGGGCATCATTTTTGTTATTGAGAATTGCGGATAAGCCACTTAGGTACATATTGAAAAGCATTGGTGATAACACATATCCTTGTTTAACACCTATTCTACATGTGAATTCTTGGGAGACGTGTCCTTAAGTTTGACACAGGCCGAATCTTTGTTACTGTATATGATAGTTAGGAATTTACCCGTAACCCCAATGGTATTTAGCTTTTCATACAGTTTCTTCTGCGATATGCTATCAAAAGCTTTGCTAAAGTCAATAAAACACGTATAGAGAAAGTTTTCCCTGTGCTTTGGTTTGTTCTTAATGTATTTATTGTTCAGAGCTTTCAGTACTAAGATATTTGTTGCTGCCTCTGTATGTTTTCCGCCTGCTTGCTTCTCTGTTAGTATTTTGTGAAAATCTAAATATTCAACTAGCCTTTTATTCAGCAGTTATGTAAAGAGCTTTCCTAGTTGGAACAAGAGACTTCCTGTGTTCTACATAGAAGCTTAAAATGTGCAGTTGTTATGATTTCATACAGCCAGGCCCGAGAAATAAGAGCAAATCCTCGACCAAAACTTCACAGCTTTTTCAAGCATAGAGGGGTTTAAGCTGTGCGTTTTTGTCTTCTGATATCTCCACAAATCCAAGTTGGCAGTTACACGTAAAATCCATAACTCACTCTATAGAATTGTGTATGTTAGCTCTACAAAGTCATTTACAAATCAAACTGATGATTATTTGCAGGGAAAGCTTTGTGACAAGGTGGGGCACTAGACTCAAGATTGGCCATTTTTTTGAGTAAAGGTAAGCTATAGACTTTGTACTTTTCAAATTTGCTCGGCATTGTTATTATAACCTCAGGTTCTTTTAAATACTTCAAGAGAGCTTCCTTGTACTATAAAGAAGCTTTAAATCCTTTGGATTTTTTTTGTAAGGGTCCCCCTTTGGATTTTCTTAGTAAGGGTCCACTCTTACTTTTTTTAGTAAGGGTCCCCCCTTTGAATTTTTTTTGCAAGAGTCCCCCTTTTGATTTATTTTGTAAGGATCCCCCTTTGGATTTTCTTAGTAAGGGTCCACTCTTTGATTTTTTTTAGTAAGGGTCCCCCCTTTGAATATTTTTGCAAGAGTCCCCCTTTTGATTTTTTTCGTAGCGATCCCTCTTTGGATTTTTTTCGTAAGTGTCCCCTGTTTGAATTTTTTTCGTAAGGGTCCCATCTTTGGATTTTTTTCGTAAGGGTCCCCCTTTGGATTTTTTTGTAAGGGCCCCCCTTTGAATTTTTTTCGTAAGGGTCCCATCTTTGGATTTTTTTCATAAGGGTTCCCCTTTGGATTTTTTTGTAAGGGTCTCCCGTTTGAATTTTTTTCGTAAGGGTCCCATCTTTGGATTTTTTTCGTAAGGGTCCCCCTTTGGATTTTTTTGTAAGGGCCCCCGTTTGAATTTTTTCGTAAGGGTCCCATCTTTGGATTTGTTTCGTAAGGGTCCCCCTTTGGATTTTTTTGTAAGGGTCCCCCGTTTGAATTTTTTTGGTAAGGGTCCCATCTTTGGATTTTTTTTGTAAGAGTCCTCCTTTGGATTTTTTTCCTAAGGGTCCCATCTTTGGATTTTTTTCGTAAGGGTCCCCCTTTGGATTTTTTTGTAAGGGTCCCCCATTTGAATTTTTTTCGTAAGGGTCCCATCTTTGGATTTTTTTGTAAGGGTCCCCCGTTTGAATTTTTTTTGTAAGGGTCCCCCCTTTGGATTTTTTTCGTAAGGGTCCCCCCTTTGGATATTTTTCGTAAGGCCCCCCCTTTGGATTTTATTTGTAAGGGTCCCCCCTTTGGATTTTTTTCGTAAGGGTCCCCCCTTTGGATATTTTTCGTAAGGCCCCCCCTTTGGATTTTATTCGTAAGGGTCCCCCCTTTGGATTATTTTTGTAAGGGTCCCCCCTTTGGATTTTATTCGAAAGGGTTCCCCCTTTGGATTTTATTCGTAAGGGTCCCCCCTTTGGATTTTTTTTTGTAAGGGTGCCCCCTTTGGATATTTTTCGTAAGGGTCCCCCCTTTGGATTATTTTTGTAAGGGTCCCCCCTTTGGATTTTATTCGTAAGGGTTCCCCCTTTGGATTTTATTTGTAAGGGTCCCCCCTTTGGATTTTTTTTGTAAGGGTCCCCCCTTTGGATTTTAATTGTAAGGGTCCCCCTTTGGATTTTTTCGTAAGGGTCCCCTGTTTGAATTTTTTTCGTAAGGGTCCCATCTTTGGATTTTTTTGTAAGGGTCCCCCGTTTGAATTTTTTTTGTAAGGGTCCCCCCTTTGGATTTTTTTCGTAAGGGTCCCCCCTTTGGATATTTTTCGTAAGGCCCCCCCTTTGGATTTTATTCGTAAGGGTCCCCCCTTTGGATTTTTTTCGTAAGGGTCCCCCCTTTGGATATTTTTCGTAAGGCCCCCCCTTTGGATTTTATTCGTAAGGGTCCCCCCTTTGGATTATTTTCGTAAGGGTCCCCCCTTTGGATTTTATTCGAAAGGGTTCCCCTTTGGATTTTATTCGTAAGGGTCCCCCCTTTGGATTTTTTTTTGTAAGGGTGCCCCCTTTGGATATTTTTCGTAAGGGTCCCCCCTTTGGATTATTTTTGTAAGGGTCCCCCCTTTGGATTTTATTTGTAAGGGTTCCCCCTTTGGATTTTATTTGTAAGGGTCCCCCCTTTGGATTTTTTTTGTAAGGGTCCCCCCTTTGGATTTTAATTGTAAGGGTCCCCCCTTTGGATTTTATTCGTAAGGGTCCCCCTTTTGGATTTTTTTTCGTAAGGGTCCCCCTTTTGGATTTTTTTTCGTAAGGGTCCCCCCTTTGGATTTTAATCGTAAGGGTCCCCCCTTTGGATTTTTTTTGTAAGGGTTCCCCCTTTGGATTATTTTTGTAAGGGTCCCCCCTTTGCATTTTATTGGTAAGGGTCCCTCCTTTGGATTTTATTCGTAAGGGTACCCCCTTTGGATTTTATTTGTAAGGGTCCCCCCTTTGGATTTTATTCGTAAGGGTTCCCCCTTTGGATTTTATTCGTAAGGGTCCCCCCTTTGGATTTTTTTTGTAAGGGTCCCCCCTTTGGATTTTAATTGTAAGGGTCCCCCTTTGGATTTTTTCGTAAGGGTCCCCTGTTTGAATTTTTTTCGTAAGGGTCCCATCTTTGGATTTTTTTGTAAGGGTCCCCCGTTTGAATTTTTTTTGTAAGGGTCCCCCCTTTGGATTTTTTTCGTAAGGGTCCCCCCTTTGGATATTTTTCGTAAGGCCCCCCCTTTGGATTTTATTCGTAAGGGTCCCCCCTTTGGATTTTTTTCGTAAGGGTCCCCCCTTTGGATATTGTTCGTAAGGCCCCCCCTTTGGATTTTATTCGTAAGGGTCCCCCCTTTGGATTATTTTCGTAAGGGTCCCCCCTTTGGATTTTATTCGAAAGGGTTCCCCCTTTGGATTTTATTCGTAAGGGTCCCCCCCTTTGGATTTTTTTTTGTAAGGGTGTCCCCTTTGGATATTTTTCGTAAGGGTCCCCCCTTTGGATTATTTTTGTAAGGGTCCCCCCTTTGGATTTTATTCGTAAGGGTTCCCCCTTTGGATTTTAATTGTAAGGGTCCCCCCTTTGGATTTTATTCGTAAGGGTCCCCCTTTTGGATTTTTTTTCGTAAGGGTCCCCCTTTTGGATTTTAATCGTAAGGGTCCCCCCTTTGGATTTTATTCGTAAGGGTTCCCCCTTTGCATTTTTTTTGTAAGGGTCCCCCCTTTGCATTTTATTGGTAAGGGTCCCTCCTTTGGATTTTATTCGTAAGGGTACCCCCTTTGGATTTTATTCGTAAGGGTCCCCCCTTTGGATTTTATACGTAAGGGTCCCCCCTTTGGATTTTATTCGTAAGGGTCCCCCCTTTGGATTTTTTTCATGAGGGTCCCTCCTTTGAATTTTATTCGTAAGGGTCCCCCCTTTGGATTTTATTCATAAGGGTCCCCCCTTTGGATTTTTTTCGTAATGGTCTTCCCTTTGGATTTTATTCGTAAGTGTTACCCCTTTGGATTTTTTTCGTAAGGGTCCCATCTTGCAATACTTACAGCAATCTTAAATCGTGCTGTTTTTGTGGGGAATGCCGTTAACAGAGCCTTTTTACTACATAGGACAAAAAAGATGGGATGGCGATCTTTAATATCGAAACAGAAAATCTAAACCAGATGCCTATAGTGGACTTTTCACCTGGGTTGCAAAAAAGTTCGGACGAGTTTGGATTTGAAGTTGGCCCTATCTGCTTTAATTAGCTTTTCTATATAAAAAGAACTCTCAGAAATGTAAGTTAACATCTGAAATAAATGTTGGTATTTTGAATTTGTATCTTGCACGCTCGCCTTATATCCCTGTAAGTCCCCGCTCTTGCTCCCCCAATAACGTTGGAGCAGGAGCGGTAACCGGAGATCTGAAAAAGGCCTTCCTACAAGTAAGAGTGAAAGAGAGCCACCGCGACGCAATGCGGTTCCACTGGTGCAGAGCCGAACACTCGACGCTGGAGACTTTAAGATTCACGATGACTTGCGCCATTGCCTTTTCTGCTTGGGGGAGTCATGAAAGTGCACCTCAACAGCTGGGAAGAGAAAGAGTGGGAAATAGTACCCAAGATTTACCGGGAGCTGTGTACGTCGACGATTTAATCTCCGGATCAACATCAGTGACCAAGGCCGGGGAACTGAAATATGCGTCTTGAACAAGTGGTGATGGACGAACATGGACATATGCACTAAGTTCTGTCGGTTTGGATGGAAGATGCTCAGTGAAGAGGTCAGATATAATAATGTAGTTTCTTTTCTATGCTTGGTTTATTTTCTTTTAACTTTTTCAGTCCTAGCAATTCTCAAAATAATCTCCTTACTATCAAAACAGTAATAATTTACGCAGTATTGTGTTGACTACCTACAATCTTGGACAAAAGTGTTGACACATTCTCCCCTCCCCCCATTCAATGTTGATAAATTAATTATTTAGCAACGATTTTCCGTCAAAGTCTTACCAGAACTCTTCCAAATTCAAGCTACAACATTGATACGGGGAGGGGGGTGATTAAAAGCAATTTTCCTTGGAACTGGTGACTCACAGCATGGTAGTTTTGACAAAAATACGACATTTAGAGCATGTGTCAACACATTTTGTCCGGGATTGTCTGAATGCGGTTTTCTAATTGTACACGTAATGGTTTTCCAGAAAAGTTTGAAAACGCAGTGAAGTTTGAGAAACACCGAGTGCTTTATTTTGGCTGAAGTGTAAGCTTAATTGACAGTTGAATAAAGCATCCGCTTACAGTAATTGAATAAATGCGCGTCGAGTCAGATCACGTTTCAAGAGAAGATTGCTTTAGATCGTAAGAGTTTGTGTGTTTTTTATGATCCTATACGGGGTCCCGTATTTCCATCGAATTACGTGATTCAACAGTGGGCAATGGAACCTGTTCGAGATCAGTACGGGTGAAAGTCACTCGAAAATAGACGAATAATACCTCATGACAAGCGCACATACAACGAGCAATACATTACTAAGTGCGAATTGTGCCCCAATTAGAGCGACTGAGTGAAGGGAAAAGTCGGCTACAGAACTGCTTTGTCGTCGGTGAAAGTTTTTAAGTGTCGTTCAACGGCCAAAAGCTTGATAAAATGACATGTAACGCAACTGAATCAGATGATTACGTTAATTAGTTCTAATTGGCAGAATAACGCACGCTCTCGCGTCAGATAAATTTTACTAAAAAATTGGAACAATTGTTACAAAACCACTTGGAATGGCATAAAGAGTAATATTTTATCCGAATACGATATAAAACTATAGCTTGTGTTGCATTTATTTAGCATTTCCAACGGTTTACACCACAGAGTGAAAGAGGATTAGACAGATTCTATTTTGTTCGTAGTGTAAACCGTTGTAAACCGTGTCATATTTCAACCTCTCCGGATCATAAAATTCCACATAGGCAACCATTTGCGATACATTTCAGACCATTTTCAATATTTCATTGCCCATTTTCTGGGATTACGGTGTCTTTATTGTCAACCTTTCGTCTATCTCCCGTGTAGGACGCGGTTCTCGAAATGGATTTAGGTTGCTTTCCAGGGCACGGAACGGCACCAATTTAATGTTGTACTTTCACATAAGGTGCCCTTATTTCTTAATTTGAAACGTGTGTACTCACATAACCATCTTAATGAACTTTTTGGCAGTTGTCGCTTTCTGAGTATCAAACTCCGATATTTAACAAATAAACCAGCTTCAAGCGTGCTCCGTTCAGAAATAAAGCACGCAGCAAGTGACGAGAGCACGAAAGAAGTGTAGGGAGAAACGCGAGCCGAAGGCGAGCGTTTTTCCCCACTTCTTGAGTGCTCTCGGCACTTGCTAAGTGCTTTATTTCTGAACGGAGCACGCTTGAAGCTGGTTTATTTGTTTTATAACATAGAACTTCAAAACTTTCACAATAAAACTGTCTTTATTCATCAAAAATGTTGGAATGCTAACAGCGATGAAAAAATAGATTCTCCTAAACGGCTCGGCGGTCCGAATTGCCAAGTCAGTACAGTTTCGCTTCAATTTTTCAACCAGGCCGTTTGTTCTATAAAATTAGACAACATCTCACAGTAAAGAACTATATTTCCTGTAGAACTTTGGACTACAAGTACATGAAATCATACAGTCGGCTAGTGCATAAAATGCAAATTTGAAGGGAATCAACAAATGCTCCAACGGCCGACTCGAAAATTGTGTGAATGAAAACTTACCGATTTCTTGACTCTACCTCGTAGTACAATCATTTGAAGTCCGTCCGAAAATTCTTCAATCATTTTTTTCAGTCACATCGTCGGAAATTCTTTCTCGTGCATCACTACAAACACGTCTGTTCGTCTGTCTTCGCCGTTTGTGTTCAGTGATTGCTCACGGCTGATCTTCTTCAACTGAACGATTTGCTCTCTCCTTCCTTGTTGAAGCATTGAACTTCATTCAAACAACCCACTGATGTAATTGTGATTCCCAAATATGCTGTACTTAGGGACAGTGCTTAAACCGAGTCGCTTTCCACGACGCTGACAAGAAACTTGCCGTTCTTCGACATAGATTTTCCCTCTCCAAACTGTTGAAGTGCTTTTTGATGAGGTCACGTTCTTTACCGATTCAAGGTGAACCGTACTAGCCGGTGCCTTCACTTAAAGCCAAATTTTATCTCGAAGTTGGGCATTGGTGACTCCATTCTCGCATTATTTTCTCTTTTTTGCCAGAGGATGACGTAAGCGTGGTTTATAACTTATAAACCACGGGTAAGTGTGGTTTATACTCTGGCAAACCACGGTTTTCGACCAATCAGCGCGCGGCTTATATCGTGACTATGTTATAAAACTGAATAAACTACTGGCTCCGGCCTATAAATAGATCTTACTTTTCTGCCTCTGGCATCCCAAAATAGACTACCGCTACAACCTAGCCTTTAAGCCTGGTCCTCACTAGCGCATAAGCATAAGCATAAGAATAAGAGAGCGACAGTGGCGACATAAGCATAAGCATAAGTATAAGGAACGAACATGTTTGATCCTTATGCTTATGCTTATGTCGCCACTGTCGTTCTCTTATTCTTATGCTTATGCTTATGCTTATGCGCTAGTGAGGACAAGGCTTTAGAACTGCATTCAACCCTCGCATTAACAAAATAGAAGGCTTTTTACGACTCTTAGCTATGACAGAAGTTACTTTCTTGCTATTTTGTATTCGGACAGTCTGAATGCGGTTTTCTAACGTAATGGTTTTCCAGAAAAGTTTGAAAACGCAGTGAAGTTTGAGAAACACCGAGTGCTTTATTTTGGCTGAAGTGTAAGCTTATATTACCTCGAGTTAGAAATTGACAGTTGAATGAAGCATCCGCTTACAGTGATTGAATATCGTGCTCTTGTGATTCTGATAATTCAGTGGAATTAGAGCAATTAGCTAATAGTCAGTCTGTCAAAACGTATAATATTTTAACTGAGGTTGCTCCGAAATGTCAGCTTGCACATCCACATTTACAAGTTGGCTAATTTTTCACACGCTAATTTAACTGTTCCAGCTATAAAAGTTTGTATAGTGATGTTAGGAGAAAGTTCTCAACTTGTAAAATACACTTGTAAATGTTTATTGAATTGACTCCAGACTACAACAGAGCTGACTGAAGCATCGGTAGCAGACTTGTCCAATGAACAGCAGTGACCCCAAGACACCAGTGGGGAGGCAAGCATGCCAACAGATGGAAACGAAGCAGACGTTGAAGGTGATTTACTTTGCGCCCGTTTCACTGGTCATTCAACGCATTGTTTGATAAAACTACTTGAATATGCTTCAAGCTTGAAGGGTTTAGCGAGTATAATATATGTTCGCCCCCACCCCACCCCATATTAAGCCCATAGGGAAATTATCATGGGACTGGACAATATACTACATAAGTATGTGGATATACTGTAATCTTTATTTATTTATTTATTTATTTATTTATTTATTTACACCAGTATTACCCGAGCACTGGCTATCTTTTCTCTCAGTTTCAGACCTCTCTTCTGGACTTAACACCGAAATAGCGTCCGATTTATTGAAGCTTTGGTCCTCTTAATCTAGTAACTTCTTGTAGTTAGATAGCAGGAACGTGTTGAGCAACTGAGAATGGAGTTTGTCTATACTTTTCAATGCTTAGATAAATCTGCTACTGAAGATGTTCGTAGCAGTGTGCGATTTGGGGCAGAGTCGATGGTAACGCGGCCAGAAGGGACCCATGGGGAATCAGAGGAGCCTGGAGATGGAGAACAGGAGGGTAACGAAAACCTTGTCGTTTGTTTCTCTGTTCCGGCGTGTTTGCTCTACTCGTGTCAATCTAACTATGCTCTTGTATTCTTACGTTCTTTTTGTCTGTCACTCTGTCTGTCTTCACCTTTGTCACCGTTTCTGTCTGTGACTCGTTTTCTCCGTCTTTCTTTCTCTTTCTCTTTCTCTGCCGCTGTTTCTGTTTGTCTGTTTTGGTTTGTAATGCCCTCTGTCTGTCTGTTTTTTATTATCTTTGTGTTAGTTCCACCTAGTGTCCCAGTTCCCACAACACTGTCTCCAGTGCCAACAGAGGTTGCTGTGATGGAAGGGTTAAAAGTGGGCAAGGTAAAATGCAACAATCCCAGTGCCTCGCACTCTTCCTTTTCAAACATTATCTTGGCTAAGGCAAACATTTTTTCCATTTTTGTATATGTTTTTCAAGCTTATTTCGTTTTGCTGCTATTTTTCTTTCTATCTGGTAGATCGATCGTATCCTGGCTTTATAGACCTTTAATGCTAGATGTATAATATTTAGTTTGCACTCTTGTGTGGCATGTATTGAGTGGCTGCAGTCACTAACACGAATGTGTGTGGGTAGAAATCAACCGAACACAGGCAGAACAATAGAACTAGGGACACAGACAACCGCAGGCAACAATACGGGCCGCGCAGATACAGATACCACTGGATCGGTTGTTCAGAGCACGATCAGGCTAATTCTAAGCTCACAGCTGTGTCGTGTTTGTTTGTACAGGTAGTTTCTGGACACATCGGCCCCTTTTCCAGTATAAGCGTGGAAGTGGTCTTTGCTCCAATCAAACCTGGCAGTGCTTTGTCAGACGTTGAGCTTTCATTTAAAGACGCGCTCTCCGACCCGGTAAGTGGACAATTTTTTCTTAGACAACTTAGGCAAGACCGGGGGACGCTGATGTAAGACTTTGACGTCGACATAGATGAAAGCAAAGACTTTAACTTAACTTAGACATTGACATTGACAAAAACAAGGACAAATATATAGAGGATATTACACGGCAGCGCGAAGATATGAATTTTATGTAAAAACAATATTTTACAAACGAGCGCTTCGCGAGTGAGTAAAAATATTGTTCTTACCACGAGAAAATAAAATCCATATCTTCAAGCCGCCGTGTAATTTTCTTTTTATTATATTAGAAACGAGTGTTTTACGAGAAATTGCACAAACAACCGTGCAAAAGCGGGAAATGATGCCAACGATATCCTCACTAGTGAGGATATGGAAAATATGCCACTCGGGTCCCGGATGTAGTTTCGTATGAATTTTACGCACGGTATATTTTCCAGTAAGACACTCGTGTCTATATAATAAACATGCATAAAGACAGATATATCCTAGCTACACATTGTAGGTGTGCACACAGACATCAGACAGACATTTTTAAAGGTGAATTTTTTGCTCAATTACTAATGTTCTTTTCCATTTTATTGTGTCATTGTTTGGTAGATTATGATCAGAGCCAAAGGGACTGGTATCGACGTGCCTGTTTGGGTTGAAAGAGAGGTTGGTGATTATTTCTGTCATAAAATTCATTTGTTTTGTACTGAACGTTGTTGTTTGTTTGTTTGATTTACAGGAAGTTAACTTGAAGATTTGCATGTTCGATAGATTATATCAAGACGCAATTGTCGTCAACAACAGGTGAGTGACTTGTGGGATCAAAAGTTGAAACATTTCTGAGCAAAAATATTTTGAGAAAAATTCTAAGAAAAGCTTTGGCCCTTTGAGGACGTTGGCCCCTTTAATGCGTGCTTTCATTTATCCCGTCAGTGTTGGTTTCTCTTATTCCTTTATTGTTGGTTGCTCTTATAGGGCCACATCGGCGTTAAGACTGAAGTTTGAAGTTTGTAAAGAACTCAGAAACCATCTGGAGTTGCTTCCAAAGACAGCCTACATCCAGGCGGAGTCGAAGTTTTCTGCTCAACTCAAATTTCTGCCGAGGTAATGGTAACGGCATTAAAATAAGAGGTCTGGGTTAGCTTAAATCGACTTTTAAACACCTGTGGGCGAAGTTCTCTGTTTTTGCACTGTCTGACACAAGCTGGTCGACTTTTATTCTGTCGCTGTAGGAAATGGCTGCCGGATGACTGTGTGACGTATTTCGAGAAAGACACCAGCCTGTTGGAGGTGCCCATGGTCATTAGAGTGGCAGATCGGGTGGGTACAGTGATGTCAGATAGTATCAAATGGTGTGGTCGCGTTAGGACGCGGTATATAAAGAGTTTTGATGTGCTAGAATGAATGCAAGTATAAGAGTGATTTCCAACGAATGGAATTTGGCGATATGGTGAAATTTCCAAAAAGCACTGTTTTAATAGGTAGATTAAAAGCAAGAAAAACGCTTCCAAACATTGTTCTGCAGAAGTCTGGGTCTGGTGTAGGTGTGACGTAGGCAAGCACAAGGTAGTATCTCCTTACGTCATCATGACGTCTCTCTTTCAGACTCGCCCCGTGCCTTTTACTGTGCGCGCTATTGTGACGTCATCGGACATCAAATTAAGTGCGACGGATATCGACTTTGGCTTCTGTACTGTGTTTGAGTCCGTCAGACAGACGATCACCATCACAAATGAATCGGTTGTGCCACAGCCTTTTGGATTTTGCAGCGTACCAGATGTAAGTATACAGTAGACTTAAAGTGCACATAAGCCCAAAAATGATATCTTTACAATCGAATCTACATGACGGAAATATGTTGACTATTAGAATAAGTCTGCGTTTTAACGCTGCATCTTTGAGTTATAAAGGTTTATATTTTGAATATGGTAATGACGTGACGTCAAAGAAGGAACAATTTATTATACAAAATCTTGTTGGCAGACGTCCATTTTATATTTGAATTCTGTGTAAATGATTTTACCAAATATTTTGTATGAATCTGGAAACAGCTCCAATCACGAAGAGAAAGAAATAACATTGAATTACTCCTTTGACGCCACGTCATTACCATATTCGAAATATAAACCTCTATAACTTATAGGCGCAATGTTGAAACACAGAAATAATCTAATAGTCAACTATTTACTTTATGTAGAATCGATTGTGAAGATATCATTTTTGGGCTTATGTGCACTTTAACAGGCGACATGTGTTTACATTCACTGTAAAAACAGTGCGCTTTCTTTTTGTCTCAGATACTAGTTCTGTGCATGGAACCTACAAACGAGCCATGTGCTATAGGGATCCAAAAAACCAAACTGTAATTTGCGATTACTTTGGAGAAGAGCCCAATTAGTAGTGCGAGGAAATGGCATCACACAAAAATGCCAGCAAGTGCAATTGGGTTCAAGTTTTGTTCTTGTTTGTGCTGTAAGCGTGTTTGAACCAATCCTACCCAAACCTATTCAGGTTGACTTGTAAAAATGTAGGTTCTTATAAGCGGATGTTTACTGTATTACATATTACATTAACACAGCAGTAATGTTTGTCTCTTTCTTTACAGGGACACTCTGAAATATGTGTCTTGCACAAGTGGTGATGGGCAAACATGGACATTTTGCACCAAGTTCTGTCGGTCTGGATGGAAGATGCTCATTGAAGAGGTCAGATATAATAATAGTTTCTTTTCTATGTTTGGTTTATTTTCTTTTAACTTTTTCAGTCCTGGCAATTCTCAAAATATTCCCCTTACTATCAAAACAGTAATAATTTATGCAGTATGGTCATTGGTGTAGACAACCTAGCATCTGATTACTTGCACAGTGGGTAGCTGTGATTTCTATGAATTCTTTTTGTCACCCATACTGTCTCTTTACAAATTGCGGGAAAAATACCATGTTTACTTGTATACCAGGTGCAGGTGTGATTGCACACACTAATAGAGTAGTATTTTGATATCATTTCGGTTGAGATTTTGCAATGCGCCTCAGAAGGGGGAGGGATACTCCCATAGATGAGCCATATAGGTATGTGCCACCCCCAAAGGGTATCATTTTCAGCATTTTAGTCTGAAATAGGGTATCGATTTCAGCCTTCGGTCTGTAATAGGGTCGAAAATTGCACATTTTGATCTGAAATAGGGTTGATATTGCACATTTTGGTCGACAATTGTACATTTTTGTCTCACTCCAACTCACAATTTTGAGGAGTACCCCCCCCCCCCCCCCCCCCCCCGGTTTGAATCGGTGTCGGACAAATGCAGACTGCAGACTGCAGGCTTCAGACTAGAAATAAAATAACATAAAATAAAATAAAATAAAATAAAAACAAAAACTTACATAAAATAAAATAAAAAAAAACAAAACAAAACACCGCATCACGGTGTCAAATACAAAAACCTTGAAGAATTTGCGCGAACCTCGCGCGGTCTTGCTACGCAATTTGATAACTTCGAAACGATTTTTTAAGTTCTGTTTGTTGCTCAAAGAATAAAGTGATTAATGACATAATGATAATAATATAAAAATAAAAATAATAATATAATAATATTGTGAAACCGCTCCCCCACGTAGAATGTGTCACTAATGCGCGAGCGGCTTTCAGTCGGGCTTCACTGATTTCAAAGCTATGGTCCCACGGGACAAATTAAAGGACAAATTAAAGGAGCCGAACGAAAATCGCACAAATCAACAAATGGCTAATAACGTTCCCTTGATCTTCTTGGGGGAAAAAATGGAAAATATTACAGTGACCTACCGCAGAGTTATTGCTGCCGGTGAAATATTCTAAAAAATTGAAACTTGCAACGGGCTAACGTTTGATGGGCTTGGTATTCAACATCTGGCGATCTGGCTATCGTTAGGCGAAACGATGTATCATATTTCCGGTACCGACATTTTACACTATGGGGTGTAATCACCCATCAAGTGTTGGAACTTGGAAAGGCGCACATTTGTAAGAAGACGGTTGAGGAGTGAAATAGATGCGACTCTCTGACTTTTCACTAATTTTTCACTTCGGTACTCTTGGTTTTTTTCGTCAAGTTCATGTTTATCATATACTCAGTTAATGATATCAGCCCCTGGACATGGGCTGTCATGTAAACAAATCGTCAAGTGTTTTAACCCATTGCGCCCTAAAGATGAAGCCAAATATAATAATATACTTGACCCTTTGTATAATGATTATTCAAGATAGAAACTGATTGGCGCAAAAGCCCCAAGTCGCGAGATTAAGTTCATGTTAACGAAACAAACCAGCGAAATGAACACCTTGAATTTCTTGTCATATACAGCCAAGTCATTACCTGAAATTCGCCTGTCCCCACTTTAGCAGTTAGCCTTCGTGCCACAACGCGGCCGACAATGCATGTGCCGTGGAATAAAGTACGGTTCAGTGCATGAATTGTGATCTTCTCTTTTGTCTCTTCAATCAAAGTTAAGTGGGCATTAACTGTATTCAGCTAGTTTGGCGATCATGACCGCGCGAGAAATGGGGCGAGCACAAGAATGTGGTTGAGGGGGGAGGGGTGCGGTCGAAAAGTACATGCGTATCGAGCGGATCAGAAACGCTTGAGAGAAGGAAGGAAGGAATTTTCTGATCCAATAAGTCGGTTTGGATGATGAATTTCCGCAATGGTTTGAATGATGTCGTTCGTCAAGCTCACGGGAACCAATCGAACTTATTTCACGGCATTTTACGTAAGTTTTTGTTTTTGTATTTGTATTTGTTTTGTTATATTTTATTTTATGTAAGTTTTTGTTTTTATTTTATTTTATTTCTAGTCTGCAGTCTGCATTTGTCCGACACCGGGTTTGAATTGATCCCAGGAAGCCATCGCCGGTCTTTCCATTCGTCCCTGCATGACCAACAGAATTAACTGGGAGAGGTTTAGGGACGGGAAGCCGTGGGGCGGCAAAAGAATGGGTAATAGAAGCCGTCGGTATCACTGTACAACCGGCGGCATAAGCGGGGTGAGGATCGTATAGGAAGCCATTGCAAGACTCACAGTTCGTCTGGGATACGGTCATTTAAGAGGTATGTAGGAGTCGCAGTTAGTTTTCTATTCCACCGCGGAAAGTACGTTTTTCTACCATACGATCGCATTATGCTTGAGTCAGCGTTCATTGGACAAAATAGCCTGCGTAGCTGGCGGTCTCATTCCATGCGGTTGAAGAGTGTTTACGGGCGCCATTTTGTACTGGTGGCAGAAGGGAGACTGAGGGCGAGTGACAAAATTACAAGGCGGGGGGAGGGGGCGGGAGAAAAGACTACAGACAAAACGGTAGCATATACAAGTGCAGGTTTTGTTGTTCGTGCAACGCTTGTTGTAAAACATCAAGAATTATCCACAAACTCCAAACGAAGACTTGTTTACTGGAGAATAAGATATTGTGAAACACCCGTGCGCGATTTTTTTGTGTGCGTGCCTCGTGGGCCCTGCGTGAATAATTAGCCTTTGACCAATGAAAGGCTGTTGTAAACCGGTTTTACATATTTCACACATATTTTGCCAAATGCGTGCATACGATGCATGCATGGTGTATTGGCCTTGCATCTGCAATGATTAGCCTTTGACCAATGAACAGGCTGTTGTAAACCGGTTTTACTGCATATTTCACACATTTTGGCAAATGCGTGCATTCTCGTGGAATATTGGCCTTGCATCTGCAATGGTTAGCCTTTGACTAGTGAATGGCTATTGTGTTTTACTTGCGTATTGCACGTGTTTTTGCTGCCGTGCACATTCCCCGTGCACATGTCCTCTATATATCGCATCTGCTTCTCGTCATTTCAGTCAGTTGCTTCCCGAGCTGCAAGGAGGACAGACGTATGGACCCGTTCGGACTCTAAACTTGAGGTAAGTCTGGTCGAATTTCTACGTGAAGTGAAGGGAAAGGAAGCAGTCAGTGAAGTTTCGAACCGCTGCAGACGTATCGGCTTTGTAAACTGCTGAAGAGCTCGCGTTTGTAAAGTTTTTGTTTAATGAAGACGTTTCTCTCTTGTTTGCAGGTCAGTCGAAAGTCGAAGGCTTTACCGGAGTTCTACCTCGAAGTAAAGGTAAACCTAGTTTGTATTTGCTGTCTGGTTTATATTTATCGCACGTAAAGAGGAGAAAGGAAGCTTCAGAACTTTTTGCGCTTTCGAAATTTTCGTTTAATGAACTTTCGTTTAATGAACTTTCGTTTAATGAACTTTCGTTTAATGAAAACATTTCTCTCTTCTTTGCAGGGCAGTCGAAAGCCGAAGGCTTTGCCGGAGTTCTACCTCGAAGTAAAGGTAAACCTTGTTTGTATTTGCCTTCTGGTTTATATTTATCGCGCGTAAAGAGGAGAAACGAAGCTTCAGAACTTGTTGCGCTTTCGAAATTTTCGTTTAATGAACTTTCGTTTAATGAAGACATTTCTCTCTTCTTTGCAGGGCAGTCGAAAGCCGAAGGCTTTGCCGGAGTTCTACCTCGAAGCAAAGGTAAGCCTTGTTTGTATTTGCTGTATGGTTTATAATTATCGCGCGTAAAGAGGAGAAACGAAGATTCAGAACTTTTTGCGCTTTCGAAATTTTCGATTACTAAGGACATTTTGTCTCTTGTTAGCAGGGCAGCGGGCCCTATCTGTACTTTAATTACTTGTCGAAGAGGGAGTGTTTCTTTCTTGTTTGTTACTAGTTCCTCGGGAAGTGGCCACAAGGCCGAATGTAGTTCAGATCTACGGTCAAAATAGATCAATTTCACATCGAGTAAAGAGGCGCAAAATGTTAATATGGTTTCGAATGTGCTAACGTGACATCAACTCGGGAATTTTGTGTTATTTCTTTCTTGTGATTAAAACTGAATTCGGTTTTAGGGTTTTTTGGTCGTTCAATTTTTTTTTGCGCTTAGATGTTTTTCCCTCGGATGTTTTTGCGTAGTTTGTTTTCAATGTTGGTCGTTAACTTTCAGTTCGTCGTTCATTTTTATTTATTTATTTATTTATTTATTTATTTTTTTTGCTGTTGGATGATTTTCCCTCGGATGTTTTTGCGTAGTTCGTTTTCATTGTTAGTTTTTAACGTTCGGCTAGTCGTTCATTTTTTTGCGCTTGTTTTTCTTCAATATTTTTCAATGCTAGTTTTAAACGTTCAGTTAGTCGTTCATTTTTTGTGCTTAGTTGTTTTTTTAGTTCGGTATTTTTGCGTAGTTCGTTTTCAATGTTGATTGTCAACGTTCAGTTCGTCATTCATTTTTTTTTTTTGTGCTTAGCTGTTTTTCCCTCGGATGTTTTTGCCTAGTTCGTTTTCAATGTTAGTCGTCGATGTTCAGTTAGTTGTTTATTTTTTTTATTTTTTTATTTTTTGCGCTTCGATGTTTTTGGTAGTTCATTTTCGATGTTAGTCGTCAACGTTCAGTTAGTCGTTAATTTTTTTTTTTTTTTTTTTTTTGCTTTTTTTGCACTGTGATGTTTTTTTTCTCCCGGATGTTTTTGGTAGTTCGTTTTCAATGTTAGTTGTCAACGTTCAGTTAGTCGTTCATTTTTTTTTTTTTTTTGTTTTTTTTTGCTTTTTTTGCACTGTGATGTTTTTTTTCTCCCGGATGTTTTTGGTAGTTCGTTTTCAATGTTAGTTGTCAACGTTCAGTTAGTCGTTCATTTTTTTTTTTTTTTTTTTTTTTTTTGCTTTTTTTGCACTTCGATGTTTTTTTTCTCCCGGATGTTTTTGGTAGTTCGTTTTCAATGTTAGTCATCAATGTTCAGTTAGTCGTTCATTTTTTTTTTTTTTTTGCGCTTCTATGTTTTTGGTAGTTCATTTTCGATGTTAGTCGTCAACGTTCAGTTAGTCGTTAATTTTTTTTTTTTTTTTTTTTGCTTTTTTTGCACTGTGATGTTTTTTTTCTCCCGGATGTTTTTGGTAGTTCGTTTTCAATGTTAGTCATCAATGTTCAGTTAGTCGTTCATTTTTTTTTTTTTTTGCGCTTCTATGTTTTTGGTAGTTCATTTTCGATGTTAGTCGTCAACGTTCAGTTACTCGTTAATTTTTTTTTTTTTTTTTTTTTTTTGCTTTTTTTGCACTTCGATGTTTTTTTTCTCCTGGATGTTTTTGGTAGTTCGTTTTCAATGTTAGTCGTCAATGTTCAGTTAGTCGTTCATTTTTTTTTTTTTGCGCTTCGATGTTTTTGGTAGTTCATTTTCGATGTTAGTCGTCAACGTTCAGTTAGTCGTTCATTTTTTTTGCGCTTTGATGTTTTTGGTAGTTCGTTTTCAATGTTAGTCGTCAACATTCACTTAGTCTTTCATTTCTTTTTTTTTTTTTTTGCGCTTCGATGCTTTTGGTAACTTGTTTTCAATGATAGACGTCAATGTTCAGTTGGTGGTTCTTTTTTTTTTTTTTTGCGCTTCGATGTTTTTTCCCTCGGATGTTTTTGGTAGTTTGTTTTCAATGTTAGTCGTTCATTTTTTTTTTTTTGCCCTTCGATGTTTTTGGTAGTTCGTTTTCAATGTTAGTCGTCAACATTCAGTTAGTCTTTCATTTTTTTTTTTTTTTTTTGCGCTTCGATGTTTTTTTCCTCGGATGTTTTTGGTAGTTTGTTTTCAATGTTAGTCGTTCATTTTTTTTTGCGCTTTGATGTTTTTGGTAGTTCGTTTTCAATGTTAGTCGTCAACATTCAGTTAGTCTTTCATTTCTTTTTTTTTTTTTTGCGCTTCGATGTTTTTGGTAACTTGTTTTCAATGATAGACGTCAATGTTCAGTTGGTGGTTCTTTTTTTTTTTTTTTTGCGCTTCGATGTTTTTTCCCTCGGATGTTTTTGGTAGTTTGTTTTCAATGTTAGTCGTTCATTTTTTTTTTTGCGCTTCGATGTTTTTGGTAGTTCGTTTTCAATGTTAGTCGTCAACATTCAGTTAGTCTTTCATTTTTTTTTTTTTTTTTGCGCTTCGATGTTTTTTTCCTCGGATGTTTTTGGTAGTTTGTTTTCAATGTTAGTCGTTCATTTTTTTTTGCGCTTTGATGTTTTTGGTAGTTCGTTTTCAATGTTAGTCGTCAACATTCAGTTAGTCTTTCATTTCTTTTTTTTTTTGCGCTTCGATGTTTTTGGTAGCTTGTTTTCAATGTTAGTCGTCAACGTTCAGTTAGTCATTCATTTTTTTTCCGCTTCGATGTTTTTGGTAGTTCATTTTCAATGTTAGTCATGAACGTTCAGTTCGTCGTTCTTTTTTTTTTTGTGCTTAGCTGTTTTTCCCTTGGATGTTTTTGCCTAGTTCGTTTTCAATGTTAGTCGTCAACGTTCAGTTAGTCGTTCATTTTTTTTTTTTTTTTTTTTTGGTAGTTTGTTTTCAATGTTAGTCGTTCATTTTTTTTTGCGCTTTGATGTTTTTGGTAGTTCGTTTTCAATGTTAGTCGTCAACATTCAGTTAGTCTTTCATTTCTTTTTTTTTTTTGTGCTTCGATGTTTTTGGTAGTTTGGTTTTTAACGTTCAGTTCATCATTTTCATTTTTTTTTTTTTGCGCTTGGATGTTTGCCAGTTCAGTATTGTATTTTATAAATTAATAAAAGCTCTATTAAGGGCACACATCAACCTTTTACGCATGTTAATAAAAGCTTCAACACACTTCCACAGCAACCTTTACACACACTACACCTTATCTTTGCAAGAATAAAGAAACAAACCTGTTGTCTTGCGTATTTTTCCCCATTCCCCTAAACCCAACCTCCAAACTTGGCGAAGAAGAGGAAGAGGAAAAAGGTAAGGAATTTTATGTAGACTTAGCCTTGGCAGTTAGCCTTAGCACTTAGCCTTCACTCTTAGACTAAACACTTAGACTAAACACTTAGACTAAACACTTAGACTAAACACTTAGACTAAACACTTAGACTAAACACTTAGACTAAACACTTAGACTTATAAAGACTTATATAGACTTATATAGACTTATATAGACTTATATAGACTTATATAGACTTATATAGACTTATATAGACTTATATAGACTTATATAGACTTATATAGACTTATATAGACTTATATAGACTTATATAGACTTATATAGACTTATATAGACTTATATAGACTTATATAGACTTATATAGACTTATATAGACTTATATAGACTTATATAGACTTATATAGACTTATATAGACTTATATAGACTTATATAGACTTATATAGACTTATATAGACTTATATAGACTTATATAGACTTATATAGACTTATATAGACTTATATAGACTTATATAGACTTATATAGACTTATATAGACTTATATAGACTTATATAGACTTATATAGACTTATATAGACTTATATAGACTTATATAGACTTATATAGACTTATATAGACTTATATAGACTTTTATAGACTTTTATAGACTTTTATAGACTTTTATAGACTTTTATAGACTTTTATAGACTTTTATAGACTTTTATAGACTTTTATAGACTTTTATAGACTTTTATAGACTTTTATAGACTTTTATAGACTTTTATAGACTTTTATAGACTTTTATAGACTTTTATAGACTTTTATAGACTACAGCGGCGCTCCGGAACGCCGGCTGTGACGCTATGTGTGGCCGTACACGTAAAATTTTTGTAAACCTTGTACAGCTTAATAAAATGACACGAAATACTGGTATAAAATTCTTTATTGACTTTGTTTCCAAAGTGGGGGGGGGGTGGGGTGTGATAAAATCGGGGGGGGTGAGGAGCGAGGTGAAGTCTGAGGGGGTGGCGGTGTGGTGAAGTATTGAGGGGTGGGGTGTGATGAAATCTTAGGGGGAGGGGTGGAAGCGAGGTGAAGTCTTAGGGGGTAGGGGCTAGGTGAAATCTTCAGGGGCTGGGAGCGAGGTGAAGTATTGAGGGGTGGGGTGTGATGAAGTCTTAGGGGGGTGGGGTATGGTGAAATCTTCAGGGGCTGGGAGCGAGGTGAAGTGTTTTCTCGGGCTTCGCCTTTATTTTGTGTAAGTGTCACGCCGGTCTTCTAAATAACAAGACATGGCGCGCGTGTGTGGGTTGTTTGGAGTTTCGGTCATTTTTATTTTAACCATCTTTGAAGAGCCTTCGTGCTTAAAGTCTTTTAGGGTTGGGTGAAGTGTTTTCTCGGGCTTCGGTCATCTTTATTTTGTGTAAGTGTCGCGCCAGTCTTCTAAATAACAAGACATGGCGCGCGTGTGTGGGTTGTTTGGTGTTTCGGTCATTTTTATTTTAACTATCTTTGAAGAGCCTTCGTGCTTAAAGTCTTTTAGGGTTGGGTGAAGTGTTTTCTCGGGCTTCGGTCATCTTTATTTTGTGTAAGTGTCGCGCCAGTCTTCTAAATAACAAGACATGGCGCGCGTGTGTGGGTTGTTTGGTGTTTCGGTCATTTTTATTTTAACCATCTTTGCAGAGCCTTCGCGCTTAAAGTCCTGGGGTTGGGTGAAGTGTTTTCTCGGGCTTCGGTCATCTTTATTTTGTGTAAGTGTCGCGCCAGTCTTCTAAATAACAAGACATGGCGCATGTGTGTGGGTTGTTTGATGTGTCGACCATCTTTAGAAAGCCTTCTTGCTCAGTCAGCCAGCAAAATATCTCCTCCTTTGCTCCGCTGTATCTTCAAAGTGTTTCGTCTTCCTGCGATTAAGAATTTATACACTCAACTACAGAGAACACTGTTCGAACTTTGGTTTCTCAAATAAATTGCAGGAAACTTCGTACACACAAAAAAGAAACAAGTCACGAAAAGACGATGCAAACCAAGACAACATTCAACTTAAAATATACAGAAATCACCGAGGAATGTCAATTCGAGGTAAACATTTCCAGCAAATAAATACGCTTTGGCCTCTCAAATAAATTGCAGGAAAATTCGTACGCGAAAAAAAGAAAACAAGTCACAAAAAGGCGATGCAAACCAAGACAACATTCAACCTAAAATAAACAAAAACTACCGAGCAATGTCAATCCGAGTTAAACATTTCAACCGTTCAAGCAAATAAATTGCAGGAAAATTCGTACGCAAAGACGATAAGACGAAGCAAATCAAGACAACATTCAACCTGAAAGGTTGCCGTGGAAGTGTGTTAAAGCTTTTATTAACATGTGTGTGCTTAATAGAGCTTTTTCTTCTAAATAAGACGATGCAAATCAAGACAACATTCAACCTAAAATAAACAAAAACTACCGAACAATGTCAATCCGAGTTAAACATTTCATCCGAGAGCAGCTTCTTCCTGAATCACTAAATTAACACGTCTTTGAACTGCTGTGCAAAATAATAAGTCAAAGTACCTTTCGTTTGCTTCAAAATCCGCCACAACGCTATCCTTTCTGCTTCAAATCGTCAACTCAAATGTGGAGCAAGTTTTCATCTCCCACGTGTCCCTGCGAAAAAATAAAGCAATTGCGATGAATAAGTAATCGGCCAATGGCAGTTAATCCGGGGTCACATGAACCACTAAAGTATTCGACCTATTGTTTGATAACGCCATAATTTTGGCATACACTCACATCCTAATTATTCATCAAACCTATATCGCAACTCCAGGAAAACTTAGTACTTTTTTTTAAACTTACAAACTAAATGGAATCGACTAAAAAAAAGTACGTAGGCTTCACTCTTAAACCCCCCCCCCCAAAATTTCTAACGTCAACGACTAGCATTTAAAAGAACTACGCAAGTAAATCGAAGTGCAGTACACATCGCTGATAAAAAAGAAACCGATATACCAGTAACCAATCCGTGGTTCGACTTCCGAAGAAAATTTAAACTCGACCGGTGTAATTCCTTAATTACAAAGCCAAAATAAACATGTAGAACGGCGTTCATACATACCATAGTCCATGTTCATCCTTCGTGCGCCGTGAACGAAGTCGCCATCACAGCTTCACCATCAGCCACAAGAAATGTTCCATATTATGTGCGAAGCTGTCTTGTCACGAACACTCCGGACCAGCTCTGCGTAAAAAGAAAATGTGTCCGCCATAAGCTACACTGCGGCAAACAAGTATGAAACCAAATCGCACGTGTTTGTTTTTTGGTCCCAACTTCTACTGGCAAAGAATACTCACTTTTGAGAACTCTGATTTTCGCTTGCTTCGCCATGAAGTCTTCCCAGCTTCGCTTCAATTGTCTTTCATTTCACTGCAGGAGAGGAAACTTTCTTAATATGCAGTGTTACCAAACCTAACGCTTATCTGTTCTTCAAAAACTGGTTCGTTCCTCCTGTATTCGCGCGGTAAACCTACCTAAACTTCGGAGCCTTTTCCACACGTCTTCCCATCTTGCAGGTCCACGACAAATGGCCCAAGGTGACAAAAGAAATGTAAATCGTGGCACGAAATGCGTGAAAAATACAATAGCACGGGTTTAATCAGAGGTCCTATTGTTCAGATGCAAACACAAAAGGACCGGGGGGGGGGGGGGGGGGTGCTCCTAAACATTTTGGGTGGGGACTGAAAACCCTTACCCTATTTGCAGACCCAAATTTGCGATTTTCGACCCTATTTCGACAGCTACTAATATGCAACAGAATCAACAACAAAAACAACTACAACGAGCGACGCCTTCAACAAACATAAAAAAAACAAACAAGCAAAAATAAAACTAGAACAAGCACAAGAAACAGTGACAAAACCAACAGCGCCCTTTACAACGTTCGAGCGAAATAAATTGCAGGAAACTTCGTACGCGAAAAAAAAAGAAAAAAAAACAAAAACTACCGAGCAATGTCAATCCGAGTTAAACATTTCATTCGAGAGCAGCTTCTTCCTGAATCACTAAATTAACACGTCTTTGAACTGCTGTGCAAAATAATAAGTCAAAGTACCTTTCGTTTGTTTCAAATCGTCAACTCAAATGTTGAGCAAGCTTTCATCTCGCACGTGTTCCTGCGAAAAAATAAAGCAATTGCGATGAATAAGTGATTGGCCAATTGCAGTTAATCCGGGGTCACATGAACTACTAAAGTATTCGACCTATTGTTTGATAACGCCATAATTTTTGCATACACTCACATCCTAATTATTCATCAAACCTATATCGCAACTCCAGGAAAACTTGGTACTTTTTTTTTAAACTTACAAACTAAAATGGAATCGACTAAAAAAATCGTAAAATAGCAATTGTACTAAAAAAAAGTACATAGGCTTCACTCTTAACCACCCCCAAAAATTTCTAACGTCAACGACTAGCATTTAAAAGGAACTACGCAAGTAAATCGAAGTGCAGTACACATTATCGCTGATAATAATAATAATAAAAAAAAAACGATATATAAGTAACCAATCCGTGATTCACGCTCTTATTCTGTTTATCAGGTTCCACTTCCAAAAAAATATTCACGATAAACACGACACAAGGATTTAAACGGAAAGAAATTATGAAGCACATCTTTCCGCAGATATAAGAAAGCTTCGCTCCTGTTCTCTAATAAGTACCATCCCGTTGTTATCGCGTCCGTAAAAACTGGTTCGCAAATAGTCGACTTCCGAAGAAAATATAAACTCGACCGGTATAATTCCTTAATTACAAAACCAAAATAAACATGTAGAACGGCGTTCATACATACCATCCTTCGTGCGCCGTGAACGAGGTCGCCATCACAGCTTCACCATCAGCCACAAGAAATGTTCCATATTATGTGCGAAGCTGTCTTGTCACGAACACTCCGAACCAGCTCTGCGGCAAACAAGTATGAAACCAAATCGCACGTGTTTGTTTTTTGGTCGCAACTTCTACTGGCAAAGAATACTCACTTTTGAGAACTCTGATTTTCGCTTGCTTCGCCATGAAGTCTTCCCAGCTTCGCTTCAATTGTCTTTCATTTCACTGCAGGAGAGGAAACTTTCTTAATATGCAGTGTTACCAAACCTAACGCTTATCTGTTCTTCAAAAACTGGTTCGTTCCTCCTGTATTCGCGCGGTAAACTTACCTAAACTTCGGAGCCTTTTCCACACGTCTTCCCATCTGGCAGGTCCACGACAAATGGCCTGAGGTGACAAAAAAATATGTAAATCGTGGCACGAAATGCGTGAAAAATGCAATAACACGGGTTTAATCAGAGGTCCTATTGTTCAGATGCAAACACAAAAGAACCGACATAGTGTCCAAACCAGGGGCGGGGGTACTCCTCAAAATTGTGGGTGGGGACTGAAAACCCTTACCCTATTTATAGACCCAAATGTGCGATTTTCGACCCTATTTCGACAGCTACTAATATGCAACAGAATATACAACAAAAACAACTACAACAACAGCAGCGCCGACTACAAACAATGATTATTATACACGCAAATACTTAGCCGAAAAGAAGTAGCCTGCGTAGCTGGCGGTCTCATTTGATGCGGTTGAACGGTGTTCACGGGCACCATTTTGTACTGATGGCAGAAGGGAAGAAGGCGGACAGCAAGTTTGGTCTTTGCCGAATTTCACTTGGTTCTCTGTAACTGAACTCTCTCTAAGGCGGACAGTAAATTTGGCGTTTGCCGAATTTTACTTATATCTCTGTAACTGAACTCTCCCTAAGGCGGACAGCAAATTTGGTCCCTGCCAAATTTCACTTGCTTCTCTGTAACTGAACTCTCTCTAACGCGGACAGTAAGTTTGGTCTTTGCCGAATTTTACTTGGTTCTCTGTAACTGAACTCTCTCTAAGGCGGACAGCAAGTTTGGTCTTTGCGAAATTTCACTTGTTTCTCTGTAACTGAACTCTCTCTAAGGCGGACAGTAAGTTTGGTCCCTGCCGAATTTCATTTGTTTCTCTGTAACTGAACTCTCTCTAAGGCGGACAGCAAGTTTGGTCCCTGCCGAATTTCACTTGGTTCTCTGTAACTGAACTCTCTCTAAGGCGGACAGTAAATTTGGCGTTTGCCGAATTTCACTTATATCTCTGTAACTGAACTCTCCCTAAGGCGGACAGCAAATTTGGTCCCTGCCGAATTTCACTTGGTTCTCTGTAACTGAACTCTCTCTAAGGCGGACAGTAAATTTGGCGTTTGCCGAATTTCACTTGGATGTTTCCCTATGCCTGAACTCTCTCTAAGGCGGACAGCAAGTTTGGTCCCTGCCGAATTTCACTTAGTTGTCTGTAACTGAACTCTCTCTAAGGCCGACAGTAAATTTGGCGTTTGCCGAATTTCACTTGGATGTTTCTCTATAACTGAACTCTCTCTAAGGCGGACAGCAAGTTTGGTCCCTGCCGAATTTCACTTAGTTGTCTGTAACTGAACTCTCTCTAAGGCCGACAGTAAATTTGGCGTTTGCCGAATTTCACTTGGATGTTTCTCTATAACTGAACTCTCCCTTAGGCGGACAGCAAATTTGGTCCCTGCCGAATTTCACTTGGTTCTCTGTAACTGAACTCTCTCTAAGGCGGACAGCTAGTTTGGTCTTTGCCAAATTTCACTTGTTTCTCTGTAACTGAACTCTCTCTAAGGCGGACAGCAAGTTTGGTCCCTACCGAATTTCACTTGGTTCTCTGTAACTGAACTCTCTCTAAGGCGGACAGCAAGTTTGGTCTTTGCCGAATTTCACTTGTTTCTCTGTAACTGAACTCTCTCTAAGGCGGACAGCAAGTTTGGTCCCTGCCGAATTTCACTTGGTTCTCTGTAACTGAACTCTCTCTAAGGCGGACAGTAAATTTGGCTTTTGCCGAATTTCACTTGGATGTTTCTATATAAGTGAACTCTCTCTAAGGCGGACAGCTAGTTTGGTCTTTGCCAAATTTCACTTGTTTCTCTGTAACTGAACTCTCTCTAAGGCGGACAGTAAATTTGGCTTTTGCCGAATTTCACTTGGATGTTTCTATATAAGTGAACTCTCTCTAAGGCGGACAGCTAGTTTGGTCTTTGCCAAATTTCACTTGTTTCTCTGTAAGTGAACTCTCTCTAAGGCGGACAGCTAGTTTGGTCTTTGCCAAATTTCACTTGTTTCTCTGTAACTGAACTCTCTCTAAGGCGGACAGCAAATTTGGTACCTGCCGAATTTCACTTGTTTCTCTGTAACTGAACTCTCTCTAAGGCGGACAGCAAATTTGGTACCTGCCGAATTTCACTTGTTTCTCTGTAACTGAACTCTCTCTAAGGCAGACAGCAAGTTTGGTCTTTTCCGGATTTTCTCTTGGTTCTCTGTAACTGAACTCTCTCTAAGGCGGACAGTAAGTTTGGTCTTTGCCGAATTTCACTTGTTTCTCTGTAACTGAACTCTCTCTAAGACGGACAGCAAGTTTGGTCCCTGCCGACTTTCACTTGGTCCTCTGTAACTGAACTCTCTCTAAGGCGGACAGCAAGTTTGGTCCCTGCCGAATTTCACTTGGTTCTCTGTAACTGAACTCTCTCTAAGGCGGACAGCAAGTTTGGTCTTTGCCGAAGTTCACTTGTTTCTCTGTAACTGAACTCTTTCTAAGGCGGACAGCAAGTTTGGTCTTTGCCGAATTTCACTTGTTTCTCTGTAACTGAACTCTCTCTAAGGCGGACAGCAAGTTTGGTCCCTGCCGAATTTCACTTGTTTCTCTGTAACTGAACTCTCTCTAAGGCGGACAGCAAGTTTGGTCTCTGCCGAATTTCACTTGGTTCTCTGTAACTGAACTCCCTCTAAGGCGGACAGCAAGTTTGGTCTTTGCCGAAGTTCACTTGTTTCTCTGTAACTGAACTCTCTCTAAGGCGGACAGCAAGTTTGGTCCCTGCCGAATTTCACTTGGTTCTCTGTAACTGAACTCTCTCTAAGGCGGACAGCAAATTTGGTCTCTGCCGAATTTCACTTGGTTCTCTGTAACTGAACTCTCTCTAAGGCGGACAGCAAGTATACTGTACCTCAGATAATGTTGTTTATAGAGTATCACCAAAAAAAAAAAACAAGATTATTCTTAACAAATGAGTCTAGTCAACCCCTACAACTTGTCAAACATACTTATTTTAGGACATCAAACATTACCAACCTCACTGTAGACTTGCTCAGTACTTGCTGCTTTCATGTCTACATGAAACCATCCAAAGTCTGTCTTTTCTTGTTCTTAATTCCATGGTCCACACCAAAACCCCATACTCTGTTGTATGGTTGTGTTTGAACAGCCACTTTTCCCATGGTTGCTCTACAAAGTTAATTAAGGTTCATATGTCTTTTTAGGCAGCCAGTATTTTGGAGAAAATATGCTAGTAATGGCGTAAGAGTTTTGACATGCTGTAAGCCTGTATTCCTCACACTACCCTGCTAAAAAAAAAAAAGATTACAGTATGAAGTAAGATTTGATAGTTTAATCAGCTTAGCAAGCTTTCAAAGGCCAAGTTTTCCTAACTGTACTATATGATATCTGTCTAAACACTTTCTTTATGACTGCCCTCTTCCTTTTTTACTGTTTGCATTTTCTGCTTATTAACTGTCATTTGTCTGCACCTCTGCTTCTGTTTGCCTTGCTTTCTGTCCATCTATTCCAAATTCCGAATCTAGCCCTTCCCTGACCAATAAAGTTCATAATCCTCGTTTTACCAGGCCTTAAATCTGTCTAGATGTTTTTTTACCTTCTTCACACTTTTCCTGTTTCTGGTTGGCAGGTACAGCTCCAGTTGCTTCTTCTGCTCCTCTTCTTCTTGCACCTTCTGTCGCACTTCATGGGACGATGTCTGTCCAGGTTTCCTCTTCTATAGACGCTGCTTCTGTTATGTCTCCTTGCAACCTGTAAAAAGAAAGGCACTCTTTAATTCAGAGAAACCTGGCTAATCCCTCGTGTATGTAATGCAGTAATGAGAAATAAGCTGTTGTTACAGAGCACGAATACTCAAAAGCTTGATGGAAAAAACGCATTCAGTTAATAAAAGAAACCGATAAGTACTGAAGTGAAGGCTGGATTAATCGTGGCCTCTGATTAGAATTAAGAGTTTGAAGTCAAACTGCCAAAATTATTTATGCATAAAAAGATATGACCTCTCATCTCCAGGCCCCGCTCTATTTCTTCCAGTCTCCTGTATTTGCACACATGCTCAGCGCGGGTTGGGCCACCAAGCTTTACAAATCGAGCACCAACAGCAGTGGCCTGCAATCAAAGGAAAACGTAAGCGTTGTTTTCCGCTGACTGAGGAACGAAATAAGCGGAAAACTTAGTTTGGTTTAGAAGATGGCAGCTGAATACTAGTGTGTGGGGAACAGACACGACTTGCAGGGTTGAGCAGTTTTACTTGTTGTCATTCAGCGTGACCTGAACTCCCCACACATAGATTCACCCACCCCTCCCAGTTCATAACATCCATACAGCAGATGGAGGCCCAGTTCAGCTGATAACCTGCTGAGGTTTTCACTGGACAGGTACCCGGAAGTTGACAACCTGTCTTGCTTGACAGGTGCCATGTTGAGCGTTCAACAACAACAAAACGCCGAGTAACGTTTTGCAGAAGAAGTTTTGCGAATAATTGACTGCAACAAACTAAGACTATTCGTCAGCCGGCAAGCTCCATGGCGCACTTATCGGTAACTCGGGTTTTGTGTATAACAGCTCTCGTACTTTACGTTTGGTTTGGATCAGCAGCAGGTAAAGTGGTCAGGCGTGAAATGTTCACTGACTAAACAATCCGTTTCACAGTCATCTGTCGACAGGATGATCACGCTCTAGATCATTTTAGAATTAGTAAAGTTAGGCTATACGCAAATCAGTTTTTATGCTTTAATAACGTTAATCCCCTTGTCTCCCTTTTTAATCTATTAGTTAAGTTCGTGTTTATTATAAGGTTGGATTACTGATCCTATGTTTTTTGTATTTTCATAGTCTTACAATAGTGTTTTAGTTTAACAAAATAGCCGGATTTTTTTTACGAGGTTTCTGCACACAATTTGACCGCAAGATATGCTATTGCTCTTCCACTGAGCAACATTTCTGATTCGCAGGTAGTCTTTAAAGCCATGGTGGATAAGTTTTTCTTTGCTTAGAGTTGATTTTATATTCATTTTCCGGATAAAAAAAATATCAAATCTTGCCTCGTGTCAGTAGGCCACACCGTGAAACCTTCAAGTGAGTCTGTAACTGGAGAAAAACGCATCACGGGGGGACACGAGTCGGTTTCAGGACTATGGCCCTGGATGGCAGGGATCTTTGTCAGGGGGTAAAAAACTTCTTCAAGTGAGGAGCCACCCTGATTAGTACCCAGTGGGTCGTCACCGCCGCTCACTGCACCATTATCAACTTAAAAATGATCGTGCTAGCAGGAACGAATATGCCAGAGATCTTCAAGGTAATTTATCAATAACATGACTTAATGAAATTTAGTATGAATGCATTTACATTCCGTTGCTGCATCGTATTTACCCCTTTTGACTTGTGTTGAACCAATGGTAGTTGAATAAGGAAATTCCGCTAACGCAATCTATACGGACAACAATTTCCTAGGATACCAGAATACCAGCTTATACAGCTTCCAACTTATTTCATTCTGGTCACTTCGTACCACTGGCACAGCTAACGCCTTGATCTGCATTATGAGTTCATACGTCCTTTCGTTTCCACAAAAAATGTCTCGTAACCTACGTAGATGTAGGATTTATTTGTATCCTTGTCATGGACCTAAAGTTTTCTCTGCAAGTCAGTGTGTAAAACAACATCGGGTTACTGCCCTGAAAGCTATATATTCTCAGAAGGAATGGCAAAGAAGCTTGAACATGACCCATTTAAAAACAAGTCACATCGCTCTCTTCAGGTGAGGCTGTGCGAACACGATATGGACACAAGCGACGGTTTTGAACAAGAATATCAAGTAAAAAGAGTGGTGGTACACCCACACTGGACTGTGGACAAAAACAAAACGCTAGCTGGAGTCAAACTCTACACGTCTCATGACATTGCCTCGCTCGAGTTGGGTTCTGCGGTGAACCTCAGCGAACGAGTAAAACCTACTGATCTCGATACAAGACAACACTTTCGAGCTGGTAAGGGTCAAGATTTAAGGACGTGAGAACGATAAAAGTAGCACTTGGTCTTTAGTTTGCTCGAACAAATGTCAAACCGGAGAGTCTGTCAAAGCTGATCCGCCTCCTAAGTCTTCACAGCAGCGAAATATCAGAGACAAATCACCACAGGGAACAAAATAAACACCAAAGATAAAACTAACCACGCCAAGTGCGACGAACACGACTCAGAAAAAAAAATCAAAGCAGCTACTTTATAATAAGACAGAAATGTCAGTTAATTAAATAACGCCGGACAACTGTGCAGTACAGATTGATGTAAGTAACTCAAGACTTGTGAAGATGCAGCAGGCCGTGCCTTTCTCTCTTACTAACATTAAAGTCGTTTTGTTTGTCTTCTCGTAGGTAAACTTTTTTACACAGCGGGCTGGGGAACAGAAACGCTCACTAGCGCACCGCTGACCATACTACACGAAGTTGCCTTGCCTCTTGTGTCCCGCACCGAGTGCAAAACACTAAAGTCGTACAGCGGCATTATCACCAAGGACATGCTCTGTGCCGGATAGAGGGAGGAAAGGACACGTGACGAACGACACGAAACTTAACAGTTTATCCTGCAGGTGAAGTCGTGACAAGTGTCACTCTAGTATTCGGTTGTCACGCTGTGTAGCATCCCAGATATGTCTGCCCTTTCCATGCCTAACCTAATATTGTGGGGCAACGTCTGAGATATCTGAGAATTTTAAGCCGACGTTCTGAACTAGCAAGGTCCGTTCCCTAAAAAACGTGTAGTTGATTTGATTGACATGATACAACCGACGGTCTTAAAGTACAGCGGTACTCTCGGCCTAGGCAACAGAAGACAAGTCAATAGTCAATAAAAGACTACATTAAAAGTATTAAAATCTACACTCTATCAACGCTACTTCGTTTACTGGATAACTACCACTGGTGCCCGAGGCTAAACGGCTAAAGTTCCGCTTGTTTTGATGTGCGAGACTAAACGGCTAAAGTTCCGCTCTATTTGACGTGCGAGACTAAAGGGCTAAAGTTCCGCTCTATTTGACGTGCGAGACTAAACGGCTAAAGTTCCGCTTGTTTTGATGTGCGAGACTAAACGGCTAAAGTTCCGCTCGTTTTGATGTGCGAGGCTAAAGGGCTAAAGTTCCGCTCGTTTTGACGTGCGAGACTAAACGGCTTCTGTTACACTTGTTTTGAAGGGCCACTGATATGTGAGGGAGACGATAAGAAGCGGTACTTAGCCGGAGTAGCGTCTTTTGGTCACAATGGCTGCGGCCTTCCCTTCAAGTACGGCGTGTACACTAGGATAACATGTCATGTGGACTGGATTTCACGTAACAGGATTGAGCTTATCAAAGGCTCATAAGGATAATGGTTTTGAATCTCAAGTTAGCCGTCCAAGATAGTCTCAGCTATTGTGTTGGCAAAACAAAGTCAACAAAGCGTACTCACCAGATCAACAAGTATCGTGGATGTGTCCGTTGCATCTACATCTGATAACACCACGTGACCCCCCTGATCTGCAACAAAATAAACAAAACACGTCACCCGGATGTTTGAGTTCCGAAATGAGAAACAAGATCAGGGAGATTGGTATTTGACATCATTGAGGTGCAAGAAGAAAACTTCTACAGATGTTGACGCCTTTGAACCGGAAAACGTCCAGAATAAAGCAGGCAACTTGCTCGGAAACGGCCGACCCTTGCGAGCTTCTCAGTCTAAGGACGAATTTTAGAACCGCTGTGAAATGCAAATATGATTTTCCTTTGGCCAGCCCTTCTTACCGACCCTTTGAAATACCAAAAATCCTAAGTGTTTTCTACGCCCCTTTTAACACCAGAGGCTCGAAAAGGGACCCCTTTCAGACTGACCCTCCCCGTGTAGATCAATCATAGGCAGTGACCCCAGTTGCCCCAGTACCTGATCGTAAATATCCGTTGCAGCGTAGTTTAGAACAATGTGTACATCTGAACCCAGCCTGTATCCACTGGCGTTCACCGCATCTTGAACATAGTCCAGAGCCTGCTCGGGTTTATCAAGGGGCGGAGAGTACAAGCCATCCTCTGTTACACATCTAACTGCAGACTATATAAGCAAAGTCACATGGTTACCATTAGAAAAGTGAACTCGAGTAAATAAACGTGCGACTGACCAATTTAACACAAATGTACGCGCATCACAGCCACAACTTTCAAGCGAAGTTACAAAGTGACAATGAATGAAGTCGAGGGGTGCATACGTGCGATCATGTGCGCGAATGTGTTACTGTGTATGTTATTGTGCGCGCTATCGAATGCGCGAATGTGTTACTGCGTTTGTTACTGTGTGTGCTATCGAATGCACGAGTGCTTTACTGTGTTTGTTACTGTGTGTGCTATCGAATGCGCAATTGTGTTACTGTGTTTGTTACTGGGTGTGCTATCAAATGCACGAGTGCGTTACTGTGTTTGTTACTGTGTGTGCTATAAAATACGCGATTGTGTTACTGCCTTTGTTACTGTCTGTGCTATCGAATGCGCGAGTGTGTTACTGTGTTTGTTACTGTGTGTGCTATCGAATGCGCGAGTGTGTTACTGTGTTTGTTACTGTGTGTGCTATCGAATGCACGAGTGCGTTACTGTGTTTACTGTGTGTGCTATAGAATGCGTGATTGTGTTACTGTGTTTGTTACTGTGTATACTATCGAATGCGCGAGTGTGTTACTGTGTTTGTTACTGTGTGTGCTATAGAATGCGCGAGTGTTACTGCGTTTGTTACTGTGTGTGCTATCGAATGCACGAGTGCGTTACTCTGTTTGTTACTGTGTGTGCTATCAAATGCGCGAGTGTGTTACTGTGTTTGTTACTGTATGTGCTATCGAATGCGCGAGTGTGTTACTGCGTTTGTTACTGTGTGTGTTATAGAATGCGCGAGTGTGTTACTGCGTTTGTTACTGTGTGCTATCGAATGCGCCTCGTGGATCCACAACTTTTTGATAATGTTATGACGCGTTTCATGATCAATAAGAGGAGAGACACATTAAAAACTGACGTTAATTTGTTAAACTGTGTTTGACTGTGTGCTATCGAATGCGCGAGTGTGTTACTGTGTTTGTTACTGTGTGCTATCGAATGCGCGAGTGTGTCACTGTGTTTGTTACTGTGTGTGCTATCGAATGCGCGAGTGTGTTACTGTGTTTGTTCAGTACTGTGTGTGCTATCGAATGCGCGAGTGTGTCACTGTGTTTGTTACTGTGTGTGCTATCGAATGCGCGATTGTGTTACTGTGTTTGTTACTGTGTGTGCTATCGAATGCGCGAGTGTGTTACTGCGTTTGTTACTGTGTGTGCTATCGAATGCGCGAGTGTGTTACTGTGTTTGTTACTGTGTGTGCTATCGAATGCGCGATTGTGTTACTGTGTTTGTTACTGCGCGCGCTATCGAATGCGCGAATGTGCTACTGTGTTTGACTGTGTGTGCTCTCGAATGCGCGATTGTGTTACTGTGTGTGCTATCGAATGCGCGAGTGTGTTACTGCGTTTGTTACTGTGTGTGCTATCGAATGCGCGAGTGTGTTACTGTGTTTGTTACTGCGCGCGCTATCGAATGCGCGATTGTGTTACTGTATGTGCTATCGAATGCGCGAGTGTGTTTCTGTGTTTGCTACTGTGTGCTATCGAATGCGCGATTGTGTTACTGTGTTTACTACTGTGTGTGCTATCGTGGGCACGTGTATGTTACTGTGTTTGTTACTGTACGTGCTATCGTGTGCGCGTGTTTGTTATGGTGTTTGTTACTGTGCGCGTGCCTGCGCGTGAACAGTGCTACAAGTGTCGTTAGGTTTGTACTCATATGATGCAGTAAAGAGGTTACTTACGCCAATTTTCTGTAGTAAGGTGTTGTCGAGCTTTTGGTGAATGTGAGCCATCTGCTGTAGTCCCTGTAGAGAAGCAAAGGCTAGTGTAAGTAAGAGACACATTCATGGCGCAACAAGTGTAAAGAAGTGAAGACTGGTATAAATAAGAGACACTTAAGAACAAACATTCATGGCGAAACAAGTGTAGAGAAGTGATCACTGGTATAATTAAGGGACACTTTAGAACAAACATTCATGGCGCAAAAAGCGTAAAGAAGTGAAGACTGGTATAAATAAGAGACACTTTAGAACAAACATTCATGGCGTAGCAAGTGTAGAGAAGTAAAGGCGGGTGTAAGGAAGACACACTTTATAACACAAACATTCCTGGCGCAAAAAGTCTGAGGCGAGTTAACACGCTGTACCTTTTTAACTGGTACACTTTCTTTTATAAGATTCTGTTTCCCTGCTGCATACTTCCCACTGGACAATACGGTTACCATGGGGATAGGCAAAGTGAAAGCATCTGGAACCTGGAAAGCAAGTTCAATAGCGAAGCCAGTTAACATGAATACAAGAACCAGGCATGATGTTCTTGGCATCAACTATGATTTGCGGACTGTATGTTAAAAAGATAACATACTGTAAGAAAGGCAAAAGAAGGCAGGAACTGAAACAAAACGAAAAGAAAGACTAAAAGAAGATTGAAGAATAAAGGAACAGAGGTATGAATAAACGAAGAAAATAAAGAAAAGAATAGTAGAAGATGGGAAAGAGGAAGGAAGGAACGAAGAGAAGGACAGAGAATGGAAAAAAAGAGAAGAGGAGAACGACAGATGAAGGAGGGGAGGAGAGAAACAAATAAAATCTTACTTCTTCTCTGGCTGTCCTACAGAGGTGTTCATATAAGGGTTGATTCTGTAATGTAGCCCCAGCAACTGCAGTCAACATAGAAACGCTGAGCACAGCATAGTCCCTGAACACTTCCTCTCCTGCAAGCTCTGACACTATATGACTTTGCAAGTCCTTGGTAACAGCACTCTGATGCTTGCTCTCCTGAGGACCATTGGGTTTCTTGTGAGCTTCTTGTTTACTTTCTGTTGTTTGTGTGCCTGATGCTGATTGCATCTCATCTTCTGTTTTTTCAGGCATGTCAACACTGACAGCATCAGTCTCCACTGCTGACACTGGTCTTGATACAACTCCTTCCTGATCAAGCAGACCACTATTAACAAAAATATGGTTACCAAACAATAAAGAAAATGAAGACTCCAGAAGTTCTGGGTTAACAGGCCCAGGGGATGGTTCAAGAACATAGTATATTTAGGTTCAAACATGAGCTGACTGGAGGCCAGCAAAAATAGAAATGATTTCTTTCCTTCTTTATCTTCTTGCTTTTGCACCCTTATCTCATGTTGTGTTAAGAGAGAATAAAAATTGAATGAATGAATGACGTTTATTTAAACTCAGTGTTCTATCAATAAAATAATTACTTTGCATGAAAGCCGATAAAAGCTAGTACCATCTACGCAACGTTTCTAAAAATATCTAAATGAATTCATAACTTAGATTGTTTAACGACTGATAAAATAATTACACCAGAGAGAGCTACTAACATAGGTAATCGCATGATTTCGAGTGCAATTTGAAATAAATGAGCATGAGTACATTTTTCAAAGACCACAAAATTGCACGAGCACTGTGCAAGTGCAATTTGTGGTCTTTAATAATAATAATAATAATAATAATTTGCCTTTATTGTTTTATGATTTTTACATATTTGAAATTAATAGCCAAAGCCAGAGGCTTATATTGCATAGGCATATTGACTGACAAATCAAATAACATTAACAGAGAAATAAAAAAAAAATAATACATACATATAAAAAAAAAAAAAAAAAAAAAGTAGTAAGCAGATTAGTGGAAACATGAAAAATGCAAGGTGCTATGGGAACATACAGGAGTAGACTGGTAGGGATAAAGTGCTAAAATTACAAGAGAGATGTGCTATGCACATTCATAAATTATTGGTCTAATACACAAGCATATATTATACAGTACATTATTACATGCGTATCAAAGGCATATCTACATGCATACATATAGTTAGTATAGTTGTAGGGTGAACTTAAGTAAGTGAGGTGTAGGAAATATGACTTCAAAAATTGAAAAATTACGACTGCTCATTTATCCCAAAATAAATTGCACAAGAAATCATGTGATTACTTGTTAATAACAGGCATACATAGATCTTATTCACCGAGCGCACGGTCCGTACAGTAAGTTAAATTGGACCTAGTTTTTTTCGTCGCCTTATGGCCCAAGCGCGCTTCGTGCGAGGGCCATAAGGCAACAAAAAAAACAAGGATCCATAACTTACGGTACAGACCAAGCAAACAAGGTTAATAAGATATTTATTATATGGCTTTAGATCTTTCGGCAAACACAAAACAAGGCCCCAACAAGTACTTGTCTTCATTCAACAACATCAATCACGATCAGGCATGAATTACGCACGTTTGTTTTCACAACAAATTCAGTTAACAGCTTACAATTCTACCGATTTGAAATCTTGAAAGAAAATAAGTGTCTGTTGAACCAACTGCCTAGATAAATACTAATTTGTTCTGAGCTGAATGAAATGGCCCATAGCGTGTGTCAAACAACGACACTGCAGTGAACTTTATTCGGTGAACGACTCGAACTCACCCTTGCTCGCTCACTAAAGATTTAAAAAAACTGCAGTCTTATCTCTTTCCAGAAGAAACTGCTTTGTAACTCAGAGAATTTTTTATTCTTTTGAATAAGTTTCTTACACGTACAATAATGTAGAAGGCAAAATGGCACTAAAAGAAAATCATTTCATCACAAACTGCGACCGACACATCGTTGAAAGTTATATTATTCAAAACTCACCGCTTAATTTTCCGAGAGAAGTTAACATGCTAGTTGCAATTTGCTAGTTGCTTGTTGCGATTTGGTAGTTGCTTGTTGCAATTTAACTAAGCTGATACAGCGCTCAAAAGCTCACAAAATGGAAATTATTTATGACGTCACGATGTATTTGAAAAATGGTTACCATGGAGACGTACGAAAAGCAAATACGACTTTCAGTTCTTAGTAATCAAATACAACCAAATTAATAACAGACAATATAGCCAACTGATAAAAAATAGATAATCACATTAATTTCTTTTAATCAATTAAAATAATTTATTAACAACTTATTAATTATTCAGTTGGCTATGTCGCCTCTCCCATTCTGATTTTTAGCCTAGTTTTAAATCCTCTATCGGTAATGTTGCATTTCAGCACCAGTAGGATTTGCTCTGGGGTCCAGATACACAACATTGCATTCCAGCGGTAAAATGTTAGATCTAAATCTAGACAGCTTAGTTTCTTTGTCTCTTTTACAGTCTAATTCACAATCGCCTTGTGCAAATTCTTATATAACACTTAGCTCCCATTACAGATGGACAGCTGCCACCGCTCTATTACTGTAGGTAATATTTTCCATTTCCATTTGACTGTATTATGATTATTATTATTATTATTATTATTATTATTATTATTATTATTATTATTATTATTATTATTATTATTATTATTATTATTATTGCAACTAGCAACTAGCAACTAGCATAAAACCTTTGCTGTAATTTTCCTGCCTCCTCGTGGAGCGTTTAGGTTTCTTCCAGCAAAATAAACGTCCTCAAATCACCACGGCGTTTTTGTCCCAGTCAGTGATTTCAAAATATAGAGTTCTCGTGCATTGTGAAAAATTTATTTACAGTCTTCACAGTGCGCCATGACGAGCAAACATGTCTGCAAAACTTGATTCTTGCACGGGTTTAGTCATAACTGCTCACGGTGATTGTTCGCTTTCCACTTTCTTTCTGGCAAGTGTGCAAATTTTAACACAGGGGTGAAACAACCCTCCATACTCTGCAGCACTTGTTGTCAATGACGGCTGAGGTCACAAGCAATTTTTTCCTCGGATGTTTTCCTTCTTCGTAACGGTCATTTTCCAAGGTTGTAAGCTTTCCCCAATCATCAAAACTTAACAGTGAGTATCCGGAACGTTTAAACTTCCCATTGCACTTCTGGGCCTTTTATGACAAACATTTAGCAACTTTTCGAGTAATCATTTGCAATCCACATGTGAAAACTGATTTTGCGGTCCATACAGTAAGTTATGGACTGGTAAAACTGACCAATCAGAACGTGCGTAAAATCAATTTGAGGTCCGTACAGGAAAGTATGGACTGGTAAATTAACCAATCGTAGCGTGCGTAGTATCAGTGCCATATAATAAAATAATTTACGTCGCACAATCTTTTTTCAATTTCGTTACAACTCACCAGTGTCTCAAGAACTTTATTTTCCCGAAAATAGAATCGGAATCGTCCTGAGGAATGAAAACATGCTTTCTGTTTTGTTTGGCCTTTGCAACTTAACACACGTGCCAGCTATCACAGTTTTAATTTAAAATTTCTGCACTCTTAATTTCACATTTTTGCACTGTTTGGGATAAATTGATGTGCGCTCAGCCAATCTGAATGCAGAAATTATTGTATGCATGTTATTAAATATTTTAACTTTTAAAATAGAAACTCATCTTTGAGTACACTACATTCTAAAACAGCACTGTTTCTAAAATGCAGAGTTCAATGTACTTACTGTAGAACATCATCCACAGCTAGTTGATCTGCAGGAGTAAGACCAGTCAGGAGAGGAGCTATTGCAGTCTCAGTTCTCTCCATCAAATGGTCGATATCAACTTCAACAGAAATCTCTGCACAAGAGCTGCTTGTAGGCTGGGCTTCTCCACCCATCTTGTGTTGTTTACTTTGTTCTGGAGTCTTCGTCTTCAGGTCTGGAGTTTTGGGTTTTGGTCGGAGGGTCTCAGGTGGGGGACTGGTATCAATGGGTGGTATCATCATGGCAACAGGCTGATACAAAGAAGAAGAAAAGATGTGTTCTGTCAACAGTACTATTTCATGCTCTCATAGTAGTATAGTAGCATATTTGACTGAACCAAACATTTAAATATATAGCAACACCATATTTTTCTAGGTTACTATACTGTACTCTATACTGTGTTCATGACCACTATAATGTTCAGGTCTAACAGCCAGGTGTTAATTGCTGGTGAACATATTTTGTACTTTATTATTGTATTTTTAGTTTTAACTTGGACAAAAAACAGTAGACAACTTTTTTGCTCATCTAGACTTTCCTGGGGTGTTTTATCGTCAGATTAGTTTGGATGGAGTGTACAAAGTGGTTTATAAAACTGTGATACAATGTTCGGGATCCAGCTAAGGATGGTCAGGATCCTGCTAAGAACATGGCAGAATTAATTTCTATATAAACAAAATTTGACACTTGCTGTTGCTGTGGTAATACATTCCAAGTTTGATATCTACCTAGTCATTGCCATGGGATGTTACAGTATATTTGGTGCACTAAAATCCCTCCAGAACCTTAAATATTTCTACGTTCAATGTTCAGGATCCAGCCAAGGATGGCCGGGATCCTGCTAAGAACGGCGACAGAATTATTCTATATAAACAAATTTGACACTTGCTGTTGCTGTAATATACATTCAAAGTTTAATATCTACTTGATGATCTCTTGATTGTCATGCGTGCGTGTTAGTTTTGGCTCCAATAACTCACATCAGACTTAAAGTAAACCCTGTCAAAATCTTCAAAACAAAATGTCAAAATTGGTTGATTCCGTAAACGACGCTATGTTTTTGCGCCTTTCCATTCCATAAATGTCTGTCTCATATAAACATCATACCCTAAAATCCCAAGACCAGAAAAACTATCCTGCTCCAGACCAAAGTGCTCTTAGTGATACTGACAGCCTTTTCGGCCAATCCAGACTCATACATTTATATACTGTAGAAGCACTTAGCTCCACCCTTCCCCCCTCTCCTCACTGGCACAGCTAACGCCTTGATCTGCATTATGAGTTCATACGTCCTTTCGTTTCCACAAAAAATGTCTCGTAACCTACGTAGATTTAGGACTTATTTGTATCCTTGTCATGGACCCAAAGTTTTCTCTGCAAGTCAGTGTGTAAAACAACATCGGGTTGTCACTGCCCTGAAAGTTGTATATTCTCAGAAGGAATGGCAAAGAAGCTTAAACATGACCTATTTAAAAACAAGTCACATCGCTCTCTTCAGGTGAGGCTGGGCGAACACGATATAGACACAAGCGACGGTTTTGAACAAGAATATCAAGTAAAAAGAGTGGTGGTACACCCACACTGGACTCGTGGACAAAAACAAAACGCCAGCTGGAGTCAAACTCTACACGTCTCATGACATTGCTTTGCTCGAGTTGGGTTCTGCGGTGAACCTCAGCGAACGAGTAAAACCTACTGATCTCGATACAAGACAACACTTTCGAGCTGGTAAGGGTCACGATTCAAGGACATGAGAACGATAAAAGTAGCACTTGGTCTTTAGTTTGCTCGAACAAATGTCAAACAGTCTGTAAAGGCTGATCCGCCTCCTAAAGTCTTCACAGCAGCGAAATATCAGAGACAAATCACCACAGGGAACAAAATAAACACCAAAGATAAAACTATCCACGCCAAGTCCGACGAACACGACTCAAAAAAAAAATCAAAGTAGCTACTTTAAAATAAGACAGCAGTATCAGTTAATTAAATAACGCCGGACAACTGCGCAGTACAGATTGATGTAAGTAACTCAAGACTTGTGAAGATGCAGCAGGCCGTGTATTTCTCTCTTACTAACATTAAAGTCGTTTTGCTTGTCTTCTCGTAGGTAAACTTTGTTACACAGTGGGCTGGGGAACAGAAACGCTCACTAGCGCACCGCTGACCATACTACACGAAGTCGCCTTGCCTTTTGTGTCCCGCACCGAGTGCAATGCACTAAAGTCGTACAGCGGCATTATCACCAAGGACATGCTCTGTGCCGGATACAGAGAGGGAGGAAAGGACACGTACACTGGGGATAGCGGGGGTGAGGACACGTGACGAACGACACGAAACTTAACAGTTTATCCTGCAGGTGAAGTCGTGACAAGTGTCACTCTAGTATTCGGTTGTCACGCTGTGTAGCATCCCAGATATATCTGCCCTTTCCATGCCTAACCTAATATTGTGGGGCAACGTCTGAGATATCAGAGAATTTTAAGCCGACGATCTGAACTAACAAGGTCCGTTGTCTAAAAAACATGTATTTGATTTGATTTGATTGACATGATACAACCGACGGTCTTAAAGTACAGCGGTACTCTCGGCCTAGGCAACAGAAGACAAGTCAATAGTCAATAAAAGACTACATTAAAAGTATTAAAATCTACACTCTATCAACGCTATTTCGTTTACTGGACAACTACCACTGGTGCCTGAGGCTAAACGGCTAAAGTTCCGCTTGTTTTGATGTGCGAGGCTAAACGGCTAAAGTTCCCCTCGTTTTGATGCGCGAGGCTAAACGGCTAATGTTCCGCTCGTTTTGATGTACGAGGCTAAACGGCCAAAGTTCCCCTCGTTTTGATGCGCGAGGCTAAAGGGCTAAAGTTACGCTCGTTTTGATGTGCGAGGCTAAAGGGCTAAAGTTCCGCTCGTTTTGACGCGCGAGGCTAAAGGGCTAAAGTTACGCTCGTTTTGATGCGCGAGGCTAAAGGGCTAAAGTTACGCTCGTTTTGATGTGCGAGGCTAAAGGGCTAAAGTTCCGCTTGTTTCGATGTGCGAGACTTAAGGGCTAAAGTTCCGCTTGTTTTGATGTGCAAGACTTAAGGGCTTCTGTTACACTTGTTTTGAAGGGCCACTGATGTGTGAGGGAGACGATAAGAAGTGGTACTTAGCCGGAGTAGCGTCTTTTGGTCACAATGGCTGCGGCCTTCCCTTCAAGTACGGCGTGTACACCAGGATAACATACACGTACAACAGGACTGAGCTTATCAAAGCCTCATAAGGATAACATGTCATGTGGACTGGATTTCACGTACAACACTTACTTCGTTCAATCTAATTTTTCTCTTATTGCAAGTAAAACTACAGGGCCACACGTGATCGATCCGGCCGTTGTTATTGGTTAAGCAGCGATAGGAACTGGGGACGAGGTCGTACGCCAGACAGACTGACTGACTGACTGACTGACTGACAGACGAACATTAAATTTTGAGATGGCGACACGCTTGGAGTTATTTAAAGTGTAAAGCATAAATCATCATTGTTTACAGCTAAAATTCGTCATGGCTTTGGTGTTCCTTTTTCTGCCTGATACCTTCCCAGAATTATTTTGTGTCGCAACAGAAAGTTCGCCGAGACTAAATAATTAGCGGCAATAAAGTTATTTGCAATCCTGTAGCGGTAGCCAACATATCGAATCAATCAAACATTTTTTTGCAGCTATGACGGTGAACTTAATAACGCAAGGCAAATCTTTTTTATCCATGCATGTTCCACAAAAAAGCCAAACGGTGTTGAGTTTGGATGGGATACAGATAACTTTATGCACAAGCATTAACGTACAATTCAATCAACTACATCTCAAGTTGTTTGCAAAGTCACCTTACGTCATCACACATCACGTGGCAATGTGAACCAATCACCGTGTGCTGATTCGTAACCCAGAAAAAAACTAATAACACGACAATGAAGACACGCTGTGCAATCCTAAGTTCGTCGGGGCTACGCCCCAACGAGCAATTAGGGGGCTCAGGGTGTGAAAGTTATTCAGATAATACAGTAGAAACTCCACCCTGTGATTGTGGATTAGGATCCACTCTACTAAGTCTGCAATAGCAGAGAATGACAGGGGCTGATTGAAGGCCAAAGGGAAGTACTATGTAAACAAAATATTGATTGTGCCATTTCATACCCGGCAGCTGATGTCAATCTTCTGGATGATTTTGCCATCAAGGATTCCTGTCCCCGTGCCACAATGCCAGCAATGATGTCATCCACTTTCATGTATTGTACTGAGAATTCCTCCTTTGGAATGCCATTGTTTCACTGCCACCTACTGGACTGGACAGGTCTAGGATCAAGTGTCATTTTCCAGGCTGCTTCTTTTTTGGAATAACACCAAAGCAGCTCATGTTCCAGTTGGGCCAGGGCATAGGAGGTTTATTGAGTTTGTCACTAAGTAAAAATACATTTAGTGACAAAAAATAGAAATGGAAAAAAAGTGAGTAAGCGTGTGACAAGAAACGATAACAAGACAGAGTCCTGAGTGACAACCGTTCCCTAGAAAAATAACCCCTACAAATATATAACAAATCACAGAATGAAACAGGAAGAATAGGAAAGATAGGAAAGCTACAACAATAAAAGGCTACAGCGGCTGATATGATGATGGTTCGTCACTTTAAAAATTGTGTAGTTTACATTTTAAAAGATGGAAGAGTTGTACAGCTTTTACAGTTGGGGGGGGGGGGGGGGGGTGAGATTGTTCCATAACTTAATGGCTCTTGGAAAGTAAGAAGACATAAAATAATTTTGCCTACAGCGAGAGGTTTAAAACTAAAACTGTTAAAGTCAGGTTCTGGGTTACATAGTAACAGGTAGCTGGGATAAAATATTTATAACAATAAATGTGTATAAGGCCAGATTTAAACTTGTACAGCAGAATCATATTGCTGAGTTCCCTGTGGTATTGTAATGGAACCAGATTTAGGGACTTGAGCCTATCTAAAAATGATACTTCATGCAGTGGATAGTTTTATAGTATAAATTTGGTAGCTTGTCTTTGGATGTTTTAGATCAATGCCTGATGTTTGGCTGTATATGGTGACCATAGGCAGGAGCAGTATTCCAGGTGAGGTTGAACTAAAAAGCAATTTTCTTGTATGTATGTTTTTGGTAATGTCTCTTAAGACTCACTCACTCATCGAGTGTTTTGTTGACTTTGCACACTATTTCTTCAAAGTGCCTAGCCCATTGCATGTCACAGGATGCAGATATTTCTAGGTCTGCGATATACAGCACAAATTCCAAGGACTGTTTGTCCAGGCAGTTTCTCCATTGTGCATTTATTCTGTCCAGTTTAGTCAGTTCAATGGATTAATTAATTAGTCAGTTCCTGTCAGTTAGCAATTTCTGTTGTGCAGTTGCAAGGTTTTCAATGTTTATCTTTGTTGTCAACAAGCTAAACAGCAGTCCTTAGTATTAGTGCTACTTTTATAGTTAGGTACATCCTTGTATGCTTAATATAGGATCCACTAAATATGGGTTCGTTTTGCAGTAAACATGTGAAGAAAATATCAGAACCCAAGCGGGTGTTCGCTTAATAAAGGCTGTTCAATGGGGGGTCCATTTAACATAGGTTTTGCTGTAAATGAATAATGGAGACAATGCTTTTTTGTAGCCAAAATTCAGAATATTTTGAACTTTTATAATTTGTACAGCCACTCGTTAAAAGTAAGTGAAATAATATTACTTAACACATCCCAGTTTTCACTCCGAAGAGCTCATAACAATAAAACGTGCTGTACTGTTATTGTATAAATTATATAAATTAGACGTGTAACGTTACATGTGTCACGTGTATATTACTAACTGTTGCAATATATACTGTGTCTATGGCTACTTCTACTGTACATTAAGTTTACTGCTATTGTTACAACAACAACACTGTGTCTTCTATGTACACGAAAAATTAGGAGAAAAATTCTCACGTTCCGAGATACACAACCGGGGATCGGTAAAATCATACACTAACCTTGGCATAATCCCTTAACCAGACTTGTGCCACAAGAAGACAAATGTTTAAACATGCAAAATCCTCACTTCCTTCAACTCCAAAACAACTGCTGAGTAGCCAGGCTCAGCATTAAGCTGAGTAGCCAGGCCACCAAAAATTTCAGTCCTTTGCGCCAATCATAAGCAGGGGCCAGCGAAACGAAGTTGAGCGGACCGACAAGAACTGCATTGATCAATTACAGCTGAACCAACTCCCTCTTTGTAAGCAGAAAGCAAAAAAACAAGAGGGCGTTGCGCCTACCTAGAACATTTTAATTTTTTCGTCAAAATCGGCCTTTTCTTTTTTGAGAAAAAAAGCATGGGCTATCTTTGCATTTTTTTGAAAAATGCTCATTTCACGCCTGATCTCAAAATCACTTGAAACGGCTTTCAAGAAATGTTCCTGGGAGTGTAAGGAAGGTTTCCGTATGCAATTTATGATAATATATGAGGCGGATCGCGAGGAATACGAGCAAATTATCGCCTAAACTCAAACAAAGGAGCATAAAATTATGCGTAGTTTTCTTGCTGTATCTCCTCAACCGCTGAGGAGAAATAAGACAAATGTATTGCACAAATTATATTAATGGTTCCACAAAGGTTTCCTGAACGTTTCGAGAGTAATTCGAAAAAAGCATGGGCTATAGTCTTTGATTTTTTTTTCTTCTTTTTTTTTTCTTTTTTTTTTTTTGTTTTTGTTTTTGTTTTTATTTTTGAAATCAGAATCACATGAAACTTTCAGGAAACGCTCCTGGGAGTAAGTATAGCGACGGTCTCGATATCTAGTTAAAGTTTTGATATTTCATACTGCCGGCGCGAGAACTAAGGGCAAATAATCGGCTCACCCATGACACTTTTCCAACAAAGGGCCTAAAACTATACGTGGTTTCGTGCTGTATCTCGTGACAGCTGAAGAAAATGAAAACAAATCTATATTGCAAAAGGTCTCTTTATAGCCACAGAAATTGTTTCGGCGGAAAGTTTCGAGAGGTTTCAATCCTGTACTTTAATCTTACTAGAATTTGGTGTCGCGGACGGCTCTGACAACTGACTGCCCGCCCAAGAAACGTACTATTTCTGTGGTGTCCGTAATAGCAAAGTGTCTCTTTTACATCCGGGGCTAGTCAATCCAATATGTCCACGCCGTTAAGGTAGACATACCAATAGCCTGCGTTATAAAGAGCGTAGGACAGCGGGAAGACCAATCGACTCAGTTTATCCACTTTCACTGGTCTTGGGCCTGCAAACTGTTGTTTAACTAGTGCCAAGACCTTCCTCGACATTCCTCGAGAACATCTGCTGCGAGATGACTTTACTTCTACCATGCTCAGGTCACGCGATATGGTAGTGTGTTCAACATCTGGTAATGTCTCGTTGTCAGCAGCTTCTGGTGAAAGTGACGAAGTTCTTCGGCGAGTGGGTGCATCTTGGATGAGTAATCCTTGTGTGGGCTTTGCCTTCTGGAATAGCAACATTTAAGGCTAGGTTCAGTCGTCGTGCCAGAGCCGTGCCGAACCTAGTTCGGCTGAAGCACGAGGATGGCACGACTTTGAGTCAGACGTTGAACTGAATTCACCATTGTTCAATGCTTCTTTCAGTAAGCGGGGATTTCAGGTTCAGTTTAAAATTTATGCTTTCATATATTAGAGTAATGTATGCATTTGGTGCGGCACGGTCTGATTCAAAGCCGTGCCAGAGTCGTGTATCATCTACTGTATAGTGTATATACATTGTCGATTTTTGTTCACGTCGATGTTGTTGTTGTTATCTACAATTATTAGCACATTTATTTCTTTTCACCAGCGTTGTTAGTTTTTTTATACAAGCTTCGTATTCTGTAAGACACCCCTCTGCAACAGACCAAGTGAAACACAACCTGAAGAAAATTAGGTCACCCCCCCCTCCCCCCCCCCCCCCGTAAACTTTTTAATTTTACCTGCCCAGTTTTTGTCCTCCCTTGTGTCCTGGTGTACTTTTTACCTCGCCGGTGGAATCTCAATAAAACATATATTGTATTAACAACCTGGCGAAGTTTTTGCCGAAAACCTGTGAACATCCAGATCTCACCAGGTCTGTTACAGGAGGGATGTTGTAAGTAGCGTTTTCTAGGACTTTATGGCAATTCCTTGTGACGCAGTTAAACTTACTTGTCCTTCAGAGTTCATCTCGTTATCTTTGGACTCATTTTTAATCAGCCTGTTCATCAGCCGTTCTACCAACACACACTCAGTCAGCGCCAAGAAGATGAAGAAGAATGACGTCATAAGATACCAGTCCACTCCCTTGGCATAACTGACCTGAGAATAGAGTGCAGGAGCCAGCAACATTATTAGGTATGTACACCCTTTATTCTTACCACAGGTATAAATAGATGAAAGAGAACTGAAGAAGAAGAAGAAGAAGAAGAAGAAAGAAAAAAAAAAAAGAGAGTAAAGGAATAGATGAAAGGGGAGAAAGAGGTGGCGAAGGCAGCAAAATAGACAAAAACTATCTAAACTAAAAATCCGATAGGATGGTTACTTTAAGATACAGAGCGTAACCAAAGTCAAAGTAAGTATACCGCCAATCAGGGCAACACTTGTAACCAATCAGATCAAGCTAAAGTATTTCGCGTTTGGTTTTACTTTAGAGAAGAAACCAATCAGCAGTGCGACGAACACCATCGTTATTTGCTTCTTTGAGTGAGAACATCGCAATTAGGTTTTGCTTTTGCTCCTGATTGGCGTGGCGAAAGTGTGGTAAACGTAAAACCAAAGCAATCGTACAGTTAGTCTTGACGGTCATCGGAAAACGGTTCTAATAGACTGTTACAAGCTTCTACCCGCGTAAATGCTCTAATAAGCCCCTCTTCCCCCATTTTTATTCTTCCGACTTTGAGCACCAAAGCTCTACAAGACAAATGACGCGTATTAGATGATTGATGATAATTTTTTTGACTTCACATAGTATTTTGTAGACCAAGAATACAGTACCTCTCGTTGTCATCTATCTTTTAAAATAGCCAACCCCCCCCCCCCCCCCCCCCCCCCCTCCTCTACAAGGTCTATCTTTAAAGAAGCCCGGGGGCTTGTTAGAGCATTTACGGTAGGTAAAATAGGAAAGGAAGGGAAAAAACAGATACCGAAAAAATCAGAGTATTATAGAGCTATCGAGTCAGGATCACCTTGGAGGAAATACAGCAAGCAGAGAGAAATTTAACAACAACACAATTGCACATTCACAAAGGATTTACAAACATACAGTCACAGACACGGGAGAACAGAGGCAGAGCAAAAACGAAGAGAAGTTGAGAGAGAAAGAAGGAAGTCTATTCTAACCTTTGGTAACATGGAGTTGACGTAACCAAGAAGAAACACAATCGTCAGGATGCAGGTGATACCCACTGTCAATCGATCTCCGCCATTTTCCGGAGACATCCAGAAAACGATCCAACTGAGCATGACGAGGAAGATGCAGGGAAGGTAGAGCTGAATGATGTAGTAACCCACATAGCGATGCAGCATCAAGGTTACGCTTAAAGTGCTATAATTGCCTGATAAAAAAAATCAAAGAGAATCGACATAAGGTTAGTAAAACCATCACTTCCCCTGCGAGTGCGTCCTTACAGAGCCGTTTTCGGATAACTTTCGAAAGTAATGATGTAATTGCTTTGCTTTTGCGTTTGCGGCGTTACACTCTCGATTGGCCCGAACAACTTGGGCCGCTTTCTAAGCCAATCACAGACAAAAACAAAAGCTGATTGCGATCTTCTCACGCAAGGAAGCAAATGGCGATGGCGTTTCCTCGCACTGCTGATTGATTTCTTCTTTGAAGTACAAACAAACGCACTGATTGGTTGAAAGTATTTTACACAGCGGGCCTCTGTGATTGGCGGTGTACACTTACTTTGGTTTTGGTTTTCGACAGTCATCCGCAAACGGCTGTATGCGCGCGCGTGCGCATTTCTGTGCTGTGCTGTGTATCTATTTTGATGATGTTGTACGTGTCTGTTGATATTTTTCGCTGTGTTCGTGCTTTTGTGTAAGTGAAGGAGGGATAGAGAGAGACAGAGGGGAGAGGAAAAGAGATCCGACAGAGCTTAGTGATCCAATGATTTTAATCTTAAAAGATGGATACATGTAAGGAAGACGCATATATATAAGGAAGATGCAGACATGTAAGGAAGATGCATACATGTAAGGAAGATGCAGACATGTAAGGAAGATGCATACATGTAAGGAAGATGCATATATGTAAGGAAGATGCATATATGTAAGGAAGATGCATACATGTAAGGAAGATGCATATATGTAAGGAAGATGCAGACATGTAAGGAAGATGCATATATGTAAGGAAGATGCAGACATGTAAGAAAGATGCACATATGTAAGGAAGATGCAGACATGTAAGAAAGATGCATACATGTAAGGAAGATGCATATAGGTAAGGAAGATGCAGACATGTAAGGAAGATGCATATATGTAAGGAAGATGCATACATGTAAGGAAGATGCATACATGTAAGGAAGATGCATACACGTAAGGAAGATGCAGACATGTAAGGAAGATGCATACACGTAAGGAAGATGCATACATGTAAGGAAGATGCATATATGTAAGGAAGATGCATATATGTAAGGAAGATGCAGACATGTAAGGAAGATGCATATATGTAAGGAAGATGCAGACATGTAAGAAAGATGCACATATGTAAGGAAGATGCAGACATGTAAGAAAGATGCATACATGTAAGGAAGATGCATAAATGTAAGGAAGATGCATACATGTAAGGAAGATGCATACATGTAAGGAAGATGCATACATGTAAGGAAGATGCATACATGTAAGGAAGATGCATACACGTAAGGAAGATGCAGACATGTAAGGAAGATGCATACACGTAAGGAAGATGCATACATGTAAGGAAGATGCATATATGTAAGGAAGATGCATATATGTAAGGAAGATGCATATATGTAAGGAAGATGCATATATGTAAGGAAGATGCATATATGTAAGGAAGATGCATATATGTAAGGAAGATGCATACATGTAAGGAAGATGCATATATGTAAGGAAGATGCATATATGTAAGGAAGATGCATAAATGTAAGGAAGATGCATATATGTAAGGAAGATGCAGACATGTAAGGAAGATGCATATATGTAAGGAAGATGCAGACATGTAAGGAAGATGCATATATGTAAGGAAGTTGGATACATGTAAGGAAGATGCATACATGTAAGGAAGATGCAGACATGTAAGGAAGATGCATATATGTAAGGAAGATGCAGACATGTAAGGAAGATGCATATATGTAAGGAAGATGCAGACATGTAAGGAAGATGCATATATGTAAGGAAGTTGGATACATGTAAGGAAGATGCATACATGTAGGGAAGATGCAGACATGTAAGGAAGATGCATATATGTAAGGAAGATGCATACATGTAAGGAAGATGCATATATGTAAGGAAGATGCATATATGTAAGGAAGATGCAGACATGTAAGGAAGATGCATATATGTAAGGAAGTTGGATACATGTAAGGAAGATGCATACATGTAAGGAAGATGCATACATGTAAGGAAGATGCATATATGTAAGGAAGATGCATACATGTAAGGAAGATGCATATATGTAAGGAAGATGCATATATGTAAGGAAGATGCAGACATGTAAGGAAGATGCATACATGTAAGGAAGATGCATATATGTAAGGAAGATGCATACATGTAAGGAAGATGCATATATGTAAGGAAGATGCATATATGTAAGGAAGATGCAGACATGTAAGGAAGATGCAGACATGTAAGGAAGATGCATACATGTAAGGAAGATGCATATATGTAAGGAAGATGCATGTATATAAGGAAGATGCAGACATGTAAGGAAGATGCATACATGTAAGGAAGATGCATATATGTAAGGAAGATGCATACATGTAAGGAAGATGCATATATGTAAGGAAGATGCATATATGTAAGGAAGATGCAGACATGTAAGGAAGATGCATAAATGTAAGGAAGATGCATACATGTAAGGAAGATGCATGTATATAAGGAAGATGCATACATGTAAGGAAGATGCATACATGTAAGGAAGATGCATACATGTAAGGAAGATGCATACATGTAAGGAAGATGCATATATGTAAGGAAGATGCATATATGTAAGGAAGATGCATATATGTAAGGAAGATGCACACATGTAAGGAAGTTGCATATATGTAAGGAAGATGCATATAGGTAAGCAAGATGCAGACATTTAAGGAAGATGCATAAATGTAATTAAGATAGATACATGTAAGGAACATGCATATATATAAGGAAGATGCAGACATGTAAGAAAGATGCATATATGTAAGGAAGATGCAAACATGTAAGGAAGATGCATAAATGTAAGGAAGATGCATACATGTAAGGAAGATGCAGACATGTAAGGAAGATGCATACATTTAAGGAAGATGCATATATGTAAGGAAGATGCATACATGTAAGGAAGATGCATATAGGTAAGCAAGATGCAGACATTTAAGGAAGATGCATAAATGTAATTAAGATAGATACATGTAAGGAACATGCATATATATAAGGAAGATGCAGACATGTAAGAAAGATGCATATATGTAAGGAAGATGCAAACATGTAAGGAAGATGCAAACATGTAAGGAAGATGCATAAATGTAAGGAAGATGCATACATGTAAGGAAGATGCAGACATGTAAGGAAGATGCATACATGTAAGGAAGATGCATATAGGTAAGGAAGATGCATACATGTAAGGAAGATGCAGACATGTGAGGAAGATGCATACATGTAAGGAAGATGCATATATGTAAGGAAGATGCAGACATGTAAGGAAGATGCATACATGTAAGGAAGATGCATACATGTAAGGAAGATGCATATATGTAAGGAAGATGCATATATGTAAGGAAGATACATATATGTAAGGAAGATGCATATATGTAAGGAAGATGCATACATGTAAGGAAGATGCATATATGTAAGGAAGATGCATACATGTAAGGAAGATGCATACATGTAAGGAAGATGCACACATGTAAGGAAGTTGCATATATGTAAGGAAGATGCATATAGGTAAGCAAGATGCAGAAATTTAAGGAAGATGCATAAATGTAATTAAGATAGATACATGTAAGGAACATGCATATATATAAGGAAGATGCAGACATGTAAGGAAGATGCATATATGTAAGGAAGATGCAAACATGTAAGGAAGATGCATAAATGTAAGGAAGATGCATACATGTAAGGAAGATGCATACATGTAAGGAAGATGCATATATGTAAGGAAGATGCATATATGTAAGGAAGATGCATATATGTAAGGAAGATGCAGACATGTAAGGAAGATGCATACATGTAAGGAATATGCAGACATGTAAGGAAGATGCATACATGTAAGGAAGATGCATATATGTAAGGAAGATGCATGTATATAAGGAAGATGCATACATGTAAGGAAGATGCATACATGTAAGGAAGATGCATACATGTAAGGAAGATGCATACATGTAAGGAAGATGCATATATGTAAGGAAGATGCATACATGTAAGGAAGATGCATATATGTAAGGAAGATGCATGTATATAAGGAAGATGCATACATGTAAGGAAGATGCACACATGTAAGGAAGATGCATACATGTAAGGAAGATGCAGACATGTAAGGAAGATGCATACATGTAAGGAAGATGCATATAGGTAAAAAAGATGCATACATGTAAGGAAGATGCAGACATGTAAGGAAGATACAGACATGTAAGGAAGATGCATATATGTAAGGAAGATGCATACATGTAAGGAAGATGCATATATGTAAGGAAGATGCATACATGTAAGGAAGATGCATACATGTAAGGAAGATGCATGTATATAAGGAAGATTCATATAGGTAAGGAAGATGCAGACATGTAAGGAAGATGCATAAATGTAATTAAGATGGATGCATGTAAGGAAGATGCATATATATAAGGGAGATGCAGACATGTAAGGAAGATGCATATATGTAAGTAAGATGCATATATGTAAGGAAGATGCATATATGTAAGGAAGATGCATATATGTAAGGAAGATGCATACATGTAAGGAAGATGCATACATGTAAGGAAGATGCATGTATATAAGGAAGATTCATATAGGTAAGGAAGATGCAGACATGTAAGGAAGATGCATAAATGTAATTAAGATGGATGCATGTAAGGAAGATGCATATATATAAGGGAGATGCAGACATGTAAGGAAGATGCATATATGTAAGTAAGATGCATACATGTAAGGAAGATGCACACATGTAAGGAAGTTGCATATATGTAAGGAAGATGCATATAGGTAAGCAAGATGCAGACATTTAAGGAAGATGCATAAATGTAATTAAGATGGATACATGTAAGGAACATGCATATATATAAGGAAGATGCAGACATGTAAGAAAGATGCATATATGTAAGGAAGATGCAAACATGTAAGGAAGATGCATAAATGTAAGGAAGATGCATACATGTAAGGAAGATGCATATAGGTAAGGAAGATGCAGACATGTAAGGAAGGTGCATATAGGTAAGGAAGATGCAGGCATGTAAGGAAGATGCATATATGTAAGGAAGATGCGGACATGTAAAAGTGCTCCCTTCACGTTCATTTTATTTCACCTACCCGAAGAATATTCATCAACAGTGTGTGTGACTTTGACTGGCTTCACGCTGTACTGTGCCATCTTGGTCTTGGCCACAGTGATATTGTTTTTCAGCCACCCGTAATCCAAATCATCGTTTGTGAATCCATCTAAAAAGTTAAGGGAACTTAACGTTAACGTCAAAGCATGTCTGTATCTGAGCAAGGGTAAAAGTGCGGTTTCGGTATTATAAAGATCGAAACGGTGCAGTGGTCGTAGTGTATTATAACACAGTTTATGACCCATCAAATATTTCCTCCCGCGCGTGATTGGTAGAATCGTGACACGTGACCAAATAACGTCCGCTCGTGAGCGGACGTTATCAGCGAATAACCCCCGCCTGGCGAACTAACGCTGTTTATTGACAATATCCGAACACAGTTTTATACATTTAATCATAAAAATCATTACAAGACGACTACTGAGGAGGACATCAATTTATTGGTGGAAAAAGCAGTAAGTTCCAGAAAGCACTATAAAGCTTCACAGTTTCCGCGCCGTTATTTGCGCTGCGAGAGGAAATATTTGAAGGATAATAAAGACAATAAACTACTTTTGGCTTCGGAAATATGCACAAATAATTGTCCTTGGACATTATCTGCTCCTCGAAGCTCACAGTTGCCTCGCTTCTCGGAACAGATAATATCCTCGGACAATTATCCGTGCATATTTCCTCGCCAAAAGTAGTTTATTGTTTATATAGTTCGTTTTGTAAGACTCAGTATATTACAGTGTACTGGGTTTTTGCAGCCCATTTCAGTGGATAAAGTGTGATTATAAGTGTAGTATGATGCGAGGCGTAGTGTAGTGTAGTGTAGTACAATGTAATGTAGTGTAGTAAATTATAGTGTTGTACAGCGTAGTGTTGTATAGTGTGATGTAGAGTAGTGAATTATAGTGTTGTACAGTGTAGTGTGGTATAGTGTAATGTAGAGTAGTGAATTATAGTGTTGTACAGTGTAGTGTTGTATAGTGTAATGTAGAGTAGGTAATTATAATGTTGTACAGCGTAGTGTTGTATAGTGTAATGTAGAGTAGTGAATTATAGTGTTGTACAGTGTAGTGTTGTATAGTGTAATGTAGAGTAGGTAATTATAATGTTGTACAGCGTAGTGTTGTATAGTGTAATGTAGAGTAGTGAATTATAGTGTTGTACAGTGTAGTGTTGTATAGTGTAATGTAGAGTAGGTAATTATAGTGTTGTACAGCGTAGTGTTGTATAGTGTAATGTAGAGTAGTGAATTAGTGTTGTACAGCATAGTATTGTATAGTGTAATGTAGCAAGGCGTAGTGTAGTACAATGTAATGTAGTGTAGTGAATTATAATGTTGTACAGTGTAGTGTTGTATAGTGTAATGTAGAGTAATGAATTAGTGTTGTACAGCGTAGTGTTGTATAGTGCAATGTAGCGAGGCGTAGTGTAGAGTAGTACAATGTAATGTAGAGTAGTGAATTATCCCCGAGCGAAGCGAGGGTAGTAATCACGACGCTAATGCAGCAAAATCGCCTTATTTGAAGACTCCAAGCGTGTCGCCATCTCGAAATTTAATGTTCGTGTGTGTGTGTCAGGTACGACCTTTTAGGCCAGGTGCCTAAGGTAATGACGTATAAGGCAATGACATAATAATTATCGATTAACGTCTCCGCCAGTGTTTTTACTGACATTCCGAAAAAAAAAAAAAAAAAGATTTGAACGAAGCAACAATTGTACGTAACTGCGTTCACGAAAATGAATTTGAAAACTGGAAAACTTGAAACAGAACGGTCTCGCGGAGCTCGTCTTCAAAAGAGAAGGGAACGGGCACGGGCAAGGCGAAATCGTGAAACGATCGAACAGCGCCAAATACGTCTAGAGAAAAGTTACAACCGACAGCATCATGAACGGAAGCGTGCCGAAGAAACGGCTCCGCAAAGGGAACAGCGCTTAAAAGCAAATCGGGAGCTTCAGACGCCATTTTGTGTTAAACTCAGATACTTATTCAGAAAGGACAAGCAACAAAGGTTAGTCACAGTGGAAATCGAACAACCACCGTGTCAAATATATTCTACCCGAATCTTGTAACTCGATCACTTCAAGAATGTATTAAAATCTGTATGCTGATCATTTTCCCTCTAAGTATTGTTTTAATACGCTTCTGTCGCCAGTTTCGGCTACCGTATTCGCTCAGAGCAATCGGAACTTGGAGTCTTGAATGATTTAGTCAGATGTCTTATTTTTTCTTTCAAGACTAAAACTGTAACAAATACTGTAATTTGACATGCGGTGATTGCAGCGAGAATCGTTCACAAGCCCTTAGAAGTATGACTAGGTCTGAAGCCCGTGTATAATTTGAAGTAAACCGTTCAAGTTTTGCTTTGATTCTGGGAGAAATCATGCTGTTTTGAGCGGGTACACATACAAAACAACGAGCTCATTTTAAAAACATGCATGCCTGAGTCTTGTGCATGCAATCCAGAGTAAAAACAAATTGCACAGGAAGCCTATTTAATTGTACTGCCTATGAATTCAAAATTGGAAAATCAGTGTTCCTTTTTTCCCGTACTACGACGGTCGACCAACTTAAAAATTTAAGTATTAAATTTTGAGAACGTGCTTGGCAGACTGTATGAATTAATTTGACGTGCCGACCGTGGGAAATACGTACTTCGTCACGCAATCGACTCTTTTTCAACGCAAAAGTATAACACACACAATTCTTTTTCTCCTTCCTTTGCGTGTAACACTTGACTTCGAAGAAAAGATTGAGTCAACATTTCGGTAAAACAAAGGCTACTCTTGTTGGGAGTACCAAAGTAAAAGTCCCATCAATGGCAGAGCTAGGGGGTATCTGCGATTTCAGCACTTGGTATAGTACAAGTAGTAAAACGTTATTTTAACACGCTTGCTCCGTCAACTACAACTAGCTGGTTACATCAAAGGCCGTATAAAATAGACATTACTTCTATGTTTATTTTTTTGCGTCGAAACTTCTAATATATGCTAGTGCAGGACCGAGTGAGGGGGTATCTGCGATTATCGTATTTCTAGTATAGTGTAATGTAGCGGGGCGTAGTGTAGTGTAGTACAATGTAATGTAGAGTAGTGAATTATAGTGTTGCACTGCGCAGTGTTGTATATTATTATATAGACACGAGTGTTTTACTGGAAAATATACCGTGCGTAAAATCCATACGAAACTAAATCCGGGACCCGAGTGGCGTATTTTCCATATCGTTGGCATCATTTCCCGCTTTTGCACGGTTGTTTGTGCAATTTCTCGTAAAACACTCGTGTCTAATATAATAAAAAGAAAATTACACGGCGGCTTGAATATATGGATTTTATTTTCTCGTGGTAAAAACAATATTTTACTCACTCGCGAAGCGCTCGTTCGTAAAATATAGTTTTTACCTCTCGAAAATAAAATTCATATCTTCGCGCCGCCGTGTAATATCCTCTATTTATAACGTAGTGCAGCAGTGCAGTATAACTATGTATAGTGTCCTGTGTTTTTTAACAACATTAATGTGTGTAAAAACTACACAGTCACTTACAGCTGCCAAATAAGATATCGCACTGCTGGACGTCCATGGGGAAGTTATGAAGATCCATGTCACAGGACGCCACTACAAAAGTGCTGCGTGAAAAAACACACAGAGACAACGTTTAAGGTAAGAATTTCACCAACAATCCTTGTGACAACTAACAGTTTTAATAACAGCATGTTTGAGTTATTGTTGAGCGAAGTCCATTTTTTAAGTTTAGACGATCCTTACTTTCTGCTGTAGAAGATACTTCCATTTGGTGAGAGCCTCAGAGCCGAGTGCATTTCCTTGTCTGGCTTCATCATGTCCGAGGCCCTCGCGTTAACGCAGTAAGTGTCTGGTTGCCAAACCAGGTTCGCCTCCTCTCTGTTCAGAGTCACTGTGCTGTTAGCAAAGCCTGCAAGGCGGGTGTCTGTCCACATCTGGCGCAGGTACATGTAGGCACTTACTTCCTGCAAAGACACACAGAGGAAAAAAATTAAGACAGTGAAACATTCAAAAGCGAAGAGCAATGACGTCACCCCTTCGGCATTATGTACCAACTAACGTCATAAAGTGCTCTGCTACTGACCATGTTCACTTCTTCAATCTTCCCAAGCGATTCTACAAACAAGTCAAGCTTGATAGAAGTCTTTTTACCTTAAAGATAAATACAAAACATATAAATCACAAGACCACAAAATAAGGGAAGATTATTGACCTAAAGCCAATTGTTCGATTTAACTCGGTTGTTGTGAAATAAAGGGCATGTGCTCAAATATGAACAAACATCTTAAGCTTTCGAGGAAGCTGGCATAGAAAGCAGAATGAGGGTTTTGTGTGAGTATAACACTTGGCTGTGTTTCATGCAGCCGTTTTCGAAATTTAAGGGCAAACGAACGGCCAATACTTTACAGTTTTAAATTAATGGATTTCATAAAAAAATCTGAAATACGAAAACTCTTGTCAGTTCACCTCCTTCTTGTGGTCGCTTAACTCTGTCGTAGCCTTGCTGTTCCAAGAACTTCGCCAGACTGACATGTTTGCCTTCAATACTAACAGGAAAAAAAACGACACCGCGAAAATACGTTTCTCAGTGTCGGAAATCTGTATCACACCTGAGTATAAAAGGACTGAAACTAAAATTCACACAGCTCAACTACTACTGTATAGTAACATAGTCTTTGGAAATTATACTCAATTTTGAATTTGCGATGGCTCCAGTTAATTGGAGTCCATGTTAAGATAACACCCGGGCTAACGTTTTGTCTCTCTCTACCCGAACTTCCTATCAATCTAAAAAAATGGCGGATCCCTAGCCCAAGCCATACCTGAGTGACAAAGCAGCCAAGACAGCTAGTAGTGATAGTGCCTTCATCATATGCAGCCTTGGTACTTGCTTTGTGTGGGTTTCAATTTACCTAAAATATGAAAGAAAACCATGTCGTTAACTCAATAACAAGGTGTCATTTTACAGAAGTTTTAGTCATTTTAAAGCAGTGCACTAAACCTTGAATGTCGCTGCATGCTTTCTTGCGTTTTTAGTTTTTGTCCACGAAAACTTTTTAGTACAAAACAACTAAAACAGGCTAATCATAACAGAGGGAAAGTTTGTTATGGCATTACTTTCTCATCCCGCTAATGAACTGTGCGACTTGATATTATCTAATGCAAGTTTTTGCATTTTGTTTCGCTGTTTTTCTGTTGCGAATATTTTGTTTGTTTTATCTAAATTATATCTTTTCTCTTAGCAGTTTTTCCGGCCTTAAGGCGTCAAAATTATTAAATTATCTATTTAGAAAATACAATTTGTTCTAGACTACAGATCCGCCGCGGCTTTTTTATGCCAACGCCAAGATAATGTCAGGTCTTTACAAAAAATTGAGAAACATCTTCTGTGAGGCAAAGCTTTCTTTTTTCTTGGCCGACACATAACATCGTACTTCTGATTTTTCTGATAGCTGCGTTTGCGCGTAAATCTCACCGATCTGGAAGAAACTTACCTTTCGTATAGACGTTAAGCTCGGTGATTCTACCAGTCCTAAACTTCAGGTTCTTAACATTTTTTCACCAAAACACAGTTTTAAACGAAAGGAGTCGATGAATTTAGGTGTTGTTCGTGGTTACTGCTAGTTTAAGCTACCGAGAAGAATGACTTTGTGAAAAGATCTATATTTATTAATGATATATTGGTGTTTGTTGCTTAGTGACCAATAAAGTACCCAACAACTTTTTCAGAGTACTTGTAAAGTGGTAACACAAGAACACTAAAAGACAAGACGAAGCTTTGTTAAGTACATACTAATAGTAATTTTCAGTTTAGTCAGTCGTAGCAAATTCCGCTTCCCATTTCGAGAATCTTTGCTTATCAATTTTAATGAAAGTATTTTTCTTTAAATCGAGCATATGGCATACTTAAAGCCACCACAGTTAATTTACATAACATTTATTCCATTAGAACTCTTTAGAATGTAAGAGAAAAGTAGGTTCTCAGTTGCAATCAAAAATAATGATATAAACCTGCGTTTTCAAAGAAAGCTGACGATTAATAGGTTTCTTTGATATTTCCGTTCAAGATACCCCTAGCGTTAATTAAGTTTCCAGCGTCGGTAGTGGAAATTCGGATGAAAAAAAAAAAAAAAAAAAAAAAAAAAATCAATTTAGTACGGTGGCTGTGATAATGCCTCGTGTATTGTTTATTAACCTACTTTTCGATTTGCTATACGATTCTTCGGTAGACCTGATGGGCAGAAATATCACTATAAGCAAGCAAAAATTCTGGGCGACTATTTCAATTTGTGACAGTTCAAAGTGGTTGTTGACTGAAAAGTGTAATATATCAAGCAGGTGTTTTATAGCAATTACAAGTATTATCTCAACTAACGTCACAGAAATAAATTAGCAAGAAGCGGCAATTCAATTATCATCTTTCATGGCGAGTTTACACGAAATCCAGTTTGATTTCGGTGCACTCTAAACAAGTATGCTAGATCATTGTTAAACCGCAGTGTATCAGCCACCATTACAGCGAATGCTTAAAGCTGGTGTTACACTGGTCGATTTGCAACGCCGATTTGCTCCAAATTCGCGCAACGGTGTTGCAAGTTTATGAATCGCTTTCAAAAACGTGCAACGCGTTGCAGCACTGCAAACATCGCAAAAAATCGTTTGCAATGGGGTGTTACACCTGAGCAATTTTTAGCGCAACATCGTATCGTTGCAAATCGTCGTTGCAAATCAACCAGTGTAACACCACCTTAAAACATTACACTTTACCTTCTTCGCTATACATTACCTCTTTTTTCTTCAGGCAGTAAAAAGCCGTTAAGTCCTCACCGAGTTAGTTTTCAAACCACCTGTCCCTTCACGCAGCAACACAAACATTCACTTCGTATGGAGTCCTTTGATATGTATATTTCCCGGGCGTTGTATAAATTTTAAATTAGGTACTCAGAATCGCAACTGTTAGTTGAATCATGGGATAGAAAGGCCGAGATCTATTATCAGACCGGAGTTCGACAACGGAAATAACCCCCTTTGTTTCCGTTTGTCACCATTGTTGCGCTCAGCGCGGACATAAAAAAAGTTTTTCAGAAACATTTTATGTGCCCAGCGGGCACAAAATGTGTGTCGTCCGCAACAAATTTTTCGAGCTTGGCAAAACGGGACAACATTCAGGAAACATGCACGCTAGCAATGTTGATTCCAAAGTGTGTCTTCGTTTTGCCAGACCTTAAAAATCTGCCTTCAAACAATGTAATTCTGTGTTTTATAATCATCATAGAATTTATTAGGTCATCTGTCTTTTGTCTGCTCATGCGCGCTACTGTTATCTAAACCAAAATGTGGAGTGGGCTCTGCTACTCCTTAAAGGTGGTGTTACACTGGTCGATTTGCAACGACAATTTGCAACGATACGATGTTGCGCTAAAAATTGTTCAGGTGTAACACCCCATTGCCAACGATTTTTCGCGATGTTTGCAATGCTGCAACGCGTTGCAAGTTTCTGAAAGCGATTCATAAACTTGCAACACCGTTGCGCGAATTTGGAGCAAATCGGCGTTGCAAATCGTCGTTGCAAATCGACCAGTGTAACACCAGCTTAAAGAGACCCTCTCACCGTAGATGCTTCCGGATGTAAATATAAACATGGGTGCGCAAGGTCGACTTTCCTGAGGCGCCCACGTTATGATTGATCGATCTGACTGTCGCTGCTTGCCGTATTCAATACACTTTCTGAGTTTGTGCTGATTTATTTCGCGATGAAGCGTAGAAAAACACGAGAATCCGCCATTTTCGTATGATACGAAAATGGCCGCCGTCAGTCACTGGGCGCGCGCAAAGCATCTACGGTGAGAGGGTCTCTTTAAGTTACTGGCGTAAGCTCTAAGCTGCATATTTGACCCTCTCAGCTAGAACATACGATTGAATCGACTGTGCGACTTCTACTATATTTTCGAGTCAACGGGTATTGCGGAAACGGCAAATTCTAGATCAGTTTTCGAAGTTCGTGCACGCGTGAAACCTCAAGTGGGTTTCTTACGGTAGACTGATGGGAAATTGTTTCGCTTCGTTTTTGTTCCCGGATGAAAACCTGTATACGCACGCAAAGCATCGTGGTAAATAGTTCAGAACCTGGATACTGGAAGAAAATTTCTCTAATACACTTTCAGAAAGATTAAGAGAAAGAAACAGCGTTTGATTAAAAACACTGCAAGTTCTTCGAATGTGATTGGTGTAGCATCCCCGATCGGACACTTTGGAATCGGACTATTAGCCAATGATAAACACGAGTGCAACTTAAAATGCGCCACCAACCATGAACTTGACAAAAATTACCACAAAAAAAAAGAACTCCTAGTTTCTCATAAGGAATGTCATCACAGTTTGGAGAACTTGTCCTTGATCACTTGCTCAGATGAAAGCTGATTAAACGATAAATTCTCAATAACATCACTTAGACATGTTCTTCTTGAATGGTTGAGAGAGTCAACAGAATGAACTGTTAAGACTAATCAGTTAGTCTGTCCCATCAAATTCGATGCCCCTTGTCAGTGCTAACCAGTAAACAATATTGAACAAGACAAAGGAGATCGGAAACAAGAGGCGGCTGCATCTATCGATTTTTGCGGACAAATTCATACGTGCCACGCACAAGAAACAGCAAACCGTTGGATCACAGCTTTTTCTCTTGTCCCAGGCCTCTTTTGGTGGCTTATGCCTCGGTCCGTTACTCTGACCTTCCTCCATAGTATTCATGCACAGTTCGCTCGCCAGTTCGTCCTCATCGGTGACCTGTTTGTTCCCGTTTCTCTTGGTTCTGTAGATCAGGGCACCGGGCGAAAGGCGCAAGCTTCCCGGCCCACGTCGGTGGTTTGGATCCTGTTTAGAAAGGAGACACGCTAGTTTCTAAGAAATGATCATGTTTCTTAAAGATAGTTGAGTGACTGGGCAAACAGGAATGAAGTTCGACACGCCTTCGGAACGTTCGTTTTCATGAAAATGAGATGTTCAAACGTTTCATAGATTTTATGAGTAAACAGTGAACCAATCAGTCGGTCGGTTAAACAGTCAATCAATCACGCAGTCAGTCAATTAGTCAACTGATCAGTCAATTAATCAGTCAGTCAGTCAATCATTCATTCAATTACATATTTAACAATTCAGTAAATCATTCATTCAATTAAATATTTAACCATTCATTCAGTCAACCAATCAGTCAGTCAATCAATCAATCAATCACTTATCAGTTAATATCAATCAATCATATTCAATCAAAAATCTAAAAGCTATACATGTACAACAATGATAGACTTTAATTATTTCGAGCCTATCATTTGCACAAAGTCTAGTTCATTAAGAGAAGAAAACACATCAAGAGGAATCTATTGTGTCAAGTAAGATCAGCCCCAGCCCGGAAAGGGGGAGGGGTAGGGAGGGGGGTACTCCCATATATAAGCCATATAGGTATGTGCCGCCCCAAAGGGTATCGTTTTCAAGCATTTTTAGTCTGAAAAAGGTATCGATTTGGTCATTTTGGTCTGTAGAAGGGTATCAATTTTGTCTTTTTGGTCTGGGATAAGGTATGATTTTAACAGAAATGTGTCGCCGCGGACATTGCACGGCAAATGGAAGAAAACACCGGGCAGAAATAGTTGTAACAAAACGAAAAGAAGAAAAAAAAACAGGGTATACATTTGAAGTCAGGTCTGAGATAGGATATACATTTAGAAGTCAGGTCTGAAATAGGGTATAGATAAATTCAGATATTTTGGTCTGAAACTGGGTAAGGGTTTTCAGGACCGGGCGGCACACTCCCACCCAAAATTATGATGAGTCCCCACCCGCCCGAGCCCAGCTTTGTATGTTCACGACCTCACCTTGGTCAGGTTGTTAGGTGCGTTCTCTCGGTTACATCGCCGCTCGTCCATCCTCCACATCCGATCCACGACGATACACTCCACCAGACTCAAGAAAATGAAGAGAAACGACACCATCACGTACCAGTCCATGCCTTTCACGTAGCTCACCTGTAAATTAAGACGAAAGGCAGAACGCGCGCAGTTAAATACTACAGCACTCTAAATGCAATTCGGTGGTCAGTTTCGTATGACTATTTTCGTTTCAAGCTGTTTTTCGTACGTACAAATTGGCTTGACCGAAAAACCACATTGTGGGCGAACGAAAAGTGGTAAAGTTCCCGGATAATAACATTAACAACGGTACGCAATGCATGCCCCGTGGGGGAGTGCCTCTTTTCTAAGAAACTCCCAGAAACACTGAGTGCTTTTCTCGCTTGAACGTATCCTCTAGTCATTTAAACCCTTTCACTCCTGAGAGTTATCGACTTCAATTTTCTTCTTCAGCTTTTCAGGAGATATATAAAATACAGTACGAAGAATTTGCTACTTGATAGTTTGCTCAGATGAAAGCTGATTAGCCCATCACTTTTTAATACATCGCTCATACATTTTCTTTTGAATGGTTGGGAGAATTTGAGCTCAGTAGTGAAAGGGTTAAATAAACTGTCGACGGAGTTTTCATCTGATTGTAACACCACGGTGAAATTCCTATAACTACACTGAAGCCGTAAAATGACGCCTGAGCCCGCAAAGCATTATATAGTTAAGTGACAAGGAAGCCCCGTGGGGGAGTACCTTGGGGAGCATGCTGTTAGTGTAGCCCAGTAAGAAGACAATGGTGAGGATGGTGGTGATGCCGACCGTGAGTCGACTGGCGCCGTCTCCCGGGTTCATCCAGAATACGATCCAACTGAGCATGACCAGAAAAAGACACGGCACGTACACCTGGATCAGGTAGTAACCCAGGTGCCTTTGGAAGGGAAACGTGGCCGTCAGGATCGTGTAGTTTCCTGTCAGGGGTAATTTGTCGCTATCATTATTTGCATTAACATCGGAAGCAGTCCGGTTCTAGTTATTGGGAGTTCTTCAAAGTAAAACCACCACCACTAGAGCCGTTTTCGGATGACTGTCGAAAACCAAACCCAAAGTAATCACACAGGCCAATCACAGAGACTGAGAGAAAACAGCTCAGCCAATTGGAAGCCAAAGTAATTTGCGTTTGGTCTTGCGTTTGGTTTTACTTTCCAATCAGCAGTGCAAGTACACGCCATCGCTTGCGTGAGAAGTGTTTGGTTTTGGTTTTGGATTTGATCACCACATCATCACCATCATCATCATCACCACATCATCATCATCATCATCATCATCACCATCATCATCATCACCACATCATCATCACCACATCATCATCATCATCATCATCACCACCATCGCCATCATCACCATCATCACCACCTCATCATTATCATCATCATCAACGCCATCATCATCACCACCACCATCATCATCACCACCACCACCACCATCGCCATCATCGTCACATCATCGTCATATCACCACCCATTATCATCGCTAGAGCGAGAAAAAACTGCTAACAGAAAACTTAACAAGCCCGTACCTGAAGGGTATACTCTCACGTTAGAAGACAAAGACACTTTGCCCACCGAAAACTGAGCCATTTCTCTATTAACGACGCTGACATAGTCATTTTGCCATCTGTACTGAATTTTGGAGTCGGTATAACTGTCTGTGATTCAATCAAATAATTTTCGTTAGAAACGGCGGAGCTATGTGATCTGAACACGTTACTGAATACATGACCTGTTGTTTGCCAGGGGGCTTATCCTGTCTTACAAAAATTTACTGAGCATACATGTTTTGGTCTAAGCACATCTTACTGTTCAATTATTACACGACTTCACATTTTCGAGTGCAAATACGGGCCAAAACGAGTGCAAAGATGGGAGCGTATTGCACTCGTCAGGAACCAGATCAACTGGTTTATTTGCTTATGTGATCAGTTTTCGCAAGAAAAGTTTACGAACGCGTCATTTTTTTTTGTTCCATTTTGCGCGCGGCGAGAATATTTGCCCTGCTTCGTTTGTCGTGTAATAAACAATTTATTACACAAAAAGTCGTGCAATACGGCTGTATTTTTACTCGTCAGTTTAACTTTTTCTCGCCTGAAGCGGGCTCGAAAAAATAAAACCGACTCGTAAAAATACTCCGCCGTATTGCACTCCTTCCCGTGTAATAACCTCTTTTTATTCGATCTGGGGAAAGTTATTTACTGTGTTACTAAAGGGAGAAAGAGCACGTGTATTTATGTTATTCCTATCAACTTACAGCTTCCACAGTCCAGGTGACACCTCTGAGTATCAAAGGGAAACAAACGCAGGTCCATGTCACAAGAAGCCACAATTGAAGTACTGGCAAGTAAAAAGTAACTATTAGAAAATAACTATGATACTACGTGCGCCCTGATTGGCTAAATAACCGTGTTAGATGAGAGTATATTACACGCTGACGCGATACGCGATGTTTTTTACTTGACTAAATATTTTATAAAAGAAATATATAACGTGTTCCCGTGTAATATAGCTTCTTATTATATAGACACGAGTGTTTTACTGGAAAATATACCGAGCGTAAAATCCATACGAAACTACATCCGGGACCCGAGTGGCGTATTTTCCATATCCTCACTAGTGAGGATATCGTTTGCGTCATTTCCCGCTTTTTCACGGTTGTTTGTGCAATTTCTCGTAAAACACTCGTGTCTAATATAATAAAAAGAAAATTACACGGCGGCTTGAAGATATGAATTTTATTTTCGAGTGGTAAAAACAATATTTTACCACTCGAAAATAAAATTCATATCTTCAAGCCGCCGTGTAATATCCTCTATATATAAACACTTGGGAAGTTGGGAGAACACGAGAGTAGCGCCGGAAACCACTCGGCGGCCTCGTGGGTGTTTAGATGAGGCTATATTACACGGTGACGCGTTCTATATTTCTTAAATATTACACGGTGACGCGTTCTATATTTCTTAATTAGATACTGTGCATGCATGTGAAAGTGGCTTATTGGAGGAGGGCCATGTGATGTCAGCCGCCGGCAGCCTACCGGGACTTGATATAATTTCATAGGGGAGGCTCCGCCCAGGCTTTTAACTCCTTACTTTTTCAAATACCATTTTGGGGTCGAAATGGTGGCCTTTTATATACCAAAAAGTGCCTTTGCACAAAAAGTCTAAAAATACGGCACGTAACTCGCTCGGGAAGGCGACGTTTGCGAACTTCTCAATCGAGAAACAAGTTTTAGAACCTCTGTGAAATGCCAGTACGTTTCCTTTCGGTAGCTTTACTTACCAACCCATTCAGTGCCAAAAAGCAACCCTTTCCAATACCAGAGGATCAAAAAGGGACCCCTTTCAGGCGGAGCTATCCCGTTTAGTCAATCATAGGGAGTGCCCCCTCTATTTTTTTTACTGGTGCCCTTTCATTTTCCAAATGACTCGAGCGAGTAACACTTGTCTTTTAAAAAGTAACGTTCTTTACTCAAGTCAATTGGAAAATAAAATAGGAAAAAAGTTCAAAATCTCGAACACTTTAACTTAAGTTTCTATTCCTAGCACAACAGTAGTGGAGTTACCTTCTGCTGTAAAACATAGTCCCGTCAGGGGAGATCCTCATCACACTGTGAATCTGACTGTCTGGTAGCATGAGGTCTGACTTCTTCGCGTTCTCGCAGTAAGGATTTGGAGTCCAGAGATTTGATATCTGCTCACGTTCCAACTCGACTGTCTGGTTAACCAGCCCAGCCACCCTCTCGTCTCGCCAATACTGACCGAGGTACACAAACAAGGAAAACTCCTGTGAACAGAAAAGCAAACCTGTCATTTCAATACGTAGTCGGTAATGTGTTTAGTATGGACAAAATGGCATGTGATCTCTTCCTTGGGTTAAAGTGCATATAAGCCCCAAAATGGTATCTTTACAATCGAATCTACATGACGAAAATATGTTGACTATTAGAATAAGTCTATGTTTTAACGCTGCGCCTTTGAGTTATAAAGGTTTATATTTTGAATATGGTAATGACGTGACGTCAAAGAAGGAACAATTAATTATACAAAATCTTGTTGGTAGAGATAAATGACATTTTATCAACGTCTATTTTATATTTGAATTTTTTGTAAATGATTTTACCAAATATTTTGTATGAATCTGAAAACAGTTCCAATCACGAAGAGAAAGAAATAACATGGAATTACTCCTTTGACGTCACGTTATTACCATATTCGAAATATAAACCTCTATAAGTCATAGGCGCAATGTTGAAACACTAATCATAAGTCTTATTCAAGTGGACATGTACTCAAATAAACTTCTCAAATTTCCAAACCTGCTACATACAAAGATTTTACAACCCACTGTTCAAAGAAATAATTCACCTGGGTCCAGTTGTTTAAAGTACGATTAGACTAACCAAATCCTTGTTTTAACTCAAAAACATATTAACGAACTCGCGTTGGGACCGAAATAATCTCGTTTTCAGTTTTAAAAATGTTTAAAAACCCTAATCCTGGAGTTTCCTAATCGTAATTTGAGGAGGAAAAGCTTTTGACATATGATAGTTTCATTTGAAGTACAACAAAATGCAACATTATTTTGAAGCGGGTATTTAACACTTTCACTCTCAAGAGTGATCAACTTCGATTTTCTCCTTCAGTTTTCATCAGAGATATATCATACAGAATGGAGAACTTGGCTTTTGAAAGCTTGCTTTGATGAAAGCTGATTAAACCATCATTTCTCACTACATCACTCATATACATTTCCTTCTTAAAGGGCTGGGAGAATCTGCAAATTAAGCTCGGAAGTGAAAGGGTTAGCTGCAAGCCTCACCATGTTCACTTCCTCAATCTTCCCAAAGGAAACGATGTACAAATCAAGTCCGACTTCAGTGGGATTGTCTGTCAAAAACAACAATCCCGTTAGATTGAAACAAAATCATGCTGAAACACCACCACAACAACAACAACAATAACATGCTGGTCTTTATCTGAGTTGACGCTTTTGTTTACACCAGAAAATGAACGAGTTCGGCAAGATAGACCATAGAGTTGCCAAGTTTTGGCTTTGTGGCCATAATGTGATCAAAGAAGCAGTAAGGCATCGGTTGTACTTGTGACTTTATGAACAAAATGTCGACATTTTACGACTGTTCAAGTGCGTTCGTTGCTTGACGCCAACGAATATTTGGGTAAGTTGGTACCAAACGTTCAAGAAGCAGTGGACGTTTTTTTCTTGATGGTTAGTTAATAGACCGGTTTTCGGATGACTGTCGAAACCCAAAGTAATTACACAGCCAATCACAGAGGCTGTAAGAACCATTTGCAACCAATCAGAAGCCAAAGTAATTACACAGCCAATAACAGAGGCTGTAGGAACCATTTGCAACCAATCAGAAGCTGAGGTAATTTGCGTTTGGTTTTACTTTGAAGAAGACACCAATAAGCAGTGCAAAGAAACGCAACTGCCACTCCATGTTTTGCTTTTGTCCCTGATTGGCTGAGAATGCTGTCAAACTTGTTTGGACCAATCCGAAAGCGTAGCAAACGCCAAGAAAAAGCAATCTTCCAGTCTTGTGTGACCGGGTCCTAACTCAAATATTGCAAGTTTTCCAAAGAAGGAGACTTTTTATTGGCGTGACTGTGCAAAACTCAGTTTTAGTATAGCATTTCAGTTTTGGTATCTGCAAGATGTTGCGATCATGTGGCCTTTTGATAAAAGAGCAGCAAATTTTAAATGTATCACAAAAACCGCATATGCGTCGCAGAAAGCAGTACTTGAATCGTTCGCACACTCACCGCAATTCGGCCTGACGGTTTTGTCATAATCTTTAACGAGGAATTCCACCAGGGTTCCCACATCGCCGCCTTTCTTCTTCTCGCTGCTCGAATTTCTTCCCACGCTGAAGTGGAGCAAAGATCACAACGTTATTCGTCAGGCCAGGTGCAGACGCCTTTATCTATTTTTTGGTCCCGTCTACATTCATACGTTTTCATCTGAAAACGAATGCCGTTCTTCAGATGAGAATCGTATTCGAAATTCTCATCTTCGGTGAGAACAGCACCGTTTTAGTGCAGACGAATTTGGCGAAAATGCATTATACGTTAATCAAGCGTTAATTAAAAAAGGAACTTAGTGTCCACGGAAGGCAAAGAAGTACATAAAAAGTACATGTTATGTTCGTTCACTGAACTGTTTCGGGCACTGGGATATATTTTTCTATATCTGACTGGTTTTCCCTTCAGTATGGCGGGCTGTGTTTAATCGTCGATGAGCCTGATTCTCTTTGTTTGTCTGTGTCCCTGGGTGCATCTTAATGTCTATCTGTCATGCTAATTGTCGATGTTTCTGTTTCTGGGATTTTTTTCTCTTTTTGTCTCTCTTTTTTTTTTTTTTTTTTTTTTTTGGCGTCAGTAGGTTCCGTCATTTACTGTTTTAGTGTTTCAAACTGCACTCACCATGAACACCCAGCGAAGGCAACGATGGCCAAGACTTGAACTAAAACAAAACTCTGGCTACGGCTGAACATGTCCTGTGGAGAAAAACAAAAGATAAATCCAACAGCGCCAAAAGGAACATTCAAAAGCGTCAGAAAGAAACTATGTTTTACGTATAAGAGACAATTGAAAAATCCCTCAAATGAAAAGCCGCAAAGCTGGATACCGTTAGATTAAAAATTCTTAATGAAACCCAGTGGTTACATTGATGTCGATGTAGAAGGGGTTCTTTGATTTGCAAATGAATGTTGGTAACAGCACGCTCCTAACCATTACAATCCATGCAGTCCTGCTCCTGGACTATCGGGTATGTTACTAACTTTTACAAGTTATATGGAATTGATTAATTTTTTTATTTACTTTTGACTTGTACTTAGCACAGTATTCACCACTTCATTAGGGTGATGTGTCGTTGGTCATTTTAGAAATGTAAATAGCTCACCAAGAACGATTAAATGTTACTTCTATTAACATAAAAATAAAAGTGCATTTATTCTAATGATAACCTAGTCTCAAGCTAAAAAATACCTCTTTGCAAACGAGGCCTTAGAGAGGGCTTTCCTAAAGGCTATGATTGCAATTCAGTTAATTATTTATCACATGAATATGCCATTTGAGAATCTACGAAGAAATATCCATTGATGGACGCTGGGTAAGATAAGAACGACTGAAATTCAACACTAAAACCAATGCAAATTTATCAGTTTTCAGTATCGCCTGCTTCCTGATTCTAATTGTGCTTCAGAATTATTTTTCCGCTTGCCTCAAAGTGTCTTTTTTAATAATTGATCCACAGAGACAACGGAAAGTGGGAAGAGCAAGAAAAGAGATTAAAACGTGAAAGTATTGACTGATAAGGCAAAATATATTTCCACTGAAGAAAGAGAATCTTAAGACAAAACCGACAGCTACATCCGGAGCTCAAAAACTCCATCACTTCAATATGTTCAACTGTATTCTATATTCCAGGATTTCACATTCAAGTTTTTTCCTCTCAGACATTAAAAAAAAAATGTCCACCGGAAAAGATGTTCTCAGCCTTGAACGTAGTTGAATGCTTCTCTGACAATAACAACCAGTGCCACATAATTTGTCTAGATATTTTCACGAGTTTCATTCGGTTATTCTTCGGAATCACCACGAAAATCCTCACAGACATAAAAAATGCATGTCCCCTGGAGAGAAGTTCTGCCTTGAATGTGGTTGAATGCTTCTCTGACATTATTTCCGGAGTTTCATTTGGTTATTCCTCGGCAATAGCAAGGAAAAACTGCGAGACATATAAATAGCCACACTCACTCCAAGAATCTTTGAAATAAAACGAAAACAGCAAATTACTTAATTCTTGGGGTTTGTAGGATTGAAAAGTGATGCATAACGAGGTGCGAGGCACTGACTGTATCTCCCGGGGGGTGTACTCCCATATATTTCCTATATAGGTATGTTCCGCCCGATAGGGTATCATTTTCAGGGTCTCCTGTCTTAAACAGGGTATCAAATTTTACATTTTCGTGTCTTAAACAGGGTTATTTTCTCAAGATCCTCTCCTCTTCCCCTCCCCCCTCAACCACATTTTTTTTTGCACTCGCCATTTTTTCGCGCGTCCAGTCTTGAACAGGGTATCAAATTAGAGCACTTTGTCTTAGACAGGGTAGCAAAATTTCCGTTTTTGCGTCTTGAATAGGGTCAGGGTTTTATAGAGTCGGCGGAACACCCCTACCCAAATTCCTATTGAGTACCCCCCCCCCCCCCCCCGGGCTGTATCTTCGTTTTGGATTCGAAGAGCCAAAAAATCGTTGTTCATACGGCTAAGGATGACTTGAGAATTCTCTGATTAATATGTAAACTCGTACCAAAGCAGCGATAATACTAAATAGATGAAAAACCAATGATACGAAAAAAAAAAAAAAAAAACAGGACTACATAGAGTCTTTCCTCCATTGTGTGTTAGTTTAGCTGGCAAGAGCTCCTGAAGTTACAATAATGGCACAGAGAGCTTTACGAAGTATTTCTGCTGTTCGACTTGACTCTATTGTCAGTGAGTACACCCTATATAGCTCAATCCCGTTCAGAAGTAAACGCCATGTTTTCTGCCATCGATATTCTTGGATGTTCAAATAGAAGTGCAAACCAGTAAAAGGTGATGGTATTTGTTCATAATAGTCAGCAGTGTATATTAGCGATTTTTGTATCACCTAAAGCGGGTACGTACCGTACCTTAGTGAAACCTTCTTTCGCTACTCAGCTCCGCATGTGCATGACAGTCACCAAATCCTTCAACAAGACACTTTTTAACAAAAAAGCCACGGAGCTTTCAAATGCAAAGTAAGCTGCCAAGGTGATTGTAATTACTTGCATACGTCTATCAGTCAAATGCAAAATCTAATTCCTTAATTCCACGTTTTATTGAGTCTGCAGAAATCACCTGCAGTATGCGGTTGTCCAGTGAATGCCTGACTCTTCAGCACGCGGGCTAAAAACTGAGAGAATAAAAATCGTCTAACGTAGTATATGCGGTTTAAAATAATATTTCTCGACACCTGCAGCTCTGAATGCATGTGCATGATACACCAAATGCAACAAAGAAGGCCACTTGCAAATTATACCAATAGAATAACTTTCTCTGCTTTGATCAACCACCACTGAAGCTTACATGATGGATTATTTCGATGACAAGATTCAAGCTCCCTGCTGAGTTGCTTGTTTTGTGTCTGTGTAGTCACAAAAACGTTCCTAAGTATCTGTACGTTAATTAATTTCACATAGGTACTTCTACATATATACATATATACCACCGGAGGTTGGTTGTCTTTCGTTTGTGCGTGTGTGTTGTGTGTGTGAATGATATATCCAGTTGTACTGCAACCTGTTTTTTTAAACTAGTCTCTGACGGAACCCGGCGGAACAAACGTTTCAGTTTGGCTTTCAGGTGATAAAAAGGTGCAAGTTATTAAATTAAACTGAGTGAGCTGATTGACGCCGATAATGTTGAAAAAGAAATTGAAAAAGTACTGAAGTGTAAATAAGCACAGACAACATGCTAAAATTTGTCGGAACAGAGACCTAACACAATTTGAACAATAGATTCTCAGGTTTTATTAAATATCGACCCCCTATTGATGAGAGCATCGTATATATTTTTACAAGAGTGCAGCATAAGCTTTCATTTGTTAGCTTTTGTTGTTCGGTTGTGTTTAAATCATGATAAAGATAAATTCGATAAAAAGATGCTTTGATGCCAAAGATCAAAGAGGTCCAACATTTCATGTTTTGTGCGAGTACATTTCATTTCTGCTTGATCATCGGCCGAGCTCTGATATATAACTCCCTTGCACTAGTGATTATTGGGGTAAAATTTCCCTTCATGTTTCGAGAGAAGCCACACCTTTTAACACTACAGAACATAGAATTAAACATACTAATATAAATGATTTCTTGTGTGAAAATTTAGAGTGTACCCTGCGTTAAAAGCAAAATTCGGAATAAAGAAATATTTAAAAGAAGCACTTTCCCGGTTATCACTGAACGTGATTCTAACGTAAACATATTCACGCAACAGCACGAAGACGCTTAGCCACAAATTGACTAAATTCACTGTTTCAAAAGTTCTTTGCACGAACTAAAACTACAGCTCCTGACACAGTTCACATCTGTTCACAGTCCGCCTGAGTTCGCTTTGGCTGCTTTCCAGGACTTTACTAGTTTTAAAAACGAAATTATTCTCGAGAATGAATCATACTTTGGCCAGATTTTCAGTTTCTATGTGAAATACCAATTTTCTGCATCACTGCTGTTAGTTTGTATTTTCAAAGTCAAGATTTTTTCAAACCTGTTAATTTTGGAGAATAACCATTAGATGAGAATCAGTTTCCAGCTTTCGAAGAATGCATCGTGCAAATCTATTGCGTCTCAAATGCAGAGAATTACCCTAAAATCTGGTCACTGACATAACCATCCGTTATCTTTAAAAAGCTCTATAATAAATTATATAAAGAGAGACGTACACCGTAACTGAATTTGAAATTTTTGAACACGATAAAAATAAAAACTCAAACCGTTCTAAATTATTGATGATTTTCAACAAATGCAGTCGAAAGAAGACCATGACTTGTACAGTTCTTCGTTCGGTACTGGGCCAGTTTGTGTATAGAACTGATAATTCCAACCCGGCTCCATTTTCTCGCGCGAGAGATCTTCAGATAGTGAAATCAACCGTTTCCCTCAAGTATCTATAATAGTTAGATTAGGTTGAGGACATTTAAAAAGAAGATTTCCTGACCTGGTAGAAGTTAAACCACAAATCGTTTCGCAATTCCTGAGCTAGGATCACGTTTAAGCTTGATGCCAATGCATTTTTTAGTCAGTTGTCATTCTCCGTTTGAAATGGTAGCACAAAGAGAACGTTTGAACCTCTTCAGCGATGATTTCATTATCGGAAGCTTTCATATATAATTCATCTACTTCTGATAGAGCAGTGAAAATGTTTAATTAATTCAAACGGAATAATGGTAGCATGCGGCGAGGAGAGCAGATTTGGAATGGCATTGCATACAACCGCACCGCGTGAAGGATCAGAAAAAAGAAATTAATTCTTGAGCTAAAACAAGTGTGATGTCTACTGTCAGCGTTACCTACCTTGCTTAGAAAAATACAGCGTTTAAACAATGGACTGATTGAACATATTTTTAAAGACAAACTTTTCAATTGTAGCAATTTTTTGGCTCAGATAAACGACAAGGGCGGTCGCTCTGTCACGTCTACAATTAATTGTTGAAATTCTGTTTTCTCTTTTAAAATCATTTCGATGCCCAATGGCGCTACTTCATCCTTAGTTTTTGCGATACATTTATACCTAAGCTCTAATTGGCCCTCCTTTCCGAAATAATTCAAGACATTGGTGTCTCAGGGTACTCCTCAGAATTTTGGTTTTGTTGCATGTGCGCCGCACAGTTCTCAAAACCCTGGCCCTGATTCAGACCAACATTTTGTCGCCCAAACTTCCATCTTATCCCAGACCAAAAAAGCAAAATCTGTACCTAATCCGGACTAAAATGCTCAAAACAATAGTCTCTGGGGCGGCATAATCCCACATATATATGGCATACGCATGGGCGTACCCCCTAATCCCAGGGTATGGTAGCAAGCTTTTAGTGTTTTAAACAACATTTTCCAGTCGAGTTACTAACTACCACAGAGCTATTTTCTTGAGCACACTGGTTATTTTCCACCATTCTTTGAATAATTAAGGCTACCGCATATATCATCATAAAGTTGATCTCCCAGCGTGCCCACTGTTACAGCTATTAACTTTATTAGAATTATTTCTGTCCAAATTAAGCCTAACGATGCGAAATTGAAAATGAAAATAAAACATGAATCCTATGAAAGGGTTTGGACTAACATGCACACAATCTAGACGCAGACGTCTAATCCGTTTTTCTGATTATCGGGAACCTTCAGCATTAGATGATTCATGAAACTGAGAGACCACAAGACTAATATGAGCCATGCGACAATTTTCACAGTGCGAACTTAGCTTACGTCTACTGCATCCAACCTTCTTACGAAATGTAAAACTCTTTCAATACTATCTGACATAGAAAAGCAACACGCGACATTCGTTACTTAAAACAACACACGGTGAAACAAGCGCCAGAGAATGGAAAAGTTTTTGCATTTGCGTTTGCTTCAAAATTGTTACTTACCGTGTGAACCGGTCGCTTGTGCTTGCTTTACTTGTGTGAACCAATCTTTTGTGCTTGCTGTATTCGTGTGAACCAGCCTCGAACCTTCAACAGAGTATTCAAAGTGTGGACACAAAGCATAGTCGTCAAACACAGCGAAAGGCATGGCAACAAAACATTAAATTACGACTACAGAGTATACACAAACTATACCCCCTTCAATTAAATTTTCGTTTTGTATTTGCACGATTATCTCATCGTCGGCACATTCACCGCGACCCGCATGACAGTGACGAGCATAATGGACGTACAATTAGTTCCTGATGACGCATGGTAATTATTTTAATAAAACAGCCATTTCTCTGATGGTGTGCTCCACCTTCAGTATCGTCCTAATTAAATGCAGCTTTAGTGGCTTCTAGCAGTAAGATATACAGCCGTACTACACGCTAAAGTGTCCAATATAATGGAAGTTCCGTTCCAGATTATAGGGTCCCACGTTCGCGCTAGACTAGTTTCTCAGAAGTTGATTGGTAGAGACATTAAAACATATTTGTCGACGACAAAGTGCCGTTTGCAATGCGGGTGAAAATGTCGGCATTGTTTTCTTTAAGTTTCGCAAATGAAATCGGAGCCGAAAATGGGTAGAATTTTAGCAGCTGCACTTAAAACGCCAAACGACTGATTAGAAAAACTCACAATTCAGTGCAAGAACACCTTGTTGCCTTAAAGCTTCCGCCATGCAGCAAAAAACGTACCGATGAGAATGATTCTTTGAAGAGAGCTGAGATTGGACACTAGCCGATCCAGATTTAAGTCTCACTACCACGCAAGTTTTCACCTTTTTCTGGTGACATTGAACTGTACTATATAAACAAACTTTTTCGCGTTTTCGTTGAGATACAATTTCATAAAGAGTTCAACTGCATTCTACTTAGCCAAGGGAACACTGCCTAGCGCTGGAAACCACATGTATGTGTCTACTCAAAGAACGGCCACAATAAAACAATATTGGAACCATTACATCGTGCAACTTCATCATTGCATGCGAGATACTTTTTCCCAACGCCACTGGGTGCAAACTTCAATTAATATTCCACCTTGTGACAGGGTTGTGTTAAGTAATATGTCTAGTCATTCGGCACTGTACAAGAAAATGGTTCCTTACCTTAGTCTGTGGCAATGCCAGAACCAGCAGCAGTGTGGTGGTGTCAATGAAACCCGCGGTAGCTGAGAAACCGCACAACTCGTCGTGACGTATGGCGCTGTCTCTTGCGTGTGATGGCCGTCAGGGCCCAGTTTTTCAAAGCACGATTAGGCTAATCCTGGATAAGGTCTAAACTTTCTTGTCATTTATAGGCCTGAAAACGTGAAAGTTTCGTCCACAATGACTTTCTTGATAACGTTTTAAGCTGGAACAAGCTTACTAATCCATCTTCGAACAAAACTCTGCAGTTTATTGGGAGAGAGGTCGAGAGAAAGAATTTCGTTAATCCTGGATTAGCTAAATCGGCTTTCGAAAAGCCCAGATGGTTAAACATTACCGCGATAACCTGGCAACAAATCAATCCATTAAAGTTAGTATGCAAATAATCGCAGTGTCACAAAATAAGGTGAGCTGAAAAAATTTCTCTTCTCTGCGTTTTGGTTTTTGTTTCAGCAAACATGTTGCCTTGGCTGCAAGTAATCAATTGACTCACAGCTAAAATACTTCTGACTTTCACCGAGTTATACCTAAAGGTGTGTCTAGTAAAGTGAAAGCTCCAAAGTGAGTTCAGTAATAGCGATGTGTTTATGTTGTTGTTGCGATGTTTGTTCTTAACAAACGTAACTGATAGTACCCCTGCGAGCAGTTGGTTCTCTGGTTTTCGGGCAAAGAAAAAACCACTGCGCATAGGATACATTCAGAGGGTTACAACAAATTTGTACGGTCAAGTAAGTTTCAAACTCAAGACCTACCTGATAGATTAAAACTGATGCTGACCGACGATAAGCTTGGGAAGATAAAGGTCTCTGGAAAGTGGTTCTGTGGGTTGCACAACTAACACGTTTCATCAGTTTTTAGAATGACCTGCATGGTGTTTCCAAAATCACGTTTTTGTGAACCTCCAATCGCTGAGGTCCAAAAAATACTGGTAAAGTGATCGACGCCTCAAAATTAACGAGTTTTGAAATGGGTTATATTTGACGAAATGACACTTGAAAGAATTTCACATACAAATGAATGGTTCGGGTATTTAAAGCGCATGTTGTTTAAAGCACATTCCAAGTTCAATTTGGGACTAAACTGTTGGGCCCGGTTGCTTGAAGCTCGATTACACTAACCCAGAATTAATCAACATTTTCCTCTAAATCTCATGACCAAGAAACCGCAGTTTTTTAATCAACGACCAACTAGGAAGGTGTTCTATTCAAAACACAGCAAGAAATTCGTTTTGTTAGCGAAACCTTCTCATTTTAAGGTTTGAAATGTTAACTAAATTTCTATCTAAGTTCTTTTGGTGAGGAACAGATGCTGAATAGGAGAGGCTATTATGGAAATATCTGCAACAAACTTCTCTATCTTTATAATCACTATTTCTTGCTGGTCCGACATTGCATGATGCGGTTTAGCGGCTCCACCAGTCAGCATCAAGTATTTCAATCTTCAGGGCTTTGACATAATTACGGCATCGCTCGTATAGTTAAAAATTTGTATAAGTGCAACGGATGTTATGAGATTCAAGCTCAGCACGTATTATAGATGAGGTATACAGCAGTCAAGGTGAAGATCGTGGTCGCATTGAATTTCACCTACTTCCTTAATTTTCTCTATCTATTTCGTCTATCTTTTTTAAGGAAATGGAAGCAAACAAATTAGATACTCAAACAAAAGCTAGGGTGGCGCATGTGCAATGATGAGCGGCCTCAAAAGACACAAAACAACAAGAGGTAACGTTTGTTTCGTGCATGGGCGACAGAGATCTTTATCGTGCACGAAATAATAACGTAAAAGACATTGAATTAGTTCCAAAAGCAGCTGTTACTGTTGCGCAGCTGGGAGTGTCACGTGGCACGACTTTGTGTGTTCATTGGCTGTGCCCGAACTTGTATAAACTTGTGTCTGCAAGTTCATATTTAAGTTTGTATGCCTACATGCACTTGTTTGTACGTCTAAATAAAACAAAACAAAACAAAACAAAAACAAACTCACAATTGTCATGATACAATTTACTCGTATTACAATATACATAAAAATAATACACATACTGTCTCTAGTCTTGGCCCATTCTCGGGCGACTCCATAGGCTCGGTTGCATAAAACGGGACTGGTCGTTGAGTTTGCACCGCGGGAAACGACGCCACGACTTCAATGACAACGACTTCAAATTTCGTTTACATGGTTCGTGTTCAACGCTTTTAAACCTCGATACTAGCAACTTCAAAGTATAGGTTAGTTTAATATATGTCCTATAACATAAGTGGAATTTTACTCCTAGTTTATGGTAATAAACGCTGACCGTGTTGCCGTCAAGCGTGCGCCCGACTGGTAGGACGTCCGACTTTTATGCAACCGGGCCCAGGGCTCTTGCTCGGATACCCAGGGACACACCGTTGGACGAAAGAGGAGGGGGAGGAGAGAAAAGGAGGGAGGCAAAAAATAGCTTTCCCTCCCCCCACCCCCTCCCCACCAAACGATTCACCCCTGGGTAGCGAGGCTGACCCTGACTGGACTGTTATTCGAACCAACAAGATTGACGGGCGAGTAATTAATTTGATATCGACTATATAGCCAATCTTAAAATATGGCATTTATTTTTTATGAGTTTCAGGACCCTTAATTAGAATATTTTTGAGTGATGCTGATCTCGTGAATAAAGATTATTATGGTCTTCTGGTCTGGTTAACATACTAAGTTACAGTGATCAACTTCAATTTTCTCTTACCAGATATACCTCACACAGTATGGAGAATTTGGTATTTGATACCTTGTTTAAGACTGATTGAATGATGAATGTTCACTTTGTCACTCATACATTTGTTAGGAGAATTAGGAGTTAAAATGTTTACATTTTACAGCCACAAGGATAGTCACTGGTATGACGTCACTTTTTGAGTAAAGCGGGAGAGACTGGGAACGGCCGAAAAACCTCTGAATGGTTCATTAGGACATTACTTCAATAAATTTACATCTCTAATTTAAATCTTTAAATAACTATCACACTGATAATAACTGTTATACAGCTAATATTTTAGGATCACAGAAGGAATTACTCGGCCGCGTGACCAAAAATACCCAGAATCCACGTGTTTTATCTAAAGGCCGCGCTACCATTTACAACTTCTGTGCAATTCTTGCAACTTGTTTCAAAAGTAGAAGAGCGGTGTCCGCTGTCCTCAAAGTGCCTGGCAGTAAGACTCCCCCACCCCCACCCCCGCAAGAGTTGCACGGAATAGTTGCAACGTGCAGCCGAGCTCTAGCCGACTTTAATAATAGCATTCTATATTAATATTAATATAAACTATGTTCATATATTTTAAATATCGTTCACGATGAGTTATTGCAACTAACAGCATCATGCGAATCTGATCATCGCTACCCAAACCTAAACCCTTAACCAATTCTTTCTTTAAGGAACAATATTAATGAACTGTGTCGGTCTTCATTCATTTGATTTTGGCGTTTTCCTCTATAGCATAAAGCTGTGAGGTTTATCGGTTGTGAAATGAAGCCATTAAGCTCTCCACTATGCCACTGAAACCTTAACTTACAGGCTTCCCGACACGGCTACCGAAACAAACAATTGAAATTGCGATGTGCAGGGATCCTCGGCACACTGCATCCGGCGCAAAATGTCCAACGGAAATTAAAAAAACAAACAAACAAAAAAAAAAACGTTTCTAAAGGCACGCGGAGCGGTTTCCTTTGGGCCTATTCTGGAGGAACTGCATTCACGAGTTGATCGGTCAGATTTATCCGTTCGTCGCTCTGATTAGATCACTCAGTGTCAGAGTAAACCGACTCTCGCCAAGCGAGAGCTGAGCCGAGAATCCGACAACTGACCCGAGAAAAACCCGACAACTGATCCGAGCCTGACTCTGAGAAGAGCTATTAGAAGCACTTACTGAGCAGTTAGTGACCCGAGCACAACTCAAGAACTGACCCGAGGGCAACCCGAGAGCCCGACAACTGACCCGAACACAACGAGCTCCGATTCTGGAACATACCCAAAGGAAGGTGCGTACCTTATGACCTCACCTACAAATTTCTCTGTTAGGTTTACGTAACGTACCCTGTCGTTCCTCTGGAATAATACAACAATCAGGACAGTTCACCGTTATTTGGGTGCCGCGTCTTGCGTCACAAGTCCCAGCTGAACAGATGATGCTTCACTAGCATGTCACGCACCCCATCCTTCATCGGTTGCGTTACCTGCGCATAGCGTGACAGAAGGGAAGAGTATTTACTTCATATTCGATTTGTGACTGCATCTTGCACCGTTCATTCTTTCTGTTAGGTGATTGGAAATATGAACTTTTTTGACTAGATTTGGGGCCCGGTAACCCAAGCCCGTGATCACAAATATATAAAAGAGCCATGTCCAAAAATATGAACAGGTAATAAGCATTGACAGTATCGAGCCCGAGCGCTAATCATAGCGATGTAACTTACCTCCTGTACACAGCAGACGGCCATCAGGAAAGACAGAATGAAACAAACAAACAAACAAACAAACAACATGTCAGCAAAGGTACGACAATTTTCCCAAGAATTAAACTCTCAAGTCACTATTAAAAGGAGTCGCTTGGAGGTGAGGATTGAAGTTCACTTGAACCTGGGACAAATTAAACACGTAAAGCATGCTGGGAAAGTCTAACGTTTGGATCCGCAGCCTTGCAAAGCACCTTGGTCGAGGCAGATAGCCACGTGCATGTCATGAATAAAATACAAGGGTCTCACCTGGATCCGCTTGTGTACAGAAGAACTCTCTCCCACCTACAAAAACAAGTACGTGAACACTATTCAACCTCAACCTTGCAGTCCACTCGCAGCCAAAAGTACATTTTCGGAAATGGCCATCGAGAGTCTCTCGGAAGTCACATTCTGTGATATCTCGAATACTAGCGCGGGTGACTAAATATGAGTAACCAATGAGCAACCAAGTATGCACGATATCTCCAATACTAGCGCAGATAAAATAAAGTTCCAGGAATGGGCACACGATGGGGAGTGCTTTCAAATGAGAAATTTCGTTTTGGACTTTGCTGCTCCGTATAATGATCATGATCAATTGAGCGGAGAAAGATAACGAGGAGTGCAACGAGACGCAGCACACAGCGGACAGGGTAGCCTGCAGTGCAGGCGTATTTCAGTGGCTTTGAAGCGTGTTGTGCTAAAGCCGCCATGTTGGATTAGGGAAATCGTCCCGGTTCTCACCAACCAAGATGGCGGCCAGGTACGCTCCAGCGCCCGCCCACCAAAACTGCCTGCACTGTAGGCTACGGACAGGGCAGAACGAAAGAAGAAAGAAGACAAGGAGAAGAGAACGCGGGCAACCTGGCTCACCGTCTTACGTTCCGCCGTGAGTTCCCAGTCGATGTTAAGGTTGAAGGCGAATGGAGCGAGAGTCCTGCGACACAGACAGGAAAAGTTAATAAGAGCTCGTGAAAATTTAAGATCATGTGATGACCAGGAAAGACACAAAAAACGAAATGTTCACAGGGAGCGGTCAGACACAAAACAAAAATGTTCAAAAAAAGATTGCAAGGAAAAAAGGGGGAGATTCACCTGAGTTCACACTTGATTTGCACCCAGCCCGGACTCCGCAGAAAAGACCAAGGATGGTACCTGAGAATGAAACATCAGTAGCTCAGCTGTGTATACGACACACGCACGCAGGCTTCGCAAGCCTGAAAAGACAGACGTCTGTCAAGGCGCGCTCGATCCAAACTAAACACACTCAGTTTGGATCGAGCACGCGATTAAAGTCGTCCGTTTTCTCAGACTACGAAAGCACACATCCACTCACTCAATCACGCACAAACACGAACGCGAACAGTACACTCACACCGAACAAGTCTGGTCTGACCCAATGCACTTCTAAGGCCCTGTTTACATGGAAGGAGGGTGACCCTCCTACAAGGGTCAAAACATAGCTCCCCTTTACAAGCCAAGCGCTATCCCTAGGGCTACCTCACCAAGGGCAAAAATCTTGGCGGCAATTGTCAGACACCTGGCCCCTCTGGAGGGGTAGCCCTATCTCGAGCGTTTACATGGCCAAAAGTTGTCCCAAGAAGATAGGGTAACCCTCCTCCTAGGGTGACCCTACCCATCATGTAAACGGAACGAGGAATTTCAATAGAGGAGGGTATCCCTCCTTCCATGTAAACAGGGACTATTGTAAAAACAAGTTTCTTAAAAGCGCAACCTGTGGGGTTTCGTTCAATGGTAAACTAAACTAGAACCACACGAAACATCATTGATCAAGCTTCCCGCTCACCATTTGGCGACGACGTCTTCACAGGAACAGAGAGTTTCTAACCAAAGATGCAGGCACTGTTCACTGGAGAGGGAGAAAGGTTTAGTCAATAGCTTTATCAAAACCGAAACACACAGTAATCTGTTGAACTAAGAGAAGTACTTACTTGAGGCCGTGACAAACCAGAGATCGGAACTGCAACAGTGAACAAGAAAGTGTTAACCCTGTCATTCCTGAGTTCATAATACAAATTCTACTAACTATTCAAGAAGAAAATGTATGAGTGATGTAGTGAGAATTGATAGGCCAATAAGCTTTCATGTGAGCAAACTATTAGGTGGCAAATTCTCCCTACTGTACCATGAAATTGTGGTAAGAGATTTTTAATTGAGAAAGTTAAAGTCGATCGCTTTTCTGGAGTGAAAGGGTTAAACAGTGCAAGTGCTGGGATCAATCAAACATTTTCAAGTGCGTTTTAAGTCTGAACAATTTCTCTGCACGTTAAAACAAACTTTAATGAATCCAACATCACGGTCAAATACTGTTTATGAACTTCCTTAGCCTTAAAATAGAAATTCTCCCTCCCATTCATCAAAAGACAGTATTGGTGATATAAAGAGAAATCATAGTTGGATCAACTGCCTACTGTGCAGGTGATCAGATGCTAAATTCTCCACACCGTATTGCACGTTCCAGCTCTGATGTAGTAAGGAGAAAATGTATGTTGAGGGTTGTTGAGTGTGACCTACATACCTTGATGTCCATTTCGGCGTGTGAACAATCGTGACTCATGTTTACGGCTTGCACTGCCTATAAGAAACAAACAAACAACATGGTTACATCGAACGCAAGCCGCTTTAAACTTCATGAGCCCGGACCAAATTGACTCGCAAGTCGACCAAGTGTGCAAAGTCAGAACTTGCGTCCGGACAAGGGCGTCCGGATTTGTGATAGGCGGCCAAACGGACAACAAGTCCACCCATGAAAACCGTTTAATACCTATAACAAAAGCTGTTGCCACCAGCTTGCGTTGGCTTGGGTGAAAATTTGACTCGACTTGGCTGGATTGGCCAAACAATGAAAAACTTGGGTCAACTTGGTTGGAAATTTGAGCTTGATCAAAGTCAAGCCAAGTCTAGCCAAGTGGGTGGCTCAACGATACCCAAGTCGAACCCAAATCAAAAACTTGGGTTGAGTTGACTTGGTTTGTTTGGTCAAGGATTAAAATATATTTTGGCTTCTTTTACGTCTCCTTGAGAGCACTGCTGCAATCTTCAGTGCTATTGCTTCAGTTCACGTTCGCGAGACGCCTGCACACTCAAGGGTACTCGGGAAACTCACTCTATACAGGATCTCCTCGGGTGAAAGAACTTTTCCATCCTCGTCAAGTCTGTTAAAACAGCAGAAACAAAATACGATGCTCACTAATCAAACCTGTATGCTCTTGGTATAAGTTGGATGGGGGAAAGGGGGGAGGGGTGGGGTGGGGGTTGTTGACTGCTTGATACAAAGTCTCGTCCTACTCTGTTCATCTTCTCCTTCCCTCCTGCCTCCCAGCTACCATTTTCCCGCTTTCCTACTCTCCAGCTACACACTGCTCTTTTATTAACTCCAAGGCATGTGAGCAGTACACAGTATACCTGAACGTTTTACAGAGCACTAGTCTGGAGTACACGGACTGGAAATCTCTCTCCACTTCGCGTTGACTCGACTGTGGAGAAAACACAGGGCCACAGGGTGAAATGAAAACATTTTGAAAGCAATGCTGAGGGAAATAAAAAGTGCCTAATGTGAAGCTCTCAAAAAGTAATCAGAACTTCCAGACAAATATTGCACTCGATTACACACACACACACACACACACACACACACACACGCACACACACACACACACACACACACACACACGCACAAGCACGCAAACGCAAACGCACGCAATCGCACACAACTGCACGTACACACATACACGTACACGCGCACGTACACTTAAGGCCTGGTAAAACGAGGACACATTGTGGCGGCAACACTGCTAACGCATGCATGTTTCCCAAATGTTGCCCCGTTTTGGCACACACGAAACATTTGTTGCGGACACAAATGTTTGTCCGCACTGAACGCAACAATGTTGTCGCACGAAACATCCAAGGACACAATGTTGCCGCCACAACGCGTCCTCGTTTTGCCAGCCCATTACACCAATTCTCACCTCCTCAATGAAGAGCCACGGATGACATGCTCCACCCAAGATGGACGGCTTTCTCATTCCATGCTGGAAGATCGCCTTTAAAGCTGGACACAGCCTGGGAGTCAGAAGAACACAAGTCATGTATAACGTGCTTTAGTGTTGTGACAAATGGTCACAGGTCATAACAATCATCCAGTCCCATCAGGGCAGTACTGAAATTAGTCTGATGTCTTATGTTCGAAACGTCGGCTCAACACACTGCAGCATATCCACTTCAACCAGCTTACGTTGATAAAGTGTATAAAATAAACCTACCCCCCTCTAACAAGGTCTGTCACAGTCTCTGACACGGAGTCGTCTCCTGCTGTCGAATACTGAGGAAAAAACAAACAAACAAACAAAAGAATTTAGTATATTTACTTTCCTTACCGCACCAGGGCAACTTCAAATTATCAATATTGTGCCCTTTAATTTTACGAAAGCCTACCTCTTTGCTTCTTTCATCCAATATTTGCACAAACTTAGCAGGGAACCATCCTGGAGATGAAAACCATACATCAGACTCAAACATACATCAGTGGCTATCACAGATAACAAACTTGGCTACACAGCAAAATTAAGATTCCCGTTCGTTGTTGTTCTTATTTGAACAAAAGCAACTGGCGAATTCTCAAATCCAGGGGTTCAGGCCCCAGATTCAGGGTGTGGGGTCAAACTGTCCCATCCTACAAAACGAGTTGGGAAGAATGGACGCATTTCTCTCCAGGCTACCTTCGTAATAAATTGTCTGGGAGGAGGGACAGAAAGTAGCCGGTTGATCGGGGCCCTGTAAAAAGCCGCCGTGTACTGTAGCAGGTCTGCCTACCTCTCAAACCATTCAGCTCACCCACCCAGCAGTGTTCATCTTTTTGCGAGATAATCTGTTGGGAAACGAGACAAACATTAAAGTCGGCCATGGACGACACCGCTTAAATACGTTTTTGACGTCACTTCTGATTTTTGGTTTCACTTCCACGTACTCTTACCGTCACAATGTCATTTTTTCTGAAGCCCAGTTCGTCATCATCGTGTCGTTCAAAGTCTAACAGCGCCTTCGCTCTTCTTCTGCGATTTCTATTGAGAAGAGATTGAACACTAAATATCAGCAAACCAGAGTTGTCATGGTAGCCTCCTCAGTATTCTATGTACGCCACTGCCAAGAACCAAATTTGCCAGTCTCAAAATTTGACTCAACCTACTGTACAAAACATTCAACTCCTAAATCGTCAAATAAAACTAAGTTAACTTGACGGTGTCCTGAATGTAGCTGACAGTACATTCTGACAGCAACGTTCACAATTAATGTGTTTGTAAATTTAACTTGATCATAGGAATAAATTCATTTATTACACGACTTCACATTTTCGAGTGCAAATACGGGCCAAAACGAGTGCAAAGATGGGAGCGTATTGCACTCGTCAGGAACCAGATCAACTGGTTTATTAGCTTACGTGATCATTTTTCGCAAGCAAAGTTTACGAACGCGTCATTTTTTGTTCCATTTTGCGTGAGGCGAGAACGTTTGCCCTGCTTTGTTTGTCGTGTAATAAACAATTTATTACACAAAAAGTCGTGCAATACGGCTGTATTTTTACTCGTCAATTTTATTTATTCCCGCCTGAAGCAGGCTCGAAAAAATAAAACCGACTCGTAAAAATACTCCGCGGTATTGCACTCCTTCCCGTGTAATAACCTCTATAATATCCAAAGTACGCCCCACATGATTCAACATACCTGGCTACGTTGATGAACAACTCGTGATCTTTAGCATGGCTCTCGAAAGAGTAGTCCACGTCAAGACCCTGTAAACAAAGTCAAAACCAACGATAACAAATAAGTGAATGTGATCCAAAGTTCAAGTTGTGTTTTGACACCATCCACACATTTATTGTAAATATACAAGAAAAAACACTTGTCAGCTATCAACTTGGTGTTGACCCAAAGGCGAACTTGGAAAATTCTAATAATACGAGACGTGTAAAGAAGCACTGCACCGCATAAAATAATTCAACAACAACAACAACAACAACAACAACAACAACAACAACAACAACAACAACGGGTTTGATGCCAGGCCGTGATGACGTGTGCGCCGTGACCGCTGACCGCTCGCGGCGTAACTACAGTACTCACCTTCTTGGGGTCCACTGCGTCAAAGTGTCTGGCGATATGCAGAATGGCTTCTCTTAAGTCCGCGATAAGCTCTGCGGAGGTAACACGTTTAGTTTCACTTAATGAACAAGTCTTCCATTTGTGCACACTATCAAGTAGCTCAAATATTCTATTCTTTTTGCTCCTAGTTTAGTTCTTTCTTCTTTAACTAAAAATGCATGATCAGTGAGTGGACCTGACCCAAAAACGTCTTGGTATAAAACGCATTCGTACATTTCGCTGCAAGATTTACTTTAAAAGTGTTTTTCAAGTGTACTGTAGTGTGTGGCATTTTGCTTGCAGTGCGGATGCTACATAACACACGCTATGCGATTATCGGAATTCGTTCTTACCTGTTTGCTTGATGTTCTTGGCTTTTTGAACAGCGAGATCAGCTTTGCCTACAACAACATGACTATGTTAACTAAGTCACAGCTTCACTAAATATGGAAAATGTAAAACACAGTCGTCTCATTTTCATTCGCAGAAACTGATACAAACGATTGAAGCATCACAACTACAGGTGTATAGGCTCCTTTTTCCTTCTTCAAGCCGCCGTGTAATTTTCTTTTTATTATATTAGACACAAGTGTTTTACGAGAAATTGCACAAACAACCGTGAAAAAGCGGGAAATTATGCCAACGATATCCTCACTAGTGAGGATATGGAAAATACGCCACTCGGGTCCCGGATGTAGTTTCGTATGGATTTTACGCACGGTATATTTTCCAGTAAAACACTCGTGTCTATATAATAAAATAAAGTACGTTATTTATTTCTGAGCACAAGCATTCCACATTCTGTCTTCACGCACTATCTGGTCGCACTCACCGAATATCAAATTGAAAATCGATCTCTGGGGAGCCAAGGTTCTTTTGTTGACACGCTGGATAAATGAAGACAAACAGGAGAGAAGTAAGAGTTGAGTTTGGATGGCCAATGACAATCCGGCCTGTGGTCACATGATGGTTAAATACGTCATCACACACCTGTCGCGAGAGATGTTTCCCAGACTCCTTGTCGACTAGCACGCCAAGGTCCGCCATCAGGAAGGCCAGGTGCTTTTTTCTGTGAGCCTCCAGGATGACATCTGTTAAAGACCCTGATGCTTTCTGTGAGGCCTGAGGGATGAAAGTTGTAAGAGCACAAATTAATGTTTCGAACGAGAATAGGCAACCACCACCTACAGTATGCTTTGCTCAGGCTCCTACTAGCATGCAACAACTCGGCAACGCGATTTTGCCAAGACCTCAATCGAGGTACGAACTTTAGAACCCGCAGTGAAATGTTAATACAATTTTTCTTTCGCCAACCGTTCTTTCCAATCCTTTAACCCTTTCACCCCAACAGCGATCACCTTCAATTTTATCCTTGAATTCTCACCAAAGATATTCAATTACAGTATGGAAGAGTTAGCTCTAGAAAGCTTTCTCAGATGACAGCTGATTGGATTAATAATTCTCTCCACATCTCTCATATATTTTCTTCTTGAATGATTGAGAGAATCCACACTTTGAACTTGGGAGTGAAAGGGTTAAAATACCCCGAAAACTTTTTTTTTTCTAAACCCTATCCCTTTCTCATACCGGACTGATTTTTGGATCCACTGAGGACCATTTCCCACAAATTTACCCTCACCACTAAGTCGCACTGTTTTTTGTTTCGCTTGAGAGTTCTACAGTAGTGTGTTACCTTTATAAGCTCGTCTGCATCCGTTACATCTCCAGGAATGTCCGAGAGAGTGTTAAAGATCTGTGCAGAATTATCAAGCCCTAACAGATCGTCCTCCTACAAGTCGAATCTGAGAATTAGCTACGTGTACATGTTTAAGCTATTTTCATTTCGACACAAAAACTCGTGAATCTTTCACAATTTTTTTCTGGAGAAACACTGAATTTGAGAACTACTCTTCAACTCATAACATGAAATCAAGTTCTGACCATCGATATGTAACGTACAAATGATAGTATAACTACTTGCCTTCATCTTCAACATTCCTAACGTGACCCTGAACAACGTCACAGAACCTTCATAAAAGAAGATGTCCCACACCCGCAGCAGTATCTGTGGAGGAACGCGAGCTTTCTGTCACACACCTCAACATTAAGGTTTTAGGTTGGTTGCCCTTCGGACTGTAGATTGACTTCAAGCAATAGAAAGTTTTATAATTTCTGGTTGCCCGGCCCAGAATTTACCTGCCCAACCAAAAGTTTTGGTTGCCCCGGGCAAGCGGGCAACCGTTAATGTCGAGCGCTGCCACAACCTAATAAAGCCTCATTGATAACATCCTCGAACTGGTCACGTAAGTTGAAACCCCGTTAATACGGCCACCATCGGACATAAAAATCTGGCCGTGTTAACGGGGGTCAATTTTGTAGAGCCTGGTCTCTTTCAAATTATGTAATGTCAGGTACAATGAAGTCTGTGACTTAAGACTACCAAACTAAGATGAACCAAACTGTCTTTTACAGACAGGAACAAAGTTTCACAAATTCTTAAACGAAAGTGTCCTTGTTCACTTTCAACAGAGAGCAATTAACTTATGTAGACAGTTTGAAAAAATTGTTGAGCATTCACATTTCGTCGGAGTGGCCGTATGAACGGGGTAAATTCTATATAAAGGAAATGGCTTGTCGGGATTTCAAAAAAGTGGCCGTATAAACACGGTGGCCAGATTAACAAGTAAATGACTGGGCGTTTGTTAGGGACAAAGAAAGTGGCCGTAATAACGAGGTGGCCGTAAGGCCGGGTTCTATTGTACTTACTTTATGACGTTATGAGAAACTCATTTCAGAATATGAACTTACTTTCATGTGGACAACGCTGGCAAAAGCTGTTATGAACCAGTGCAAAGTGATGAGGGACAATTCTGAAAAAAACAAAGATACGCTGTGTGTGAGGATTTAGACCGACTGCAAATCAACATGATGACCTCTAAATTTACAAAAAAAACAAACAAACAAAAAAACAAACAAACAAAACAAAACAAAAACAAACAAACAAACAAACAAAACAAAAACAAAACAAAACAAAACAAAACAAAACACACACACACACACACACACTTTTGTCAAACAAAGTGAAAGTCAGTTTCAGAGCTGTAGACCAAATGGATAATAGAGTGGGTGACACGTCGTGAAAAACGTGAAAATAAAGTTGATTTGGGCTGTCCTACGTGTAGATGTACTACACTGCAAGTCAGGACTTAGATATGTAATACAGCAAACTCCCCCTCAACGGACATCCATGTAAGACGGACACCTATCTAGGGTGGACACCTGATAGGAGCGGTCCCTGCCGTTTCTTCGGTCATTTACTCTAACTGAACTCATTTTAGACGGACACTTCTCTAAAACGGACAGTTGGATATGGCCCGATGGTGTCCGTATCAGAAGGAGTTTACTGTACTTTAAAGCCACACTATGTACATGTTATTGTGAAGTAGCGTCAGTACTCACCTATATCATGCTCTTTGAGTTTCTCATCAACACGACCAAGGTAGCTGACGATGAGCTGTCTTAACACACGCTGATCAGCCTGAAAAACAAGGACATTGAATTAGAGTCTAGCGTATGTTTTAGACGACTGTTCGCAAGAGATTTGGGGTAATGTCTTGAACTTGTGAAAGCTGAGTTAGAAAAGTGCTCCAAAATTAATCAGTGCACAAGTTCTGCGTGAAATGCGACGTCTGAAACTATTTTACAATAAGCACTCGAGATCACAACTTACTGCTGTGTGACAGTGGTTCTAGTTTAAGTAGCATATAGAACTACTGTTAAGCTGGTCAGCCTAGCGAAAAGGGGGGAACAGTTTAAGATTACAGAGATGGTACCCCAGAACAGTGGCTCTAATTTGAAAGTTCAGGATAGCTCGTGACGATGACTCGCTTTGAAATACTAATATCAGCGATTGTACAAAGAGGTTATTACACGGGAAGGAGTGCAATACGGCGGAATATTTTTACGAGTCGGTTTTATTTTTTCGAGCCTGCTTCAGGCGAGAAAAAGTTAAACTGACGAGTAAGAATACAGCCGTATTGCAAGACTTTTCGTGTAATAAATTGTTTATTACACGACAAACGAAGCAGGACAAACGTTCTCGCCGCGCGCAAAATGGAACAAAAAAATGACGCGTTTGTAAACTTTGCTTGCGAAAAATGATCACGTAAGCTAATAAACCAGTTGATCTGGTTCCTGACGAGTGCAATACGCTCCCATCTTTGCACTCGTTTTGGCCCGTATTTGCACTCGAAAATGTGAAGTCGTGTAATAGAAAGAGGTTATAACATTTAAAAATATTCTAATACAAGTAGTAAGTAATATTGCTTACTGTACCTGCACCCCTATAAGTGTACTGGAGTAGTAGGACGGTGGAACTAGGTCCTCCACTATGGTGCACATCAACCAGAAAGTGTCTTCTTCTTCCACAAACAACACAAGAGAAGCCACAACCTGAAACACAAGCCACATCAAGCAATCTCTTAACAAACAGTGAAGCTAGAGTACATATAATACACTTCTATAGTACTTGTACTAGCGGCCTGGTTGCAGCTACATTACATTTGCAAACCTTTTTCCAAGAACAAAGGGTGGCTTTCGTGTCACGCGAGTTCTACATATACATGTAACTTATAGAGTGTTTCATCGTAAATTCTAAACCGCTTTTACTACTTTCTTTTAGTATGTTCTTTATGTTCGCGCAAAGTTTCATGTGTACAGTATGTATGTACCAGTTGCATTTCTTTGGAGGTACAGCATTTTGAAATTCAGTATGATTGCTCAGCTCAGCACTTTCTTCAAATGGAACAAAAAGCAATATTATCAATCTATCAATCGACTTTTATACAGTAAGCTTTGGATCCAAATTCTTAACGGTTTTTGAAGGAAGCAGTGATAATATTTGTTATATTTCTGGAACTTCGAACGTAGTGTTTCTTTTTGGCCGCCATGTTGGTGTACAGAAGCTGTAACACAAACATGGCGAATGCATACAAAGTTCTTTAATTTTCTAAACATTCTCTCCTCAATATCTTAATAATAAAGAACAGTCATGGTTCAATTTTTTGACAGGTTGTTTTCTTTGACCTACTCTACGATCTCCAATATTTGGTTTTGTTTTTCATGCAAGCAAAAATATTTTTTTACCATAGATGAAAACACCCTATAGCTCATTGAGTGCACTACTCAGGGGGCAAACTGATATCACTCAGTCAAATTCTCACCATTCCCATTCCCTGACAGTAACCAATGTCTGGGTAGAGCCAGGCCACAGCACGGAGGATTCTCCTGAGTCTTAACAGTCCAGTGCTTGACAGTGTAGAGAAGCAAGCGTTGTTGGGTAATGTTCGCATCAAGTCCTACAATGCAAGGGAAACACATGATGTTAACCCTTTTACTCTTAAGCTTAAAATTCAGATTCTCCCAACCTCTTAAGAAAAATATGCATAAGTGATATAGTGAGAATTGATGGTTTAATCAGATTTCATCTGAGCAATGTATCATAAGATAAGTTCTCCTTACTGTATGATATATTTCTAGTGTTTAACTTAAGGAGAAAATTGAAGTTGATCACTCTTGGGAGTGAAAGGGATTAAAAACCTACTGTACAATCCTGATCAAAAGTATGTGGGACACTCTGCAAAATTGCTATTTTTTCACCATCACTCCTTGTTCAACAGCAAAGGCAGCTGCCCCCTCCCCCTATACAATGTTGCTGAAAGGGAGTGCACTTTTGACCAGGATTGTAGTCCAGGTATTGAGGCAATTACTCTAGTTGATTGTTACCTTGAAGTGCTAAAATATTTGTGTGTGGAACAGTGACACATTCAACTCCACAACAGCCAATAAAATGAAAACAAAATCAGGGTTTGAATTCTCCCAACCTGCCCTGAACAAAATTTGTGAATAATATGAGAGTTGATTGTCTGAGAGATCACCTGTCATTTTCTCCACACTTTGTACTACATAATATATCAAAATAAGAAGATTGCCTCTGATCACTCTAAGACTTAGAGTATCAAAGTCTTACAACAACTCACCTTCTCAATTTGCTTGGCAGGCAGTGCATTGTCATCTGAACTGGCTCTGACAATTTGCTGTTAGAAAATATGACCAAAATGTCAAATGGAATTCCCAGATTGGTAGTTAAAACTTGTGCTGTATTGTACATTATGGGTCTTTTTGTTTTGTTTTTGTTTTTTGTTTTTTTTTGGGGGGGGGGGGGGGGTGGGGGGTGGAGGGGGAGGGGATGGATGGAAATGGGAGTGCGAGTGGGCCTTATACTTTAGAAGAGTACAAAGGTGGAGTCTGAAGGCTACAGGCTCAGGGTACATTAGGTACAGACTGTACATAAACATGTGCACCTTGTAAGTGAAATCACTGCTGATCTTCTTCTGAAGTGCTCCAGAAATCCTCATCCAGATCTGGATAGGCAACAAATCAATAATGAATCAATAAATATAAAATATATCTTGAATTCATATGAAGGTGATCAAACTGGGAGGCAAAAAAGAAAACTAGTAGAAAATAATTATAAAAGAATGACAAAAGAACAAATTTATAACAGCTATTGTACATGTACTGTACATATTTGAATTTGAGCAGGATGTTTGTCTACTGTTGGTAGGAATAGTTCACATCTTACTGGAGCTCTCATGCTGTGGGGTACTCCAGCATAAACCAACTCCCGTAACTTGTCTGAACGAGGGAAACTTGGGGAAACCTGCACAAACAACAAATATCACAACAGTGCTACTGTGAAGTATGGCCATCAAGTACATGATTACAGCCAAACATCCTAAACTGCTGGACCTGATCAGAGCATCTATTCTGCTATTAATTATGTACCTGCCAACTTTTTTTGAGTCAGAGGCATGAGATTTTTAACCTGGAAGTGCCAGGACTGTTTGAATTGGACAACTGGACCATCTATGAAGACGTCCAAAGTTTTCTGAAGGTGTTCCAAAGATTTCTGAAGTTTTGCTTGCCAAACACAACCTCTCCTCCAGTGGTTTTCCCTTAAAAAGTTTGAGAATTCGGGGAAAGTACTTTGTTGAAGGTCCATAAAGCTGATAAATTCTGGATTGGCATGGAAAGTCTTATATTAACAAGCCATGATCAACATCTATATACTGTACCTTGTCCCATGTCATGTCACCAACATCTTGGTTCTGGGTGAATTCCAAATATGCCGTCCATTTGAGCCGTAAACTTTCATCCTCACTTGTGACAAAGTTCCCTGGGTCTGGATCTTTGTACTCATGTTGCAAGTCTAGATAATGACAGACAAACCAACAATATTGATCAGCTTCATCTGAGATCTGAGATCTGATCCCTATACACTATTTAAACTTATTCCCCAATATCTGTGGATGTCCAAGCTGAGACTGTCTGTAATTTTCTCCATGTTATTGTAATGTACTTCAAACAGCTGACAGTGTGTCTTGGTGCTTATAACATAGAATTCCAAAAGTAATGCCCCCGGACCCCAAATAACACCTCCCTGAAAGTAACATTTATTTTTTACCCTTCTAGTAATGCCCATCCCCCCTCCTCCCCAAAAGCAGTGATCCCCCAAAAGCAGTGGCCCCTTCATTATAAATGTTACCATTCCACAACAATAAAATCTATTGTATAGTATTTAAATATATGTAACATTTCAAGTAAAGTGATAGGTAAAAATACAACTTGACAGTGAATTGAATAAGTAAAAAGTATGGTAGTCTATGAACATTTAGAGACATTATGAATTTTTACAGCTTGCTTTGTTTACAAAGACAGTGAATGGCCAGCATGTAATCTGAGTAACTTAGTAAAATGAGCTTTTCATATCATGTTATGTCTCCTCTTTGTGTAAGACGGCTGCTGAATTATAAATATTTTTTAATCATCCAAAAGTAACAGCTACCTAAAAGTAACAGCTACCCAAAAGTAGCAGCCCTTTTGGCCTGCTAAATCTGAAAGTAACGGCAAATTCTATGGTAGGGCTATCAAATCTGGATGACAATCACAGTCCTACAGTACCTCCATCAATCATGAATCCAAATTCATCATACTGGCCACCTGGCTGATTTCCTGAATCCTCTGTCTTTTAGTAAAAGAAAAGAGAGTACATTGTTGTATGTATGTTACTAAATATTGTCACTAAAGATAATAATGTCTCACTAATACCGGCTAATAATTTGTTGAATGGGTAATTGTGTGGCCATTAACAAGAGACAGAGCTGTCAGGGATTAATAAAACAAAATCAATATTTATTTAATATCATGCAGTAATAATAAATTATTAGTATACTCTGTTCATGATTCAAAGTCATGAAGTAATCTTAAGTCTAGTTACTTTCAAGTTAAAACAGTATTCTCTATTGCAATTTAGCCTCCACTGAAAAGCATTGAGTACAGTATGTCTGCAATTAATGCAGATCTTGACAGAGGTTTGGCCAACCAAACCTTTGGGATTTTACTATATAGTACCTGCTGAATTCTGGAGAGAATATCTTGAGGCCACATGCTTGGTGTCAGAGCAGAGAAAGGTCCCCCAATGGCAGGAACAAACGATCCCGTGACAGGGGTACCCCCTCCCATGACGGGAATAGCTGAATCATCCCACATTAGTGACGCCCCAGGCACTTCTTCTTCTTCTTCTTCATCACAGAGTGTTGGAGCTGAAAACAAAAGTATGTAAATATGCATTGTTCAAACAATTGAGGATGTTCAATGTACCTGTAGTAGATCTCACAAGTCTAATCTAGACAGTTTATGCAAGTGTAATAAATCTAGTGTTAAGAGAGCGCAGAGCCATACTACTCAACTTCATATCAGACTTTAATCAACAATTACGTGGCTGGGGAAGTACTTCACAATGTCATATGATGTTTATAATGATGGGCAAGTGATTGATCTCTATACAAGGGTACTGAAAAACTTGAATTATAGCTAAGTAACCTTAAACTTAAATTTTTTCTTCATTAGACTGTCATACCCAGCTAGTATAATTTATATGACATTAAATGATAGATCTTGGCACTTTTGGTGGTTTAAGCTAAATCCTCTGGGACAAATTATCAAGCTCAGGAGTGAATGAGTAAAAGGAAGTTCATGCAGGCACATTTAACTATTTCTAATTTAACAAGGGATTCAATGTGAACTTAAACAATTGTATTGAGTGATGTATACATAGTCAACTTTCACTGTGAAACATAGTAGTGTTCACATAAATATATGGCTTGGTCAAATGTGTGCCCTAGTTAATATGCAGGCTTAATATAAAACAACATATATTGGCAGTACAAGTACAGGTCACATATTCAATTTTCAACTAATGCTTAGTATCTGGGCAGGCTTTCTGCTTGTTGTTTTTGCTCCCATGCATATTTTTATTACCAATCATAAGTAAAACAACAGTTCAACCTATTTAAGCACAACATTCTTTGCATGACATCTGATATCAATAAAATGGTTTATCAGAACACAAAATATTTTATATTATATGATTTTTATAAATCAAGAATCTCAATTAAACTATAAAGTGAGGCATTAATATGAAAGTATAAAGTCCCAGAGACACATCTCAAACATCAAGTCACTAAAGTCATACTACATTTACTATTATATTATGATTATTTACATAAATCTACATGTAGAATTATAACTTAAAAAAATCTTTGTCTGTACTAGACTGACTAAAATCAAAGTTGTAGGCCCACTAGCCACAGCTATAATAACAAACTTGGACAAAATTATGCAAAATCACATACAGTGTTATCAAATAATTTTAAATGTTAAAATATATATATATAAATTTATGACATTCAAGACATAAAACACATTAAAGCATGTGGAGGGAGAGTTGTTTATCCAGTATTGTACTGCCTACACTTTTTTGCATTATTTTACCTTTTAACTTCTGGAGATACCCAGCATGGAATTGGTCAGGCTTGAATGTACACAGAACCCGTTTGGACAAAGGTACAACATATACTGACCCACCATTATTTCTTCCCCTCAATAACTTTTCTTTGTGCTCAAAATTGAAGTCTTCTACCACAAACTGCCTTGCATGTTACTGATTTACAACCAGAGATATTCAACACTCAGCTTCATTCAAGCAAGCCTCGTAGAACTGATCTGGCCCTTAAATATCCTACTAAAACACCCAGTGTTTTGCAAACACTACCGAGTAAAATAGCATTACTATAATCATGAAATATGTATGTTCCTTATACAGTGGTGTGTCCTTACCAGAGGCTGGCTTGTTTAAACAGAACATGACTGATGTGAGCAGCTGTTTACTACGACTTGAAGACTCATGCTTCTCGACGGCTAAGTATTTCATTTCTGCAAACCCTGGATCCTCATTTGCCAATATCCAGGCTGGCCAGTGTGGCCTCAAAGGAAGATGATCCTATCAATGAAGGATTGATGGCAAGAATAGTAAAAAAAATCCATCTTGGAATTAATGGAAGCCGGTGGAAATAATATGACAACACAATGCAGATCAAACCTACTGGCAATTTTCTGACATCGGTATCCATGGCTATTGAATAAATCAGTGAAGAATGTGATCCAGGTTTCCTTAATTAAAATAAATTCATGTTGATAAGACTTAAACGGTGGTCTACGGTTTGAACTCTGGTTTTTACCTTCTGATGATAAAGTCCTCAAGGTGATATTCATAATACATTCCTGATATAGTAAATGTGGGATATCTTGTGATCAATACCAACACAACTGATATTGTTGTTTTGGGTTGATAATTTTATGTAAAAATATGGAAATCGTCAGATGTTAGTGCAAAAAAACAACAATAGAAATGATTTACTGACATTTCCCTTCATTTTGTCATACTGTACTGTACATGTTGTAGGTTTTAAATTATCTGATTAAGGTGACATGTAATTTATTACGAACAATATATATTTTTTTACTGGATAATAATACATTGTATTAAAGCCGATATCATTTGATAATAATTTTACATCATGTGTCAATCATCTGACCATCCTCATGCAACCCAAAAAGAGCCAACATCAGGTGTTAACCCTTTCACCCCCAAGAGTAAACAACTTCAACTTTCTCTTTTCAGTCTCCCACCAGAGATATACCATAAAGCAGTGATGGAGATTGGCATTTGACACCTTGCTTAAATGACAGCTGATTAAAAAATCAATTCTCTTTTCATCACCCATACATTTTCTTATTTTATGGTCGGGAGAATTTCTATTTTGAGCTTGGCAGTTAAAGGGTTAATATACAATATAATTAAGGCCATGGACACTAAGTGTGGATGATGCTGAATTATGATATTTCTTAATGCTAATACTGCATTATACCTGACAGTTAAATATGGGAGCATTTTTTTCAAACTCTCATCAACATTTTGATGATCCAACAATAATCATTCTATTTCAGTCTCAACAAAGTACAACATTGATGTGCCTGTATGGTGCATGGAATGCACCATGTTAGAAGAATAAGGAAAATACAGAAATGTGTAAAATAATGTACCAACTAAAGACAGTACATATATAAAATATTTATTTATCACCCACACAAAGTGAGTTACCATGTACAGTATCATTGTTTGTGTTAAATTTGTCAAAGCTTTTACCTAGAACACAATTATTGTCCAATGTGTATATACACCTCACGTAGACACATTTTGAAAAAATATGACTGTGCATTTAAGTGTCTATTTTTATTTGAAAATCATGATTTCTGCAATATGTGAGCTGCATTTAGGTATTGTAGCTCCCAGTTTTTGCTAGGTGCTCCCAGAACATTAGTTTCATGAAGACATTATGATTATGAACTTTCCTTCCTGAACATTTCAGACAAGAAAGATTGAAATGCAATACTGCACCAACTTTATCATGACTGAGTGGCAATGCTGGTGGGTAATAAGCTCTGTTTTGCTGCTGATGGAATTGATCATGCAAGTAGTGCTGACAAGTTGTCTTTGACAATGGTTTTGTCACCAAATGACAAAATACTGACGGAAGAAAATCTATTGACTGCAGTATTATTCTCTCTGTTGAGTAGAAGTTTTGAGTTATTAATCAGCATACAAGTTCTAAAATACCTGAAACTGTTAAACATGCAAACCACAAGGCGGGAGTTTCTGACCCTAACAATTCAGTTTTTTAACACTTCACAGCAACTATAGAGTTCATACTTGGGTATGATTTATGAGAAAATTGGCTGTAAGTTCTATTGCATCCTGTATTTCTTATTTGGACTGGTTGAAGATCTGCTGTTTCAGGGCACAGTGGTCCCTTCTTCAAGTTAGTGATTTTTGCGATATTATACATACAGTAGGTCTATTATTGGCCAAATTTATACTAGGGATGCATTATCTGTCTGAGACGGATGATTTACCAAAGACGAATCATCAAAGACAAACCATCTGTCTGTAAGTGTAAATTCAGCTTTTGGACAATTCATGGTGCATAATCTTCCCATGCTTGATATAATCAACTGAATTATTCGTCAAAATTCATCTCCTGATTCATATCAGGAAGTATTATCTGTGTGCAAATAACTTGTCCAGATCGATAATTCATCTCTAGTATAATCGAGCCATTAACTAGGACCACTGCTAGTTGCTTACAAAAGATAACACCGTCTAGCTTAATATTCAGATCATGCACTTTGCTAGAACTGAACGTTTGACAATAGGCAAGCACGAAATGTTACTTTGTTCAGTGCCTGACATTGAGAGTGCTATGATCAGGGCTGCATGAATCTAGTGAGGATTGATCAAGCCTTTTGTAGCCCTGCCTATCAAGTGAATTGAATAGTGTATCTCATGTTTGGTTTATACATAATGATTCCCAATTATCTTTCTGGAGAACAAGTAATGAGTATTATACATCTTACCTTTTTGTATGTTACCGGTAAGCTTTTCATAAAAGGAGTACACACTTCTCCTTCCCCAACAACACATCTCATTAACAGTGTATTGTATACAGAAAAGCAGGAATATATTAACAGCATAAAACAGTTTGACTTCAGTTACACACAGGCTATGCATACATTATGCTAAGGAGCAAACCTTTTCACATGGTAATTAATTGTCACCTGATATATTATTAGCAACATGAATGGTTGTCATGTACTACACACAGAATTCTCAATGTTAGCTACAGTACACTAGGAAAACTGGATTATGAAAACTGGCAAGAAGAGTGCAAAGACAAATTCTCCCTTCTATTAAAAAATGTACACAGGGGTACAATGGGGTATCACAGATGTTTTTGACATTCATTTCTATTGGTCAAGTTGCCATTTGTTATCTAACTTGCTCAAATTTGAGGTAAAATTATACATTTTTTATCAACAATTAATAATAATATATTTTTAAATTTATTATATCGCATGTAGCGGTAAGAGCAGTCATACATGATTATGCATTTAGCAATTTGTTGTGCTGTTGTCAAAAACTGGTCTGAATGGTGGAACTGGTCTGAAAAAAACTGGTGAAACTGAATGGCAAGAGAAATGTTAAAATCGTTCTTATAATCAGCGTACATAACTTATTCCAGAAACATATCAGTCACAAAGTGCAAATACACAAACTTGTAAGTACATGTAACAAAGGCTTTACACAAAGTAATATCTACAAGAAAGTGTTTGTTTGCAAAAAAAAAACAAAAACAAAAAAAAAACAAAAACAAAACAAAACAAAACAAAACAAAACACAACAACCATAAAAGAGATCAAGTGTCAATTTGACACTTCCGTCCGGGGGATTCTGAGTAAACTACAGTGTATACACTTCCGCATCCTAAAAATACCACGAAATGCTCAACAGCGAAGTTGGGCTATCTTCGGTCAGTAGAGTTCGTAAATTGATAAGCTTCGATCAATGAATTTTCGAGGTCCATTTGAACAGAGTGTATTTTACGAGGAGGAAAGCACTAAGTGCAATCTTCCGGTCAATTTTCATACAGACGTCACAGAATATTCTAACGAACATCGACTATTTTACGATACAACAGACATGGCACAGGAGTACACTGTACAAGAAAACGTCGCAATCACAAGTAACTGGGCAACGGAAATATAATTGAAGCAATTTTTGTCTTGACTGATGGAAGAAACTCCGTGTACAAATATAAAAAGGAATAAATCTCAAGGCACTACAGGACATCTGAATAACTCAAAATTCTTTACAGAATCGGCTCATCCACTCACTGACTTGAGAAACAAAAGAACAAAGCACGAACAGTTGAGCTGGTATTCTAAAGCAAACGGAAACAAAACAACAAATTTACACCACAAGAGGGAAGTTCCCAAATTGCTTTGAATCTTAGTGCCAGAATCAAATAGTACGACCACACTTCTCAGCAAAACAACTTACGCTTGAAAGATTTGAGTTCGTGTCTTTTCTGTCATTTATAATTCATCTTCTTGATTCATTGTTCAGAAAGCAAAAACCAAAGGTAAGAAAATCTGCAAGGCGCTGTCTCCTCTCTTATGAATTTACCTTTAATTTTGAACCCACTGTATCCGTCTTTGTTGCTTGATCGACTTGTTCCAAATAAATGTTTCGCCATTTGTTTCTGAGCGGAGAAATCACAACATCAACACTGACACATTACTCGCGCATTTTCAAAATGGCGGCGAGTTTTCAAATACAGGCGTGACGTCGGGGACGTGGACCAATCAGCGTGCGCGATAGAAAATGGATCATGGTTTTTCACAAAAGTTCAATATTTGTTTTTGCAACCTCGTTCCCAGGGCCATCCGCAAAGTTCCGGCCTACGCTTGCCTACGCAATATTTCCCGAAGATACAAGTTTTCCTTAACGAAAACAGAAAACACTTCAAAACTGGCCATTTTTTGGCAATTTTTAAGCTCGCGTTCAGCACGAAGTGCTGAAAAGCGAAGCTTCATGCGATCCAGTCAACTGGAATGTGTCCCGGTGCTGTCAACAATGGATTCCAAATATGGAAGTCTAAACTCGTTTTCAGTCAATTTTTTGGTCTCTGAATCCAACTTAAATGCAGAAAGTAGGATCTTGAGGTAGAAACTGACAGTATTCTGCCCTTTGAATTTGAAAATAAGTTTCAATCTTGGAGAAATTAACGGTCAAAGTTGGAGTTAGTTAAGGTTAATCCCAGGCTCCTAGGGTTTTAAACCAAAATTTTTTTGGTCTGTGAATCCAACTTAAATGCAGAAAGTAGGATCTTGAGGTAGTAACTGATAGTAATCTGCCCTTTGAATTTGAAAATAAGTTTCAATCTTGGAGAAATTAACGGTCAAAGTTGGAGTTAGTTAAGGTTAGTCCCAGGCTCCTAGGGTTTTAAATCAAAATTTTTTTGGTCTGTGAATCCAACTTAAATGCAGAAAGTAGGATCTTGAGGTAGTAACTGATAGTAATCTGCCCTTTGAATTTGAAAATAAGCTTCAATCTTGGAGAAATTAACGGTCAAAGTTGGAGTTAGTTAAGGTTAGTCCCAGGCTCCTAGGGTTTTAAACCAAAATTTTTTTGGTCTGTGAATCCAACTTAAATGCAGAAAGTAGGATCTTGAGGTAATAACTGATAGTAATCTGCCCTTTGAATTTGAAAATAAGTTTCAATCTTGGAGAAATTAACGGTCAAAGTTGGAGTTAGTTAAGGTTAGTCCCAGGCTCCTAGGGTTTTAAATCAAAATTTTTTTGGTCTGTGAATCCAACTTAAATGCAGAAAGTAGGATCTTGAGGTAGTAACTGATAGTAATCTGCCCTTTGAATTTGAAAATAAGCTTCAATCTTCGAGAAATTAATGGTCAAAGTTGGAGTTAGTTAAGGTTAGTCCCAGGCTCCTAGGGTTTTAAACCAAAATTTTTTTGGTCTGTGAATCCAACTTAAATGCAGAAAGTAGGATCATGAGGTAATAACTGATAGTAATCTGCCCTTTGAATTTGAAAATAAGTTTCAATCTTGGAGAAATTAACGGTCGAAGTTGGAGTTAGTTAAGGTTAAGTCCCAGGCTCCTAGGTTTTAAACCAAAATTTTTTTGGTCTGTGAATCCAACTTAAATGCAGAAAGTAGGATCTTGAGGTAGTAACTGATAGTAATCTGCCCTTTGAATTTGAAAATAAGTTTCAATCTTGGAGAAATTAACGGTCAAAGTTGGAGTTAGTTAAGGTTAGTCCCAGGCTCCTAGGGTTTTAAACCAAAATTTTTTTGGTCTGTGAATCCAACTTAAATGCAGAAAGTAGGATCTTGAGGTAGTAACTGATAGTAATCTGCCCTTTGAATTTGAAAATAAGTTTCAATCTTGGAGAAATTAAAGGTCAAAGTTGGAGTTAGTTAGGGTTAGTCCCAGGCTGCTAGGGTTTTAAACCAAAATTTTTTTGGTCTGTGAATCCAACTTAAATGCAGAAAGTCTCTCGAGGTAGTAATTGATAGTATTCTGCCCTTTGAATTTGAAAATAAGTTTTAATCTTGGAGAAATTAACGGTCAAAGTTGGAGTTAGTTTAGTCCCTTGCTAGACTTGTCTTTCGGGCATGCGCGTAAGACATCGAGGAGGGTCTGGGTGCGAGATTGGCAACAACACCGCGGCAAAACGTCTGCACACGTGTTGGTGTTTTCAGTTCCGATGGACTTTCCCAGCAAGGAAAAAGCTGGTGGGAGGTGAAAATTCCGCAACATTAAAACGCATTTTGCAGCCGCAAACAATCAGCGTTAAAAAAACACAGGCATGAATTTGCAGGATCAGTAAAATGGTGGCAGCAATTTAAAAATACTGTAGGTTGGGGGGGAAGTCAAGCCTATAATTATCTGCCCCGACCCCTGCAAACAGAAAGGGGATGTCACTCGATATCCTCAGAGTACGAGTGTTTTGAAATGTTAAACAGAAACTAGCATCACAAGGCATCATTCACCATAACCAGCCACATGCATTCACTGCTTTATTATTCACCATCATTGGTATATAATAATAATAATAATAATAATAATAATAATAATAATAATAATAATAATAATAATAATAATAATAATAATAATAATAATAAGTTCATTTTTGTATATTTTTTAACCTGGAACAAGACTTCTTATAGACATGTAAATTGCCAACATTTGCAGGAATTTAGATACAATACAGCAATATTGCTGTCAATTTCACAAAATCTAGGTCGATAATTGAATTATATCTCAAAAATCTCTAAATGTAAAATTATCTAAAAACGTAAAACAAAGCAACAAGAATTATTCATCTAAATGATCATCAGCATAGAGCTGTTTTCAGATGACAGTACAAATAACCAAGTGATTGCTTACATTGGCTTTGCATTTGCTACGCTTTCCAAAAAAATGGTCAAAAACAAGTTCACTAAACAGCAACAATCTTGGTCAATAAAGAGCAAAAACATTGATTGCATTATTCTCCACACAAGAAAGCAATACTGTTTTCAGTCTTTTCACATTGCTGATTGGTTTCTTCTTCATCATAAGATAAGTAACAATATTATTCGCTGAAGTGGGGGTGAATAGCAGTGGATATTTACCGAGCCATTTCGGCGAGGTAAATATCCACCACTATTCACCGACACTGAAGTGAATAATTGTTTTAGTATATACCACACAAGTTTAATAGCAAACTCCCAAATAGCTTTTTTTTTCCGACAAAAGTGGACAAAAATTGGGTTCGTGCGCCATTTTGTTTTACCGGAAGCCGCCAGGAGGTGAATAGTACTTGATATTCCGAGATTGCGGAGCCAATCAGAGCGCGCGAAAAGCACAATTCACTTGTGTGGTATATACTAATTCTGATTAGTTGAAAAACATGGTTAAGCCTCTGTGATCGGTTGGGTACTTGCTTTGGTTTTGGTTTTTTGACAGTCATCAAAAAATTATTAAACAGCTGCATAACAATTTGCAATAAATAAACCTGCATTTGCTGATACTGTATGACATCCATGAATATATATTGATTGACTTGACTTGATAACTTGAGTTGGTAATCAGAAGTAGTTCTTATCTTCTGGTTGTTCAATTGACAGTGTAAATGCATTGTCTTTCCATTCTTGTACAAAGCTCCCTAAAAGGGGGATGACAGACATTGCATTAAGACACAAACATCAAATGTAAAAAAAAAAAAAATGCATTTTTGGCAAATGAAACTGAAACTAAACTTTCTCATGCTAACAGTTAACTTCTAAAGTTTTCCTTATTATGTTAGTGTACGTCAAACAACTCTTTGTACATAACATTATTACTCACATTAGCTATGTTGTTTATGCAGAAATAGTATACATTGCAACCAAATATCAAAATCTATGGCTATGATTTGCAAAATATCAAAGAATTGCCTCCCTCTTGGTTTTTGAATTATTTTTACAATATTTATAACTTTTTCCCATGTTTTTTTTATCTGTCTATTTGTTGCTTCTCTAATATATATAACTAACTGAACTGTACAGTTTATGCAAAAGTGAATATTACAAACTAACAAAGTCTAATTTACCTGGAAACATGATCACAGTGCACAGTATGACAATCCCAGCTAGTAGAATGCAGAGGGGTAAATATACACTTGTCCACACACTTCCAAGCTTGGCCCTATAATGTCCGACTTAAAATAGATGCCTTTTGTACTTGCTCTTCACCAAGAAGTACTGGAAGGTGAGCCAGCCTCGTTCCACCTCAAAAGCCCAGTGCAAATCCTGGGATCTGCCAATCAACAACAACAACAACAACAACAAACAAACAAGCAAAAAAAAAAAAAACAAACAAAACAAAAACAAAATACATTAACAGTAATAAAAACCTGAAGAACTCACTTAAACTTTCAAAAATGAGATTTGGGACATATGGACTGATCACTGAATATTAGCAATTTAATTTTTTTTTCTACCAGATGTGATCTTGTAGTTAATTTTGTTTCAACTATACATATCACCCACCTGATACAAAACTCCAGGAAAGTAGGAAGTCATTGCAGCCTTGTGCTCAGGAAATTACTGTTTGAAAAACTTTGAAGTCTGTGGAATAAAATAATGGACTAGTCAAGTAGGACATCACTGCAGCCTTGTCAAATAAATTATGCTAAGTAAACAACTGTTTAAAAACTCTGAAGTCTGTGGAATAACATAGTAGACTAAGTCAAGTGAATTTTTGTGAGGTACGTCTTGGTATATAACAAACTATGTACAACTTCAAAATTTGGCACATGAGATATTTTCATGATTAACATCACCCACCTGATACAAAACTCCAGGAAAGTAGGAAGTCACTGCAGCCTTGTGCTCAGGAAATTACTGCTTGAAAAACTCTGAAGGCTGTGGAATAAAATAATGGACTAGTCAAGTGGATTTTATGGACACACTGGTATTCAAACTATGTGGGGTACGTACAAAGACCTCAACAGAAATTTAACAGACCCATGGGTACCACCCTTCTCAGCATGCATTAACAATCTATCAAATCTATCAGAGATCCATTACAGTCCTCAGCAAACAGGCCTACCAACTCTGAAAGTGACTTAGTTCACAACTCAACCCCCCCCCCCTGATTTTTTCTTTTTTATTCACTGGGGGGAGGGGGTACTCCTCAAAATTTTGGGTGGGGGTGTGCCGCCTGGGACTGAAAACCCTTACCCTATTTCAGATCATAATTTGTAATTTTTGACCATATTTCAGACCAAAAAATGCAATTTTCAGCCCTATTTCAGACCAAAATTTGCAATTTTCATCCCTATTTCAGACCAAATAACAAGTCTCCAACCTATTCCAGACTAAAGGTTAAAATTGATACCCTATTTCAGACTAAAATGCTGAAAATGATACCCTTTGGGGTGACACATACCTATATGGGAGTATCACCTCCCCCCCCCCCCTCACCCTTGGGCCATGCCCAATATTCTGCCTGGCCCCGAAGCATGCTGAAGATGCAAATTTTGGGTGACGGTAGTTTGAAATTTAGACTTACCTTCCTTCCACAAGTTCCTTTCTTTACTTCAACCATCATCTGAAGGGCAAGGCCAACACAGCTTTCAACAGCGTCTCTGTTTAAATAGAAATTCTCCCTTTTGGGAACTTGTCCCTTATTTATTCATTCCTTCAATTTATTGAATTTAGTAATTCATTTATTCATTATATGAATAATTAATCAATTCATTTAATAAATTAATTTATTCATTATATGAATAATTAATCAATTCATTTAATCAATTCATTATATGAATAAATGAATAATTAAATAAATGCATGCATGAATGAATAAATCAATTCTGACTGGCCCAATGGAATTATGGGTGTATGGTAATTTGAAATTTGGATTTGAATAAATCAATTCATTCACTTATACATTATTTAATTATTCATTTTTTCTTTTGTTTATTTTATCGTTTATTCTTTTGTTCATTTCTTTACTTGTTATTCTTTATTCCTTTATTCATACATTAAAGAATAAAATAAATAAATAAAATAAATGAAATAAAATAAAATAAATAAATTTTAATCATCGGGTGTGTTGGGTTAGGTTATGGCGCCATGGTTAGGGTCAGCGTTACGGTTACTTAGGGTTATGGTTATGGGTTAGGAATGGGGCATCCTGTCGGGGGAGGGGGCCTGGGATGGTGGAAGTACACCAAGGGAGGTGACGGTTGCACAACCACGTTCACGGTCATCCCAGGCCCCCTCTCCCACCCCTCCCCTCAAATCCCATCCCTCCCAAATCACCTGTACAATCCAGTCCCTATCCACCTACCCTCCGACCAACAGCCAACCCCACTGAAGGAGGAAGAATGCAGATGAATATCAGCAAGGAGATAGACAGGAAGAGAGTCAAAACAGGGCCCTGAGGGGGCCGTGGGTGCATTGCCTCCCCTCTGATGAGTTGTAGGAGTAAGATGAGAAAGTTAGGGCTAGAATGGGGAGAATTGGCCAAAGCAGTGGTACGCATAACAACCCTCTCGATGAGTTAAATGGGTGGGAATCATCCCTCGGCGACGAGATCTTGGAGCTGCAAGTAGTCCATTTTAGAGGATGGCACCCTCCATCCGGAGTAAATGCAAATGCGACTTGGCGGCAGAGACCCCCCCATACAGAGGTGCCATCTACTGTTGTTGAGGTCTATGTTGCCTGTAAGCCGACCAGTCTCGAGTCACCTGCCCATTCTTCTCATTTTGAGGATTGAAATGCGTACCACTGCTTTGGCCAATTCTCCCCATTCTAGTCCTAACTCTCCCACCTAACTCCTACAACTCACCAGAGGGAAAACAATGCACCCACGGTCTCCTTAGAGTCCTGTTTCAAACCTCTTCCTGCCTATCCCTTTGCTAACATTCATCTGCACCCTTCTTCCTTCAGCAGAGTTGAATGATGGTCATCATCAGGTTGATGGAAGGCACACAATGATCATACAGGGGACGAGGGACTTGAGGGGACTTACAAGAAAAGAGAAAAATGGATGATAATAAGAGAGCCTGGAACAGCATGCTGGAGGAATGTCCACAACAGTCTGCAGGAAGTCAGCCTAGAAGAGTCTGTCCGCAACAGTCTGGAGGAAGTCAGCCTGGAACACTCTGCAGCAGCTGGCTCAGGAGAACATCTGACTATAGTAGGGAGAACAGGAAACATGAGGTAAGAAAACAGTGTAAAATAATAATATTGTAATGGAGGAAAATTGAGCATGGGTACTTACAAAAATAGTATATAATAGGGGATAATTACATTACATATTTTTTGCTGTCTATAATAAAGCACAACATCATTGATAGTGAAAAGATGCTAATTAGGTGACCTTAAACTTTTTATACACATCATGCTACAGTAATACTTAGAACCTACACATAAACAAGTTTACCAAATAGCTCATCTGAATTGGAAAACAGTTTCAATGGGGGGGCCACGGGGCACTCATTATAATTTTGGGTGGGGGTGTGCCACTTGGTCCTGAAAACCCTTACCCCATATTTCAGACCAAAATACCTGATTTTCTATACCCTATTTCCGACCTGACTCCAAAAATGTATACCCTATTTCAGACCTGACCCCAAAATGTATATCCTATTTCAAACCTTTGTTTAGAGATTTTTTGTTCTTTTGTAACGATTTTTGCCCTGTGTTTTCTTCCATTTGCTGTGCAATGTCCGCAGCGACATATTTCTGTTAAAATCATACCTATCCCAGATCAAAAAGACAAAATCGATACCCTATTTCAGACCAAAAAGACAAAATCGATACCCTATTTCAGATCAAAAAGGCAAAATCGATACCCTATTTCAGACTAAAGATGCTTGAAAACGATACCATTTGGGGCGGCACATACCTATATGGCTTTTTATGGGAGTTCCCCCCCCCCCCCCCCCCCCCGGGTACTGCGGCCTCGTTTTTGAAATACATTGTCCGTTTATTATGACTCAAAATAAATGTATTATAAAATGTAACTCTAAATGTAATGGTATGTTTGCTTTAATTCGTTTCTCAGATATACGTTTTATCTCGTCGTTCCGAAGGAAGGAACGGAAGTGAAAACACGGCAGAAGAAGAAGAAAAAAATAACATCTGTGACTAAGAGAACAAGAAAACAAGAAAACTGGGGGAAAAATATTTATAAAAGATTGAGGATACGAAGGGAAAAACGAAATGATGCAAACTACTGCTACAAAGCGACCATAAAACAGGGAAGTTGTGCCGCCAGAAAAGTATGTAAAAAGTATTGTGAAAGGCAAAAGGAAACAAAATATATGGGGAAAATAAGCTAGACCAATACATAGAAAAACTAAAAACGAAGGGACACGAGTGTGCGACAAGGTAGAAACGAAGGCCAAACAAATTAACACGAGGTGTGAGGTGGCAAATGCGTTTTGCATAAGTTACACGAGAAGGAAACTTGAGCGCACACATGGCCTAAGAAGGCGAGTTGGTTACGGGGAGAAACAACAAACAACAACGACAGAACCTAAAACTAACTTACCTGTGAAAGGGGGCTTCGTTTAGGCGTAGAGCCGGACCGGACGCTTTGGGCCGCTTCAGCCGACCTTCAGTTGCGAGCGAGGTGGATGTCCTAGTCGGGGGGAGTCCGGAGAGCAGAGGCGTTTGGGACTCTGGAGGTTTCTTTTCTGCTGGAAATCATTCCGAACTTGGGGAACCTTGAAAAACTTGTGAAGCAACAGCGAACCCCCGCTCTTCCATCCAAGATGGACGTTTCTTCAGCGAAGTCGTGAAAATTCCCGCCAATCATTACCCATGATGCCGTGTTCGGCCTCGTCAGGAGAACGAGGCGACACTCGCTGATGTTGTAGTTGTACCCAGTCTTCCAAATGCCTGAGGTTGCTGGTCCCCATTCTCCCAATGCCGTAACTTAGTTGTACCCAGTCCCCCAGATGCCTGAGGTTGTTTTTGTTTCTTAGTGGCAGAAATCTCTGTCTCACACCAGAGCTTATCAAAGTAAACAGAATAATACATGGACGCTTGGAGATATGAAATTGATCTTCTTGTATTGAGATGAACACTCAAAGATAAATTCATATCTCTGCATGCCCATGTATTACTCTTGATATCTCATTGCACACTTTTCCACCATACCTGTGTAAACATTTTTGTCAACTCTCAAACAATTTCTGCTGCCTCCTGAGTAATAAGCTTCCACGACAACCTAAGAAAATAAAGTAAATTGTTTGCACTCAGTTAGAGAATAATTATGTGAAATAACTACCAGCCATAATTATTTAATACCTTGGCCTTTCACTATAATTAAATGATGACACAGTATCACATTCAAGTTTTTGTAAAATACATGTCAGACTTTTTATCTGACAGACACAGACCTTTAGAATTTTATGATGCTGTACACAGCCAGAAAATACTTCTGTTACAAACAACTCATCGCTCTCACCGAGATCCTGCAAACCAATTAAAATTAGAGATAATTTTAATAATTGAGACATCCTTTTACGGCCATGTCACACAAAGCAATTTTCCCTGCAACTTGTCTTGCAAAGCTGACGACAGCATTGCAAAGAGACAAGTTGCAAAGTACACGTCACACGGTGCAACAAAACCACACATTCTTGCAAAAAGTAGAGACTGCTCAACTTTTCCTGCAGCTAATCTCACAATTTTATGTTGCATTGCAAGTTATATATTTTTATATAGAGGTGACGAGTCGGGGCGTGAAACCCAATTGGTAACACGCCCCGAGCATTTTTATTCTATATATTTTTATATAGAGGCGACGAGTCGGGGCGTGAAACCCAATTGGTAACACGCCCCGAGTGTTTTTATTCTATAAAATTTTTGTTCTGTGTTTATTTTATACAGAATAAAGTTTCACGCCCCGCGAAATTTTAACTACAGAATAAAGTTGTTCACATAGTTTGTGTTTATCTGATTGCCCTTTCAGTGCAACTCCAGAAGGTCTCCTTCCGGTTCAAAGATTTGGACTCGGTGAAGAATTTTAAATTCTCCCATTTCGAGCGTCTAAGTTTTATAATTTTCACCCTCTACCGCCTCGTAAATGAGGGTTTTCAAAACTGAGACTAAATCGAATACGCGGTTCAGCAAAAGTGGAAGCCTGCAGAAATGGATGCGACCTTCCACATACCTAAAATTGAGCAATTTTTACGATGTGGCCTTGAGCCAGTTCTATTAAATACCCACTCCCACAAAAGCACTTTTTACAAATTCGCGAGCTTACAGCTGCCTTGCTGCTTTGATTTTCTATGTGAAGAGGTAGAAAAAAGATATTTTAACTATGCAATAATTTTACAAAAGAAATCAATGAAATCTAAAAATGGCCTACAGTATCAAAGATCAATTCCTTCTCGGGTGACATAGTTACTGAAATATAACACAGTAAAATGCTTTTTTCCTTCAGTACATTAGTACTGTTTTGTGGTTTTTCCATTTCATTGAATAAAATTTTATTGCTGACATGACTTCTGATAAAGCTGACTTAAGGGAGACATTCATGATGGAGTGCTCCTGTACACAACAACACACCACCAAAAAGATCAAAATTAGTAATAAATTAGACCAATATTATTATTCAGAGTCCTATCCCAAAGATCTGAAAATTGTGATTTCTATAAGCAGATTTGTCAAATGAGCAACTGCACGTTCACTCACCGTACAAAAATTTACACCTGCCCCTCCTCCATAATGAACAAAGCAAAGTAGACTGCTTTATCAAGTTAAGTTTGGGGCTAAGTTACAGCGGGCTCGTTCTAGCAGCTCTCCACTGTGTTCTTTATGCTGTATATAAAAATGTTTACTGCAAGATTGCCCATTGCCATGGATACCATACTAAGGAGAATTTACAATAAAATTAACACAATCAAACTATGTTGACATAATTTTCTCACAGAATTTAACAGATTCCAATGCAGTATGTGCATGGTTTTGACAGTTTTTCACCAGACCTCCAATCTATGTCAGCATTTAACGTCTTTTTGGTCCCAGTTTTTTATATGATTTTTTTATCAAGTTCAGCATGAATCTGAAGGTATGTTGGGAAGGCTTTTTTAAAAAGAAAAGCATATCCCAAAATAATAGTGATAACAAGGGAGTGCACATGAATCTTATTATTTTCTTCAGACCCAAACCTGTGTATATATATTTTTGAACCAGTAATGCTCATAAACTGTCTGAGGTCAAAATGTATCAGAGAAAGTGAATATAATGTACAGCATTGTTAGCTCAGTGGATGTTCTTTCTCTGTAGGAGTGACTTCTGTTTTAGTTTCTTTTAAGGGTTCCTGTTCTTGAGAATGTCTCATTTTCAATAAATCCCAGCGGTCTGCTTCACTTGGGTCTTCATTTCTGATGAAAGCAAAGTACATAATAAAAGCCAGAGCTCCAAAGCCAAGGTAAAAGGGGGATGATGAGTCTGACTTCTGAGCTCCTAAAGTGTCATCCAGGGTTTGACATTTCGCTTTGGATGTTGAAAACCTGATGGGTTCGTCCCTTTTTTCCTTTGGGGTGTTGGGTTCCTCTGAGGAACTAGAGCTGTATCTCCTGTCTACACTTGTGATCCTGTAAAAAGAATGTACACGCAAGTACAGTATGTAAGAATGTACATCTTTTTTATTACTACTGCATCAAATACCCACCCCACCCCACCTAGAAAGGCTGGTGACAGCCGAATCTTCTTCATAGAATCAACAACGACATTCTCTTGTTCCTCACTTTAAAAACTAAACACGCTATCAACAAGAGGCTAAGAGACAAACGCAGCAGATGCTAATGCAGTTTAACACATGAAAGGCCCGATTGAAGGACGCATTAAATACGTTCAAATTGCTTGATCTGACAATAAATATCTTCTGTTATTAATCGAACCACGTACAAATTTCCTTCTTACCAGTGCCGTGTACTTGCTGCAAACTTAGAGTTTGAAAAAACCGATCGGTTCGTTCTCAACACGGATTTAAAGTAGGGACATCGAGCACAGCTCCACACGGCCGCCATGTTGTGCATAATGGGACTTAATAATGTACGGTATATGAAGTACCTTTAGGAAAATGCCGTTGACCGAATGAGTGCAGGCTCAATCAAGAAACCGGACCGGACCCCGGACCACGAGTTGCGCAAAATCAGTAATAGTACTTGACACAATGCATTGTGGGAAGCTACTGGAACTTCCTTTTATTATAAAAGAAAGTAAACAAGAGGCAAAACCACAAGACAAATCAAAACAAAGTAAAATCATGCAGGTTAGCATGCAACGTCAACTTCACTCAGTCTACTAGTAGCACAAACAACTTTTCGACGCATTCCTGTCATAGACAAAATCAGCAATTCTAGTCTAAAGCAAATAACAAAAATGAAAACAAAAATAAACAAAAATCTTTGTGGCTCAGCATGCATCAGTTCCTAAATCAGACTTCGGCGTACACATCTGCGCATGTTTTCCCGTCATTATTATCATCGGTGTGGTCCTTCAGGTCTTCGCCATACCATAAACGCAGCTTTGTAGAATAGTTCACCCATATATTTACGTTGTTGAACAGCAGAGTCCAGGAACTGGAAGTGTGACCAGAAAGGGAATACCAGCCACGACTGTCGACGCGGCCGCGAGGCGCCAAAACGCGGTAGGAATCGCTGCGGGTTAACACCGCACCGATGTAGTGGCGATTGTTCGCCCAACATCCCCATTTGCTGTAATGGTGGCCGTTGCATGAAACGCTTCCCGAGCGATAAACCAACCGAATTGACCGCACGAAGCCTTTATGGTTGCACGTGAAAAGACCGTACTCTTCCCCACTGGCTTTAAAGCACACGGGTTCTCCGCATTTGTTCAGTGGCACCCACCGAGCTTCAGAGGAATCCAGAAAGGAGGACGCCAGAAAGACGACCACGATCAACAGGAACTTTGTTACTTCCATGTCAAGTTAACTCGTCAGATCTGATGAGCACGAAGAAAAATTAGGTATCTGCTCACAGGCCACAAAGTAAAAAAATGAAGCGATAAAGAAGTCAGGAACAAAAAGTATACACGATTCATTTCAAAGGAATATTTGCGTCGATATAAAGCAGAAGACACTTCCCGAGTTAAGGCATTGTATAAAGATCTAAGAAATTGATTGAAAAGTTTTCCCTGGTCTGGTGTTACTGTGAATAAAGTACCTTTAAATATCCTGCAAAATTTCGAACTCCGAGACTTTTAGTGCAAGGCACTAAGTGGTACACAGTTGCTGTTTCCGTGGTCAGCGGCAACCGATAAAGTGACAAACAAGTAAAGCCACGGGAGCCTGATCTCATGATCGATTGGTATAAGTTACAGTTGCAGTTTGAATTAGTCAGTTTAAAATGGTTCAACACAGAGGCAAAGACAACTAAGTTCCGCACAAAGTAAGTAAACTACTATGATCAAGCCATGAGTATTCCATGGACTCAAACACTTTGCTTTCCATTGTTTAAATCGATCAATTAAAGTAGTGTACATTAATCTTAATTTCATATGGAATAAAAGCGTCCAGAGATTCACGAGACATTTAGTTCAAGACATTCCCGAGTCCTCATTTCTGACGGCCCAGTTGCAGTCTGCACAATGCTGGTCTAAACGGTGCTGAGTTGTTGACTAAACCCAGTGACCATTTTATGCGTAGTGCATTGCGCGTCGTAATGCTTGAAGGAAACATCTTTAGATTTTTAGGTGCTTGAAGCAGCAAAGGATGTAGATACTACAAGTAAAGTTCAACCTTCCTAATATAGTCGTGTAGCAGTTTGCTTAACGCTAAAGAATAATCATGCCTCTGACGCCATCAAAACCTGATCCTATTCAAGAGACGAATCAGTGAAACCTATAATACCCTACCTAAAGACTATTCACTTCAATTTGTGACCCTATTCAAGACGTAAATTACGCGGACAGTATGGCTTTTATGTCGAATTAATTTTTTTTTTTATATTTTACAGTGAAGCGATGGGTATACTAACGTACGAAAACAATCCCGTTCCAGACGCCACGTCCCGGAAGCCGGGAGATCATGACCCTGCTCAAGATATCAGACCATAAAATGATATATCCTAAGACAGAGGACACTGAAAATTATAACATGCTAAGCAACACACCCCCGTATAGCAAATATGAGGAAGTAAGCACTTCCTAGTTCCGCCTCAATACGGCAACCTCTTTCTGAATTTCTTAAATCCCCCCCCCCCCCCTTACATTTGCACAATGTAAACAGGCTTATGTAGTCCGTTATAACGTTGCAAACCCCAAAACATCAAACCAGCTGCGAATAAGAAAATTGTCAATCAATTTCCAAAGGGAAAAGCTTTTCTCAAATCAGGCACGGATTGATGTGTAGTCTCAATCAGTTTGCTAGCGACAGTTTTCGATTCACAGACCCATATATAGGGTCTTAACTTTTTAAAACACGCAATCTATACACCATATGGCTGTGTATTTAGTACCACGTTTATGTTATCGGCTTGTCTTTCTGATCTACAATCTTCTGCAGTGGGATCCTGTCACGGCGTAGTCTTGCATTTCTTTTATAAGCTCACTCGAATATTCAGTTGAATTTGCATGGGTCTGTATATGGTCAGTGAGTCCATGGAGATGAAGATTAGTTCAATCAAGTTGACCGAGGCATAAAGTACTCTAAATACCATCAGCTGAGAATGATCAACTCTTCACTTGACTTTGAAGACGAAATCCGCTCAGATGGTCGAAACACCAGTTACCAACAACATTCCTTCTGAAGACTATACTCTTACCCGGAAAATACGGAAAATACTCCTTTTGGGCACAAAAATACACTCGCATGAAAGGTTTATATAGCAGTAAACACAAGTTTAGCCCAGCAGCCCAAAATCCCAGAAGCGCATCCGCTGACATCACAGCTTGCAAGCCGCTATTGACGCGCCATTAAAGGCCGATTTTCACTAGTGAAGTAAGCGGAGACGGAGAAGGAGACGGAGACGTAAGACACTTGCGCGCGTGTGAAAATTAGCGAACGGAGACGGAAGCGGAGAAGGAAGCGGTAAAGGAAGGAGAACGGAAGGTTTTATTTTTCTTGCGTCTCCGTCTCCGCTTACTTCGGTTACGTTCACCTCTGTTCGCTAATTTTCACACGCGCAAGTGTCTCACGTCTCCGTCTCCTTCTCCGTCTCCGCTTACTTCACTAGTGAAAATCGGCCTTAAATATAAACTCTGAGCGCAAAACTCGGATATTAAATGATTATGGGATGTGAAGGAAGCTAAAGCATGGTTATTATCAGCCGCCGTTGCAATTGTTCGTAATAGAAGAAGCGACGATAGAAAGGTGCATCCATATGGATGAAGGGCCTGGTGTCTCGGAGGCTATATAGCTGATTGGATACATATTACTAACAAGTTAGGCTGACACCACTATCGCACTCTTCTGGGCAAGGGATAATTCACCACGGCTTGGGGGCCGGATTATCTCTCCCCGTTCGGTCTGGAAGTTTCGCGGGTGTTGGCGAGTTGCTCCTCGATCTGGCTTGGGGGCCGGGCAGCTCTCCCCCGACCCACCGGTGTGTTGTCATCGGGCCGGGTTAAATACTCGGTTTTTTAATTTTTCTTTTTTCTTTTTAAAGTTTCACTGTTTCTTTTGCGACATATATCATAAGTTTATAATCCAATCCATAACTGATGAATATTGCCAGAAAAATCTTTGTACGTGGTGGTAAAAAGATTTGTCAACAACAGCCATTTAGGAGAAGAAAGCTATAGGCTTTTTCATTTGTCGGATATTGCCTATTATGTTTTGGCCTAATGTCAGACTCGCATGAAATATTCAAGAAGGCTCTCTAACGCTATGACAAAAATGTCTGTGTGCAATCTTCGACATTTTAGACAACCGACCATACGAGCAGATCATCGAGCAACAGTTAACATGTTCTAAATAGAAGAGCTTCAACCCAATTGCGTTCTTTTCTTGCTATATTTCCATAAATCCTAATCTTTCTAATCAAATCCATAACTCAATGTACAGACCTATGCTTGTCAATTCTTCTTAATAAATTTCAGGCCAAACCGATTAATATTAACAGAGAAATTCTTCCTGCGCTCTGGTAAAAAGAATTGTCAACGCGGCCATTAAAAAAAAAAAGAAAATAAAAAAAAGAGCTATGGTAGACTGTGCATTTTTTTTTTGCGGAAAATACTCCTTTTGTGCAAAAGAATAGACTCGCATGAAACGTTTATATAGCAGTAAACACAAGTTCAGCCCATCAGCCCAAAATCCCAGAAGCGCATGCGCTGACATCACAGCTTGCATGCCGCTATTGACGCGCCATTAAATATAAACTCTGAGCGCAAAACTCGGATATTAAATGATTATGGGATGTGAAGGAAGCTAAAGCATGGTTATTATCAGCCGTCGTTGCAATTATTCGTAATAGAAGAAGCGACGATAGAAAGGTACATCACATATGGATGAAGGGCCTGGTGTCTCGGAGGCTATATAGCTGATTGAATACATATTACTAACAAGTTAGGCTGACACCACTATCGCACTCTTCTGGGCAAGGGATAATTCATCACGGCTTGGGGCCGGATTATCTCTCCCCGTTCGGTCTGGAAGTTTCGCGGGTGTTGGCGAGTTGCTCCTCGATCTGGCTTGGGGGCCGGGCAGCTCTCCCCCGACCCACCGGTGTGTTGTCATCGGGCCGGGTTAAATACTCGGTTTTTTAATTTTTCTTTTTTCTTTTTAAAGTTTCACTGTTTCTTTTGCGACATATATCATACGTTTATAATCCAATCCATAACTGATGAATATTTGCAGAGAAATCTTTGTACGTGGTGGTAAAAAGATTTGTCAACAACAGCCATTTAGGAGAAGAAAGTTATAGGCTTTTTCATTTGTCGGATATTGCCCATTACGTTTTGGCCTAATGTCAGACTCGCATGAAATATTCAAGAAGGCTCTCTAACGCTACGACAAAAATGTCTGTGTGCAATCTTCGACATTTTAGACAACCTACCATACGAGCAGATCATCGAGCAACAGTTAACATGTTCTAAATAGAAGAGCTTCAACCCAATTGCGTTCTTTTCTTGCTATATCTCCATATATCCTAATCTTTCTAATCAAATACATAACTCAATGTACAGACCTATGCTTGTCAATTCTTCTTAATAAATTTCAGGCCAAACCGATTAATATTAGCAGAGAAATTCTTGCTGCGCTCTGGTAAAAAGAATTGTCAACGCGGCCATTAAAAAAAAAAAAGAAAAAAAAAAAGAGCTATGGTAGCCTGTGCATTTTTTTTGCGGAAAATACTTCTTTTGGGCACAAAAATAGACTCGCATGAAACGTTTATATAGCAGTAAACACAAGTTCAGCCCATCAGCCCAAAATCCCAGAAGCGCATGCGCTGACATCACAGCTTGCATGCCGCTATTGACGCGCCATTAAATATAAACTCTGAGCGCAAAACTCGGATATTAAATGATTATGGGATGTGAAGGAAGCTAAAGCATGGTTATTATCAGCCGCCGTTGCAATTGTTCGTAATAGAAGAAGCGACGATAGAAAGGTACATCCCATATGGATGAAGGGCCTGGTGTCTCGGAGGCTATATAGCTGATTGGATACATATTACTAACAAGTTAGGCTGACACCACTATCGCACTCTTCTGGGCAAGGGATAATTCACCACGGCTTGGGGGCCGGATTATCTCTCCCCGTTCGGTCTGGAAGTTTCGCGGGTGTTGGCGAGTTGCTCCTCGATCTGGCTTGGGGGCCGGGCAGCTCTCCCCCGACCCACCGGTGTGTTGTCATCGGGCCGTGTTAAATACTCGGTTTTTAATTTTTCTTTTTTCTTTTTAGAGTTTCACTGTTTTATTTGCGACTCCTTCTGGTTCTACTTCGTGCAAGATGTTGCTGCAACTTGCAACACGGTGGTAATACGCGCAATATTACGATGCAACTTGCAACGAAACAGTGTTGCACGACAAGTTGCACTGAAAATGTTGCCCGTATTAGCGCACCTTAAAGAAAGTTATATTGACGTTCTGAAAGTGAGGCCTCTGATCATTTTTCCTCCATGTATAAAGGTGCGGTAATACGGTCAACATTTTCAGTGGAGTTGCACAGTTGAACCCACTTCTACTTCGTGCAACATGTTGCTGCAACTTGCAACCATGGTGGTAATACGCGCAACATTACGGTGCAACTTGCTACGCAACACTGTTGCACGAAAAGTTGCACTGAAAATGTTGCCCGTATTCACTTCATCTTTAAGGTGTCTCCGGAGTTTCATTGGGCGCACTCGTGTATGGCAAAACTTTGGATCATAACAATTTTGGCTTTTATGCGATTCCTATAAAACTTTATGAAACGTTGCATCTATCATTCAGCAATAATATGACAGATAGCAATAAAGACATAATCAACCAGCTTGCAAAAAAAAAAAAAAAAAAAAGAAAAAAGAAAAAAGAAAAAAAATTGCGCCGCGGGGAGAGTTGTCCGGATCCCAAGCCAGTTCGAGGGGCAACCCTTGCCTAACACCCGTCCACGCTGAACGAACAGGGAGAGATAATTCGGCCCCCAAGCTATGGTAAATTATCCCTAAATCCAAAGAGCGCTTAAATCCTAAGCCGACTTATTAATTATATGCACCAAATCAAGTATATATAGTTTCAGGCAAGAGGCCTTTCATCCATATGGGATGTACATTTTTATCGTCGTTCCTTGCTTTATGAATAAAAATTGCACCGTCCTATTGTTATAACCGGTTTAGCTACTTTTATATCCCCGAACCACTTATCGGAATTTGAACTTGAGGTTGGGGCTCGCTCAATTACTTCACAGGCTAAGGATGTTAAGAGTAAATATATAATCTCTCCTTTAATTGATGTCTCATACTGCTATCAGAAAGACTACTGCAGGAAAAATGTTGACAGATAATTTTGCTGAGCTGCCTTCTTGGGTGCCCTGAAAGCTCACAAAGGAGGGCAGGAAGACAAACAGAACTTTATACATTATGTGTGTGGTTGGGTTGATTACTGTGTGAATAAAGAAAAAAATAGGTAACACAAGAGTGCTTGTAGTGTGTCATTGTTTTACAAATTGACCCCTTTCCCCCGGGTTTCGACAAAAGACTGACCCCCGGTCTGCTGACCCCCCCTTTAGAAAATGCTGACCCCCCTATAAATCACTGACCCCCTGTAAAACACTGATCCCCTCCAAAAACACTCATATCCATTAGTATAACGCCTGGGCTGTGTTTTCTGAGGCTAGCGAAGTGAACCGAAGAGTCACAACATGAAAATGCTACGCTCGAAACACGTAAAGCGTTTCAAAACACCATACCTTCAAACTCTCGATTCATCTCCAGATCCGCTTGATCACGCTATGGTGATGCTTGCTCCAGTACTCCGTACAGCCTGCCTGTTTACAACAGAAATCGCAAATATACTTGATCTTTGGTGTTTAGTTGCCCTGCACGCCATGTTGTTTTGGATTAGTAACCGCGCTCGTACACAAGTAGGCCCCAGGGGAGGAGGAGAGGGTCAGTTTTAGTCAGGCGTTCCCGTGGTAACAGCATGGATGGTGAGTTGCTCATTGAATAAGAAAAGAAGGAATTGACGAGCGATTGCCCGGAGTAATTACAATGAAAATTAATAAATGAGCAACTCACCATCCATGCTGTCATGCTGTCATCACGGGAACGCCTGACTGAAACTGACCCTCTCCTCCTCCGTTTTTCCGTTTACATTTTTTTATTGAATAAGCATCATTGAGATTACACGAGTACAGCCAATTATAAATACATTTAAACAAACAAGCACAGCCAGATAAATACTTATATTGATCTAACTCTAGATATTCAACATGAAAAAAAGATTTTAGCTTAGTTTTGAAGTTAGTAATGTTTAGAGAATTACGGAGTGAGAGGGGGAGACTCTTCCATATTGTTGGTGCTTGGGAACGGATAGCAAAATGGTGCTTAAAGGACATGTAAACCACCTGATCAGTTCTTTTTCTGTTAACATTTCCATGAAGTTTAAGTCTCAAATGACCCCAAAACGTAAATTTGGAGGCGAAATAGGCGCTTAATATATTATAAAAAAGGCATTGAAAAGTGAAATATTTGAGCTTCCGGTGAAACGCTGATTTCGATCCGTGACATCACAAGTTGAACCCACAAAAACCGGAAATAGCGAAATCATAGTGGCTCCTGTCAGAACCCTCTGTGTTTAGTGCAGTGCCATTTGAAAGTCACATAAATTCTGCAGATACAAAGCTCTGTCATCGAAGGGAGAAGGTACTGGATACTTTGTCAGGGATGGAAAAACAGAGTTGAGTCGCCCAAAGTAAACAACCGCCACAGATAAAGTTGTCCACTGTAAACACTACAAATTTGACCTGAGTTCACCGTGTATCAATACTATTTTAGTTTTGACCTAGCGATTTTAGTTTTCTAGTGGTTCTTGTGGTGGTTTATTTGCTAAGACAGGAAATATATGCCATCGGCACAAAAATTGCGTGTGAGGGAATCTTCCTCCACAGCGCTCGCTAGCTTGGCGCCCGCTTTCACAGTCTTGGAAGGAAAGATGGGGACTGTTTGCAGTCTATTATTTTGCTTGTTGTTGAGACATCCTTTTTTTTGCTAGAATACAAAAGGCTGCTTGCTTTTCGAGAAGAAAAAGGTCAGGCGAAGTACATATTTATTCAACAGCTCGATCGAGGCACATTTGTCAAGGGTGTATCGAAAACAAAGACCCCGAAAACGAAGACTTAAGACCCAGAAAACGAAGACCCCAAAATAAATTAACATAAATTTGCGGGGTCTTTGTTTTCTGGGTCTTCGTTTTCGGCTTTCGGTGGTGGGTGTATCGAAAACGAAGACCCCGAAAACGAAGACCCCAACAATAATAGCCAACAGCTTCACTAAGTGGCACTCTCTTTCATACTGCTTGTTCAAGCTTTACGACGAGTGGCAAAAATTGCGGGGTCTTCGTTTTCGGTTTTCGGTGGTGGGTGTATCTTTCAATGGTGGACCTCTTCCAATCTCCGCCACTTCCGAAATCTCTTTCCATGTGAACTTGGGTAAATCTACAATGTCTGGCGCGTGTTTTGCTCTTGCGCGGCCTTCCGCGAAGAACGGCAAAGCAGATGCCATGTGTGTCACCACCGCATGCGTTTGAGCCGGTCAGCGGTGCTACGCCACAAGTAAACAACATGGCAGAAAAGCTGACAGCACGATAAGCGCTACAAAACACCGTAGACAGATCACTTCAAGAGAAACCACGCGCAAAATACAAGAAAGTGGACGATTCCCTTTGGGGTCTTCGTTTTCGGGGTCTTCGTTTTCGATACACCCACCACCAAAAACCGAAAACGAAGACCCCGCAATTTTTGCCACTCGTCGTAAAGCTTGAACAAGCAGTATGAAAGAGAGTGCCACTTAGTGAAGCTGTTGGCTATTACTGTTGGGGTCTTCGTTTTCGGGGTCTTCGTTTTCGATACACCCACCACCGAAACCGAAAACGAAGACCCAGAAAACGAAGACCCCGCAAATTTATTCGTTTTCGGGGTCTTCGTTTTCGATACACCCCATTTGTCAATACGGCTCTCAATTGAAGGCAAACCCTTTTCGGCTAGCGTAGAAACGTTTGATTAGAATTGATCTTCATTTGGTTATATTTTCGGAAAGATTCAAAAATTGATGGCTGGATTAGAAAGCCGTATAAATGAATATTTAAAATTTCATCGAAACGCGAGCGAGCGTGCGTACAGTTTCACCTCGGGTTAAAATGATAACAGATTGTTTTCCGCTTGTCACCAAGCAGGACTCAGAAAAATATGAGCGAATCATAAATTACCACCCCGTATTGCGTCCTAAATCATACAATAAGATGTTTTGCAAACATCCGTTTGCCTCGACGTCCACTTGAACTGCTATCTCTGTGTCCGCTCTGTGTCGTCTTCGTGTGTGTATGTATGTGTTGTGCATGGCTCTCTTTCCCTTCATCTTCTTGTTTTCGTGCAGGTTCGTAGTTGGAATCGCTCTTATAGCAACTAAAATATGGGGAAGAATCGCTATCTCGCCCGCCAGATCACATCTGTCCCATGTTTGTTTCACTGATGCGTGGCTTTGGGTTCAACTTGTGACGTCACACGCAAAGTCTTCGGTTTTACCGGAAGTGAGCAATGACGAGTCAAAATCGTGTATTTTTACTGCTTTACCATTCGAATTCGAGTAAATCATCGCCACCTTCGTGTCGAACGAGTTGTTCTACGTAAGATTCGAAATAGCAGTATTGATGGGTTTACATGGCCTTTAAGAGAAAATCAAAGCAAGAGGTGTTTGTACTGCCTGATGCTTCCCACCAGTTTAGGAACTGAATAAATGATCTGTTGAAGAATATTGCGTTCCTGATCAAAGGTATAAAAAAGGGGTGCATTTGTACTGGAGGTATATAAAAGGGTCCCGATTTTGCGCCCAGGATGGTATTTTAAAGGGTAAGGGGTTGACAGTCCGGGCGGAGCCTCCCCGTACAAAAGTCCTTTGAGTACCCCCCCCCCCCCTGGGGGGGACCCTTACTAAAAAACAGGAAAAGGGGACCATTTTTAAAAAAGCTAAATCAAAGGGGGGACCCTTACTAAAATGAAGCAAAGGGGGGTCCCTTACTAAAAGAAAGCAAAGGGGGGACCATTACTAAAAAGATCCAAAGAGGGGACCATTACTAAAAAAAAGCAAAGGGGGGACCATTACTAAAAAAATGCAAAGGGGGGACCATTACTTAAAAAATGCAAATGGAGAACCTCACTAAAAAAAAGTAAAGGGGGGACCATTACTAAAAAAATGCAAAGGGGGAACCTTACTAAAAACAAGCAAAGTGGGGACGCTTTCTAAAATAAAAGCAAAGGGTGGACCCTTACCAAAAACGATATATTATGCGGTGAAAACTACTAATACGATAACCTGATACGCGAAAGGATTTATGTGTTTAGTAAGGTTTCGAAATTTGAGAGGAGTGTCTCGCGCGGTCGGCCGAATTTGGCAGTGAGCCACAACTAACGCCGTATGAGTGTATAAGCCACTCTCACAATCATGCAGAGTTCACAGATTTTCTGGCGGGCCACTAGATGATTAAACGTGGCGGGCAGTGTGTTGGCTTATCCTATGGTTCTAACACAAGTCTAAGCTCAGCAGAGAGATTTACTTGACGGACAGCAGTTTATGTGCGAAGTAAAATATTGCTATTATGTGAAGTGAAAATTTATTTTATTGCTTATCTGTAATCAGTGGCTATGTCAGTTACTGGCACTCTCCGAAGCACCCAATGTTGGTATGTATTGTCTGGAAGTTCAATGCAGGAAAGAAAGAAATGACAGTATTGCATGCTGCTGCCATTGGCGAAACTTTGTCTTTCTTAGGGTATCCTCGCGTACTGTACATACAGTGTACATACTGTATCAGAAGAAAACCGTCGCGTCAACCAACAAGGAAATAAAACGGCAAATACCGGAAGAGGTAAATTACTGTATGCCAGCGTTTCGTTTTCCCTTGGAAACATTACATCATCAACGTCATTTCTCATTGGCTGATAATTTCGTCTAGTTAGAGCACACGTGATAGCAATGACGGATCAATATTCCTTCTCTTGTCTAATATTTCCGCTTTTGCAGAATGGAGTCAGTGGAGAACGCAGATTTCACTGAAATCCTTGAAAAGAATCGACTGATAATCGCCCAGAAACTGCAGGTAGACCGCTCTTTTCTGTTCGACTACCTTCGCGACAAAGCCGTGTTCGACAGCGAGGACTGTGAATTTGTTCATGCGGAGAAGACTCGCGAGCGAAGGGTTGGAAAGTTTCTGGATATCTTGTCTCTCAAAGGGCGCGATGCCTACGAGCATTTCATCGACGCTATCCAACAGCTAAGTCCGTCTTTGTACGAGACTTTGACGGGCCTGAAAGCAGGTATGTGAATTACAAGCGTTAACCTCTCTATTAGTTAATTTAGTGTTGTTTTTAAGTATAATTATAGTGATATAGACGAGACTCACTTGACGCTATTAGCTAGTAATTCTTTTAATCGTGAGAGTTGTCAAATTCTATTTTATCTTCCATCGTAAGCGGTAAACTCAGCCACAACCTTGACTAAAGCTCTAGATCAAATCAAATGGAAATGTCAATAATTTCAGCACTGTCAGATCTTCTTGGATAGCGTCAGTTTATGCTCAGCAGTGAACGAGGAAATCATTCTACGGAACGATTCAGCAACTGTAATGTGCGCGTAATTGTCACGTGCTAGTATAAATTATTATATTAATCACATAATTCTTTGGTACGTGCTCAATAAGTACTTCCTGCTTGTACATTGTAGTACAGTCTGAGCTCTCCTTGCGACCACTTTCGTAAGCGACCACCTGTAGTTACGACCCGTTTGAATTGTCACTCAAACTCGAATACTTTCCACTTGATCGCATTTACTGTCATAACATGACATAGACATGGCGGGACCCCCGTAAAATACGGTGATCGATTTTTTTTAATTTATTTTTCTTTCTTTCTTTCTTTTTTTCTTTTTGAAGTTAATTTCGAGCATCTCGATTGCAGTTTACAGTGTCAAAGTACAAACTTCTCTAGTGCGTGGCCACTCGACGAATTGACGATCGATCGACATGAAAATCGCCCCGTTTTTCGAACATGCGGCAGCATCAGCCCAACTTCCAGTCACCAGGCAGCACAAATTTTGGTTTTAAACTCATTTCCGATTTCCAAAAGAACTGTGGTCGGCATACGAGGCCAATATTTATGCTTAGTTTCACTCTGTGTGGTGACCGACCATCTTGGAATTTTTTATGATGAGGAGGCCTGGGAAAGAGCGTTACAGACAGACGGACGGAAGTGGCTTAGCGTATTATTTATTTTACCACAACACACTAGTTTCTCGCTCTCTGATTGGTCGATTTACCATGGTAAATAAGAGTCCAGACCACGATGCTGACGCCAGCATGTCACGCTTTGCAACGAAATAAAACGAAACTTTCCTGTATATTTCTAAATATTGTGGTAAAAAACAAATTTCCACTGGTTTGCCGTGGTGTGGACTCTTATTTACCACGATTTACGTCATCACATGGTCAAAATTAGTTGTGGACTCACTCGGCGAAGCGCCTCGTGAGTCCACAACATTTTGACCATGTGATGACGTAAATCATGGTAAATAAGAGTCCACACCACGGCAAACCAGTGGAAATTTATTAAATAGAAGATTGCGCTAATGGTTCGCTTGATGAGATCTCGGTCTAAAAGTTCAAGGGAGTTTTGGGTGGAGCATCCAAGCAGCTTCATGCTAAAAGCTCTTGTAAGCCACCAGCCTCTATTGTTTCTTTGTGGTCGCTCATGAGGGCCCAATCTCATAAGCGACCAGCCCTAGTTAAGACCACTTTTTCGAATTCCCAAGGTGGTTGGCTATGAGAGCTTCAACTGTACTAATACTAGTACTACTAATACTACTACTTGTACTGCTGTGGGGTCGAATCCAGCAGGAAATCAGTCAAGGAAAGTTATTTTCTGTTCAAAACTCTCAGGTGTATCAGACGTCTGCGACCTTCAATATTGCTTCATGTTAAATGTTATTTTTTGCAAGTAGATTTGCATGAAATGACAACCTCATGTGTCTTGACCTTCGCACAACCAAGCACCTTCCTTTGACTCGCGATTGTAATAAACTTCATTCCAGAAATTGGTTGTGAAGTCTTCCATTAGTCTGTACATATGGTATCTCTTATTGAGGAACTCTTGGCATACAAATCTCTCTCAGCTGTTGGAGAGTGCATACTGTAGGTTGAACCCAAACTCAAACTTGACTGAATTTTAAAAACCGTTTATTAAGTATGTATTATGGTGGCTGAGCAGCGACAGAGTGAGGGATCTATGACAATCACATAAGCTGTGGTTGCACACAGCCCTTTTACCATGGGTTTAGGCACTTTTACCACAGGAAACACTTTCTGTATGTGTAACCACAGTTTCTCAAGCTAAATTTCCCAAGGGTAATCTCCATGGATGCATAAAAAAGAACAAAAGAAAAGCCTGTGACACTTCCAGAGCAAGCGAGCTAAGGTTTTCTGATACCCACGGCAAATAGGCCAATCAACAAGCGCCAACTGAAGTCGAGGAATTCGGAAAATTTTACACAAACATGCCAGAGTATTTTGCATTTATTTTGTTTTCAGTTTGTTGCAAATTGATCAGTGAATTAAGCTGTGGCCTCAAAGAACCCAAACATTTCTAGGAACTCTGGCAAGAGGTCCACACTCACATGCAATAAGCTGGGGCAAATTGTGAATCAGTTTAATTGCACGGATTAGATGTAACTGGAGACGCCTTCTCGTAATCTTAGCATGAACAATTGGATTGACTCTGGCAAACAGCGCTGGTAAAGAGGAACCAGTAGAAACGACAATAGACTCGCTACCTTTCTTGAACCTTCCATGATTTTTGACAAATGTGTTTCACTTTGGGAGTTATTTACTTTGTGATCTGAAGCATCTCAGGTACCAGAAATCCCAAGGCAAATTTGCCATGGTCAAATTTAGCAGGGATTTGCTGATACCACTGTGTGTGTAACCATGGCTATAGTGTTGATGAAACACAACCCTCGTTAAAATAAAGACCAATCCCTTTGAAGTATCTGCCGACACATACACTAAAATTTTTGAAAATCACTGCTGGTGGAAGTGAGAGAGTTTAGGTTGTTTTGATCCATGTTAATATTGAAATGCCACCACAGATCTTGGGTCAAACTGTATGAGACAAAGTTGGACTTCCGATCACAGTGTTAAACATGAGTCGCAATGTTGATGTAGTCTCATGTACAGATGTCTATGGCAATTTTATAAAGCTGAAATGTCAAGATAGCTAACAATTACGAAGGGTAAAGTAGTCCAAAACATTATTTAAGGGATTCGACAATCAATCGTAATACTTAGGTCAGTACTCTGGCTTTCTATCTTTCATTGCATTGATTATATCCTCTGGAAGATTTTTTCACTGTCCCCCCCCCTTCCCCCCCCCCCCCCCAACCATTGGAAATTCCCTAGCCCTCCGTGGTGGGTATGGATAATTTCTGGAACTACACAATAGTTGTGATGGATTTTGTTTAGGGATTGTTGGGGGAATTAAACCCCAGGTATTTGGGGATTAAAGGGTTATACACTCAAAGTGATATTATTTCTGTATGAAAAGCAATATTAATCTACCCAAACTTTTAACTTACCACCTATTGAGTTTCTGAGTATTGTCGATGGATTCTGACAAGGACTTTGAAGAAATCTACATGAACTTGTTGGTCCAGCAATAATTCATCCTCATATACTCTATGCATCCTACAATCAGACTGGTGTGTTGACACAGGTTTATAGTTTTCCTGAAAAGTGGGAACAGAACATCATAAGCACTTTAGCAACTTTTCATCTTTCAATCTTTTTCTATTATATAATAATTATGTTATATAAACTAGCAGAAACAAGTAGCTTTGCAGGTCTGAAATGTACGATAGAAAATATCTTTCAAAAATTTCAACAATATAATAGTTTTAGAATAATATTGTTAAATAAGGATCTGATGCAGTGATCCTTTTGATCATTTGAATTTGTAAAGAAATTGTCTGACATTTCAGACCTTCAGTTTCTTTTTCCTCCAGTGTATATGGTCTGCATATAGTACCTAATGCTGGTTGAAAGATAGATATATAATATACTAATTTACCAATAAATGCATGATTGTGCAAGTTATTTGCCATCATTTTACATTATAGGATAGTATTTACATTATATAGGTGACAGGGGATCTCAGCAAGCCCTGCTGGGCTTTTCAAAGAAGATCTCTGGTCAAAATTTAAAAATATATTCTAATTTACAGCTTAGGAGATGGCCTTGATAATAAAGAAATATAGTTTTCACTGTGTTTCCAGTTTTACATATTATTAAACTGTTTTCTGAATTTGTGTTGTATTATTTTGTTACTTAGGACTCAACCCAAATAGGACTGAAGGAAACAACATTTTGGGTGAGTTGCAAGAATGTCTATATGAAACTTACTGTATCAAACAATCAAAATATCAGAGATTAGTATATAGCACACAAGTGAATAGTGCTTTTCGCGCACTCTGATTGGCTCCTCAATCTCGGAATATCAAGTACTATTCACCTCCTGGCGGCTTCCGGTAAAACAAAATGGCGCGTGAACCCAATTTTTGCCCACTTTCATCAGAAATAAAATAGCTATTTGGGAGTTGGCTATTAAACTTTTATGGTATATACTAAAACAATTATTTGCCTCAGTGTTGGTGAATAGCAGTGGATATTTACCTCACCAAAACGGCTCGGTAAATATCCACCGCTATTCACCTCCACTTCAGCGAATAATTGTTAAATATAATACTGTCCAAATGAATTTTTGTTCAAATTCTTTTTTTTTAGTGATTTTCATGAAAACGAAGCTCTGTTGCAGCACCAATCACAAGCTGCAAAGCTTCAACTGTTTTACCATATGTAATTGTGCCCAAATATGGTAAAGAGCATCCTTATTTAGTAGTCCACAGAAGGAACCTTGGCATGGTTGCAGATGATGCTGTGCCTGGGACTGTAACAATAGGAATAACTTACTTTCCATTATTGCATGGCATTTATAGGTTTATATGCTATGCATTTCTATGTTATTATTTAGGATGGTTACATCACTTGCGTTTTCATTGCTGTCATTCCCAGTCTTAAATGGTCCGAAAGAGGAAGAAAGACTATTTCCTGTTTTCGCTTTTGTCGTTAAAAAAAGCATTCAATATATTGCTTTAATCAGATTAAGAGGTTCAGATATTCGCTAAACATACAAACAGAATGGCTGGGGCCCTGCGGAGCTGGTACCCAGGGGGGGGGGGGGGGGCACTCATTATAATTTTGGGTGGGGGTGTGGGTCCTGAAAACCCTTACTCTATTTCAGACCTGACTCCAAAAATGTATACCTATTTCAGACCTGACTCCAAAATGTATACCCTATTTCAGACCTTTGTTTAGAGATTTTTTGTTCTTTTGCAACGATTTCCGCCCTGTGTTTTCTTCCATTTGCCGTACAATGTCCGCGGCGACATATTTCTGTTAAAATCATACCTATCCCAGACAAAAAAGACAAAATCGATACCCTATTTCAGACCAAAAAGGCAAAATCGATACCCTATTTCAGACTAAAAATGCTTGAAAACGATACCCTTTGGGGCAGCACATAACTATATGGCTTATATATTGGAGCACCCCCCCCCCCCCCCCCCCCGGGAGCTGGTACTCCCCACTCGTATGTAATATCGAACGGTTGATAAAAAAATGTGGTAAATACGCAGTGTGCAGAACGAAAGTACGATGTTTATCTAACTAACATTCAGAAACTGAACGAAGGGAAGACGAGGGCGTCATACCTTGAAATAATCGGATTCCTGGTGCCTGTGAAAAAATAGGTTGGTCTGCGTCGGTATGCCGTGGTACAAAAACGTCGGGAAAAACGAGCTGGAATGTATCAACACATTGACGTTTTAAGGGCGTTACAGCCCTTCAGCAGCCCTTCAAGCTTGCGTTGATACATTCCACTTGTTACTCAGTGCTAAGACGCGCGTTATAGTCTTGTTTTGTTTGCGGCACTCGAAACCGAAAGTATGCCCGTCTTTGCGGGGGAGTGTTATTAATCATACAGAAATAGCCACGAAGTAAACATGCCTTCTGGCGAAGATGTATTAATGCTTGAAAGAAGCCAACACATTCTGTTCAACGTTCAACACATCCGGATCAACCGTTAATACGTTTATACACTCTAATGTACCATCATTGCGCCAACATAGACCCAAAACCAGTTATCATATACTTCCGTGAGTAAGTTATGACGTTGAAATAAATGGGCTTAGCGATAGGATCTATGTCCCAACTTGTCCTGAACAAAAGATATTATTAGTGTTGGGAGTATTGATAGTCTTAACCCACGGGAGAGATCGTCTGCCATTTTCTCCACACTGAACCACATATAACTGACTATGTATTGAAAAGAGAAGTTTGACTCTGATCAGAGTCGCTGACGTAACCCGATCTGAAGGGTTTTCCCCCACCAGTTTTGTTCCGTTTACTGCATCAATGCATTAAAACATTGCGGGTTCTGTGAACGCTATCATTCAAAGATAATACGAACGCGGCTATTTGGAGCCATTCGAGTCGACTAGCCGTGAAAGGAAATTGGTAAAGTTATGGCGTCTTCTCGGTTACGCTCCTAAAGGTGTGTTTGAGTCAAAAGTTACGAGTTTCGTTTGTAGGGGCGCCAAAATGTTGGCTTTCGATTCAGAAACATTGGGATAACAACTTTGAAACGGTTGAAGTAGTTCGGCAAATTACTGATGAAGTTTTAAATTCAGTTTACGGTTAAAAACCGACAAGATTCCTACGCGATTTTGCGTTCGTGTGAAATGGGCGAAAGACTCGCAGAGTTTCATTGCGGAAACGCAACGTGTATCAAGTTTGTGAAACAAATGTTTCCGAGATTAGGCCTGTGTTAACGGTTTCTTCTTCTTCTGCCCTATCTCCAGGAAGCAATGGTTCCCTTGACCTCGACATCATCACTAGCCATTTGAAGCGCACGATGCAAGATCTGCAAGAGATGACTCTACGTTACGATCAGGTCCTGAGGGACAAACAAGAGTTGAATAATAATCTGAAGAAAACAGAGACTGAGCTGGAAACCCAACAGAAACGAGTTCAGGAGCTGAAGCGTCAAAGGGAAAACACAGACGAACTCCTGTCGAAAGCGCAAGGAAAAGCTCAGAGGGCAGAGCAAGGGAGTGCGAACCAGGTTAGCAGCTTACACAGGGACCTGAACGAGAGAAACACGTACATCATAGCGCTGCAGATGAGGCTTCTCGCCTCCCAGGAAGGGATTGACAGCTTAAGGGAAAAGCTCGGAGAAGTCACGGTCCAACGCGATGAGCTACGGTCCAAGTTGAAGTCTATCTCTCGCGATTACGACAACCAGAGGCGGGAGTCGATAAAACTGAGCGAGAAGTTGGCAATTCAGAGAGACGACATTCAGAAGGTCGAAGGGATGAAGCTCAAGGTGCGCGAGCTTCAGTTCGAAAACCAGAAGCTCACGTCCGAGTCAGAAGAGGCACAGAAGGAGTTAAACCTTCTCAAAGAGTGGACGGAAGCCCTAAAAGCACGCTACGATATCGTGGAAGAAGAGAGAAGGCAGACGCAGTATAGTCATGAGACCGTCGTAGCTGACTGTTCGGACTTGAGGGACCAGAGCAACGAGCTAGAGATCAAACTGATGATCGCCAAGCGCGAGATCGGAGACTTGAGCAAGCGGAACGCCGATTTGGAGCAGTCTTCTTCAACTATTAAAGAGCAGAGAGATTTCTACGCCGCTGCGCGTAAGGAGGCCATCGAGGAGCGCGACCAGGCGCGGCGAGAGCGCGATGATGCTGTCCAGCGGCACACCGAAGTGTTGAACAAAAGAGATCAAGTCATCAACCAGCAGATGGAGCACAGTAAACATTTCGAGACTCAGTATGAAACTCTGTTGGCAGAACTACAATCCGCCCGAGAGCAACTGGCCAAGGCCGAACTGGAGGTCGAAGAGCTTAAGAGAGTTGAGGTGGACAGAGTGGTGTCAAACGTTGGCGACAGTGCTTCCTTCGTAAAGGTAATGACACACTTTGGGCCACTAGACACCTTATTACTGTCCTCATCACCATCATCGTCATTATCATAGTCATCATCATCATCATCATCATCATTATCTCTATCATGATCATCATTGGCATCATCATCGTCGTCATCGTCATCATCATCATCTTCATTATCATCATCGTCACCATCATCATCGTCATCATTATCATCATCATCATTATCTCTATCATGATCATCATTGGCATCATCATCGTCGTAATCGTCATAATCATCTTCATAATCATCATCGTCATCGTCATCATTATCAGCATCATCTTCATTATCATCATCGTCATCCATCATTACGTAAATCACCATCATCAAGGTGTTTCTTCTCAAATGAGTACATCCCAATATAAGTGTTCACTTTGTTATTGAGTAGTAGTAGTTTTGTTTTGCTCTTTTGCTTTTGTTTTGATTTTTGTCAGTTTTGATTTGTTATTTTGTTTTAATGTTTTGATTTGTTGTTTTGTTTTGATTTATTTTTTGTTTGTTTGTTTAGATCTTTTTGTTTTGCTTTCTTGCTTTGATTTGCTTCTTGTTTGTCTGATTTGATTTGTTGTAATTTGTTTGTTTTGTTTATTGTGTTGCTTGTTTGCAGCCGAGTCGTCCAAACCTGCACCTACAAAATCCAAACAGAGCTACAAACAACAAGGAAGCGACTTCATTTCCGAATATGTCTCCGTCTAGCAGCAGCCAGAGCAGCGACGAGTCATTTGACTGGAAGACTCACCGCAAGACGAAAGACCTCATCGACAGCTTGAAAAAACGCGTCAAGTCCGATGGACGAAACCTTTCGCCGTCCAGCTCTGGATCTGAGACCTTAGAACCACAACTGCATTCCTCGCTGACTTTGGACGAGAAACTCGAAGAGCTGGTGCCGCAAATGAAAACCTTGTCTCCCAGGGCTAAGCAGTGTTTCAGCCTCGACCGCAATAAGATCCATATCAAGTCATTTGACACGTTGGCCTGGATGTTCGAGGGCTCAGTTGCATCGACGAACTCATTTCCACCACACCTGGACTCCCATTATTGTCACTCTCCAAAGCTTTCCAGTGAAACCTCGGATACCTCTGTGCCGGACCCGACGTGCAATAGCTTTGAATCGGACGCTTTCGAGTTTCCCGACGGCGGGCAGAACAGCGAAAACAAGATCGCTCATTCGTGCGAATTGGACGAATCGCGGCGTCCAACAAGCTCAGTGAAACCACCCTATGTGAAAAGCGCTTCTTCTCCACCCGGAATGTCGGATGTAAAACGCGAAGAAGCGCCTCAGCCGAATGACCGAGAGAAGACCGAGGGGGACCCGAGGGGCAACCCGAATCGTCGGAGCCTGAAGGACATTTCTAACAGACCAGCATATGCTATAGCCTCCAGTATCTATTCATTTGAATACCCAAGTGCTGATGTCAAAGACGACTGGAATGCGGAAGAGGCCCTTATGTCCCCAGCACTGCGGAAGCCGTTTCGACAGAGGAGTGGGGCGAAGAAATTCTCCGAGGATGAGCGACCTCGCAGCGCGTCGGCACCATCGGAATCGGGTTCCGACCGCACTTCGAAAGAAGACAATTCGTTATCGAGCCAGAGTGACAGCAAGGAAGATCGATCCGTTGTCGAGCCAGAGTCGGAACCCGAGCATACTCACGAAAAAAACTGCGCTTAGTTGCTGATGCAACACGAAGGCCCTGGAGACGAGCTCCACGATGGCCCATGAATTGCGATGTGGACTTAAAAAACATGACTGATGGAATTTGTATCAAAATTGATCGCCAGGTAAAGCTAAGGTTTTTTTAAGAAATGGAGACATTACTCTTAATGTTCTAAATAAAGTACTTTAAAATCTTGTCGGTGTTGTCGCGCATTTCAAAGGCCGATGTACACAACTCCACGTCACGACTATCGCACTCTACGACACGACTATCGCACTCTTAGACCACGATTGTCGCAAGGTTTAGAAAATATCTCAAATCGTGCCGTAAGAAAATCCAACCATAGTCAGGACCTAAGCCGCTTCAGTCCTCCTGTCTCTCTCTCCCCCAGATAAAATACAAAGGGCGGCGAGGGTCTGGGGTAAAGCTTCATTCTTGAGCCCTGTGAGGGTACTAATCGCGCCACTATGGCCGAATCAAGCCGGAAATTTGAAGCTGGCCTCTACGCGCGCAGTGTATTCTGGAATCCTTTTTACGTTAACAAAAGATTACATTTCTGGGAAAGAAAGTAGTCAAGATAGACAAACGCATTAGGCTCACGAGAAAGACCAACGTTCCCTGGAGCTACAGGAAAAAGATACTTGTGTGAATATCTAATTCTCTATTCATCTAATTCGGAAACGCCTAGGAAATGCCTATGATCTTTTGTAATGTTCGTAATCAATAGCCCTATTTTCTCGGATGACGACTGGAACACGGGGAATCCCCAGTAGCTCCCATGGCTAAAATCTGTAACATCGCAAAAAAAAAATCGTTTTATCACGTGACCTGCCTGCAACATGAAGTTTCTAAAACGGGAAATGAGGAATGAGATCAAAATCTGGGACCAGAAGAGCTAAATCTCGTAATCCTAAACCATAAACCAAGCTCAAAACATCCTACCAGATTTAGTAGGTTGGTTGTGATCGTCCGGGTTAGAGTAGTCTCCAGAAAGACTGTTGTTGGTGACTGACGTTTCGACTACCTGAGCGGAAGTCATCTTCAGAGTCAAGTGAAAAGTATTCGTCAGATGGCGGTATATATGTCTCTGGTCGTAGAAGTGATTGGTCCGTTATGTCGGCCTATGGTTGGTCGAGTCGGCTTGGTTGTGTTGATGTTGTTGATGTCAGTTGATGTTCTGTTGTCCTGTTGATTTGTCTATTGTTCGTTCGGTTGCGTTTGATGTCATTTATCAGTCGTTTGTAAGGTGCCGGTAATTGTTGGCATCTGTTGAGTGGTTTCCGTTCTAAGTTTGTGTACCAGCTTTCCAGTGTAAGTCGTTGGTAGTAGTTGGTACTGTGGCTGATGCATTCAGCAGAGTCCCAGTTGATGTCGTGCTTAGTCTGTCGGTGGTGTTCAGAAATGTGATTTCTGGTGTCGCCGTTTCTGGTAGCTCGTTTGTGTTCAGTAAGTCTCGTGTTCAGGTTTCTGCCGGTTTCACCCATGTAGGTGGCTTTGCAGTCAGTACAAGATATTCTGTATACTGTTCCCTGTCTGTTGATGGGTTCGTCTTTGTCCTTTACGTTGGTCAGTAAGTCGCGTAGAGTCGTGATGGGTTTGTGGGCTACTCGGATGTTGTAGGGTCGTAGAATACGTGCTATCGTCTCAGAGGTGCCTCTGATATACGGTAGTGTGGCCAAGGTCAATGGAGTTGTGTCGTCAGTGGTTTCGTTGTCGGTAGTCTCGTTGGGTGCGGTGTTCTTGTGAGTGTTGCGTTTGACAAAGTTAGGGTCGTAGTCGTTCTTCTGGAAAACGCGTTCCAGGTGTCGGGTCTCGTTAAGTAAGTCGTCGGGAGAGTCACAAAGTAGTTGTGCTCGTTTCGTCAGCGTTTTGATCGTGGTGGCCTTGTGTGAAGTAGGGTTGTAAGAAGTCTGGTCAAGTAGTCTGTCAGTGTGCGTTGGTTTTCTGTAGACTGTAGTTCGTAGCCTGTCGTTGTCGTGGCTCACGAGGCAATCTAAGAACGGAAGTTTTCCGTTGTCTTCGATTTCCTTAGTGAACTGTATGTCAGGGTTTTGGTCGTTCAGGTGTTTGTGGAAGGAGTCAATGTCGTCTTTGTGTACAGCAGTAAACGTATCGTCAACGTATCGTAGCCAGAGAGGCAGCGTTTGTTCGTAGGTTGCAAGGGCGCGTTCTTCGATGTGTTGCATCACAATTTCTGCTACAATACTTTTCACTTGACTCTGAAGATGACTTCCGCTCAGGTAGTCGAAACGTCAGTCACCAACAACAGTCTTTCTGGAGACTACTCTAACCCGGACGATCACAACCAACCTACTGTTCACACTCCTGGGTTCAAACCATTTGCCATGCTACCAGATTTAGTTCTCAAGTTTCTTTAAGGTGGCTCGAAATAGTTTTTTGACGCGTGAAACACTGAGTAAGTCGAAATTTCATCATCTTGGCCCATTCGTCTTCCACATCAAGAATCTGACTCCGAAAGACACATCGATCACACAAGGGACATGTGCGACCGGCAAATACTTGGCAAACACAAGAAACCTTTTCCACCTTCGAGAAATATAGGTTATTTACCAGGCAGGGGGTCCGGTGCCCGAATAGTTGTTGCCTCGGTCCGTATCAATGCCGATAGCACAGTTTTACCCTATACGGACCGACCAATCCCGGTAAAAAACATTAATTTTTTTCCTTCAATTTCTTGACTTATAGTGTTGACAGTAGTGACAAGAAACGAGTCAAGAGCACAATAACACAGCTGAACGTGAACTCGATTGCATAAACGTCACTTTGCGACTGTAATTCAGTAGGAAACCACAAATGATGAAACGATAAAAAATAGTAAACACTGGATAAGAAAAATCAGGCATACCCGAACGTCCACTGATGAATATTGTGTATTTTTACCACAACAGACTAGTTTCTCGCTCTCTGATTGGTCGATTTACCGTGGTAAATAAGAGTCCAGACAACGCGGATGCTGACGCCAGCATGTCACGTTTTGTAGCGAGATACAAGGAAAGTTTCCTGCATATTTCTAAATGTTGTGGTAAAAAACAAATTTCCACTTGTTGTTTGCCGTGGTGTGGACTCTTAATTACCACGATTTACGTCATCACATGGTCAAAAATAGTTGCGGACGCACTCGGCGAAGCGCCTCGTGACGTTTAGCCATATAAGGCCGTCTAAAACTGCATATAAGTACTGTTTAAATTATCTATTCTAAACCCCAACGGACATGGAGTCGAAGGAAAGTAGTCAACTAGAGGGCATTATGAACGACAACCGTGTTGAAATTGTTGAGAGACTTCATCTGGAGCGGACCTTTCTTTTCGACTATCTACTCAGTAAATCAGTGTTCGACAGAAACGACTGTGACTTGGTTCGAGCACAGCCAACCCGCGAAGGAAAGGCCAGCAAGTTCCTCGACATTTTGGAGACGAAAGGCCCAGATGGTTTGGACCATTTTGTAAACGCTCTTCAACTGGTCAACCCGAGTTTGTACGAACTGGTAACAGGTGAAAAAGCCACGACAAGTAAGTATGAGCAAGAGAATGGTACGAGATAAAGAGCTGAAGCAATGTTTTCACCAGAAAATATGTGCTTAGACGTGCTTAGATGTGCTTAGACGATTGACTGACGCATCCGGCATTAGAGCTTCGCTTGTACAAATGATTGAACAAAAGAAGTTGCTGAAGTTGAACAGTTTCCTGATTTGTTACCGAGAAAAGAGCACTATTATTCCACAGATGTCTAAACGCATGAACAGACACTACTGTTGAACAGGAAGACTGTTAAATCATGATTCATTTTGACTGGCTTGACTGAAATTTTGTTTAGAGTGGTTTTACGTTTTTCGCGAAATTCGTCCACTTCTGATTACTATTTTCATAAAAAGAAATAAGAAAGTTTTTTCAATATGTATAATGTTCACCGTACCGATCAACCCGCGGCCAAACAGCCGCTGAGAGGCAGGCCACCAAGAGGAAGGTTGTCCAATACCACGGCTTGTAACGAGTCGTAAAAGTGAATTGTCAACTCGTACAAGTCGTAGACTCGTCTAATGTATTCACGAGTCGTAAAGAGAGCCAGTCGATTCGTGAATGTCATTAGAGACACTTAGAGTTTTTTCGAGAGGTTCAGTCTGTGTCCTTGACTATGTCAAGTCGTACGAGTCGTACGAATCGTACAACTCGTCTAATGTATTCACGAGTCGTAAAGAGAGCCAGTCGATTCGTGAATGTCATTAGAGACACTTAGAGTTTTTTCGACAAGTTTGAGGCTGTGTCCTTGACTCTGTCAAGTCGTACGAGTCGTACGAATCGTACAACTCGTCTAATGTATTCACGAGTCGTAAAGAGAGCCAGTCGATTGGTGAATGTCATTAGAGACACTTAGAGTTTTTTCAAGAAGTTTCAGTCTGTGTCCTTGACTCTGTCAAGTCATACGAGTCGTACGAATCGTACAACTCGTCTAATGTATTCACGAGTCGTAAAGAGAGCCAGTCGATTCGTGAATGTCATTAGAGACACTTGTCCTTGACTCTATTTTACTGTACTGTCTCTGCCGACGGAAACATTGACACAAAATAATGACTGGTCGATTTACGTACCGTTGCAACGTGTTGTCATACTGTACACAGTTCGTCAGGAAAATCGGGCGATGCATAGTACTGGCCAGAAACTTTCATTCGAGCGTTTTTGGCAAACATATTTTCAAAAACTGCGATTTGAGGCAAACTTAAAACACCGCGCACAAGAACTTCGCGACGCGACAGCATGAATCTCCGTATCCGTTCAGTCGGCGCCAAGTTCGTCGATTCACAACACTGAAGTAACCTTTCACTTGAGCGGTTAATTGACACATACTTCGAAAGCTGTGGCTAGTTATCCTGGTAGGTTTGAAGCAATACATCCTGAAATATTCACTAACCTGATCGCCTAGCTGAAAACGCTGTGAACTCATGGGTTTCTCGTGATCACGAGCTTGTCATGAACCAGCCTTCGCCGCCCTGTCATTGTTTTCTCGACTAATGGTGAAGTTCATGTACAATCGGTATTCCAGCGCTTCCTTTCATTGATCCCGAATATCAACGCGCGATCATTTATCGATTCTTGCACCACATTACTTACATTACAAGACCGATGGCATAGTGTCTACGCTTCTTCGAAGACACAAAAATCAAACAATTCGATGGTTAATTTTGCGCAAACGTAACAAAAGTCGCGACGCCCTTCACAACAACAAAATTTGTTACCTCGAAACAAAAACTAAACAAGAAAACCAGGACAACAGCCATTAAACTATTATTTAGAATGATACCGAAAGCTTCTCATTTTCAGCTGTACAATATTTTTAAAGAAATTATAGTGAGCGCACGAGGACGCTTGAGTGCAAAACGTCGTTACGTTTTAATTTTCTTACTAGTTTCGTCCGACTACTGCAGACTCCTTTAGGGAACCGAAGATAAACCTTTTAAGGCTGGTTATTCTACAGTACGTAATAGTGTTTTAAGCCCAGGAAGGGTGTATTGCGCCGATCAATGCGAAAGTTCAACATCTCCACACCAGGGAGCTACCACACCAGGCGACGAATGAATATGGTTACCTTTAAGTAGATATAACATCAAGAGCCTCTTGCTGTAATATTGGAACTTAAAGTCCCGTCTGTTTCTCTTAAGTTTTATATTGATGGCCAACTGCGTAAATTAAAATAAAAAATAGACGCCTGTCCTGTGCATGTCCCATAAATAACAAAAGTCTTCCATTTAATCGACAAAAGTCGCCTTTATCTGGTTTTCAGAAAATGGATTACTACTTGATGCTTTTTGAGCTTCTTTTGATCTCTCTTGTAATATTGAAACTGGGAGTGCGCGTGTTTTACCCCTATTAAAAACCAAACTCGTAAAATAGAAAAACAGGAAATGCTTGAGTAAACAACATGAACATCCTCTTATTGAACCAAGGTTTTCTTCTTTCTTTAATTTTAATTTTAATTTTAATTTATTTATTTTAATTTTCTATTTTTTGGTTTAATAGGATTATTCTCTGATGGCAGCAATAAACCACTTTCACAGTCATGCGCAGTTCGCGAGGCTGAGATATTTTGGCGGACCACAGGACTGATAAAACTTTGAGGGCATGCGGAACTGAGAGGGCACCGGTTGTCTCTTAAATTTGATATTGATGGGTCACTGAGTCTTCTAATTCGATCGAAAAAGATTTAGTTGTTTTGTTTGGTGCTACCCGCTCAATTTCATTCATGGAGTACACTGCCTCACCAGTGGCTCATAGACCTGTTTTTTATCTACTATTTTTACAGATTACTCGTTTTTCTTTTAACTATAATACTCAAGCAGATATTTAAACACTATCCAAATATGTATACTACTAACCAGCATTTATCCAGGTTTTCCTGCTGTTTCCCTATTTGGCATTTAGTTGCTGACGTTGTTGTTTCTTTTCCGCTCACAGAAGCAAGTCCCATCATAATGAACGGTCACTTTTCCGCTGGTGAGAATAAACACCGATAAATACATGAATAAATACATACAGTAGATACATAGGCAGACAGACAGACTTGCTCCGATGGAGGGCTAACGCTCCAAACGTGAACAGACCGACTTTTAGTTGATTCACAATATGTTTTATCCCCACGCCGATGCAGTCTAAAGCCTGGTTTCAATATAATCGTCTCTGACGTAAGGATCGTCTCTGTCGTCCCCTGCTGCGGACAAGCGATCGCGGGCAACTCAGGCGATTCTTACGTTGTTCGGTTTCCATATAATCGTCTCTGTCACAATAGTGCGCGAAGGGACTGGGTCTTACAACAAGTTTTTGGCTGATTTTAGGCTCTAGCCAATTCCCCTGGAGTGGGGATGGCGTCTCTTCCTGAGCCAGACGGAACGGTTTTTAACTTCTTCAAGTATCGCCCATAGCTCGTGCGAAGATTCCTATATCTCTTCTCCGTTTCCTCTGCTGTGCAGCCAAATTTTTCAGAAAGTTTTGCCCAGCAGTTTTCTCTCACTTGCTTATTCTTGTAATCTTTCTAAAACTTATTGTAGATACATTCGTAGCGCTGAACTTCTTCCATAAAAGCGCTAGTGGAAGGTTCAGCACGCGACGCCATGTTTGATGACAAAGAAGTGCATTGTGGGATACCTTTGTATCGCCTCTGTCGTAAGGATCGTCCGCACATGTTTCCATTAAAATTTGGCTATCGCAAGGCAGTCATTTCCGGTCGTCTCCGACGCAAGGATAGAACACGGTTCTATCGGGACGATCGAGTCGCTTCTGACATAAGGATCGTTTGAAACAATCACAAGAGTGTTTCCATATAGTCGTCCCGATCGCTTGACAAAAAATTCTGTGACAGAGACGATCCTCACGTCAGAGACGACTATATGGAAACCATGCAGGCTTAACTCGAACTCCCAGGGGAAACGAAAAATAGTTCGAGTTAGCGGGGGTTCGAGTTAGTGAGTTTGTTCTTGAACTTCAAGTATCTTGTTTTAAAATAATCATTAACGTATCGATGTTTTTTTATTCAATCACAATCACGAATCATTTTGGCACACTTTGAAGAACAGACAAACAGATAAACTGCATTTATGACCCATCAAATATTTCCTCCCGCGCGTGATTGGTAGAATCGTGACACGTGACCGAATAACCCCCGCCTGGCGAACTAACGCTGTTTATTGACAATATCCGAACGCAGTTCTATTTGTTTAGTCACAAAAATCATTACAAGATGACTACTGAGGAGGACATCAATTTATTGGTCAAAAAGCAGTTCCAGAGAGCACTAAAAAGCTTCACAGTCTCCGCGCCGTTATTTGCGCTGGGAGAGGAAATATTTGAAGAATAATTAAGACAATAAACTACTTTTGGCTTCGGAAATATGCACAGATAATTGTTCTTGGACATTATCTGTTCCTCGAAGCTCACTGTTTGCTTCTCGGAACAGATAATATCCTCGGACAATTATCCGTGCATATTTCCTCGCCAAAAGTAGTTTATTGTTTATATAACAGACAGACAGATAAACTGCAGATCCCAGTTGCTTAGAGCACGATTAAGCTAATCCAGGATAAACCAAATTATTTTAAACCAAGTCTGTTTTTTTGGCCACGTCAACTGAGACGATGGTCGAAAATGAAAATTGGATAGACAGATACATCATAGTTGTAACTAACATATTTATCTTCCACAGGAGACAGTAACTTTTTAGATCTGGACGTTCTAAGTAGCTACGCTAAAAGAGTGACAGGCGACATCCAAGACATGACGATTCGATATGAACAAGTCCTGAAAGAGAAAGAGCAATTGCAGCGTGCTCTGAAAGAAGAAAACGACAAATACCACAGCGAGAAACGTCAAAAGGAGAGTTTACAACAGAAGATTTCTGAAACAGAAGAGATTCTGAAGAACAAGGCCAACAGGAGAGCACGGCAAGAGGACGAACAGTTCACTCATCACATGAAATGCATTTACAAGGACAACGAAACAAAGCAGTTCATTATCCAGCTACAAATGAGACTGCTGGCAGCCCACGACGAACATGAGAATATAATGCGACACATGCAAAGGCTGGAACAGGTCGGTCTTGCTGATTCTTTGCATTTTAAAAGCTGTATCACGTATCACGTATGACGTAATCGGGAATTTAGATCCAATTGACTTGTGGGTAACCAAGTGAAAGAGCGACTGGTGTGTGTGTGTGTGCGAGTCTTCATTCAGATCATAGTGTTCTTCATCGCGCTGTGCTTTCTCAAAAAATTGCTAAGAAAATAAAATATATCTTTTCCTTTTGGGTCCATATCTTAAAGTCTTTGATATACCGTTAAAGCTCTTATAAGCCCCCGGAGGGAGGGGGGCTATGTTTAAAAAGATGAGATGACAACACTCTACTTGGAACTCAAAGTCGGCAGAATAAAAATTGGGGGAGAGGGCTTCTTTTCGAAAATTGACCTTGTAGAGAGGGGTTATTAGCTGAGCATTTATGGTAATACTGAAAATAGTTCGTTCCTATCCAACATGGCCGACACAAGGAACGCAAAGAGTTATGGGCTTTTTATTCCTGACTGTACGTTTTGTGCGCCGATTGGCTGAGGAGACAATGGAACAAGCATCATATTTAATCCACTTTTTTACAAACAGTTGTAAAAAGACGCTGAAATATTCTGGTTATTTTCAGGCTGATCGAAGTTCTGACAATGGGAATTGCGAGACGTTTAAACTTTCGCAAAGAATGAAATCCCATTCAGAGGAAACTATAAAGACCTTCCCCCGATGCAGCCGTTTTAATCTTGTTGAAGCCAGCTACCATTGTGCTGAACAGCTTCGAGAAGAGCTGCAAAATCTAAAACTTTGGACTGAAGCCCTGAAGATGAGGTTTGACATCACCATGCAGGAAAGAAACGAAATGATCCAGAAATGCGAAGGTGACTGAGAAAACACGACAGTAAATGGACAATAAAAGTCGCGTGACTCTGCTATGCTGTGCTGCGTTATACTGCATTGTCCTTTTTTTTTTTTTCTTTTTTTTGCTTTGCTATAAGCAGTGAATATGGTATTCGGCTTTGCAGTGCTGTTTTGTTCTCCACTGCACTGTAACGAGTGGTTTTGTCCTTTTCGAAGTTTTGTAGTTTCCTAGGGAGATTTGTAGAGGTTACTTCTATGCTGTTAATGCTGACTGATTCAATTTACCTTCTATACGTCAGTCATAAATTTCTCCATGTTTGTTATCTCTTAGATCTTACTCAGAAACATTCGGAACTCGCTGATAACATGTCTCAACTTCAAATTAGACTGAAACAAGTACAAAGAGAGAACAAAGATTGGAAGAAGAGCTGTCAAGAAATGGAGCAGAATGCGGCAAGTTACAGAAGGCAGCACGAAATCGACGAGCGGGAGATGAAAGAAGCGTTGAAAAAGCGCGATCAAGCGATACACGACTTGAACGAAGCTTCCCGCCACTACAAAGAGGTGGTTAATTTATTCGCACAGCACAGTATATTAAAGTACAGTTCAGGGGCCAATTCAACAAGGCCTTTAGAAGTGTATTTTACAAGTTGGACTAATTCCTCTGCACGTTAAAACACACTTTAACCCAATACCATGGCCAAAAACCGCTATAGTTATGCATGTGAAACCAGCATCTGTAATAGTTTGCAGACTTCTGCTTCGTTACAATCCGTTTAGTGGTGTTTGAATAATGGTCCGACTTGTAAAATACACGTGTAAATGTTTATTGAATTGGCCCCAGCACAGCACTGAAGTACAGTTCAGTACATGCAGAAAAACACAACATACTATAGTGACAGTACAGTAACAGGGCAGAGAAGTGCAGTGCAGTAAATTATAGTACAGTAGAGCACTGCTAGTACAACACATTAACCCTTTCACTCCCAAGTTCAAAATGCAGATTCTCCAAACTTTTTAAGAGGTAAATGTATGAGTAGTATGATGAGAATTGATAGTTTAATGAGCTATCAACTGAGCAAGGTATCAAAAGCCAACTTCTCTTTACTATATGATATATTTGTGCTGCCGAAACTGAAGGAGAAAATTGAACTTCATCACTGGACTCGGAGCAAGCGCAAAAGCACTTGTGTTTGCACTTGCGTCGACCCTGTTTTCACTGTGAAATAAGGTGGACGTTTGTGCTTGAGCGGAGTACAAGTATGCCACAGTACATCGCATCAGGACCATCCACTTTGTAAACTCTTTAGTGTGTCACGAGCAATCAGACAAAAGATAACCGTATTCTCCATTCAACCCATCTATACTTATAAGTATACACATACTCTTCTTCAGTAGATTAAATCAATTACTCCGATGCCCTCTTAGGATCTTGAATTCAAAGAGAGGACGATACGCCAACAGACGAGAGACGAGAGGACGTTTGAGAAACGGTGCAGAGAAAATAGAGCTGAGCTCGGTCGTGTGAGGGCTCAGCTTAGAGAAGCCTTGCAGGAAAACGAAGAACTGCGTACCACAGGCCTAGCACGACTACAGTCAGACAGGACCAGATATAACAGCGAATCTTCTGAGGTATTTAAATTGCTTGAGTGGATCACATGACATTCATAACCAATTTTCGTACCTTCTGTCGGATTATGGTTGCTAAATCTTTATAGATTCTCTTTATACAAATTCCAATAGTTTCCATAAGATTAACAGGTTCCATAGGTTTTTAACTCCAGGCTTTTTAGTTTGGGTTTGGATTGGTACTATAATGCGGTTTTCCGATTACTTTGGAAAACCAATAAAATCATTAGAGTCGCTTTCGAAGGACTTTCGTAAAACCAAAACCAAAGTAGTACTGACCGCCAATCACAGCGGCTGTAAGAAACACTTTCAACCAATCAGAAGCCAAGTAATTTTATTTGGTTTTACTTTGAAAAAACTTCAGCACTTGCTTGATGGCGTGAAGAAGGCCGCATCCAGGATTTGCTTTTGTTCCTTATTGGCCGAGAATGTGTAACCAAACTTGTTTGGACCAATCAGAAAGGGTACCAAATGCAAAACCAAACCAATCACACGATTACATTGGCATTCATTAAAAAAAAGAAAGCTATCAGTTATTCAGTTTTCGCGGGCTCAATGAATGCATGTAGATTACTTTACTTTACTAAGTTCATGGCTTGCATTAAAATTTTGGGTTTGTTTTTGGGCGGGATCTATTCAGGATGAATCTGGAATGGAGAACAGTGAACAACAACCTGAGAGCGAGGTGCCTAGCAACCCGTCCCAGCTTGAGTCAGGAGGTAGCTGCCAGTTCAGCTGCTTTAGGACGCGCAGTACGACCGAGGTTGTTCGCAGCATTAAACGCCGAGTATGGAATAGTCGGCACACGGAGCGTGTCGCTAAAACTCCGCTCGGCTTAAGGAGGAGTGCAAGCCTGGATACCTTACTCAGCGAGCTCTTGCCCGCCTTTAGAGATCTCCCCTCTGAAACTAAGAACGCAGTCAGTTTGGATCGGTTCAAACCTAAACAGGCCCTTCCATATGAGACCATATTTGGCATGTACCCTCAGGGCCCCGGATGTGCCCTCAGTGCCAGCTTCTGGCAGTCCTGTCAAGCGACACGTCCACGATCACGAGGAAGGTCTGAACCAATCACATCGGAGGAGGAAAAAATGTGCAGACCTTGTAGCGACCTTGGGTGTGGGGGTGAAGAGATGGACAAGCTGTCCCAAGAAGAAAGAGAAGGAAAAAAGGAAAGAGAAGAGGGAAGTACGAGTGAAACTTTTCGGCCACGCAGTAGTCCACTGGTTCGACAAAAAGCCAAACGACACTTTAATCTATAAAGTTTCCAGAACAGGAACCAACAAGAACTAAACTCGGGTACCCGGGACACCTTTTCTCCATATAAACGGGATCTAAAACTGTGCACAAAGTGTAACGGGGCATTGACGGAAGTTTGGATTTCAAATAACCGTTATCTTATGTAAAAAACTTTTGCCTTTGGGCTTGTTGCACCCGTTTTCACCAAGGAAGTTCGCGCGATCCGACAAGATTCGAATCCCACGTCTCCAAAGTTTCCTTACACGTTAGAACCGCTGTGTAGTTTGTTCACCTTCGGCTTTTGATAGAGAAACCAAGAGATATATGTGCAACAGAGATCTTAATTGATTACGGGTGGCATCTGTTTTGATATCCAAAAAATTAAAAGCTTTGAAAATGCGAAACTAGCCAACCAAAATAACTGTTAGGTGATGGTGAAAAAACGTGCCGTGATCAGGATTCGAACCTGGGTTATTGCGGCCACAACGCAATGTACTAACCACTATACGATCACGGCGACCTACTGCACCACGCGACGAATGAATAGAGTTACCTTTAAGTAGATATAACATCAAGAGCCTCTTGCTGTAATATTGGGACTTAAAAAGTCCCGTCTGTTTCTCTTAAGTTTTATATTGATGGCCAACTTGAGCGTAAATTAAAAAAAAAAAAAAAAATAGATGCCTGTCCTGTGCATGTCCCATAAATAACCAAAGTCCTCCATTCAATCGAGAAAGTTGTTTATCTGGTTTTCGGAAAATGGATTGTTCTTTGATGCTTTTTGAGCTTCTTTTGGTCTCTCTTGTAATATTGAAACTGGGAGTGCGCGTGTTTATCCTCTGTTAAATTTGATATTAATAGACCCAAAATCGTAAAATAGAAAAACAGGGGATGGCGGCAACAAACCACTTTCACAATCATGCGCAGTTCGCGAGGCTGAGATATTTTGGCGGGCCACAGGACTGATAAAACTTTGAGGGCATGCGCTGTGTCCCGTGGGGGGGGGGGGGGGGGGGGGCTGTGGTGCAGTACCACTACACAACTACACATGCAGAGTAAAAAACTGCTTCTTTGGGCATAATGAAGTTGTCTAGAAACAAAACCAAGCTCAACAGAGAGATTTACTTGGCCTGACACTAAATCACTATTTTTCTTTTCTCCAAAATCGGGACTACCGGATTATTTGGTGGTTAAGGGTGCATGCACGAGCTTTTCTTACGTTACTTTGATATGTTCATATATATTGTGTAGAAAAGAAAGTAAAACAAACAGCAAAATGATGGCGCTTCTTTATCCAGCGTTTTAGTGATTCACTTGATCATTAATTACTTCATACCTGTCCTGCCATTTTCCTTCTTGACATCTGGTTTTGTAATTTTACCTCCCTCAGATCCAGTGCCCATCATTATGAACGGCTATGCTTTCTCTGGTAAGAATAAAGAGTAACGAACACGTTACGAAATAAACAGAACCAAACCAAACACTAAAGTGGTGAAGAACTCAGTATATGTTATTATAATCAAATAGATCCACTGTAGAAGGAGCGGATTCAGGATTCTTGCGGGGGGGAGAGGGTGGCTGGGATGGAGTATGGTTGAACTATTCAACGGAATAGACCGGTTTCTCAAGGTTGCGCGCGCATCCAAGTTTGAAGGGCCACAACTTTCGATACGATGATTGTTTAGTAAGCATTCATACGTGATTGTTGTAAAGGCGGCTTTAAAACTCAAGATAGTGTAATACCAGCTCTTAAGAGAACTAGGTTGACTGCGTCGGCGTGGCGGAAGACAAACTGGTGTATCAACTGTGTGTTGATGAGGGTAATGGAACGCCGTGAAAGAGACAATAGCTGACGTTTCGAGCGCTAGCCCTTCGTCAGAGCGAATGAACTCAAGATAGCCGTCCTAACTCAAATAAGAGCGCAGTATGAAGCATTTGTATCAAAGCCGAACCGGCCACCGTGAAAGAAAGCTGAAAGTTGAATTTGAAACTTTTGGCCCATCAAGCATGGATGCGCGCGCAACTTTCAGAAACTGGTCCATTGACTTCAAGAGCGCATTTCCGGGGTGTCCTCCTATATCGACGCAGACCAAAAGTGTTTACCACGAGAATTAGTTTATGACCAAGCACATAAACCTAGGTTTCAAAACGTTCTTGAAGTGTCAACTATAGGTTGTACAAAAGAGATTCTTATTATTATTATACCCTTAGCATGGTCGTACGTTCACGGAACAAAATTTTCCTCAGCTTTTGCCTGGACTCCCATTATTGTCACTCTCCAAAGCTTTCCAGTGAAACCTCGGATACCTCTGTGCTGCACCTGACGTGCAATAGCTTTGAATCGGACGATTTCGAGTTTCCCGACGGCGGGCAGAACAGCGAAAACAAGATCGCTCATTCGTGCGAATTGGACGAATCGCGGCGTCACACAAGCCCAATGAAACCACCCTATGTGAAAAGCGCTTCTTCTCCACCCGGAACGTCGGTCGTAAAACGCGAAGAAGCGCCTCAGCCGAATGACCGAGAGAAGACCGAGGGGGACCTGAAAGGCAACCCGAATCGTCGGAGCCTGAAGGACATTTCTAACAGACCAGCATATGCTATAGCCTCTAGTATCTATTCATTTGAATACCCAAGTCCTGATGTCAAAGACGACTGGAATGCGGAAGAGGCCCTTATGTCCCCAGCACTGCGGAAGCCGTTTCGACAGAAGAGTGGGGCGAAGAAATTCTCCGAGGATGAGCGACCTCGCAGCGCGTCGGCACCATCGGAATCGGGTTCCGACCGCATTTCGTAAGAAGACAATTCCTTATCGAGCCAGAGTGACAGCAAGGAAGATCGATCTATTGTGGAGCCAGAGTCGGAACTCGAGCATATTCACGAAAAAAACTGCGCTTTGTTGCTGAAGCAGAGGTGGACGAACAGAAGTGAGAATTGGGAGGGGGGGGGGGGGGGGGGGGGAAGTAGTCAATATAGACAAACGCATTAGCCTCACGAGAAAGACCAAAGTCAGGTCAGGTTCGTGTTCGAAAACGAAGACAGGCAACAGAAAGAAGTTTCGTTCTCGACCAATTCCCTGGATATCTACAGGAAAAAGATGCTTGTGTGAATATATAATTCTAGCGGATGTACGTCACTGAAACAGAGGATGGGCAATAAAATTAAGGATTAGAATTAAAATTAGGATTAGGATTAAAATTTAGGATGTTTTGTTTCGGGCTTAGTTTATGGTTTAGGATTACGAGATTTAGCTCTTCCGGTCCCAGATTTTGAACTCATTCCTCATTTCCCATTTTAGAAACTTCATCTGGACGTTGCAGGCAGGTCACGTCATAAAACGTTCTTTTTTTTTGCGATGTTACAGATTTTAGCCATGGGAGCTACAGGAGATTCCCCGTGTTCCAGTCGTCATCCGAGAAAATTGAAGCATTGGTGTTAAAAAACATAAGCCTTTCTTAAAACAATTACCTGCAACAAAAGGGGGGCTTCTGATCGTTGCTTCAGGAGGACTAAAACGTCACTGATTATACTAAAGGGACACAACTGCAAAGAAGAAACACGTCTGGAAAATTCCAATTAGATCAGCGTTAGATCTCAAACAAAATTGATAAATGTGGCCGGAAACGGTGACAACGATGAAAAATATACATCCTCGTTCCCTAGCAACACCAATGAAAACAAATCAACAAAATCACTAAGGCGGGATAAGCTTTTCATTCTAATTTTGTACATGTTTTTCCGGTTCGGCGTTCATTGTGAAAACATGCACCACAATTCACTGCTACGTTTGGTCAAGTTCAGCCGCATTGCTCAAATGGCATAAATCGTCATTACCGCTAACCGTAGCTTATCTCTAGTCCAGGAACAATTTGAAACCGAAAGAATGATTTTTGTTTGTAGTTCAATTTCTGAAACGAGGTCAAACAATGTCGTCACAAATCTTCCACGGACGTTTAGCCATATAAGGCTGTCTAAAACTGCATATAAGTACTGTTTAAATTATCTATTCTAAACCCCCAACGGACATGGAGTCGAAGGAAAGTAGTCAACTAGAGGGCATTATGAACGACAACCGTGTTGAAATTGTTGAGAGACTTCAGATGGAGCGGACCTTTCTTTTCGACTATCTACTCAGTAAATCAGTGTTCGACAGAAACGACTGTGACTTGGTTCGAGCACAGCCAACCCGCGAAGGAAAGGCCAGCAAGTTCCTCGACATTTTGGAGACGAAAGGCCCAGATGGTTTGGACCATTTTGTAAACGCTCTTCAACTGGTCAACCCGAGTTTGTACGAATTGGTAACAGGTGAAAAAGCTACGACAAGTAAGTACGAGCAAGAGAATGGTACGAGATAAAGAGCTGAAGCAATGTTTTCATAAGCAAATATGTGCTTAGACGTGCTTAGATGATTGACTGCAGACTCCTTTAGGGAACTGAAGATAAACCTTTTAAGGCTGGACTTGCCACGTTATTCTACAGTACGGAATAGTGTTTTAAGCCCAGGAAGGGTGTAATGCGCCGATCAAGACAAGACAAGACAAGATAACTTTTATTAGAGAACCATGTGACTGACTGTACGTAGGTTTTTTTTCTTTAATAGTATAGGTAGTATTACATAACAATAGGTATGTGTATGATGATAAATTTGTAAAAGCTATATGTTTTTCCTAATTTGAAAGCACTCGTATATATATTTTGCTATTTCCATTTTGTGATTTTGGGGTGAAATAAGTTCTTTGTAGTTGGTCACTGACTTGTTAATTTCTTGAAAAAGAGCGTTACGTTTGTCGGCATATATTTGACACTTGAGGAGGAAATGTTTTTCGTCTTCCATGTGTTGACAACGTGGGCATTTTCTTAACTCTGGGCTTACGTAAATTCTGTTATAACGACCACGCTCAATTTCTAGTATGTGATCACTAATTCTCAATTTAGTTAGAGCTCTGCGGTGTTCTGTATTTTGAATCTCGGTTAAGTAATTCTCAAATTCGTATTTGGTTTTGAACTCACGGTAGGTTCTTAGTTTTTTCCCTCCTACCGATCTGGATTCATCATTGAAAAGGCTTGATCTCCAGTCTTGTATCTCTATATCTTCCAATCTTTGCTTTAAGTTGTTGTGAAATCTTTTTAATTCAGGTGTGCTTGGAGTAATGTTTTGTTGATATTCCCATACGTATCCAAAGCCATTTTGAAACAAAAGGGTTTTAATTTGGGCTGCACAGCCTTTGGTGTCTGAGTATCCATGCATGTCCAGTAAGCTTGTTTTGCAAGTCTAGTTTCGTCTAATGTTAGAACTCGGGCTCTGGAGGTTATGACCTTCGGTTTGATTTCAGTATTAATAGAGAAACGGCCTAACTCGGCTCGGGAGGCTTTGTTAACAGCTCTTTTGCTTATGCCCAGGATTTGTTTGCAGAATTTAATATGTACCTGTTCGATTGGGTCGCGTATTTCATTGTATTTACCATCGAGACCCCATATTTCGCAGCAATAGGTAAGAATCGGTTTTATCAGTGTATCGAATAAATGAATAGTGAGCGATAAATGTATTCTAAAGGATGTTCCCATGCTCTTACGTAATGAATAGAAAGCTTTCAATGCTACTTTTTATTCCTGTTTTGCGGTCGTGAAAGAGCCTGAAGCATTCAAGGTTAAACCCAAATATTTATACGAGGTTACATTTTCGATTTGATTACTTTCTTCATAAAATGCGAAAGCTCAACATTCCCCCCCCCCCCCCCCCCTTTCGGGCATACCCCAGGCATTTGACCCTCTCCCTTGCCCGGGGAGGCGAGAATTTGATTCGAAAGCCCGACCATGTAGGGAATTTGACCGTTGCCAGGGAGGGGTGGGGAATTTGAACCGGAAGTACTTTGTTTTTCCGGTCTTGCAAATTTTCTCAGGATGTTGAACTTTCGCATTGATCGGCGCATAAAGACAACGTATTAATACCAGGATGAGTCATAGCATGTGGGTTGGAACCGTTAGAAACAAGTCGTTTGGGAATTTTGGCTTTAGTTCGGCTGCTTTCTATTATTAAAAAGCCAAAAAAAAAAAAAAAATTCAATTCACTGTTGAAAAAGCAATGTACTAACCACTATACGATCTTTAGTGCGCACAACACTTTTGAGATGGTGGACATTAAGAACCACCGAAACTTCAAGATCGAAAGTTCTTTATACTCGTTACGCAAATAAGTTTTATTTTTTGTCGTTCCTTGTGGAAGCAGCCACCTTTAAAGTTGAAACTCGCCCCAGTCCCCTCTCGGAAAGACGTATTTTGAAGTGAATTCGCCCTTTCCTGGATAATTGCGCAAAAATGAGCATGGTGACCCCCCTTTTTTATTTCATGTATTTTAAGAAAATACGACTCCCCATGATATATCCAAATTTAAACAAAAATTCTTTACTCAATTTTGAAATACGATCATTGAATCACTATTACAATATGTTTTTAGGCGTTTCAGTGTAAGCGTGTAGATGATCAAATTGCCTATTATTTCATGGTGACCCCCTATTTTTATTTTATTTTTTTAATGTACTAGAAGTAATTACTAATTGTGCAAAGTTTTAAGAAAATTCAATTACTATTTCTTTTTCGATGGAATCACCTTAAGTAGATATAACATCAAGAGCCTCTTGCTGTGGTATTGGAACTTAAAGTCCCGTCTGTTTCTCTTAAGTATTATATTGATGGCCAACTGCGTAAATTAAAATAAAATTGAAACTGGGAATGCACGTGTTTTTCCTCTATTAAATTTGTTATTAATGGACCCAAAGTCGTAAAATAGAAAAACAGGAAAAGCTTGAGTAAACAACATGAACATCCTGCTATTGAACCAAAGCTTTCTTCTTTCTTTTATTTTAATTTTAATTTTTTATTTTTTGGTTTAATAGGATTATTCTCTGATGGCAGCAATAAACCACTTTCACAATCATGCGCAGTTCGCAAGGCTGAGATATTTTGGCGGGCCACAGGACTGATAAAACTTTGCGGGCATGCGGAACTGAGAGGGCACCGGTTGTCTCTTAAGTTTGATATTGATGGGTCACTGAGTCTTCTAATTCGATCGAAAAGATTTAGTTGTTTTGTTTGGTGCTGCCCGCTCAATTTCATTCATGGAGTACACTGCTTCACCAGTGGCTCATAGACCTGTTTTTTATCTACTCTTTTTACAGGTTACTCATTTTTCTTTTTAACTATAATACTCAAGCAGATATTTAAACAGCATCCAAATATGTATACCACTAACCAGCATTTGTCCAGGTTTTCCTGCTGTTTCCCTATTTGGCATTTAGTTGCTGACGTTGTTGTTTCTTTTCCGCTCACAGAAGCAAGTCCCATCATAATGAACGGTCACTTTTCCTCTGGTGAGAATAAAGACCGATAAATACATAAATAAATACATACAGTAGATACATAGACAGACAGACGGACAGACAGACAGACTTGCTCCGATGGAGGGCTAACGCTCCAAACGTGAACAGACCGATTTTTAGTTGATTCACAATATGTTTTATCCCCACGCCGATGCAGTCTAAAGCTACAGTAGAACCCGGCTAACTCGAACTCCCAGGGGAAACGAAAAATAGTTCGAGTTAGTGAGTTTGGTGTTGAACTTCAAGTATCTTGTTTTAAAATAATCATTAACGTATCGATGTTTTTTATTCATTCACAATCACGAGTCATTTTGGCGCACTTTGAAGAACAGACAGACAGATAAACTGCATATAACAGACAGACAGATAAACTGAATATAACAGACAGACAGATAAACCGCAGATCCCAGCTGTTTAGAGCACGATTAAGCTAATCCAGGATAAACCAAATTATTTTAAACCAAGTCTGTTTTTTTTTTGGCCACGTCAACTGAGACGATGGTCGGAAATGAAAATTGGATAGACAGATACATCATAGTTGTAACTAACATATTTATCTTCCACAGGAGACAGTAACTTTTTAGATCTGGACGTTCTAAGTAGCTACGCTAAAAGAGTGACAGGCGACATCCAAGACATGACGATTCGATATGAACAAGTCCTGAAAGAGAAAGAGCAATTGCAGCGTGCTCTGAAAGAAGAAAACGACAAATACCACAGCGAGAAACGTCAAAAGGAGAGTTTACAACAGAAGATTTCTGAAACAGAAGAGATTCTGACGAACAAAGCCAACAGGAGAGCTCGGGAAGAGGACGAACAGTTCGCTCATCACATGAAATGCATTCACGAGGACAACGACACAAAGCAGTTCATTATCCAGCTACAAATGAGACTGCTGGCAGCCCACGACGAAAATGAGAATATAATGCGACACATGATGCAAAGGCTGGAACAGGTCGGTCTTGCTGATTCTTTGCATTTTAAAAGCTGTATCACGTATCACGTGATCGGGAATTTAGATCCAATTGACTTGTGGGTAACCAAAATTTTATAAAAAGCCTAACCCTTTGCGTGCGTACTCGTATCTCGTGAAAGAGCGACTGGTGTGTGTGTGCGAGTTTTCATTCAGAGCATAGTGCTGTGTTTTCTCAAAAAATTGCTAAGAAAATAAAACTTTTGGGTCCATATCTTAAAGTCTTTGATATACCGTTAAAGCTTTTATAAGCCCCCGGGGGCTTATTTAAAAAATGACCTTGTAGAGGGGGGCAGGGGAGAGGTAATAGAGAGGGGAGGGGAGGGGGGCTATATTTAGAAAGATGAGATGACAACACTCTACTTTGAGCTCAAAGTCGGCAGAATAAAAATTGGGGGAGAGGGCTTCTTTTCGAAAATTGACCTTGTAGAGAGGGGTTATTAGCTAAGCATTTATGGTAATGCTGAAAATAGCTCGTTCCTATCCAACATGGCCGACACAAGGTACGCAAAGAGTTATGGGCTTTTTATTCCTGACTGTACATTTTGTGCGCCGATTGGCTGAGGAGACAATGGGACAAGCGTCACATTTAATTCACTTTTTTTATCTAGATTATACAAACGTTTTGACAAACAGTTGTAAAAAGATGTTGAAATATTTTGTTTATTTTCAGGCCGATCGAAGTTCTGACAAGGGGAATTGCGAGACGTTTAGATTTTCGCAAAGAATGAAATCCCATTCAGAGGGAACTATAAAGACCTTCCCCCGATGCAGCCGTTTTAATCTTGTTGAAGCCAGCTACCATTCTGCTGAACAGCTTCGAGAAGAGCTGCAAAATCTAAAACTTTGGACTGAAGCCCTGAAGATGAGGTTTGACATCGCCATGCAGGAAAGAGACGAAATGATCCAGAAATGCGAAGGTGACTGAGAAAATACGACAGTAAATGACTCTGCTGTGCTGTGCGGCGTTATATACTGTATTATGGTTCTTTTTTTTCTTTTTTTTTGCTTTGCTTTAAGCAGTGAATATGGTTTTTGGCTTTGTAGTGCTGTTTTGTTCTCCACTGCACTGTCACGAGAGGTTTTGTCCCGGGGGATGGGGGAGGGAGGTACTCCTCAAAGTTCTGGGTGGGAGTGCGCCGCTCGGGACTGAAAACCCTTACCCTATTTCAAACCAAAATTTGCAATTTTCGACCCTATTTCAGACCAAAATGTGCGATTTTCTACCGCTTTCAGACCAAACTTTGTAATTTTCGACCCCATCTCAGACCAATATCAAAATCTCCGACCCTATTCCAGACCAAAGGCTCAAAATCGATACCCTATTGCGGACTAAAATGTTGAAAATGATACCCTTTGCGGCGGCACATACCTATATGACTTATATATGTGATTACCCCCCCCCCCCTCCCCTCCCTAGGGAGTTTTGTAGGTTACGTCTTTGCTGTTAATGCTGACTGATTCAATTTACCTTCTATACGTCGGTCATAAATTTCTCCATGTTTGTTATCTCTTAGATCTCACTCAGAAACATTCGGAACTCGCTGATAACTTGTCTCAACTGGAAATTAGACTGAAACAAGTACAAAGAGAGAACAAAGATTGGAAGAAGAGCTGTCAAGAAATGGAGCAGAATGTGGCAAGCTACAGAAGGCAGCACGAAATCGACGAGCGGGAGATGAAAGAAGCGTTGAAAAAGCGCGATCAAGCGATACACGACTTGGACGAAGCTTCCCGCCACTACAAAGAGGTGTTTAATTTATTCGCACAGCACAGCATATTAAAGTACAGTTCAGGGGCCAATTCAATAAAGCCTTTACAAGTGTATTTTACAAGTTGGACTAATTCCTCTGCACGTTAAAACACACTTTAATCCAATACCATGGTCAAAAACCGCGGTAGTTATGCATGTGAGACCAGTATCTGTAATAGTTTGCAGACTTCTGCTTCGTTAGAATCCCTTTAGTGGTGTTTGAATAATGGTCCGACTTGTAAAATACACGTGTAAATGTTTATTGAATTGGCCCCAGCACAGCACTGAAGTACAATTCAGTACATGCAGAAAAACACAACATACTATAGTGACAGTACAGTAACAGGGCAGAGCAGTGTAGTGCAGTAAATTATAGTACAGTAGAGCACTACATAGTACAACACATAAACCCTTTCAAAATGCAGATTCTCCAAACATTTTAAGAGGGAAATCTCTGAGTAGTATGATGAGAATTGATAGTTTAATCAGCTATCAACTGAGCAAGGTATCGAAAGCCAAGTTCTCTTTACTGTATGATATATTTGTGTTGCCGAAACTGAAGGAGAAAATTGAACTTGATCACTCTTGGGAGTAAAAGGGTTAAGCTGATTTTCACGAGCGACGCAAGTACAAGGTCCTTTAATATTTCACAGTGAAAATGGACTCGGAGCAAGCGCAAAAGCACTTGTATTTGCACTTGCGTCGAGCCTGTTTTCACTGTGAAATAAGGTGGACGTTTGCGCTTGAGCGGAGTACAAGTATGCCACAGTATATCGCATCAGGACCATCCACTTTGTAAACTCTTTAGTGTGTCACGAGCAATCAGACAAAAGATAACCGTATTCTCCATTCAACCCATCTATACTTATAAGTATACACATACTCTTCTTCAGTAGATTAAATCAATTACTCCGATGCCCTATTAGGATCTTGAATTCAAAGAGAGGACGATACGCCAACAGACGAGAGACGAGAGGACGTTTGAGAAACGGTGCAGAGAAAATGGAGCTGAGCTCGGTCGTGTGAGGACTCAGCTTAGAGAAGCCTTGCAGGAAAACGAAGAACTGCGTACCACAGGCCTAGCACGACTACAGTCAGACAGGACCAGATATAACAGCGAATCTTCTGAGGTATTTAAATTGCTTAGTGGATCACATGACATTCATAACCAATTTTCGTACCTTCTGTCGGATTATGGTTGCTAAAATCTATATAGATTCTCTTTATACAAATTCCAATATTTTCCGTAAGATTAACAGGTTCCATAGGTTTTTAACTCCAGGCTTTTTAGTTTGGGTTTGGATTGGTACTATAATGCGGTTTTCCAATTACTTTGGAAAACCAATAAAATCATTAGAGTCGCTTTCGAAGGACTTTCGTAAAACCAAAACCAAAGAAGTACTGACCGCCAATCACAGCGGCTGTAAGAAACACTTTAAACCAATCAGAAGCCAAGTAGTTTTTATTTGGTTTTACTTTGAAAAAGACTTCAGCACTTGCTTGATTGCGTGAGAAGATTGCATCCAGGATTTGCTTTTGTTCCTTATTGGCCGAGAATGTATAACCAAACTTGTTTGGACCAATCAGAAAGGGTAGCAAATGCAAAACCAAACCAATCACACGATTACATTGGAATTCATTAAAAAAAAAAAGAAGCTACCAGTTATTCAGTTTTCGCGGACTCAATGAATGCATGTAGATTACTTTACTTTACTAAGTTCGTGGCTTGCATTAAAATTTTGGGTTTGTTTTTGGGCGGGATCTATTCAGGATGAATCTGGAATGGAGAACAGTGAACAAAAACCTGAGAACGAGGTGCCTAGCAACCCGTCCCAGCTTGAGTCAGGAGGTAGCTGCCAGTTCAGCTGCTTTAGGACGCGCAGTACGACCGAGGTTGTTCGCAGCATTAAACGCCGAGTATGGAATAGTCGGCACACGGAGCGTGTCGCTAAAACTCCGCTCGGCTTAAGGAGGAGTGCAAGCCTGGATACCTTACTCAGCGAGCTCTTGCCCGCCTTTAGAGATCTCCCCTCTGAAACTAAGAACGCAGTCAGTTTGGATCGGTTCAAACCTAAACAGGCCCTTCCATATGAGACCATATTTGGCATGTACCCTCAGAAGGGCCCCGGATGTGCCCTCAGTGCCAGCTTCTGGCGGTCCTGTCAAGCGACACGTCCACGATCACGAGGAAGGTCTGAACCAATCACATCGGAGGAGGAAAAAATGTGCAGACCTTGTAGCGACCTTGGGTGTGGGGGTGAAGAGATGGACAAGCTGTCCCAAGAAGAAAGAGAAGGAAAAAAGGAAAGAGAAGAGGGAAGTACGAGTGAACCTTTTCGGCCACGCAGTAGTCCACTGGTTAACCGAAAAGCCAAACGACACTTTAATCTATAAAGTTTCCAGAACAGGAACCAACAAGAACTAAACTCGGGTACCCGGGACACCTTTTCTCCATATAAACGGGATCTACAACTGTGCACAAAGCGTAACGGGGCATTGACGGAAGTTTGGATTTCAAATAACCGTTATCTTATGTAAAGAACTTTTGCCTTTGGGCTTGTTGCACCCGTTTTCACCAAGGAAGTTCGCGCGATCCGACAAGATTCGAATCCCACGTCTGCAAAGTCTCCTTACACGTTAGAACCGCTGTGTAGTTTGTTCACCTTCGCCTTTTGATAGAGAAACCAAGAGATATATGTGCAACAGAGATCTTAATTGATTACGGGTGGCATCTGCTTTGATATCCAAAAAATTAAAAGCTTTGAAAATGCGAAACTAGCCAACCAAAATAACTGTTGGGTGATGGTGAAAAAAAGTGCCGTGACCAAGATTGGAACCTGGGTTATTGCGGCCACAACGCAATGTACTAACCACTATACGATCACGGCGAGCTACCGCACCACGCGACGAATGAATAGGGTTACCCTTAAGTAGATATAACATCAAGAGCCTCTTGTTGTAATATTGGGACTTAAAGTCCCGTCTATTTCTCTTAAGTTTTATATTGATGGCCAACTTGAACGTAAATAAAAAAAAAAAAAAAAAATTGATGCCTGTCCTGTACATGTCCCATAAATAACCAAAGTCCTCCATTCAATCGAGAAAGTTGTTTATCTGGTTTTCGGAAAATGGATTGCTACTTGATGCTTTTTGAGCTTCTTTTGGTCTCTCTTGTAATATTGAAACTGGGAGTGCGCGTGTTTATCCTCTGTTAAATTTGATATTAATGGACCTAAAATAGAAAAACAGGGGATGGCGGCTACAAACCACTTTCACAATCATGCGTAGTTCGCGAGGCTGAGATATTTTGGCGGGCCACAGGACTGATAAAACTTTGAGGGCATGCGCTGTGTCCCGTGGGGGGAGTGGTGGGGGGGGGGGGGGGGGGGGTGTGGTGCAGTAGCACTACACATGCAGAGTAAAAAACTGCTTCTTTGGGCATAATGAAGTTGTCTAGAAACAAAACCAAGCTCAACAGAGAGATTTACTTGGCCTGACACTAAATCACTATTTTTCTTTTATCCGAAATCGGGACCACCGGATTATTTGGTGGTTAAGGGTGCATGCACGAGCTTTTCTTACGTTACTTTGATATGTTCAAATATATCGTGTAGAAAAGAAAGTAAAACAAACAGCAAAATGATGGCGCTTCTTTATCCAGCGTTTTAGTGATTCACTTGATCATTAATTACTTCATACCTGTCCTGCCATTTTCCTTCTTGACATCTGGTTTTGTAATTTTACCTCCCTCAGATCCAGTGCCCATCATTATGAACGGCTATGCTTTCTCTGGTAAGAATAAAGAGTAACGAACACGTTACGAAATAAACAGAACCAAACCAAACACTAAAGTGGTGAAGAACTCAGTATATGTTATTATAATCAAATAGATCCACTGTAGCAGGAGCGGATTCAGGATTCTTGCGGGGGGGAGAGGGGATGGCTGGGATCGAGTATGGTTGAACTATTCAACGGAATAGACCGGTTTCTCAAGGTTGCGCGCGCATCCAAGTTTGAAGGGCCACAACTTTCGATACGATGATTGTTTAGTAAGCATTCATACGTGATTGTTGTAAAGGCGGCTTTAAAACTCAAGATAGTGTAATACCAGCTCTTAAGAGAACTAGGTTGACTGCGTCGGCGTGGCGGAAGACAAACTGGTGTATCAACTGTGTGTTGATGAGGGTAATGGAACGCCGTGAAAGAGACAATAGCTGACGTTTCGAGCGCTAGCCCTTCGTCAGAGCGAATGAACTCAAGATAGCCGTCCTAACTCAAATAAGAGCGCAGCATGAAGCATTTGTATCAAAGCCGAACCGGCCACCGTGAAAGAAAGCTGAAAGTTGAATTTGAAACTTTTGGCCCATCAAGCATGGATGCGCGCGCAACTTTCAGAAACTGGTCCATTGACTTCCCAAGAGCGCATTTCCGGGGTGTCCTCCTATATCGACGCAGACCAAAAGTGTTTACCACGAGAATTAGTTTATGACCAAGCACATAAACCTAGGTTTCAAAACGTTCTTGAAGTGTCAACTATAGGTTGTACAAAAGAGATTCTTATTATTATTATACCCTTAGCATGGTCGTACGTTCACGGAACAAAATTTTCCTCAGCTTTTGCCTGGACTCCCATTATTGTCACTCTCCAAAGCTTTCCAGTGAAACCTCGGATACCTCTGTGCTGCACCTGACGTGCAATAGCTTTGAATCGGACGATTTCGAGTTTCCTGACGGCGGGCAGAACAGCGAAAACAAGATCGCTCATTCGTGCGAATTGGACGAATCGCGGCGTCACACAAGCCCAATGAAACCACCCTATGTGAAAAGCGCTTCTTCTCCACCCGGAACGTCGGTCGTAAAACGCGAAGAAGCGCCTCAGCCGAATGACCGAGAGAAGACCGAGGGGGACCTGAAAGGCAACCCGAATCGTCGGAGCCTGAAAGACATTTCTAACAGACCAGCATATGCTATAGCCTCTAGTATCTATTCATTTGAATACCCAAGTCCTGATGTCAAAGACGACTGGAATGCGGAAGAGGCCCTTATGTCCCCAGCACTGCGGAAGCCGTTTCGACAGAAGAGTGGGGCGAAGAAATTCTCCGAGGATGAGCGACCTCGCAGCGCGTCGGCACCATCGGAATCGGGTTCCGACCGCACTTCGAAAGAAGACAATTCCTTATCGAGCCAGAGTGACAGCAAGGAAGATCGATCTATTGTGGAGCCAGAGTCGGAACCCGAGCATACTCACGAAAAAAACTGCGCTTTGTTGCTGAAGCAGAGGTGGACGAACAGAAGTGAGAATTAGGGGGGGGGGGGGGGGGGGGGGAAGTAGTCAAGATAGACAAACGCATTAGCCTCACGAGAAAGACCAAAGTCAGGTCAGGTCCGTGTTCGAAAACGAAGACAGGCAACAGAAACAGTTACAGATTTTAGCCATGGGAGCTACAGGAGATTCCCCGTGTTCCAGTCGTCATCCGAGAAAATTGAAGCATTGGTGTTAAAAAAACATAAGCCTTTCTTAAAACAATTACCTGCAACAAAAGGGGGGCTTCTGATCGTTGCTTCAGGAGGACTAAAACGTCACTGGTTATACTAAAGGGACACAACTGCAAAGAGGAAACACGTCTGGAAAATTCCAATTAGATCAGCGTTAGATCTCAAACAAAATTGATAAATGTGGCCGGAAACGGTGACGATGAAAAATATACATCCTCGTTCCCTAGCAACACCAATGAAAACAAATCAACAAAATCACTAAGGCGGGATAAGCTTTTCATTCTAATTTTGTACATATTTTTCCGGTTCGGCGTTCATTGTGAAAACATGCACCACAATTCACTGCTACGTTTGGTCAAGTTCAGCCGCATTGCTCAAATGGCATAAATCATCATTACCGCTAACCGTAGCTTATCTCTAGTCCAGGAACAATTTGAAACCGAAAGAATGATTTTTGTTTGTAGTTCAATTTCTGAAACGAGGTCAAACAATGTCGTCACGAATCTTCCACGGACGTTTAGCCATATAAGGCTGTCTAAAACTGCATGTAAGTACTGTTTAAATTATCTATTCTAAACCCCCAACGGACATGGAGTCGAAGGAAAGTAGTCAACTAGAGGGCATTATGAACGACAACCGTGTTGAAATTGTTGAGAGACTTCAGATGGAGCGGACCTTTCTTTTCGACTATCTACTCAGTAAATCAGTGTTCGACAGAAACGACTGTGACTTGGTTCGAGCACAGCCAACCCGCGAAGGAAAGGCCAGAAAGTTCCTCGACATTTTGGAGACGAAAGGCCCAGATGGTTTGGACCATTTTGTAAACGCTCTTCAACTGGTCAACCCGAGTTTGTACGAACTGGTAACAGGTGAAAAAGCTACGACAAGTAAGTACGAGCAAGAGAATGGTACGAGATTAAGAGCTGAAGCAATGTTTTCATAAGCAAATATGTGCTTAGACAATTGACTGACGCATCCGGCATTAGAGCTTCGCTTGTACAAATGATTGAACAAAAGAAGTTGCTGAAGTTGAACAGTTTCCTGATTTGTTACCAAGAAAAGAGCACTATTATTCCACAGATGTCTAAACGCATGAACAGACACTATTGTTGAACAGGAAGACTGTTAAATCATGATTCATTTTGACTGGTTTCACTGAAATTTTGTTTAGAGTGGTTTTACGTTTTTCGCGAAATTCGTCCACTTTTGATTACTGTTTTCATAAAAAGAAATAAGAAAAAAAAGAAAATCAAGCAATTCGATGGTTAATTTTGCGCAAACGTAACAAAGGTCGTCACGCCCTTCACAAGAACAAAATTTGATACCTCGGCACAAAAACTAAACCGGAAAAACAGGACAACGGCGATTAAACTATCATTTGGAATGATACCGAAAGCTTCTCATTTTCAGCTGTACAATATTTTTAAAGAAATTATAGTGAGCGCACGAGGACGCTTGAGTGCAAAACGTCGTTACGTTTTAATTTTCTTACTAGTTTCGTCCGACTACTGCAGACTCCTTTAGGGAACTGAAGATAAACCTTTTAAGGCTGGGCTTGCCACGTTATTCTACAGTACGGAATAGTGTTTTAAGCCCAGGAAGGGTGTAATGCGCCGATCAAGACAAGACAAGACAAGATAACTTTTATTAGAGAACCATGTGACTGACTGTACGTAGGTTTTTTTTCTTTAATAGTATAGGTAGTATTACATAACAATAGGTATGTGTATGATGATAAATTTGTAAAAACTCTGGGCTTACGTAATTTCTGTTATAACGAACACGCTCAATTTCTAGTATGTGATCACTAATTCTCAATTTAGTTAGAGCTCTGCGGTGTTCTGTATTTTGAATCTCGTTTAAGTAATTCTCAAATTCGTATTTGGTTTTGAACACACGGTAGGTTCTTAGTTTGTTCCCTCCTACCGATCTGGATTCATCATTGTAAAGGCTTGATCTCCAGTCTTGTATCTCTATATCTTCCAATCTTTGCTTTAAGTTGTTGTGAAATCTTTTTAATTCAGATGTGCTTGGAGTAATGTTTTGTTGATATTCCCATACGTATCCAAAGCCATTTTGAAACAAAAGGGTTTTAATTTGGGCTGCACAGCCTTTGGTGTCTGAGTATCCATGCATGTCCAGTAAGCTTGTTTTGCAAGTCTAGTTTCGTCTAATGTTAGAACTCGGGCTCAGGAGGTTATGACCTTCGGTTTGATTTCAGTATTAATAGAGAAACGGCCTAACTCGGCTCGGAAGGCTTTGTTAACAGCTCTTTTGCTTATGCCCAGGATTTGTTTGCAGAATTTAATATGTACCTCTTCGATTGGGTCGCGTATTTCATTGTATTTACCATCGAGACCCCATATTTCGCAGCAATAGGTAAGAATCGGTTTTATCAGTGTATCGAATAAATGAATAGTGAGCGATAAATGTATTCTAAAGGATGTTCCCATGCTCTTACGTAATGAATAGAAAGCTTTCAATGCTACTTTTTTTAATTCCTGTTTTGCGGTCGTGAAAGAGCCTGAAGCATTCAAGGTTAAACCCAAATATTTATACGAGGTTACATTTTCGATTTGATTACTTTCTTCATAAAATGCGAAAGCTCAACATTCCCCCCCCCCCCCCCCCCTCCCCCCCTTTCGGGCATACCCCAGGCATTTCACTCTCTCCCTTGCCCGGGGAGGCGAGAATTTGATTCGAAAGCCCGACCATGTAGGGAATTTGACCGTTGCCAGGGAAGAGCGGGGAATTTGAACCGGAAGTACTTTGTTTTTCCGGTCTTGCAAATTTTCTCAGGATGTTGAACTTTCGCATTGATCGGCGCATAAAGACTACGTATTAATACCAGGATGAGTCATAGCATGTGGGTTGGAACCGTTAGAAACAAGTCGTTTGGGAATTTTGGCTTTAGTTCGGCTGCTTTCTATTATTAAAAAGCCAAAAAAAAAAAAAAAATTCAATTCACTGTTGAAAAAGCAATGTACTAACCACTATACGATCTTTAGTGCGCACAACACTTTTGAGATGGTGGACATTAAGAACCACCGAAACTTCAAGATCGAAAGTTCTTTATACTCGTTACGCAAATAAGTTTTATTTTTTGTCGTTCCTTGTGGAAGCAGCCACCTTTAAAGTTGAAACTCGCCCCAGTCCCCTCTCGGAAAGACGTATTTTGAAGTGAATTCGCCCTTTCCTGGATAATTGCGCAAAAATGAGCATGGTGACCCCCCTTTTTTATTTCATGTATTTTAAGAAAATACGACTCCCCATGATAGATCCAAATTTAAACAAAAATTCTTTACTCAATTTTGAAATACGATCATTGAATCACTATTACAATATGTTTTTAGGCGTTTCAGTGTAAGCGTGTAGATGATCAAATTGCCTATTATTTCATGGTGACCCCCTATTTTTATTTTATTTTTTTAATGTACTAGAAGTAATTACTAATTGTGCAAAGTTTTAAGAAAATTCAATTACTATTTCTTTTTCGATGGAATCACCTTAAGTAGATATAACATCAAGAGCCTCTTGCTGTGGTATTGGAACTTAAAGTCCCGTCTGTTTCTCTTAAGTTTTATATTGATGGCCAACTGCGTAAATTAAAATAAAATTGAAACTGGGAATGCACGTGTTTTTCCTCTATTAAATTTGTTATTAATGGACCCAAAGTCGTAAAATAGAAAAACAGGAAAAGCTTGAGTAAACAACATGAACATCCTGCTATTGAACCAAAGCTTTCTTCTTTCTTTTATTTTAATTTTAATTTTTAATTTTTTGGTTTAATAGGATTATTCTCTGATGGCAGCAATAAACCACTTTCACAATCATGCGCAGTTCGCGAGGCTGAGATATTTTGGCGGGCCACAGGACTGATAAAACTTTGCGGGCATGCGGAACTGAGAGGGCACCGGTTGTCTCTTAAGTTTGATATTGATGGGTCACTGAGTCTTCTAATTCGATCGAAAAGATTTAGTTGTTTTGTTTGGTGCTGCCCGCTCAATTTCATTCATGGAGTACACTGCTTCACCAGTGGCTCATAGACCTGTTTTTTATCTACTCTTTTTACAGGTTACTCATTTTTCTTTTTAACTATAATACTCAAGCAGATATTTAAACAGAATCCAAATATGTATACTACTAACCAGCATTTGTCCAGGTTTTCCTGCTGTCCTGACGTTGTTGTTTCTTTTCCGCTCACAGAAGCAAGTCCCATCATAATGAACGGTCACTTTTCCTCTGGTGAGAATAAACACCGATAAATACATAAATAAATAAACACATACAGTAGATACATAGACAGACAGACAGACAGACAGACAGACTTGCTCCGATGGAGGGCTAACGCTCCAAACGTGAACAGACCGACTTTTGGTTGATTCACAATATGTTTTATCCCCACGCCGATGCAGTCTAAAGCTACAGTAGAACCCGGCTAACTCGAACTCCCAGGGGAAACGAAAAATAGTTCGAGTTAGTGAGTTTGGTGTTGAACTTCAAGTATCTTGTTTTAAAATAATCATTAACGTATCGATGTTTTTTATTCATTCACAATCACGAGTCATTTTGGCGCACTTTGAAGAACAGACAGACAGATAAACTGCATATAACAGACAGACAGATAAACTGAATATAACAGACAGACAGATAAACCGCAGATCCCAGCTGTTTAGAGCACGATTAAGCTAATCCAGGATAAACCAAATTATTTTAAACCAAGTCTGTTTTTTTTTTGGCCACGTCAACTGAGACGATGGTCGGAAATGAAAGTTGGATAGACAGATACATCATAGTTGTAACTAACATATTTATCAGACAGACTTGCTCCGATGGAGGGCTAACGCTCCAAACGTGAACAGACCGATTTTTAGTTGATTCACAATATGTTTTATCCCCACGCCGATGCAGTCTAAAGCTACAGTAGAACCCGGCTAACTCGAACTCCCAGGGGAAACGAAAAATAGTTCGAGTTAGTGAGTTTGGTGCTGAACTTCAAGTATCTTGTTTTAAAATAATCATTAACGTATCGATGTTTTTTATTCATTCACAATCACGAGTCATTTTGGCGCACTTTGAAGAACAGACAGACAGATAAACTGCATATAACAGACAGACAGATAAACTGAATATAACAGACAGACAGATAAACCGCAGATCCCAGCTGTTTAGAGCACGATTAAGCTAATCCAGGATAAACCAAATTATTTTAAACCAAGTCTGTTTTTTTTTTGGCCACGTCAACTGAGACGATGGTCGGAAATGAAAGTTGGATAGACAGATACATCATAGTTGTAACTAAGATATTTATCTTCCACAGGAGACAGTAACTTTTTAGATCTGGACGTTCTAAGTAGCTACGCTAAAAGAGTGACAGGCGACATCCAAGACATGACGATTCGATATGAACAAGTCCTGAAAGAGAAAGAGCAATTGCAGCGTGCTCTGAAAGAAGAAAACGACAAATACCACAGCGAGAAACGTCAAAAGGAGAGTTTACAACAGAAGATTTCTGAAACAGAAGAGATTCTGACGAACAAAGCCAACAGGAGAGCTCGGGAAGAGGACGAACAGTTCGCTCATCACATGAAATGCATTCACGAGGACAACGACACAAAGCAGTTCATTATCCAGCTACAAATGAGACTGCTGGCAGCCCACGACGAAAATGAGAATATAATGCGACACATGATGCAAAGGCTGGAACAGGTCGGTCTTGCTGATTCTTTGCATTTTAAAAGCTGTATCACGTATCACGTGATCGGGAATTTAGATCCAATTGACTTGTGGGTAACCAAAATTTTATAAAAAGCCTAACCCTTTGCGTGCGTACTCGTATCTCGTGAAAGAGCGACTGGTGTGTGTGTGCGAGTTTTCATTCAGAGCATAGTGCTGTGTTTTCTCAAAAAATTGCTAAGAAAATAAAACTTTTGGGTCCATATCTTAAAGTCTTAGATATACCGTTAAAGCTTTTATAAGCCCCCGGGTGCTTATTTAAAAAATGAACTTGCAGAGGGGGGCAGGGGAGAGGTAATAGAGAGTGGGGGGGGTGGGGGTGGGCTATATTTAGAAAGATGAGATGACAACACTCTACTTTGAGCTCAAAGTCGGCAGAATAAAAATTGGGGGAGAGGGCTTCTTTTCGAAAATTGACCTTGTAGAGAGGGGTTATTAGCTAAGCATTTATGGTAATGCTGAAAATAGTTCGTTCCTATCCAACATGGCCGACACAAGGTACGCAAAGAGTTATGGGCTTTTTATTCCTGACTGTACATTTTGTGCGCCGATTGGCTGAGGAGACAATGGGACAAGCGTCACATTTAATTCACTTTTTTTTATCTAGATTATACAAACGTTTTGACAAACAGTTGTAAAAAGATGTTGAAATATTTTGGTTATTTTCAGGCCGATCGAAGTTCTGACAAGGGGAATTGCGAGACGTTTAGATTTTCGCAAAGAATGAAATCCCATTCAGAGGGAACTATAAAGACCTTCCCCCGATGCAGCCGTTTTAATCTTGTTGAAGCCAGCTACCATTGTGCTGAACAGCTTCGAGAAGAGCTGCAAAATCTAAAACTTTGGACTGAAGCCCTGAAGATGAGGTTTGACATCGCCATGCAGGAAAGAGACGAAATGATCCAGAAATGCGAAGGTGACTGAGAAAATACGACAGTAAATGACTCTGCTGTGCTGTGCGGCGTTATATACTGTATTATGGTTCTTTTTTTTCCTTTTTTTTTTTTGCTTTGCTATAAGCAGTGAATATGGTTTTTGGCTTTGTAGTGCTGTTTTGTTCTCCACTGCACTGTCACGAGAGGTTTTGTCCCGGGAGATGGGGGAGGGAGGTACTCCTCAAAGTTCTGGGTGGGAGTGCGCCGCTCGGGACTGAAAACCCTTACCCTATTTCAAACCAAAATTTGCAATTTTCGACCCTATTTCAGACCAAAATGTGCGATTTTCTACCGCTTTCAGACCAAACTTTGTAATTTTCGACGCCATCTCAGACCAATATCAAAATCTCCGACCCTATTCCAGACCAAAGGCTCAAATTCGATACCCTATTGCGGACTAAAATGTGGAAAGTGATACCCTTTGCGGCGGCACATACCTATATGACTTATATATGTGATTACCCCCCCCCCTCCCCTCCCTAAGGAGTTTTGTAGGTTACGTCTTTGCTGTTAATGCTGACTGATTCAATTTACCTTCTATACGTCGGCCATAAATTTCTCCATGTTTGTTATCTCTTAGATCTCACTCAGAAACATTCGGAACTCGCTGATAACTTGTCTCAACTGGAAATTAGACTGAAACAAGTACAAAGAGAGAACAAAGATTGGAAGAAGAGCTGTCAAGAAATGGAGCAGAATGTGGCAAGCTACAGAAGGCAGCACGAAATCGACGAGCGGGAGATGAAAGAAGCGTTGAAAAAGCGCGATCAAGCGATACACGACTTGGACGAAGCTTCCCGCCACTACAAAGAGGTGTTTAATTTATTCGCACAGTAGAGCATATTAAAGTACAGTTCAGGGGCCAATTCAATAAAGCCTTTACAAGTGTATTTTACAAGTTGGACTAATTCCTCTGCACGTTAAAACACACTTTAATCCAATACCATGGTCAAAAACCGCGGTAGTTATGCATGTGAGACCAGTATCTGTAATAGTTTGCAGACTTCTGCTTCGTTAGAATCCCTTTAGTGGTGTTTGAATAAAGGTCCGACTTGTAAAATACACGTGTAAATGTTTATTGAATTGGCCCCAGCACAGCACTGAAGTACAGTTCAGTACATGCAGAAAAACACAACATACTATAGTGACAGTACAGTAACAGGGCAGAACAGTGCAGCGCAGTAAATTATAGTACAGTAGAGCACTGCATAGCACAACACATTAACCCTTTCAAAATGCAGATTCTCCAAACATTTTAAGAGGGAAATGTCTGAGTAGTATGATGAGAATTGATAGTTTAATCAGCTATCAACTGAGCAAGGTATCAAAAGCCAAGTTCTCTTTACTGTATGATATATTTGTGTTGCCGAAACTGAAGGAGAAAATTGAACTTGATCACTCTTGGGAGTAAAAGGGTTAAGCTGATTTTCACGAGCGACGCAAGTACAAGGTCCTTTAATATTTCACAGTGAAAATGGACTCGGAGCAAGCGCAAAAGCACTTGTATATTTGCACTTGCGTCGAGCATGTTTTCACTGTGAAATAAGGTGGACGTTTGTGCTTGAGCGGAGTAGAAGTATGCCACAGTACATCGCATCAGGACCATCCACTTTGTAAACTCTTTAGTGTGTTACGAGCAATCAGACAAAAGATAACCGTATTCTCCATTCAACCCATCTATACTTATAAGTATACACATACTCTTCTTCAGTAGATTAAATCAATTACTCCGATGCCCTCTTAGGATCTTGAATTCAAAGAGAGGACGATACGCCAACAGACGAGAGACGAGAGGACGTTTGAGAAACAGTGCAGAGAAAATAGAGCTGAGCTCGGTCGTGTGAGGACTCAGCTTAGAGAAGCCTTGCAGGAAAACGAAGAACTGCGTACCACAGGCCTAGCACGACTACAGTCAAACAGGACCAGATATAACAGCGAATCTTCTGAGGTATTTAAATTGCTTAGTGGATCACATGACATTCATAACCAATTTTCGTACCTTCTGTCGGATTATGGTTGCTAAAATCTATATAGATTCTCTTTATACAAATTCCAATATTTTCCGTAAGATTAACAGGTTCCATAGGTTTTTAACTCCAGGCTTTTTAGTTTGGGTTTGGATTGGTACTATGATGCGGTTTTCCAATTACTTTGGAAAACCAATAAAATCATTAGAGTCGCTTTCGAAGGACTTTCGTAAAACCAAAACCAAAGAAGTACTGACCGCCAATCACAGCGGCTGTAAGAAACACTTTAAACCAATCAGAAGCCAAGTAGTTTTTATTTGGTTTTACTTTGAAAAAGACTTCAGCACTTGCTTGATTGCGTGAGAAGATCGCATCCAGGATTTGCTTTTGTTCCTTATTGGCCGAGAATGTATAACCAAACTTGTTTGGACCAATCAGAAAGGGTAGCAAATGCAAAACCAAACCAATCAAACGATTACATTGGCATTCATTAAAAAAAAAAAGAAAGCTATCAGTTATTCAGTTTTCGCGGGCTCAATGAATGCATGTAGATTACTTTACTTTACTAAGTTCATGGCTTGCATTAAAATTTTGGGTTTGTTTTTGGGCGGGATCTATTCAGGATGAATCTGGAATGGAGAACAGTGAACAACAACCTGAGAGCGAGGTGCCTAGCAACCCGTCCCAGCTTGAGTCAGGAGGTAGCTGCCAGTTCAGCTACTTTAGGACGCGCAATACGACCGAGGTTGTTCGCAGCATTAAACGCCGAGTGTGGAATAGTCGGCACACGGAGCGTGTCGCTAAAACTCCGCTCGGCTTAAGGAGGAGTGCGAGCCTGGATACCTTACTCAGCGAGCTCTTGCCCGCCTTTAGAGATCTCCCCTCTGAAACTAAGAACGCAGTCAGTTTGGATCGGTTCAAACCTAAACAGGCCCTTCCATATGAGACCATATTTGGCATGTACCCTCAGAAGGGCCCCGGATGTGCCCTCAGTGCCAGCTTCTGGCAGTCCTGTCAAGCGACACGTCCACAATCACGAGGAAGGTCTGAACGAAGCACATCGGAGGAGGAAAAAATGTGCAGACCTTGTAGCGACCTTGGGTGTGGGGGTAAAGAGATAGACAAGCTGTCCCAAGAAGAAAGAGAAGGAAAAAAGGAAAGACAAGAGGAAAGTACGAGTGAAAGTTTTCGGTCACGCAGTAGTCCACTGGTTCGACAAAAAGCCAAACGACACTTTAATCTATAAAGTTTCCAGAACAGGAACCAACAAGAACTGAACTCGGGTACCCGGGACACCTTTTCTCCATATAAACGGGATCTAAAACTGTGCACAAAGCGTAACGGGGCATTGACGGAAGTTTGGATTTCAAATAACCGTTATCTTATGTAAAGAACTTTTGCCTTTGGGCTTGTTGCACCCGTTTTCACCAAGGAAGTTCGCGCGATCCGACAAGATTCGAATCCCACGTCTCCAAAGTTTCCTTACACGTTAGAACCGCTGTGTAGTTTGTTCACCTTCGGCTTTTGATAGAGAAACCAAGAGATATATGTGCAACAGAGATCTTAATTGATTACGGGTGGCATCTGCTTTGATATCCAAAAAATTGAAAGCTTTGAAAATGCGAAACTAGCCAACCAAAATAACTGTTAGGTGATGGTGAAAAAAAGTGCCGTGACCAGGATTGGAACCTGGGTTATTGCGGCCACAACGCAATGTACTAACCACTATACGATCACGGCGAGCTACCGCACCACGCGACGAATGAATAGGGTTACCCTTAAGTAGATATAACATCAAGAGCCTCTTGCTGTAATATTGGGACTTAAAGTCCCGTCTATTTCTCTTAAGTTTTATATTGATGGCCAACTTGAGCGTAAATAAAAAAAAAAAAAAAGATAGATGCCTGTCCTGTACATGTCCCATAAATAACCAAAGTCCTCCATTCAATCGAGAAAGTTGTTTATCTGGTTTTCGGAAAATGGATTGCTACTTGATGCTTTTTGAGCTTCTTTTGGTCTCTCTTGTAATATTGAAACTGGGAGTGCGCGTGTTTATCCTCTGTTAAATTTGATATTAATGGACCCAAAATCGTAAAATAGAAAAACAGGGGATGGCGGCTACAAACCACTTTCACAATCATGCGTAGTTCGCGAGGCTGAGATATTTTGGCGGGCCACAGGACTGATAAAACTTTGAGGGCATGCGCTGTGTCCCGTGGGGGGAGTGGGGGGGGGGGGGGGGGGGGGGCGCATCGCGCTTCTTTATCCAGCGTTTTAGTGATTCACTTGATCATTAATTACTTCATACCTGTCCTGCCATTTTCCTTCTTGACATCTGGTTTTGTAATTTTACCTCCCTCAGATCCAGTGCCCATCATTATGAACGGCTATGCTTTCTCTGGTAAGAATAAAGAGTAACGAACACGTTACGAAATAAACAGAACCAAACCAAACACTAAAGTGGTGAAGAACTCAGTATATGTTATTATAATCAAATAGATCCACTGTAGCAGGAGCGGATTCAGGATTCTTGCGGGGGGGAGAGGGGATGGCTGGGATCGAGTATGGTTGAACTATTCAACGGAATAGACCGGTTTCTCAAGGTTGCGCGCGCATCCAAGTTTGAAGGGCCACAACTTTCGATACGATGATTGTTTAGTAAGCATTCATACGTGATTGTTGTAAAGGCGGCTTTAAAACTCAAGATAGTGTAATACCAGCTCTTAAGAGAACTAGGTTGACTGCGTCGGCGTGGCGGAAGACAAACTGGTGTATCAACTGTGTGTTGATGAGGGTAATGGAACGCCGTGAAAGAGACAATAGCTGACGTTTCGAGCGCTAGCCCTTCGTCAGAGCGAATGAACTCAAGATAGCCGTCCTAACTCAAATAAGAGCGCAGTATGAAGCATTTGTATCAAAGCCGAACCGGCCACCGTGAAAGAAAGCTGAAAGTTGAATTTGAAACTTTTGGCCCATCAAGCATGGATGCGCGCGCAACTTTCAGAAACTGGTCCATTGACTTCAAGAGCGCATTTCCGGGGTGTCCTCCTATATCGACGCAGACCAAAAGTGTTTACCACGAGAATTAGTTTATGACCAAGCACATAAACCTAGGTTTCAAAACGTTCTTGAAGTGTCAACTATAGGTTGTACAAAAGAGATTCTTATTATTATTATACCCTTAGCATGGTCGTACGTTCACGGAACAAAATTTTCCTCAGCTTTTGCCTGGACTCCCATTATTGTCACTCTCCAAAGCTTTCCAGTGAAACCTCGGATACCTCTGTGCTGCACCTGACGTGCAATAGCTTTGAATCGGACGATTTCGAGTTTCCTGACGGCGGGCAGAACAGCGAAAACAAGATCGCTCATTCGTGCGAATTGGACGAATCGCGGCGTCACACAAGCCCAATGAAACCACCCTATGTGAAAAGCGCTTCTTCTCCACCCGGAACGTCGGTCGTAAAACGCGAAGAAGCGCCTCAGCCGAATGACCGAGAGAAGACCGAGGGGGACCTGAAAGGCAACCCGAATCGTCGGAGCCTGAAAGACATTTCTAACAGACCAGCATATGCTATAGCCTCTAGTATCTATTCATTTGAATACCCAAGTCCTGATGTCAAAGACGACTGGAATGCGGAAGAGGCCCTTATGTCCCCAGCACTGCGGAAGCCGTTTCGACAGAAGAGTGGGGCGAAGAAATTCTCCGAGGATGAGCGACCTCGCAGCGCGTCGGCACCATCGGAATCGGGTTCCGACCGCAGTTCGAAAGAAGACAATTCCTTATCGAGCCAGAGTGACAGCAAGGAAGATCGATCTATTGTGGAGCCAGAGTCGGAACCCGAGCATACTCACGAAAAAAACTGCGCTTTGTTGCTGAAGCAGAGGTGGACGAACAGAAGTGAGAATTAGGGGGGGGGGGGGGGGGGGGGAAGTAGTCAAGATAGACAAACGCATTAGCCTCACGAGAAAGACCAAAGTCAGGTCAGGTCCGTGTTCGAAAACGAAGACAGGCAACAGAAAGAAGTTTCGTTCTCGACCAATTCCCTGGATATCTACAGGAAAAAGATGCTTGTGTGAATATCTAATTCTTGCGGATGTACGTCACTGAAACAGAGGATGGGCATAAAATTAAAGAAACTTGAGAACTAAATCTGGTAGGATGTTTTGTTTCGGGCTTAGTTTATGGTTTAGGATTACGAGATTTAGCTCATCCGGTCCCAGATTTTGAACTCATTCCTCATTTCCCATTTTAGAAACTTCATCTGGACGTTGCAGGCAGGTCACGTCATAAAACGTCTTTTTTTTGCGATGTTACAGATTTTAGCCATGGGAGCTACAGGGGATTCCCCGTGTTCCAGTCGTCATCCGAGAAAATTGAAGCATTGGTTTAGGGGGGGGGGGAAGTAGTCAAGATAGACAAACGCATTAGCCTCACGAGAAAGACCAAAGTCAGGTCAGGTCCGTGTTCGAAAACGAAGACAGGCAACAGAAAGAAGTTTCGTTCTCGACCAATTCCCTGGATATCTACAGGAAAAAGATGCTTGTGTGAATATCTAATTCTTGCGGATGTACGTCACTGAAACAGAGGATGGGCAATAAAATTAAAGAAACTTGAGAACTAAATCTGGTAGGATGTTTTGTTTCGGGCTTAGTTTATGGTTTAGGATTACGAGATTTAGCTCATCCGGTCCCAGATTTTGAACTCATTCCTCATTTCCCATTTTAGAAACTTCATCTGGACGTTGCAGGCAGGTCACGTCATAAAACGTTTTTTTTTTGCGATGTTACAGATTTTAGCCATGGGAGCTACAGGGGATTCCCCGTGTTCCAGTCGTCATCCGAGAAAATTGAAGCATTGGTTTAGGGGGGGGGGGGAGTAGTCAAGAATTAGGGGGGGGGAAGTAGTCAAGATAGACAAACGCATTAGCCTCACGAGAAAGACCAAAGTCAGGTCAGGTCCGTGTTCGAAAACGAAGACAGGCAACAGAAAGAAGTTTCGTTCTCGACCAATTCCCTGGATATCTACAGGAAAAAGATGCTTGTGTGAATATCTAATTCTAGTGGATGTACGTCACTGAAACAGAGGATGGGCAATAAAATTAAAGAAACTTGAGAACTAAATCTGGTAGGATGTTTTGTTTCGGGCTTAGTTTATGGTTTAGGATTACGAGATTTAGCTCATCCGGTCCCAGATTTTGAACTCATTCCTCATTTCCCATTTTAGAAACTTCATCTGGACGTTGCAGGCAGGTCACGTCATAAAACGTTTTTTCTTTTTTGCGATGTTACAGATTTTAGCCATGGGAGCTACAGGAGATTCCCCGTGTTCCAGTCGTCATCCGAGAAAATTGAAGCATTGGTGTTAAAAAACATAAGCCTTTCTTAAAACAATTACCTGCAACAAAAGGGGGGCTTCTGATCGTTGCTTCAGGAGGACTAAAACGTCACTGATTATACTAAAGGGACACAACTGCAAAGAGGAAACACGTCTGGAAAATTCCAATTAGATCAGCGTTAGATCTCAAACAAAATTGATAAATGTGGCCGGAAACGGTGACAACGATGAAAAATATACATCCTCGTTCCCTAGCAACACCAATGAAAACAAATCAACAAAATCACTAAGCGGGATAAGCTTTTCATTCTAATTTTGTACATATTTTTCCGGTTCGGCGTTCATTGTGAAAACATGCACCACAATTCACAATTCACTGGTACGTTTGGTCAAGTTCAGCCGCATTGCTCAAATGGCATAAATCGTCATTACCGCTAACCGTAGCTTATCTCTAGTCCAGGAACAATTTGAAACCGAAAGAATGATTTTTGTTTGTAGTTCAATTTCTGACACGAGGTCAAACAATGTCGTCACAAATCTTCCACGGACGTTTAGCCATATAAGGCTGTCTAAAACTGCATATAAGTACTGTTTAAATTATCTATTCTAAACCCCCAACGGACATGGAGTCGAAGGAAGTAGTCAACTAGAGGGCATTATGAACGACAACCGTGTTGAAATTGTTGAGAGACTTCATCTGGAGCGGACCTTTCTTTTCGACTATCTACTCAGTAAATCAGTGTTCGACAGAAACGACTGTGACTTGGTTCGAGCACAGCCAACCCGCGAAGGAAAGGCCAGCAAGTTCCTCGACATTTTGGAGACGAAAGGCCCAGATGGTTTGGACCATTTTGTAAACGCTCTTCAACTGGTCAACCCGAGTTTGTACGAATTGGTAACAGGTGAAAAAGCTACGACAAGTAAGTACGAGCAAGAGAATGGTACGAGATAAAGAGCTGAAGCAATGTTTTCATAAGCAAATATGTGCTTAGACGTGCTTAGATGATTGACTGCAGACTCCTTTAGGGAACTGAAGATAAACCTTTTAAGGCTGGGCTTGCCACGTTATTCTACAGTACGGAATAGTGTTTTAAGCCCAGGAAGGGTGTAATGCGCCGATCAAGACAAGACAAGACAAGATAACTTTTATTAGAGAACCATGTGACTGACTGTACGTAGGTTTTTTTTCTTTAATAGTATAGGTAGTATTACATAACAATAGGTATGTGTATGATGATAAGTTTGTAAAAGCTATATGTTTTTCCTAATTTAAAAACAATCGTATATATATTTTGCTATTTCCATTTTGTGATTTTGGGGTGAAATAAGTTCTTTGTAGTTGGTCACTGACTTGTTAATTTCTTGAAAAAGAGCGTTACGTTTGTCGGCATATATTTGACACTTGAGGAGGAAATGTTTTTCGTCTTCCATGTGTTGACAACGTGGGCATTTTCTTTTAAGTTAAAACTCTGGGCTTACGTAATTTCTGTTATAACGACCACGCTCAATTTCTAGTATGTGATCACTAATTCTCAATTTAGTTAGAGCTCTGCGGTGTTCTGTATTTTGAATCTCGTTTAAGTAATTCTCAAATTCGTATTTGGTTTTGAACTCACGGTAGGTTCTTAGTTTGTTCCCTCCTACCGATCTGGATTCATCATTGAAAAGGCTTGATCTCCAGTCTTGTATCTCTATATCTTCCAATCTTTGCTTTAAGTTGTTATGAAATCTTTTTAATTCAGGTGTGCTTGGAGTAATGTTTTGTTGATATTCCCATACGTATCCAAAGCCATTTTGAAACAAAAGGGTTTTAATTTGGGCTGCACAGCCTTTGGTGTCTGAGTATCCATGCATGTCCAGTAAGCTTGTTTTGCAAGTCTAGTTTCGTCTAATGTTAGAACTCGGGCTCAGGAGGTTATGACCTTCGGTTTGATTTCAGTATTAATAGAGAAACGGCCTAACTCGGCTCGGGAGGCTTTGTTAACAGCTCTTTTGCTTATGCCCAGGATTTGTTTGCAGAATTTAATATGTACCTGTTCGATTGGGTCGCGTATTTCATTGTATTTACCATCGAGACCCCATATTTCGCAGCAATAGGTAAGAATCGGTTTTATCAGTGTATCGAATAAATGAATAGTGAGCGATAAATGTATTCTAAAGGATGTTCCCATGCTCTTACGTAATGAATAGAAAGCTTTCAATGCTACTTTTTTTAATTCCTGTTTTGCGGTCGTGAAAGAGCCTGAAGCATTCAAGGTTAAACCCAAATATTTATACGAGGTTACATTTTCGATTTGATTACTTTCTTCATAAAATGCGAAAGCTCAACATTCCCCCCCCCCCCCCCCCCCCCCCTTTCGGGCATACCCCAGGCATTTGACCCTCTCCCTTGCCCGGGGAGGCGAGAATTTGATTCGAAAGCCCGACCATGTAGGGAATTTGACCGTTGCCAGGGAAGGGTGGGGAATTTGAACCGGAAGTACTTTGTTTTTCCGGTCTTGCAAATTTTCTCAGGATGTTGAACTTTCGCATTGATCGGCGCATAAAGACTACGTATTAATACCAGGATGAGTCATAGCATGTGGGTTGGAACCGTTAGAAACAAGTCGTTTGGGAATTTTGGCTTTAGTTCGGCTGCTTTCTATTATCAAAAAGCCAAAAAAAAAAAAAAAAAAATTCAATTCACTGTTGAAAAAGCAATGTACTAACCACTATACGATCTTTAGTGCGCACAACACTTTTGAGATGGTGGACATTAAGAACCACCGAAACTTCAAGATCGAAAGTTCTTTATACTCGTTACGCAAATAAGTTTTATTTTTTGTCGTTCCTTGTGGAAGCAGCCACCTTTAAAGTTGAAACTCGCCCCAGTCCCCTCTCGGAAAGACGTATTTTGAAGTGAATTCGCCCTTTCCTGGATAATTGCGCAAAAATGAGCATGGTGACCCCCCTTTTTTATTTCATGTATTTTAAGAAAATACGACTCCCCATGATATATCCAAATTTAAACAAAAATTCTTTACTCAATTTTGAAATACGATCATTGAATCACTATTACAATATGTTTTTAGACGTTTCAGTGTAAGCGTGTAGATGATCAAATTGCCTATTATTTCATGGTGACCCCCTATTTTTATTTTATTTTTTTAATGTACTAGAAGTAATTACTAATTGTGCAAAGTTTTAAGAAAATTCAATTACTATTTCTTTTTCGATGGAATCACCATAAGTAGATATAACATCAAGAGCCTCTTGCTGTGGTATTGGAACTTAAAGTCCCGTCTGTTTCTCTTAAGTTTTATATTGATGGCCAACTGCGTAAATTAAAATAAAATTGAAACTGGGAATGCACGTGTTTTTCCTCTATTAAATTTGCTGTTAATGGACCCAAACTCGTAAAATAGAAAAACAGGAAAAGCTTGAGTAAACAACATGAACATCCTGCTATTGAACCAAAGCTTTCTTCTTTCTTTTATTTTAATTTTAATTTTTTATTTTTTGGTTTAATAGGATTATTCTCTGATGGCAGCAACAAACCACTTTCGCAATCATGCGCAGTTCGCGAGGCTGAGATATTTTGGCGGGCCACAGGACTGATAAAACTTTGCGGGCATGCGGAACTGAGAGGGCACCGGTTGTCTCTTAAGTTTGATATTGATGGGTCACTGAGTCTTCTAATTCGATCGAAAAGATTTAGTTGTTTTGTTTGGTGCTGCCCGCTCAATTTCATTCATGGAGTACACTGCTTCACCAGTGGCTCATAGACCTGTTTTTTATCTACTCTTTTTACAGGTTACTCATTTTTCTTTTTAACTATAATACTCAAGCAGATGTTTAAAAAGTATCCAAATATGTATACCACTAACCAGCATTTGTCCAGGTTTTCCTGCTGTTTCCCTATTTGGCATTTAGTTGCTGACGTTGTTGTTTCTTTTCCGCTCACAGAAGCAAGTCCCATCATAATGAACGGTCACTTTTCCACTGGTGAGAATAAACACCGATAAATACATAAATAAATAAACATACAGTAGATACATAGACAGACAGACAGACAGACAGACTTGCTCCGATGGAGGGCTAACGCTCCAACCGTGAACAGACCGACTTTTAGTTGATTCACAATATGTTTTATCCCCACGCCGATGCAGTCTAAAGCTACAGTAGAACCCGGCTAACTCGAACTCCCAGGGGAAACGAAAAATAGTTCGAGTTAGTAAGTTTGGTGTTGAACTTCAAGTATCTTGTTTTAAAATAATCATTAACGTATCGATGTTTTTTATTCATTCACAATCACGAGTCATTTTGGCGCACTTTGAAGAACAGACAGACAGATAAACTGCATATAACAGACAGACAGATAAACTGAATATAACAGACAGACAGATAAACCGCAGATCCCAGCTGTTTAGAGCACGATTAAGCTAATCCAGGATAAACCAAATTATTTTAAACCAAGTCTGTTTTTTTTTTTGGCCACGTCAACTGAGACGATGGTCGGAAATGAAAGTTGGATAGACAGATACATCATAGTTGTAACTAACATATTTATCTTCCACAGGAGACAGTAACTTTTTAGATCTGGACGTTCTAAGTAGCTACGCTAAAAGAGTGACAGGCGACATCCAAGACATGACGATTCGATATGAACAAGTCCTGAAAGAGAAAGAGCAATTGCAGCGTGCTCTGAAAGAAGAAAACGACAAATACCACAGCGAGAAACGTCAAAAGGAGAGTTTACAACAGAAGATTTCTGAAACAGAAGAGATTCTGACGAACAAAGCCAACAGGAGAGCTCGGGAAGAGGACGAACAGTTCGCTCATCACATAAAATGCATTCACGAGGACAACGACACAAAGCAGTTCATTATCCAGCTACAAATGAGACTGCTGGCAGCCCACGACGAAAATGAGAATATAATGCGACACATGATGCAAAGGCTGGAACAGGTCGGTCTTGCTGATTCTTTGCATTTTAAAAGCTGTATCACGTATCACGTGATCGGGAATTTAGATCCAATTGACTTGTGGTTAACCAAAATTTTATAAAAAGTCTAACCCTTTGCGTGCGTATTCGTATCTCGTGAAAGAGCGACTGGTGTGTGTGTGCGAGTTTTCATTCAGAGCATAGTGCTGTGTTTTCTCAAAAAATTGCTAAGAAAATAAAACTTTTGGGTCCATATCTTAAAGTCTTTGATATACCGTTAATGCTCTTATAAGCCCCCGGGTGCTTATTTAAAAAATGACCTTGTAGAGGGGGGGGGGGGGGGGGGGGGGGGGGGGGGGGGGAAGATGAGATGACAACACTCTACTTTGAGCTCAAAGTCGGCAGAATAAAAATTGGGGGAGAGGGCTTCTTTTCGAAAATTGACCTTGTAGAGAGGGGTTATTAGCTAAGCATTTATGGTAATGCTGAAAATAGTTCCTATCCAACATGGCCGACACAAGGTACGCAAAGAGTTATGGGCTTTTTATTCCTGACTGTACATTTTGTGCGCCGATTGGCTGAGGAGACAATGGGACAAGCGTCACATTTAATTCACTTTTTTTATCTAGATTATACAAACGTTTTGACAAACAGTTGTAAAAAGATGTTGAAATATTTTGGGTATTTTCAGGCCGATCGAAGTTCTGACAAGGGGAATTGCGAGACGTTTAGATTTTCGCAAAGAATGAAATCCCATTCAGAGAGAACTATAAAGACCTTCCCCCGATGCAGCAGTTTTAATCTTGTTGAAGCCAGCTACCATTGTGCTGAACAGCTTCGAGAAGAGCTGCAAAATCTAAAACTTTGGACTGAAGCCCTGAAGATGAGGTTTGACATCGTCATGCAGGAAAGAGACGAAATGATCCAGAAATGCGAAGGTGACTGAGAAAACACGACAGTAAATGACTCTGCTGTGCTGTGCGGCGTTATATACTATATTATGGTTCTTTTTTTTTTTTTTTTTCTTTGCTTTGCTATAAGCAGTGAATATGGTTTTTGGCTTTGTAGTGCTGTTTTGTTCTCCACTGCACTGTCACGAGAGGTTTTGTCCCGGGGGATGGGGGAGGGGGGTACTCCTCAAAGTTCTGGGTGGGAGTGCGCCGCTCGGGACTGAAAACCCTTACCTTATTTCAAACCAAAATTTGCAATTTTCGACCCTATTTCAGACCAAAATGTGCAATTTTCTACCGCTTTCAGACCAAACTTTGTAATTTTCGACCCCATCTCAGACCAATATCAAAATCTCCGACCCTATTCCAGACCAAAGGCTCAAAATCGATACCCTATTGCGAACTAAAATGTGGAAAATGATACCCTTTGCGGCGGCACATACCTATATGACTTATATATGTGATTACACCCCCCCCTCCCCTCCCTAGGGAGTTTTGTAGGTTACGTCTTTGCTGTTAATGCTGACTGATTCAATTTACCTTCTATACGTCAGTCATAAATTTCTCCATGTTTGTTATCTCTTAGATCTCACTCAGAAACATTCGGAACTCGCTGATAACTTGTCTCAACTGGAAATTAGACTGAAACAAGTACAAAGAGAGAACAAAGATTGGAAGAAGAGCTGTCAAGAAATGGAGCAGAATGTGGCAAGCTACAGAAGGCAGCACGAAATCGACGAGCGGGAGATGAAAGAAGCGTTGAAAAAGCGCGATCAAGCGATACACGACTTGGACGAAGCTTCCCGCCACTACAAAGAGGTGTTTAATTTATTCGCACAGCACAGCATATTAAAGTACAGTTCAGGGGCCAATTCAATAAAGCCTTTACAAGTGTATTTTACAAGTTGGACTAATTCCTCTGCACGTTAAAACACACTTTAATCCAATACCATGGTCAAAAACCGCGGTAGTTATGCATGTGAGACCAGTATCTGTAATAGTTTGCAGACTTCTGCTTCGTTAGAATCCCTTTAGTGGTGTTTGAATAATGGTCCGACTTGTAAAATACACGTGTAAATGTTTATTGAATTGGCCCCAGCACAGCACTGAAGTACAATTCAGTACATGCAGCAAAACACAACATACTATAGTGACAGTACAGTAACAGGGCAGAGCAGTGCAGTGCAGTAAATTATAGTACAGTAGAGCACTGCATAGCACAACACATTAACCCTTTCAAAATGCAGATTCTCCAAACATTTTAAGAGGGAAATGTCTGAGTAGTATGATGAGAATTGATAGTTTAATCAGCTATCAACTGAGCAAGGTATCAAAAGCCAAGTTCTCTTTACTGTATGATATATTTGTGTTGCCGAAACTGAAGGAGAAAATTGAACTTGATCACTCTTGGGAGTAAAAGGGTTAAGCTGATTTTCACGAGCGACGCAAGTACAAGGTCCTTTAATATTTCACAGTGAAAATGGACTCGGGCAAGCGCAAAAGCACTTGTATTTGCACTTGCGTCGAGCCTGTTTTCACTGTGAAATAAGGTGGACGTTTGCGCTTGAGCGGAGTACAAGTATGCCACAGTACATCGCATCAGGACCATCCACTTTGTAAACTCTTTAGTGTGTCACGAGCAATCAGACAAAAGATAACCGTATTCTCCATTCAACCCATCTATACTTATAAGTATACACATACTCTTCTTCAGTAGATTAAATCAATTACTCCGATGCCCTCTTAGGATCTTGAATTCAAAGAGAGGACGATACGCCAACAGACGAGAGACGAGAGGACGTTTGAGAAACGGTGCAGAGAAAATGGAGCTGAGCTCGGTCGTGTGAGGACTCAGGTTAGAAAAGCCTTGCAGGAAAACGAAGAACTGCGTACCACAGGCCTAGCACGACTACAGTCAGACAGGACCAGATATAACAGCGAATCTTCTGAGGTATTTAAATTGCTTAGTGGATCACATGACATTCATAACCAATTTTCGTACCTTCTGTCGGATTATGGTTGCTAAAATCTATATAGATTCTCTTTATACAAATTCCAATATTTTCCGTAAGATTAACAGGTTCCATAGGTTTTTAACTCCAGGCTTTTTAGTTTGGGTTTGGATTGGTACTATAATGCGGTTTTCCAATTACTTTGGAAAACCAATAAAATCATTAGAGTCGCTTTCGAAGGACTTTCGTAAAACCAAAACCAAAGAAGTACTGACCGCCAATCACAGCGGCTGTAAGAAACACTTTAAACCAATCAGAAGCCAAGTAGTTTTTATTTGGTTTTACTTTGAAAAAGACTTCAGCACTTGCTTGATTGCGTGAGAAGATCGCATCCAGGATTTGCTTTTGTTCCTTATTGGCCGAGAATGTATAACCAAACTTGTTTGGACCAATCAGAAAGGGTAGCAAATGCAAAACCAAACCAATCACACGATTACATTGGCATTCATTAAAAAAAAGAAAGCTATCAGTTATTCAGTTTTCGCGGGCTCAATGAATGCATGTAGATTACTTTACTTTACTAAGTTCATGGCTTGCATTAAAATTTTGGGTTTGTTTTTGGGCGGGATCTATTCAGGATGAATCTGGAATGGAGAACAGTGAACAACAACCTGAGAGCGAGGTGCCTAGCAACCCGTCCCAGCTTGAGTCAGGAGGTAGCTGCCAGTTCAGCTACTTTAGGACGCGCAATACGACCGAGGTTGTTCGCAGCATTAAACGCCGAGTGTGGAATAGTCGGCACACGGAGCGTGTCGCTAAAACTCCGCTCGGCTTAAGGAGGAGTGCAAACCTGGATACCTTACTCAGCGAGCTCTTGCCCGCCTTTAGAGATCTCCCCTCTGAAACTAAGAACGCAGTCAGTTTGGATCGGTTCAAACCTAAACAGGCCCTTCCATATGAGACCATATTTGGTATGTACCCTCAGAAGGGCCCCGGATGTGCCCTCAGTGCCAGCTTCTGGCAGTCCTGTCAAGCGACACGTAAGCGATCACGAGGAAGGTCTGAACCAAACACATCGGAGGAGGAAAAAATGTGCAGACCTTGTAGCGACCTTGGGTGTGGGGGTGAAGAGATGGACAAGCTGTCCCAAGAAGAAAGAGAAGGAAAAAAGGAAAGAGAAGAGGGAAGTACGAGTGAAAGTTTTCGGTCACGCAGTAGTCCACTGGTTAACCAAAAAGCCAAACGACACTTTAATCTATAAAGTTTCCAGAACAGGAACCAACAAGAACTGAACTCGGGTACCCGGGACACCTTTTCTCCATATAAACGGGATCTAAAACTGTGCACAAAGCGTAACGGGGCATTGACGGAAGTTTGGATTTCAAATAACCGTTATCTTATGTAAAGAACTTTTGCCTTTGGGCTTGTTGCACCCGTTTTCACCAAGGAAGTTCGCGCGATCCGACAAGATTCAATTGTATAGTAACTATGTAGGTATGTAGTAAGTCTGTAAGTAAGTATATAAATATGTAAATAAACTAGACTGGCGTTGCCAGTGAAAAAAGATTCGAACCCCACGTCTCCAAAGTTTCCTTACACGTTAGAACCGCTGTGTAGTTTGTTCACCTTCGGCTTTTGATAGAGAAACCGAGAGATATATGTGCAACAGAGATCTTAATTGATTACGGGTGGCATCTGCTTTGATATCCAAAAAATTAAAAGCTTTGAAAATGCGAAACTAGCCAACCAAAATAACTGTTGGGTGATGGTGAAAAAACGTGCCGTGACCAGGATTCGAACCTGGGTTATTGCGGCCACAACGCAATGTACTAACCACTATACGATCACGGCGAGCAACCGCACCACGCGACGAATGAATAGGGTTACCTTTAAGTAGATATAACATCAAGAGCCTCTTGCTGTAATATTGGAACTTGAAGTCCGTCTGTTTCTCTTAAGTTTTATATTGATGGCCAACTTGAGCGTAAATTTAAAAAAAAAAATAGATGTCTGTCCTGTGCATGTCCCATAAATTACGAAAGTCCTCCATTCAATCGAGAAAGTTGTTTATCTGGTTTTCGGAAAATGGATTGCTCTTTGATGCTTTTTGAGCTTCTTTTTGTCTCTCTTGTAATATTGAAACTGGGAGTGCGCGTGTTTTTCCTCTGTTAAATTTGATATTAATAGACCCAAAATCGTAAAATAGAAAAACAGGGGATGGCGGCAACAAACCACTTTCACAATCATGCGCAGTTCGCGAGGCTGAGATATTTTGGCGGGCCACGGGACTGATAAAACTTTGAGGGCATGCGCTGTGTCCCGTGGGGTGTGTGTGTGTGTGTGTGGGGGGGGGGGGGGGGGGGGGGGTGCAGTAGCACTACACATGCAGAGTAAATAACTGCTTCTTTGGGCATAATGTAGTTCTCTAGAAACAAAACCAAGCTCAACAGAGAGATTTACTTGGCCTGACACTCGTTTATACAGCCAGTAAAAAGTACTATTTGCTATTTCGCATGACTGTGAAAGTCGCTTATTCCTCACCGTTACTCGTTTAGTAGATATAGCTCGAGAATCCATTGCTCCAATGCAGACCTATATTGCTTAACTTGTTGGGAGACAAATTCGGCCGCTTCTATTAAATTTTGAACGTCAGTACTACGGAAATTTTCTTTCTGGGAAATCAGATATCAATTTTTGTGTACAAATAAAATCACTATTTTTCTTTTCTCCAAAATCGGGACTACCGGATTATTTGGTGGTTAAGGGTGCATGCACGAGCTTTTCTTACGTTTGATATGTTCAAATATATCGTGTAGAAAAGAAAGTAAAACAAAGAGCAAAATGATGGCGCTTCTTTATCCAGCGCTTTAGTGATTCACTTCATACCTGTCCTGCCATTTTCCTTCTTGACATCTGGTTTTGTAATTTTACCTCCCTCAGATCCAGTGCCCATCATTATGAACGGCTATGCTTTCTCTGGTAAGAATAAAGAGTAACGAAGACGTTACAAAATAAACAGAACCAAACCAAACACTAAAGTGGTGAAGAACTCAGTATATGTTATTATAATCAAATAGATCCACTGTAGCAGGGGCGGATTCAGGATTCTTGTGGGGGGGAGGGTGGCTCGGATCGAGTATGGTTGAACTATTCAACGGAATAGACCGGTTTCTCAAGGTTGCGCGCGCATCCAAGTTTGAAGGGCCACAACTTTCGATACGATGATTGTTTAGTAAGCATTCATACGTGATTGTTGTAAAGGCGGCTTTAAAACTCAAGATAGTGTAATACCAGCTCTTAAGAGAACTAGGTTGACTGCGTCGGCGTGGCGGAAGACAAACTGGTGTATCAACTGTGTGTTGATGAGGGTAATGGAACGCCGTGAAAGAGACAATAGCTGACGTTTCGAGCGCTAGCCCTTCGTCAGAGCGAATGAACTCAAGATAGCCGTCCTAACTCAAATAAGAGCGAAGCATGAAGCATTTGCATCAAAGCCGAACCGGCCACCGTGAAAGAAAGCTGAAAGTTAAATTTGAAACTTTTGGCCCATCAAGCATGGATGCGCGCGCAACTTTCGGAAACTGGTCCATTGACTTCAAGAGCGCATTTCCGGGGTGTCCTCCTATATCGACGCAGACCAAAAGTGTTTACCACGAGGATTATTTTATGACCAAGCACATAAACCTAGGTTTCAAAACGTTCTTGAAGTGTCAACTATAGGTTGTACGAAAGAGATTCTTATTATTATTATACCCTTAGCATGGTCGTACGTTCACGGAACAAAATTTTCCTCAGCTTTTGCCTGAGCGAGGTATAATTATTCACCATACTCTTACGTAGACGATACCTAAAATATTCGACAGTAGTCTTTGATAATCAGAGATTACGATATTATGAAAGCGCAGTTTGTCGAACAATAGCTCTTGTTCAAGGAGGCTCCACCCAGACTTTCAACCCATGTTAAAATGGTGACCCTATTTTACCTCTTATGAAAATTGCCTATTCTATATACCTTTGTTCAATTCAAAAAGGCTTTAACAGACGCACAACAAACTCACTGTCAGAAAAAAAGAGCACGAAACTCTCGCCAACGCGATATGTCGGCAACTAAGACCTCAACCGAGGCAGAAGTTTAAGGTCCCGTTTACACTAGAGCGAATTTATCCGGATTCGAGACATTTGTTTTCGGATTCGCGAAAGCGTTTACACTAGTTTTTGTGAATCCGGTGACATTTTTTAGTGAATTCGGCGAATCCGGAATCGAAAGTGGGAACTTTGTATCTAAAATAGTTTTTAAGTGTAAACGGGTCTAAAACCCTACAAAATACCGATACGATTTTGCTATTTTTAATTTTACCAACCTCATAAAATACCAAAGAGCAAGATTTTTTTCAAACTCTTTGTAAACAAGTGGGGGGGGGGGGGGGGGGGGGGGGGGGGGGAGAAAGGAGTCCTTTAAGCGCCCACCCATCCACCTCCCTACCCCACAGGGGAACACAGTGAAATATGAGGGCGTAGTCTCTTTGGTTCGTCGAACACGGACAACAGTGAATTGCCGACTGAACAAAATATCAAGAAGAAAGCACAGCAAAATGTTTAATATCAGTATGCATTTCTTACTTCGTGTGCACTCATACACTACAACTTCATTTGGACATGTATCTCGGCACCACCTGTAGTTGTTTGTGGTAACAACCGGGGGCATCAAGGGAATTTTGCATAATAATTTTATATTCGAGTGAAACTGCTGCCCGTTTTGGATGTTCGAGGGCTCACTTGCATCGACAAACTTATTTCCACCACACGTGGACTCCCATTATTGTCACTCTCCAAAGCTTTCCAGTGAAACCTCGGATACCTCTGTGCTGCACCTGACGTGCAATAGCTTTGAATCGGACGATTTCGAGTTTCCCGACGGCGGGCAGAACAGCGAAAACAAGATCGCTCATTCGTGCGAATTGGACGAATCGCGGCGTCACACAGGCCCAATGAAACCACCCTATGTGAAAAGCGCTTCTTCTCCACCCAGAACGTCGATCGTAAAACGCGAAGCGCCTCAGCCGAATGACCGAGAGAAGACCGAGGGGGACCTGAAAGGCAACCCAAATCGTCGGAGCCTGAAAGACATTTCTAACAGACCAGCATATGCTATAGCCTCTAGTATCTATTCATTTGAATACCCAAGTCCTGATGTCAAAGACGACTGGGGTGCGGAAGAGGCCCTTATGTCCCCAGCACTGCGGAAGCCGTTTCGACAGAAGAGTGGGGCGAAGAAATTCTCCGAGGATGAGCGACCTCGCAGTGCGTCGGCACCATCGGAATCGGGTTCCGACCGCACTTCGAAAGAAGACAATTCGTTATCGAGCCAGAGTGACAGCAAGGAAGATCAATCCATTGTCGAGCCAGAGTTGGAACCCGAGCATACTCACGAAAAAAACTGCGCTTTGTTGCTGAAGCAGAGGTGGACGAACAGAAGTGAGAATTGGGGGGGGGGGGGGGGGGGGGGGGGGGGGGGGGAAGTAGTCAAGATGGACAAACGCATTAGCCTCACGAGAAAGACCAAAGTCAGGTCAGGTCCGTGTTCGAAAACGAAGAGACAGGCAACAGAAAGAAGTTTCGTTCTCGACCAGTTCCCTGGATATCTACAGGAAAAAGATGCTTGTGTGAATATCTAATTCTAGCGGATGTAAGTCACTGAAACAGAGGATGGCAAGAAAATTAAAGAAACTTGAGAACTAAATCTGGTAGGATGTTTGGTTTCGGGCTTGGTTTATGGTTTAGGATTACGAGATTTAGCTCTTCCGGTCCCAGATTTTGAACTCATTCCTCATTTCTCATTTTAGAAACTTCATCTGGACGTTGCAGGCAGGTCACGTCATAAAACGTATTTTATTTTATTATTATTATTTTTTTTTTTGCGATGTTACAGATTTTAGCCATGGGAGCTACTGGGGATTCCCCGTGTTCCAGTCGTCATTCGAGAAAATTGAAGCATTGGTGTTAAAAAACATAAGCCTTTCTTAAAACAATTACCTGCAACAAAAGGGGGGCTTCTGATCGTTGCTTCAGGAGGACTAAAACGTCACTGATTATACTAAAGGGACACAACTGCAAAGAGGAAACACGTCTGGAAAATTCCAATTAGATCAGCGTTAGATCTCAAACAAAATTGACAAATGTGGCCGGAAACGGTGACAACGATGAAAAATATACATCCTCGTTCCCTAAGGCGGGGAAAACTTTTCACTCTCATTTTGTACATATTTTCCGGTTCGGCGTTCATTGTGAAAACATGCACCACAATTCACTGGTACGTTTGGTCAAGCTCAGCCGCGTTGCTCAAATGGCATAAATCATCATTACCAAGAGAACGCAAGCAAACCGTAGCTTATGTCTAGTCCAGGAACAATTTGAAACCGAAAGAATGATTTTTGTTTGTAGTTCAATTTCTGACACGAGGTCAAACAATGTCGTCACAAATCTTCCACGGATGTTTAGCCATATAAGGCTGTCTAAAACTGCATATAAGTACTGTTTAAATTATCTATTCTAAACCCCCAACGGACATGGAGTCGAAGGAAAGTAGTCAACTAGAGGGCATTATGAACGACAACCGTGTTGAAATTGTTGAGAGACTTCATCTGGAGCGGACCTTTCTTTTCGACTATCTACTCAGTAAATCAGTGTTCGACAGAAACGACTGTGACTTGGTTCGAGCACAGCCAACCCGCGAAGGAAAGGCCAGCAAGTTCCTCGACATTTTGGAGACGAAAGGCCCAGATGGTTTGGACCATTTTGTAAACGCTCTTCAACTGGTCAACCCGAGTTTGTACGAACTGGTAACAGGTGAAAAGGCTACGACAAGTAAGTACGAGCAAGAGAATGGTACGAGATAAAGAGCTGAAGCAATGTTTCACCAGCAAATATGTGCTTAGACTTGAGATGTTGGATGAAAATTGACTGACGCATCGGCATTAGAGCTTCGTTTGTACAAATGATTGAACAAAAGAAGTTGCTGAAGTTGAGTTTCCTGATTTGTTACCAAGAAAAGAGCTCTATTATTCCACAGATGTCTAAACGCATGAACAGACACTATTGTTGAACAGGAAGACTGTTAAATCATGATCCACTTTGACTGGTTTGAAATTTTGTTTAGAATGGTTTTACGTTTTTCGCGAAATTCGTCCACTTTTGATTACTGTTTTCATAAAAAGAAACAAGAAAAAAAGAAAAATCAAGCAATTCGATGGTTAATTTTGCGCAAACGTAACAAAGGTCGCGACGCCCTTCACAACAACAAAATTTGTTACCTCGAAACAAAAACTAAACCGGAAAAACAGGACAACGGCGATTAAACTATCATTTAGAATGATACCGAAAGCTTCTCATTTTCAGCTGTACAATATTTTTAAAGAAATTATCCCCCGAGCGAAGTTAGGGGTTACTAACCGTGACAGCATTTGATCGAGTGAATGTTCGTTTGTCAGTTAGTCAAGGGGCGGACAACACTTCATGTAAAGACTAACGGAAAACTATTCTACTCCTTATAAGGCAGTTCGTTCCTCACGAAAATGAATTTGAAAAAACTGGAAAACGTGAAACAGAACGGTCTCGCAAAGCTCGTCTTCAAAAGAGAAGAGAACAGGCACGGGCAAGGCGAAATCGTGAAACGATCGAACATCGACAAAAGAAAACAAACATGTTTTTCCGACAGCATCATGAACGCGGGAAGCGTGCCGAAGAAACGGCTCCGCAAAGGGAACAGCGCTTGAAAGCAAATCGGGAGCTTCAGACGCCGTTTTGTGTTAAACTCAGATACTTATTCAGAAAGGACAAGCAACAAAGGTCAGTCAGTGGAAATCGAACAATCACCGTGACAAATATATTCTATCCCCTATCTTGTAACTCGATCCCTTCAAGAATGTATTAAAATCTGTATGCTGATCATTTCCCTCGAAGTATTGTTTTGAATACGCTTCTGTTGCCAGTTTCGGCTCCCGTATTCGCTCAGAGCAATCGGAACTTGGAGTCTTGAATGATTTAGTCAGATTTCTTATTTTTTCTTTCAAGACTAAAACTGTAACAAATGCTGTAATAAGAGACGCGGTGATTGCAGCGCGAATCGTTCACAAGCCCTATGAAGTATGACTACGTCTGAAGTCCGCGTATAATTTGAAGTAAACCGTTCAAGTTTTGCTTAAGATTTTGGGAGAAATCATGCTGTTTTGAGCGGCATACAAAACAATTCAAGCTCATTAAATATGAATGTCTGAGTCTAGTGCATGCAGTCAGTGTAAAAAAAGATCGCACAGGAAGCCTATTTAATTGTACTGCCTATGAATTCAAAATTGGAAAATCAGTGTTCCTTTTTTGAGAACGTATTGAGTTAATAAAAGAAAACATAAGTAGTGAAGCGAAGGCTGGATTAATCGTGGCCTCTGATTAGAAGTAAGAGTCAAGGTCAAACTGTCATAATCGATTGTGCATAAAAAGATATGTCACGCATTCTCAAGATGCAGGGTCGCTCAACCTTTAAGAAGCAAGTGTATGAGTGTTGTAATAATAATTTTTAGTTTAATCAAGGTGTCAAAAGCCAAGTTCTCTATACTGTGTGATATTTTTATGGTGAGAAATTGGAAGTCTCTCTTGGGAGTTCCGCTCTTGTCCCCTACTTTCCATTTTATATTCTGGTCTCGACCCAATTCACGCCGCGAGCTCACTGGCAAGGCCAGTCTAGTTTTCTTACTAGTTTCGTCCGACTACTGCAGACTCCTAAAGGGAACTGAAGATAAACCTTTTAAGGCTGGGCTTGCCATGTTATTGCCCAGGAAGGGTGTAATGCGCCGATCAATGCGAAAGCTCAACATCCCCCCGCCCCCGGGCATACCAGGGCATTTGACCCTCTCCCTTGCCCGGGGAGGCGAGAATTTGATTCGAAAGCCCGACCATGTAGGGAATTTGACCGTTGCCAGGGAGGGGTGGGGAATTTGAACCGGAAGTACTTTGTTTTTCCGGTCTTGCAAATTTTCTCAGGATGTTGAACTTTCGCATTGATCGGCGCATAACGACTACGTATTAATACCAGGATGAGTCATAGCATGTGGGTTGGAACCGTTAGAAACAAGTCGTTTGGGAATTTTGGCTTTAGTTCGGCTGCTTTCTATTATTAAAAAGCCAAAAAAAAAAAAAAAAAAAAAAAAAAATCAATTCACTGTTAAAAAAGTGCCGTGACCAGGATTCGAACCTGGGTTATAGCGGCCACAACGCAATGTACTAACCACTATACGATCACGGCAAGCTACCGCACCACGCGACGAATGAATAAGGTTACCTTTAAGTAGATATAACATCAAGAGCCTCTTGCTGTGATATTGGATCTTAAAGTCCCGTCTGTTTCTCTTAAGTTTTATATTGATGGCCAACTGCGTAAATTAAAATAAAATTGAAACTGGGAATGCGCGTGTTTTTCCTCTATTAAATTTGTTATTAATGGACCCAAACTCGCAAAATAGAAAAACAGGAAAAGCTTGAGTAAACAACATGAACATCCTGTTATTGAACCAAAGCTTTCTTCTTTCTTTTACTTTTATTTTTAGGTTTAATAGGATTATTCTCTGATGGCAGCAATAAACCACTTTCACAATCATGCGCAGTTCGCGAGGCTGAGATATTTTGGCGGGCCACAGGACTAATAAAACTTTGAGGGCATGCGGAACTGAGAGGGCACCGGTTGTCTCTTAAATTTGATATTGATGGGTCACTGAGTCTTCTAATTCGATCGAAAAAGATTTAGTTGTTCTGTTTGGTGCTGCCCGCTCAATTTCATTCATGGAGTACACTGCTTCACCAGTGGCTCATAGACCTGTTTTTTATCTACTCTTTTTACAGGTTACTCATTTTTCTTTTTAACTATAATACTCAAGCAGATGTTTAAAAAGTATCCAAATATGTATACCACTAACCAGCATTTGTCCAGGTTTTCCTGCTGTTTCCCTATTTGGCATTTAGTTGCTGACGTTGTTGTTTCTTTTCCGCTCACAGAAGCAAGTCCCATCATAATGAACGGTCACTTTTCCTCTGGTGAGAATAAACACCGATAAATACATGAATAAATAAACACATACAGTAGATACATAGACAGACAGACAAACTTGCTCCGATGGAGGGCTAACGCTGGGCTAACGCCAGGGGAAACGAAAAATAGTTCAAGTTAGCGGGGGTTCGAGTTAGTGAGTTTGTTGTTGAACTTCAAGTATCTTGTTTTAAAATAATCATTAACGTATCCATGATTTTTATTCATTCACAATCACGAGTCATTTTGGCGCACTTTGAAGAACAGGAAGACAGATAAACTGCATATCACAGACAGACAGATAAACTGCAGATCCCAGCTGTTTAGAGCACGATTAAGCTAATCCAGGATAAACCAAATTATTTTAAACCAAGTCTGTTTTTTGGCCACGTCAACTGAGACGATGGTCGGAAATGAAAGTTGGATAGACAGATACATCATAGTTGTAACTAACATATTTATCTTCCACAGGAGACAGTAACTTTTTAGATCTGGACGTTCTAAGTAGCTACGCTAAAAGAGTGACAGGCGACATACAAGACATGACGATTCGATATGAACAAGTCCTGAAAGAGAAAGAGCAATTGCAGCGTGCTCTGAAAGAAGAAAACGACAAATACCACAGCGAGAAACGTCAAAAGGAGAGTTTACAACAGAAGATTTCTGAAACAGAAGAGATTCTGACGAACAAAGCCAACAGGAGAGCTCGGGAAGAGGACGAACAGTTCGCTCATCACATAAAATGCATTCACGAGGACAACGACACAAAGCAGTTCATTATCCAGCTACAAATGAGACTGCTGGCAGCCCACGACGAAAATGAGAATATAATGCGACACATGATGCAAAGGCTGGAACAGGTCGGTCTTGCTGATTCTTTGCATTTTAAAAGCTGTATCACGTATCACGTGATCGGGAATTTAGATCCAATTGACTTGTGGGTAACCAAAATTTTATAAAAAGTCTAACCCTTTGCGTGCGTACTCGTATCTCGTGAAAGAGCGACTGGTGTGTGTGTGCGAGTTTTCATTCAGAGCATAGTGCTGTGTTTTCTCAAAAAAGTGCTAAGAAAATAAAACTTTTGGGTCCATATCTTAAAGTCTTTGATATACCGTTAAAGCTTTTATAAGCCCCCTGGGGCTTATTTAAAAAATGACCTTGTAGAGGGGGGCAGGGGAGAGGTAATAGAGAGGGGAGGGGAGGGGGGCTATATTTAGAAAGATGAGATGACAACACTCTACTTGGAGCTCAAAGTCGGCAGAATAAAAATTGGGGGAGAGGGCTTCTTTTCGAAAATTGACCTTGTAGAGAGGGGTTATTAGCTGAGCATTTATGGTAATACTGAAAATAGTTCGTTCCTATCCAACATGGCCGACACAAGGTACGCAAAGAGTTATGGGCTTTTTATTCCTGACTGTACATTTTGTGCGCCGATTGGCTGAGGAGACAATGGGACAAGCGTCATATTTAATCCACTTTTTTTTATCTAGATTATTCCCGAACGAAGTGAGGGAAATAATCACGACGCTAATGCATTAATTTGAAGACTCCAAGCGTGTCGCCATCTCGAAATTTAATGTTCGTGTGTGTGTGGGTGTGTGTGTGCGATGCGACCTTTTTAGGCCAGGTGCCTAAGGCAATGTCCTAATAAGGCAATTATGTAATCACTGTCGATTATCGATTAGCGTCTCCGCCAGTGTTTTTAAGAAAGATTTGAACGAAGCAACAATTGAACTGCGTTCACGAAAATGAATTTGAAAACTAGAAAACTTGAAACAGAACGATCTCGCGAAGCTCGTCTTCAAAAGAGAAGGGAACAGGCACGGGCAAGACGAAATCGTGAAACGATCGAACAGCGCCAAATACGTCTAGAGAAAAGACGACAAACATGTTATAACCGACAGCATCATGAACGGAAGCGTGCCGAAGAAACGGCTCCGCAAAGGGAAGAGCGCTTGAAAGCAAATCGGGAGCTTCAGATGCCGTTTGTGTTAAACTCAGATACTTATTCAGAAAGGACAAGCAAAGGTTAGTCAGTGGAAATCGAACAATCACCGTGACAAATATATTCTACCCGTATCTTGTAACTCGATCACTGCAAGAATGTATTAGAATCTGTATGATCATTTTCCCTCGAGGTATTGTTTTAATACGCTTCTGTCGCCAGTTTCGGCTACCGTATTCGCTCAGAGCAATCGGAACTTGGAGTCTTGAATGATTTAGTCAGATGTCTTATTTTTTTGTCAAAACTAAAACTGTAAAGCCTGGTCCTCACTAGCGCATAAGCATAAGCATAAGCACAAGCATAAGCATAAGAATAAAGCCTTGTCCTCACTAGCGCATAAGCATAAGCATAAGCATAAGCATAAGAATAAGAGAGAGACAGTGGCGACATAAGCATAAGCATAAGGATCAAACACGTCCGTTCCTTATGCTTATGCTTATGTCGCCACTGTCGCTCTCTTATTCTTATGCTTATGCTTGTGCAGCTTATGTTTATGCGCTAGTGAGGACCAGGCTTAACAAATGCTGTAATCTGACATGCGGTGATTGCAGCGAGCTAGAATCGTTCACAAGCCCTTACAAGTATCACAAGGTCTGAAGCCCGTGTATAATTTGAAGTAAACCGTTCAAGTTTTGCTTTGATTCTGGGAGAAATCATGCTGTTTGAGCGGGTTCACACAAAACAATTCGAGCTCGTTAAATATGCATGCCTGAGTCTGGAGCATGCAGTCCAGGGCCCAGTTTTTCAAAGCACGATTAGGCTAATCCTGGATTAGGTCTAAACTTTCTTGTCATTTATAAGCCTAAAACATGAAAGTTTCGTCCACAACGACTTTCTTGATAACGTTGTAAGCTGGAACAAGCTTTTTATTCCATCTTCGAACAAAATCCTGCAGTATATTGGCAGAGAGGTCGAGAGAAAGAATTTCGTTAATCCTGGATTAGCTTAATCGACTTTCGAAAAACCGGGCCCAGAGTAAAAACAAATCGCACAGGAAACCTATTTAATTGTACTGCCTATGAATTCAAAATAGGAAAATCAGTGTTCTTTTTTTCCCGTACTACGACGGCCGATCAACTTCAAAATTTGAGTATTAAATTTTGAGAACGTGCATGGCAGACTGTATGAATTAATTTGACGTGTCGATCGTGGGAAATACGTACTTCGTCACGCAATCGACTCTTTTTTTTTCAACGCAAAAGTATAACACACACCATTCTAGTTTTCTCCTTCATTTGCGTGTAGCACTTGACTTCGAAGAAAAGATTGAGTCAACATTTCGGTAAAACAAAGGCTACTCTTGTTGGGATACCAAAGTAAAAGTCCCATCAAATGGCAGAGTGAGGGGTATCTGCGATTATCGTATTTCTAGTACAAACGTTTTGACAAACAGTTGTAAAAAAATGCTGAAATATTTTGGTTATTTTCAGGCCGATCGAAGTTCTGACAATGAGAATTGCGAGACGTTTAGACTTTCGCAAAGAATGAAATCCCATTCAGAGGAAACTATAAAGACCTTCCGATGCAGCAGTTTTAATCCTGTTGAAGCCAGCTACCATTGTGCTGAACAGCTTGGAGAAGAGCTGCAAAATCTAAAACTTTGGACTGAAGCCCTGAAGATGAGGTTTGATATCGCCATGCAGGAAAGAGACGAAATGATCCAGAAATGCGAAGGTGACTGAGAAAACACGACAAAACAGTAAATAGACAATAAAAGTCGCGGGACTCTGCCGTGCTATGCTGCGTTATATACTGTATTGTGTCTTTTATCTTTTTTTTTTTTTTTTTTTTGCTTTGCTATAAGCAGTGAATATGGTATTCGGCTTTATAGTGCTGTTTTGTTCTCCACTGCACTGTCACGAGAGGTTTTGTCCCGGGGGGTGGGGGAGGGGGGTACTCCTCAAAGCGGTTCTGGGTGGGAGTGCGCCGCCCGGGACTGAAAACCCTTACCCTATTTCAAACCAAAATTTGTAATTTTCGACCCCATCTCAGACCAATATCAAAATCTCCGACCCTATTCCAGACCAAAGGCTCAAATTCGATACCCTATTGCGGACTAAAATGTTGAAAATGATACCCTTTGCGGCGGCACATACCTATATGACTTATATATGTGAGTACCCCCCTCCCCCCCTCCCTAGGGAGTTTTGTAGTAGTTACGTCTTTGCTGTTAATGCTGACTGATTCAATTTACCTTCTATACGTCGGTCATAAATTTCTCCATGTTTGTTATCTCTTAGATCTTACTCAGAAACATTCGGAACTCTCTGATAACTTGTCTCAACTGGAAATTAGACTGAAACAAGCACAAAGAGAGAACAAAGATTGGAAGAAGAGCTGTCAAGAAATGGAGCAGAATGTGGCAAGCTACAGAAGGCAGCACGAAATCGACGAGCGGGAGATGAAAGAAGCGTTGAAAAAGCGCGATCAAGCGATACACGACTTGGACGAAGCTTCCCGCCACTACAAAGAGGTGTTTAATTTATTTGCACAGCACAGCATGTTAAAGTACAGTTCAGGGGCCAATTCAATAAAGCTTTTACAAGTGTATTTTACAAGTTGGACTAATTCCTCTGCACGTTAAAACACACTTTAATCCAATACCATGGCCAAAAACCGCGGCTATAGTTATGCATGTGAGACCAGTATCTGTAATAGTTTGTAGACTTCTGCTTGGTTAGAATCCCTTTAGTGGTGTTTGAATAATGGTCCGACTTGTAAAATACACGTGTAAATGTTTATTGAATTGGCCCCAGCACAGCACTGAAGTACAGTTCAGTACATGCAGCAAAACACAACATACTATAGTGACAGTACATGCAGTAACAGGGCAGAGCAGTGTAGTGCAGTAAATTATAGTACAGTAGAGCACTACATAGTACAACACATTAACCCTTTCAAAATGCACATTCTCCAAACATTTTAAGAGGGAAATGTCTGAGTAGTATGATGAGAATTGATAGTTTAATCAGCTATCAACTGAGCAAGGTATCAAAAGCCAAGTTCTCTTTACTGTATGATATAATTGTGCTGCCGAAACTGAAGGAGAAAATTGAACTTGATCACTCTTGGGAGTGAAAGGGTTAAGCTGATTTTCACGAGCAACGCAAGCACAAGGTCCTTTAATATTTCACAGTGAAAATGGACTCGGAGCAAGCGCAAAAGCACTTGTGTTTGCACTTGCGTCGAGCCTGTTTTCACTGTGAAATAAGGTGGACGTTTGTGCTTGAGCGGAGTACAAGTATGCCACAGTACATCGCATCAGGACCATCCACTTTGTAAACTCTTTAGTGTGTCACGAGCAATCAGACAAAAGATAACCGTATTCTCCATTCAACCCATCTATACTTATAAGTATACACATACTCTTCTTCAGTAGATTAAATCAATTACTCCGATGCCCTCTTAGGATCTTGAATTCAAAGAGAGAACGATATGCCAACAGACGGGAGACGAGAGGACGTTTGAGAAACGGTGCAGAGAAAATAGAGCTGAGCTCGGCCGTGTGAGGACTCAGCTTAGAGAAGCCTTGCAGGAAAACGAAGAACTGCGTACCACAGTAGCAGGACTACAGTCAAACAGGACCAGTTATAACAGTGAATCTTTTGAGGTATTTAAATTGCTTGAGTGGATCACATGACATTCATAACCAATTTTCGTACCTTCTGTCGGATTATGGTTGCTAAAATCTATATGGATTCTCTTTATACAAATTCCAATAGTTTTCGTAAGATTAACAGGTTCCATAGGTTTTTAACTCCAGGCTTTTTAGTTTGGGTTTGGATTGGTACTAATGCGGTTTTCCGATTACTTTGGAAAACCAATACAATTAGAGTCGCTTTCGAAGGACTTTCGTAAAACCAAAACCAAAGTAGTACTGACCGCCAATCACAGCGGCTGTAAGAAACACTTTCAACCAATCAGAAGCCAAGTAGTTTTTATTTGGTTTTACTTTGAAAAAGACTTCAGCACTTGCTTGATTGCGTGAGAAGATCGCATCCAGGATTTGCTTTTGTTCCTTATTGACAAAGAATGTAACCAAACTTGTTTGGACCAATCAGAAAGGGTAGCAAATGCAAAACCAAACCAATCAAACGATTACATTGGCATTCATTAAAAAACAAAAGCTATCAGTTATTCAGTTTTCGAGGGCTCAATGAATGCATGTAGATTACTTTACTTTACTAAGTTCATGGCTTGCATTAAAATTTTGGGTTTGTTTTTGGGCGGGATCTATTCAGGATGAATCTGGAATGGAGAACAGTGAACAAAAACCTGAGAGCGAGGTGCCTAGCAACCCGTCCCAGCTTGAGTCAGGAGTTAGTTGCCAGTTCAGCTGCTTTAGGACGCGCGATACGACCGAGGTTGTTCGCAGCATTAAACGCCGAGTATGGAATAGTCGGCACACGGAGCGTGTCGCTAAAACTCCGCTCGGCTTAAGGAGGAGTGCAAGCCTGGATACCTTACTCAGCGAGCTCTTGCCCGCCTTTAGAGATCTCCCCTCTGAAACTAAGAACGCATTCAGTTTGGATCGGTTCAAACCTAAACAGGCCCTTCCATATGAGACCATATTTGGCATGTACCCTCAGAAGGGCCCCGGATGTGCCCTCAGTGCCAGCTTCTGGCAGTCCTGTCAAGCGACACGTCCACGATCACGAGGAAGGTCTGAACCAATCACATCGGAGGAGGAAAAAATGTGCAGACCTTGTAGCGACCTTGGGTGTGGGGGTGAAGAGATGGACAAGCTGTCCCAAGAAGAAAGAGAAGGAAAAAAGGAAAGAGAAGAGGGAAGTACGAGTGAAACTTTTCGGCCACGCAGTAGTCCACTGGTTAACCAAAAAGCCAAACGACACTTTAATCTATAAAGTTTCCAGAACAGGAACCAACAAGAACTGAACTCGGGTACCCGGGACACTTTTCTCCATATAAACGGGATCTAAAACTGTGCACAAAGCGTAACGGGACATTGACGGAAGTTTGGATTTCAAATAACCGTTATCTTATGTAAAAAACTTTTGCCTTTGCGCTTGTTGCACCCGTTTTCACCAAGGAAGTTCGCGCGATCCGACAAGATTCGAATCCCACGTCTCCAAAGTTTCCTTACACGTTAGAACCGCTGTGTAGTTTGTTCACCTTCGGCTTTTGATAGAGAAACCAAGAGATATATGTGCAACAAAGATCTTAATTGATTACGGGTGGCATCTGCTTTGATATCCAAAAAATTAAAAGCTTTGAAAATGCGAAACTAGCTAACCAAAATAACTGTTGGGTGATGGTGAAAAAAAGTGCCGTGACCAGGATTCGAACCTGGGTTATTGCGGCCACAACGCAATGTACTAACCACTATACGATCACGGCGAGCTACCGCACCACGCGACGAATGAATAGGGTTACCTTCAAGTAGATATAATACTATCAAGAGCCTCTCGCTGTAATATTGGAACATAAAGTTCCGTATGTTTCTCTTAAGTTTTATATTGATGGCGAACTTGAGCGTAAATTAAAAATAAATAAATAAAAAAAATAGATGCCTCTTGCTGTAATATTGGAACTTAAAGTCCCGTCTGTTTCTCTTAAGTTTTATATTGATGGCCAACTGGGCGTAAATTAAAAAAAAAAAAAAAAAAAAAAAAAAATAGATGCCTGTCCTGTGCATGTCCCATAAATAACCAAAGTCCTCCATTCAATCGAGAAAGTTGTTTATCTGGTGTTCGGGGGGGAGGGGGGGGGGGGGGGTGCAGTACCACTACACATGCAGAGTAAATAACTGCTTCTTTGGGCATAATGAAGTTGTCTAGAAACAAAACCAAGCTCAACAGAGAGATTTACTTGGCCTGACACTCGTTTATACAGCCAGTAAAAAGTACTATTTGCTACTTCGCATGATTGTGAAAGTCGCTTATTCCCCACCGTTATTCGTTTAGTAGATATAGCTCGAGAATCCCTTGCTCCAATGCAGACCTATATTGCTTAACGTGTTGGGAGACGAATTTGGCCGCTTCTATTAAAGTTTGAACGTCAGTATTACGGAAATTTTCTTTCTGGGAAATCAGATATTAATTTTTGTGTACAAAATAAAATCACTATTGTTCTTTTCTCCAAAATCGGGACTACCGGATTATTGCTCGCGGGGGCCTGGGGCCCAAGAGAGCTTAAAAATGGGAATTTTTATTTTATTTTTTTTTCCTTTTTGTGGGTCGAGAATCAGCACACGGTGATTGGTTCATATTATCACGTGCTGGGCGATGACGTAATTGACTTCGCTAAACAACTCGAGATGTGGCCAGTGAATTGCTCGTTACTTGTGTGTAAAAGTTAACTGCATCCCATCCAAACTCAACACCATTTGGCTCTGTGGAATATGCACGGATAAACTGGATTTTAGGGAACGATTTTGGCTCGCGTTCACCGCGGAAGCTTTGAGAATAGCCGTAAACAAATATTTGATGGTACCGCTGTCGCCGATAAATATTTAGTCCCGACGAAACTTTCTGTGGCGACACGAAATACTTTTGGGAAGATAACAGGGCGAAAACAGAAACCAAAGCTACGGTGAGCTTTAGCCGTAAAACAATGACGCTTTATGCTTTACTCTGTACATGACATCTGTTGCCTCATAAAATTCTTCTGCTATCGTACATTGCCTGTTGAAGTGTTTCTTTCATTCGATCATGTAGCCTTTGTTTCGCAATGGTCAGTGAATACCAGAAATGAAAAATACACCGAAATAATTCTGAGGATTGAGTTTGCAGTCACAAATGGACTGAACACACTGTGAACAAAAGCGCAATAATATTGTAAACATCTCTCGTGTGACATTCCTCGCTGTCAATTTTATATTTGTTACAGAGCACGAATACTCGAAAGCCTGATAGAAAGAAACGTATTGAGTTAATAAAAGAAAACACATCAGTAGTGAAGCGAAAAAGTAAACTGCATCCCATTCAAATTCAACGCCATTTGGCTCTGTGGAATATGCACGGATAAACTGGATTTTAGGAAAAGATTTTGGCTCGCGTTCACCGCACAAGCTTTGAGAATAGCCGTAAACAAATGTTTGATGGTACTTCTGGGGTATTGCAAATATCTCTGTCGCCGATAAGTATTTAGTCCCGACGAAACTTTCTGTGGCGACACGAAATACTTTTGGGAAGATAACAGGGCGAAAACAGAAACCAAAGCTACGGTGAGCTTTAGCCGTAAAACAATGACGCTTTATGCTTTACTCTGTACATGACATCTGTTGCCTCATAAAATTCTTCTGCGTATCGTACATTGCCTGTTGAAGTGTTTCTTTCATTCGATCATGTAGTCTTTGTTTCGCAATGTTCATTAAATAACAGAAATGAAAAATACACCGAAATAATTCTGAGGATTGAGTTTGCAGTCACAAATGGACTGAACACACTGTGAACAAAAGCGCAATAATATTGTAAACATCTCTCGTGTGACATTCCTCGCTTTCAATTTTATATTTGTTACAGAGCACGAATACTCGAAAGCCTGATAGAAGAAACGTATTGAGTTAACAAAAGAAAACACATAAGTAGTGAAGCGAAGGCTGGATTAATCGTGGCCTCTGATTAGAAATATGAGTCAAGGTCAAACTGTCATAATCGATTGTGCATAAAAAGATATGTCACGCATTCTCAAGATGCAGGGTCGCTCAACCCTTAAGAAGCAAGTGTATGAGTGTTGTAATAATAATTTTTAGTTTAATCAAGGTGTCAAAAGAGCAAGGTGTCAAAAGCCAAGTTCTCTATACTGTGTGATATTTTTATGGTGAGAAATTGGAAGTCTCTCTTGGGAGTTCCGCTCTTGTCCTCTACTTTCCATTTTATATTCTGGTCTCGACCCAACTCACGCCGCGAGCTCACTGGCAAGGCCAGTCTAGTTTGGTGGTTAAGGGTGCATGCACGAGCTTTTCTTACGTTTGATATGTTCAAATATATCGTGTAGAAAAGAAAGTAAAACAAACAGCAAAATGATGGCGCTTCTTTATCCCTACCAGCGTTTTAGTGATTCACTTGATAATTAATTACTTCATACCTGTCCTGCCATTTTCCTTCTTGACATCTGGTTTTGTAATTTTACCTCCCTCAGATCCAATGCCCATCATTATGAACGGCTATGCTTTCTCTGGTAAGAATAAAGAGTAACGAACACGTTACGAAATAAACAAAACCAAACCAAACACTAAAGTGGTGAAGAACTCAGTATATGTTATTATAATCAAATAGATCCACTGTAGCAGGGGCGGATTCAGGATTCTTGTGGGGGGGGAGGGGGAGGGTGGCTCGGATCGAGTATGGTTGATCTATTTAACGGAATAAACCGGTTTCTCAAGGTTGCGCGCGCATCCAAGTTTGAAGGGCTACAACTTTCGATACGATGATTGTTTATAGTAAGCATTCATACGTGATTGTTGTAAAGGCGGCTTTAAAACTCAGGATAGTGTAATACCAGCTCTTAAGAGAACTAGGTTGACTGCGTCGGCGTGGCGGAAGACAAACTGGTGTATCAACTGTGTGTTGATGAGGGTAATGGAACGCCGTGAAAGAGACAATAGCTGACGTTTCGAGCGCTAGCCCTTCGTCAGAGCGAATGAACTCAAGATAGCCGTCCTAACTCAAATAAGAGCGCAGCATGAAGCATTTGCATCAAAGCCGAACCGGCCACCGTGAAAGAAAGCTGAAAGTTGAATTTGAAACTTTTGGCCCATCAAGCATGGATGCGCGCGCAACCTTGAGAAACTGGTCCATTGACGTCAAGAGCGCATTTCCGGGGTGTCCTCCTATATCGACGCAGACCAAAAGTGTTTACCAAGAGGATTAATTTCTGACCAAGCACATAAACCTAGGTTTCAAAACGTTCTTGAAGTGTCAACTATAGGTTGTACGAAAGAGATTCTTATTATTATTATACCCTTAGCATGATCGTACGTTCACGGAACAAAATTTTCCTCAGCTTTTGCCTGAGCGAGGTATAATTATTCACCATACTCTTACGTAGACGATAGCTAAAATATTCGAAAAAGTGGTCTTTGATAATCAGAGATTACGATATTATGAAAGTGCAGTTTGTCAAACAATAGCTTTTGTTCAAGGAGGCTCCACCCAGACTTTCAACCCATGTTAAAATGGTGACCCTATTTTACCTCTTATAAAAATTGCCTATTCTATATACCTTTGTTCAATTCAAAAAGGCTTTAACAGACGCACAACAAACTCACTGTCAGAAAAAAAGAGCACGAAACTCTCGCCAACGCGATATGTCGGCAACTAAGACCTCAACCGAGGCAGAAGTTTAAGGTCCCGTTTACACTTGAGCGAATTTATCCGGAATCGAGATATTTGTTTTCGGATTCGCGAAAGCGTTTACACTAGTTTTTGTGAATCCGGTGACATTTTTAGTGAATCCGGCGAGAAAACGAATCTGGAATCGAAAGTGGGAACTTTGTATCTAAAAGAGTTTTTAAGTGTAAACGGGTCTAAAACCCGCCTACAAAATACCAATACGATTTTGCTAATTTTAATTTTACCAACCTCATAAAATACCAAAGAGCAAGATAGACAAACGCATTAGCCTCACGAGAAAGACCAACGTCAGGTCAGGTCCGTGTTCGAAAACGAAGACAGGCAACAGAAAGAAGTTTCATTCCCGACCAGTTCCCTGGATATCTACAGGAAAAAGATTCTTGTGTGAATATCTAATTCTAGCGGATGTACGTCACTGAAACAGAGGATGGGCAATGAAATTAAAGAAACTTGAGAACTAAATCTGGTAGGATGTTTTGTTTCGGGCTTGGTTTATGGTTTAGGATTACGAGATTTAGCTCTTCCGGTCCCATATTTTGATCTCATTCCTCATTTCCCGTTTTAGAGTCTAAATTTATATGCTAAAAACAGAAAATAAGTGAACAGAAAAAGACCAAATAATGCTCTAAAAACTAATAGTCGAGTCATAAACCCACACATCAGGACATGACTAAGCAAAGGTTGGGCAGAAACCTAACAACATGGGGCATGATCTCATATGAGGTCATTTCCTGACTAATCAATACCACCAAATTAATTAACACGCCTAAATACTTAGAATAACAGAGTAACATAAATCAATTCTAAAATTAAACAAAGCAGAGGCTTTGTTGACCTGGTTACATAAGGCCGTCTAGAACTGCATATAAGTACTGTTTAAATTATCTATTCTAAACCCCAACGGACATGGAGTCGAAGGAAAGTAGTCAACTAGAGGGCATTATGAACGACAACCGTGTTGAAATTGTTGAGAGACTTCATCTGGAGCGGACCTTTCTTTTCGACTATCTACTCAGTAAATCAGTGTTCGACAGAAACGACTGTGACTTGGTTCGAGCACAGCCAACCCGCGAAGGAAAGGCCAGCAAGTTCCTCGACATTTTGGAGACGAAAGGCCCAGATGGTTTGGACCATTTTGTAAACGCTCTTCAACTGGTCAACCCGAGTTTGTACGAATTGGTAACAGGTGAAAAAGCTACGACAAGTAAGTACGAGCAAGAGAATGGTACGAGATTAAGAGCTGAAGCAATGTTTTCACCAGCAAATATGTGCTTAGACGTGCTTAGATAATTGACTAACGCATCCGGCATTAGAGCTTCGCTTGTACAAATGATTGAACAAAAGAACTTGCTGAAGTTGAATAGTTTCCTGATTTATTACCAAGAAAAGAGCACTATTATTCCACAGATGTCTAAACGCATGAACACACACTACTGTTGAACAGGAAGACTGTTAAATCATGATTCATTTTGACTGGTTTGACTGAAATTTTGTTTAGAGTGGTTTTACGTTTTTCGCAAAATTCGTCCACTTTTGATTACTGTTTTCATAAAAAGAAATAAGAAAAAAAGAAAAAATCAAGCAATTCGATGGTTAATTTTGCGCAAACGTAACAAAAGTCGCGACGCCTTTCACAACAACAAAACTTGATACATGGCAAATGGTAAATGGCAAATGGCAAAACTTGATACCTCGGCACAAAAACTAAACCGGAAAAACAGGACAACGGCGATTAAACTATCATTTGGAATGATACCGAAAGCTTCTCATTTTCAGCTGTACAATATTTTTAAAGAAATTATAGTGAGCGCACGAGGACGCTTGAGTGCAAAACGTCGTTACGTTTCAATTTTCTTACTAGTTTCGTCCGACTACTGCAGACTCCTTTAGGGAACTGAAGATAAACCTTTTAAGGCTGGGCTTGCCACGTTATTCTACAGTACGGAATAGTGTTTTAAGCCCAGGAAGGGTGTAATGCGCCGATCAAGACAAGACAAGACAAGATAACTTTTATTAGAGAACCATGTGGCTGACTGTACGTAGGTTTTTTTTTCTTTAATAGTATAGGTAGTATTACATAACAATAGGTATGTGTATGATGATAAATTTGTAAAAGCTATATGTTTTTCCTAATTTGAAAACAATCGTATATATATTTTGCTATTTCCATTTTGTGATTTTGGGGTGAAATAAGTTCTTTGTAGTTGGTCACTGACTTGTTAATTTCTTGAGAAAGAGCGTTACGTTTGTCGGCATATATTTGACATTTGAGGAGGAAATGTTTTTCGTCTTCCATGTGTTGAAAACGTGGGCATTTTCTTAACTCTGGGCTTACGTAATTTCTGTTATAACGACCACGCTCAATTTCTAGTATGTGATCACTAATTCTCAATTTAGTTGAGCTCTGCGGTGTTCTGTATTTTGAATCTCGTTTAAGTAATTCTCAAATTCGTGTTTGGTTTTGAACTCACGGTAAGTTCTTAGTTTGTTCCCTCCAGCCGATCTGCATTTATAATTGAAAAGGCTTGATCTCCAGGGCCCGGTTTTTCGAAAGTCGATTAAGTTAATCCAGGATTAACGAAATTCTTTCTCTCGACCTGTCTGCCAATAAACTGCAGGGTTTTGTTCGAAGATGGATTAAAAAGTTTGTTCCAGCTTAAAACGTCATCAATAAAGTCGTTGTGGACGAAACTTTCACATTTTCAGGTTTATAAATGACAAGAAAGTTTAGACCAAATCCAAGATTAGCCTAATCGTGCTTTGAAAAACCGGGCCCAGGGCCCGGTTTTTCGAAAGCCGATTAAGCTAATCCAGGATTAACAAAATTCTTTCTCTCGATCCCGCTGCCAATAAACTGCAGAGTTTTGTTCGAAGATGGATTAAAAAGCTTGTTCCAGCTTAAAAACGCATAAAGGAAGTTGTTGTGGACGAAACCTTCGCATTTTCAGGCATATATAAATGACATGAAAGTTTAGACTTAATCCAGGATTAGCCTAATCGTGCTTTGAAAAACCGGGCCCAGCAGTCTTGTATCTCTATATCTTCCAATCTTTGCTTTAAGTTGTTGTGAAATCTTTTTAATTCAGATGTGCTTGGAGTAATGTTTTGTTGATATTCCCATACGTATCCAAAGCCATTTTGAAACAAAAGGGTTTTAATTTGGGCTGCACAGCCTTTGGTGTCTCAGTATCTATGCATGTCCAGGTAAGCTTGCTTTGCAAGTCTAGTTTCGTCTAATGTTAGAACTCGGGCTCTGGAGGTTATGACCTTCGGTTTGATTTCAGTATTAATAGAGAAACGGCCTAACTCGGCTCGGCAGGCTTTGTTAACAGCTCTTTTGCTTATGCCCAGGATTTGTTTGCAGAATTTAATATGTACCTGTTCGATTGGGTCGCGTATTTCATTGTATTTACCATCGAGACCCCATATTTGCAGCAATAGGTAAGAATCGGTTTTATCAGTGTATCGAATAAATGAATAGTGAGCGATAAATGTATTCTAAAGGATGTTCCCATGCTCTTACGTAATGAATAGAAAGCTTTCAATGCTACTTTTTTTAGTTCCTGTTTTGCGGTCGTGAAAGAGCCTGAAGCATTCAAGGTTAAACCCAAATATTTATACGAGGTTACATTTTCGATTTGACCGCCAAATCTGACACTAGGGTAGGGCATTTGAACGCCTTTTCGGCCCAGGGGGGCGGGCATTTGACCAAGCCAATCTTCAAAAGGTCAAATGCCCGGGGGGTTGCCTGGGGGGAGGATGTTGAACTTTCGCATTGATCGGCGCATAATACCAGGATGAGTCATAGCATGTGGGTTGGAACCGTTGGAAACAAGTCGTTTGGGAATTTTGGCTTTAGTCCGGCTGCTTTCTATTATTATACCAAAAACATTGATTTCAAAACATATTTTAATATGTTTTAAAAAAAGCCAAAAAAAAAAAAAAAAAAAAAAAAATTCAATTCACTGTTGAAAAAGTGCCGTGACCAGGATTCGAAGCTGGGTTATTGCGGCCACAACGCAATGTACTAACCACTATACGATCACGGCGACCTACTGCACCACGCGACGAATGAATAGGGTTACCTTTAAGTAGATATAACATCAAGAGCCTCTTGCTGTAATATTGGAACTAAGTCCCGTCTGTTTCTCTTAAGTTTTATATTGATGGCCAACTGGGCGTAAATTAAAATAAAAAATAGACGCCTGTCCTGTGCATGTCCCATAAATAACAAAAGTCTTCCATTTAATCGACAAAAGTCGCCTTTATCTGGTTTTCGGAAAATGGATTGCTACTTGATGCTTTTTGAGCTTCTTTTGGTCTCTCTTGTAATATTGAAACTGGGAATGCGCGTGTTTTTCCTCTATTAAATTTGTTATTAATGGACCCAAACTCGTAAAATAGAAAAACAGGAAAAGCTTGAGTGAACAACATGAACATCCTGTTATTGAACCAAAGCTTTCTTCTTTCTCTTATTTTTATTTTTATTTTTTTATTTTTTTATTTTATTTTTTGGTTTAATAGGATTATTCTCTGATTGCGGCAATAAACCACTTTCACAATCATGCGCAGTTCGCGAGGCTGAGATATTTTGGCGGGCCACAGGACTGATAAAACTTTGAGGGCATGCGGAACTGAGAGGGCACCGGTTGTCTCTTAAATTTGATATTGATGGCCCACTGAGTCTTCTAATTCGATCGAAAAAGATTTAGTTGTTTTGTTTGGTGCTACCCGCTCAATTTCATTCATGGAGTACACTGCCTCACCAGTGGCTCATAGACCTGTTTTTTATCTACTATTTTTAATAGTTACTCATTTTTCTTTTTAACTATAATACTCAAGCAGATATTTAAACAGTATCCAAATATGTATACTACTAACCAGCATTTATCCAGGTTTTCCTGCTGTTTCCCTATTTGGCATTTAGTTGCTGACGTTGTTGTTTCTTTTCCGCTCACAGAAGCAAGTCCCATCATAATGAACGGTCACTTTTCCTCTGGTGAGAATAAACACCGATAAATACATAAATAAATAAACACATACAGTAGATACATAGACAGACAGACAGACAGACAGACAGACAGACTTGCTCCGATGGAGGGCTAACGCTCCAAACGTGAAAAATCGACTTTTAGTTGATTCACAATATGTTTTTTCCCCACGCCGATGCAGTCTAAAGCTACAGTAGAACCCTGCTAATTCGAACTCCCCGGGAAAACGAAAAATAGTTCGAGTTAGTCAGTTTGGTGTAGAACTTCAAGTATCTTGTTTTAAAATAATCATTAACGTATCGATGTTTTTTATTCATTCACAATCACGAGTCTTTTGGCGCACTTTGAAGAACAGACAGACAGATAAACTGCAGATCCCAGCTGTTTAGAGCACGATTAAGCTAATCCAGGATAAACCAAATTATTTTAAACCAAGTCTGTTTTTTTGGCCACGTCAACTGAGACGATGGTCGAAAATGAAAGTTGGATAGACAGATACATCATAGTTGTAACTAAGATATTTATCTTCCACAGGAGACAGTAACTTTTTAGATCTGGACGTTCTAAGTAGCTACGCTAAAAGAGTGACAGGCGACATCCAAGACATGACGATTCGATATGAACAAGTCCTGAAAGAGAAAGAGCAATTGCAGCGTGCTATGAAAGAAGAAAACGACAAATACCACAGCGAAAAACGTCAAAAGGAGAGTTTACAACAGAAGATTTCTGAAACAGAAGAGATTCTGACGAACAAAGCCAACAGGAGAGCTCGGGAAGAGGACGAACAGTTCGCTCATCACATGAAATGCATTCACGAGGACAACGACACAAAGCAGTTCATTATCCAGCTACAAATGAGACTGCTGGCAGCCCACGACGAAAATGAGAATATAATGCGACACATGATGCAAAGGCTGGAACAGGTCGGTCTTGCTGATTCTTTGCATTTTAAAAGTCGGCAGAATAAAAATTGGGGGAGAGGGCTTCTTTTCGAAAATTGACCCTGTAGAGAGGGGTTATTAGCTGAGCATTTATGGTAATGCTGAAAATAGTTCGTTCCTATCCAACATGGCCGACACAAGGTACGCAAAGAGTTATGGGCTTTTTATTCCTGACTGTACATTTTGTGCGCCGATTGGCTGAGGAGACAATGAGACCATTGTCGTATTTAATCCACGTTTTTATCTAGATTATACAAACGTTTTGAGAAACAGTTGTAAAAAGATGTTGAAATATTTTGGTTATTTTCAGGCCGATCGAAATTCTGACAATGGGAATTGCGAGACGTTTAGACTTTCGCAAAGAATGAAATCCCATTCAGAGGAAACTACAAAGATCTTCCGCCAATGCAGCCGTTTTAATCCTGTTGAAGCCAGTTACCATTGTGCTGAACAGCTTCGAGAAGAGCTGCAAAATCTAAAACTTTGGACTGAAGCCCTGAAGATGAGGTTTGACATCGCAATGCAGGAAAGAAACGAAATGATCCAGAAATGCGAAGGTGACTGAGAAAACACGACAGTAAATGGACAATAAAAGTCGGGAGACTCTGCTGTGCTGTGCTGTGCTGTGCTGCGTTATATACTGCATTGTGCTTCTTTTTTTTTTTTTTTTTTTTTTGCTTTGCTATAAGCAGTGAATATGGTATTCGGCTTTGTAGTGCTGTTTTGTTCTCCACTGCACTGTCACGAGAGGTTTTGTCCAGGGGGATGGGGGAGGGGGGTACTCCTCAAAGTTTTGGGTGGGAGTGCGCCGCCCGGGACTGAAAACCCTTACCCTATTTCAAACCAACATTTGCAATTTTCGACCCCTTCTCAGACCAATATCAAAATCTCCGACCCTATTCCAGACCAAAGGCTCAAATTCGATACCCTATTGCGGACTAAAATGTTGAAAATGATACCCTTTGTGGCGGCACATACCTATATGACTTATATATGTGAGTACCCCCCTCCCCCCCTCCCTAGGGAGTTTTGTAGAGGTTACGTCTTTGCTGTTAATGCTGACTGATTCAATTTACCTTCTATACGTCAGGCATAAATTTCTCCATGTTTGTCATCCCTTAGATCTTACTCAGAAACATTCGGAACTCGCTGATAACTTGTCTCAACTGGAAATTAGACTGAAACAAGTACAAAGAGAGAACAAAGATTGGAAGAAGAGTTGTCAAGAAATGGAGCAGAATGTGGCAAGCTACAGAAGGCAGCACGAAATCGACGAGCGGGAGATGAAAGAAGCGTTGAAAAAGCGCGATCAAGCGATACACGACTTGGACGAAGCTTCCCGCCACTACAAAGAGGTGTTTAATTTATTTGCACAGCACAGCATGTTAAAGTACAGTTCAGGGGCCAATTCAATAAAGCCTTTACAAGTGTATTTTACAAGTTGGACTAATTCCTCTGCACGTTAAAACACACTTTAATCAAATACCATGGCCAAAAACCGCTATAGTTAATCATGTGAGACCAGTATCTGTAATAGTTTGCAGACTTCTGCTTGGTTAGAATCCGTTTAGTGGTGTTGAATAATGGTCCGACTTGTAAAATACACGTGTAAATGTTTATTGAATTGGCCCCAGCACAGCACTGAAGTACAGTTCAGTACATTTTTAAGAGGGAAATGTATGAGCAAGGTATCAAAAGCCAAGTTCTCTTTATTGTATGATATATTTGTGTTGCCGAAACTGAAGGAGAAAATTGAACTTGATCACTCTTGGGAGTGAAAGGGTTAAGCTGATTTTCAAGAGCAACGCAAGCACAAGGTCCTTTACTATTTCACAGTGAAAATGGACTCGGAGCAAGCGCAAAAGCACTTGTGTCTGCACTTGCGTCGAGCCTGTTTTCACTGTGAAATAAGGTGGACGTTTGTGCTTGAGCGGAGTACAAGTATGCCACAGTACATCGCATCAGGACCATCCACTTTGTAAACTCTTTAGTGTGTCACGAGCAATCAGACAAAAGATAACCGTAATCTCTATTCAACCCACCTTACTTATAAGTATACACATACTCTTCTTCAGTAGATTAAATCAATTACTCCGATGCCCTCTTAGGATCTTGAATTCAAAGAGAGGACGATACGCCAACAGACGAGAGACGAGAGGACGTTTGAGAAACGGTGCAGAGAAAATAGAGCTGAGCTCGGTCGTGTGAGGACTCAGCTTAGAGAAGCCTTGCAGGAAAACGAAGAACTGCGTACCACAGGCCTAGCACGACTACAGTCAAACAGGACCAGATATAACAGCGAATCTTCTGAGGTATTTAAATTGCTTGAGTAGATCACATGACATTCATAACCAATTTTCGTACCTTCTGTCGGATTATGGTTGCTAAAATCTATATAGATTCTCTTTATACAAATTCCAATAGTTTCCATAGATTAACAGGTTCCATAGGTTTTTAACTCCAGCCTTTTTAGTTTGGGTTTCGATTGGTACTATAATGCGGTTTTCCGATTACTTTGGAAAACCAATAAAATCATTAGAGTCGCTTTCGAAGGACCTTCGTAAAACCAAAACCAAAGTAGTACTGACCGCCAATCACAGCGGCTGTAAGAAACACTTTCAACCAGTCAGAAGCCAAGTAATTTTTATTTGGTTTTACTTTGAAAAAGACTTCAGCACTTGCTTGATGGCGTGAGAAGATCGCCTCCAGGATTTGCTTTTGTTCCTTATTGGCCGAGAATGTGTAACCAAACTTGTTTGGACCAATCAGAAAGGGTAGCAAATGCAAAACCAAACCAATCACACGATTACATTGGCATTCATTAAAAAAAAAAGAAAGCTACCAGTTATTCAGTTTTCGCGGACTCAATGAATGCATGTAGATTACTTTACTTTACTTTACTAAGTTCATGGGTTTGTTTTTGGGCGGGATCTATTCAGGATGAATCTGGAATGGAGAACAGTGAACAAAAACCTGAGAGCGAGGTGCCTAGCAACCCGTCCCAGCTTGAGTCAGGAGGTAGCTGCCAGTTCAGCTGCTTTAGGACGCGCAGTACGACCGAGGTTGTTCGCAGCATTAAACGCCGAGTATGGAATAGTCGGCACACGGAGCGTGTCGCTAAAACTCCGCTCGGCTTAAGGAGGAGTGCAAGCCTGGATACCTTACTCAGCGAGCTCTTGCCCGCCTTTAGAGATCTCCCCTCTGAAACTAAGAACGCAGTCAGTTTGGATCGGTTCAAACCTAAACAGGCCCTTCCATATGAGACCATATTTGGCATGTACCCTCAGAAGGGCCCCGAATGTGCCCTCAGTGCCAGCTTCGGGCGGTCCTGTCAAGCGACACGTCCACGATCACGAGGAAGGTCTGAACCAATCACATCGGAGGAGGAAAAAATGAGCAGACCTTGTAGCGACCTTGGGTGTGGGGGTGAAGAGATGGACAAGCTGTCCCAAGAAGAAAGAGAAGGAAAAAAGGAAAGAGAAGAGGGAAGTACGAGTGAAAGTTTTCGGCCACGCAGTAGTCCACTGGTTAACCGAAAAGCCAAACGACACTTTAATCTATAAAGTTTCCAGAACAGGAACCAACAAGAACTGAACTCGGGTAACCGGGACACCTTTTCTCCATATAAACGGGATCTACAACTGTGCACAAAGCGTAACGGGGCATTGACGGAAGTTTGGATTTCAAATAACCGTTATCTTATGTAAAGAACTTTTGCCTTTGGGCTTGTTGCACCCGTTTTCACCAAGGAAGTTCGCGCGATCCGACAAGATTCGAATCCCACGTCTCCAAAGTTTCCTTACACGTTAGAACCGCTGTGTAGTTTGTTCACCTTCGGCTTTTGATAGAGAAACCGAGAGATATATGTGCAACAGAGATCTTAATTAATTACGGGTGGCATCTGCTTTGATATCCAAAAAATTAAAAGCTTTGAAAATGCGAAACTAGCTAACCAAAATAACTGTTAGGTGATGGTGAAAAAACGTGCCGTGATCAGGATTCGAACCTGGGTTATTGCGGCCACAACGCAATGTACTAACCACTATACGATCACGGCGACCTACTGCACCACGCGACGAATGAATAGAGTTACCTTTAAGTAGATATAACATCAAGATGGCCAACTGCGTAAATTAAAATAAAAAATAGACGCCTGTCCTGTGCATGTCCCATAAATAACAAAAGTCTTCCATTTAATCGACAAAAGTCGCCTTTATCTGGTTTTCGGAAAATGGATTGCTACTTGATGCTTTTTGAGCTTCTTTTGGTCTCTCTTGTAATATTGAAACTGGGAATGCGCGTGTTTTTCCTCTATTAAATTTGTTATTAATGGACCCAAACTCGTAAAATAGAAAAACAGGAAAAGCTTGAGTAAACAACATGAACATCCTGTTATTGAACCAAAGCTTTCTTCTTTCTTTTATTTTTATTTTTTTATTTTTTTATTTTATTTTTTGGTTTAATAGGATTATTCTCTGATGGCAGCAATAAACCACTTTCACAATCATGCGCAGTTCGCGAGGCTGAGATATTTTGGCGGGCCACAGGACTGATAAAACTTTGAGGGCATGCGCTGTGTCCCGTGGGGGGAGTGGGGGGGGGGGGGGGGGGGGCGTGGGGGGTGTGGTGCAGTACCACTACACATGCAGAGTAAAAAACTTCTTCTTTGGGCATAATGAAGTTGTCTAGAAACAAAACCAAGCTCAACAGAGAGATTTACTTGGCCTGACACTAAATCACTATTTTTCTTTTCTCCAAAATCGGGACTACCGGATTATTTGGTGGTTAAGGGTGCATGCACGAGCTTTTCTTACGTTACTTTGATATGTTCAAATATATCGTGTAGAAAAGAAAGTAAAACAAACAGCAAAATGATGGCGCTTCTTTATCCAGCGTTTTAGTGATTCACTTGATCATTAATTACTTCATACCTGTCCTGCCATTTTCCTTCTTGACATCTGGTTTTGTAATTTTACCTCCCTCAGATCCAGTGCCCATCATTATGAACGGCTATGCTTTCTCTGGTAAGAATAAAGAGTAACGAACACGTTACAAAATAAACAGAAACAAACCAAACACTAAAGTGGTGAAGAACTCAGTATATGTTATTATAATCAAATAGATCCACTGTAGCAGGAGCGGATTCAGGATTCTTGCGGAGGGGGAGGGGGTGGCTGGGATCGAGTATGGTTGAACTATTCAACGGAATAGACCGGTTTCTCAAGGTTGCGCGCGCATCCAAGTTTGAAGGGCCACAACTTTCGATTCGATGATTGTTTAGTAAGCATTCATACGTGATTGTTGTAAAGGCGGCTTTAAAACTCAGGATAGTGTAATACCAGCTCTTAAGAGAACTAGGTTGACTGCGTCGGCGTGGCGGAAGACAAACTGGTGTATCAACTGTGTGTTGATGAGGGTAATGGAACGCCGTGAAAGAGACAATAGCTGACGTTTCGAGCGCTAGCCCTTCGTCAGAGCGAATGAACTCAAGATAGCCGTCCTAACTCAAATAAGAGCGCAGCATGAAGCATTTGCATCAAAGCCGAACCGGCCACCGTGAAAGAAAGCTGAAAGTTGAATTTGAAACTTTTGGCCCATCAAGCATGGATGCGCGCGCAACTTTCAGAAACTGGTCCATTGACTTCAAGAGCGCATTTCCGGGGTGTTCTCCTATATCGACGCAGACCAAAAGTGTTTACCACGAGGATTAGTTTCTGACCAAGCACATAAACCTAGGTTTCAAAACGTTGTTCTTGAAGTGTCAACTATAGGTTGTACGAAAGAGATTCTTATTATTATTATACCCTTAGCATGGTCGTACGTTCACGGAACAAAATTTTCCCAACAGTTTAACAAGGAAATGTACCAGTGACTTGATAGAAAGCAATATATGCCTCAGCTTTTGTCTGAACGAGGTATAATTATTCACCATACTCTTACGTAGTCGACAAAGTAGTCTTTGATAATCAGAGATTACGATATTATGAAAGTGCAGTTTGTCAAACAATAGCTTTTGTTCAAGGAGGCTCCACCCAGACTTTCAACCCATGTTAAAATGGTGACCCTATTTTATCTCTCATAATAATTACCTATTTTATATACCTTTGTTCAATTCAAAAAGACTTTAACAGACGCACAACAAACTCACTGTCAGAAAAAAAGAGCACGAAACTCTCGCCAACGCGATATGTCGGCAACTAAGACCTTAACCGAGGCAGAAGTTTAAGGTCCCGTTTACACTAGAGGGAATTTATCCGGATTCGAGACATTTGTTTTCGGATTCGCGAAAGCGTTTACACTAGTTTTTGTGAATTCGGTGACATTTTTAGTGAATCCGGCGAGAAAACGAATCCGGAATCGAAAGTGGGAACTTTGCATCTAAAATAGTTTTTAAGTGTAAACGGGTCTAAAACCCTACAAAATACCAAATACGATTTTGCTAACTTTAATTTTACCAACCTCATAAAATACCAAAGAGCAAGATTTTTTTCAAACTCTTTGTAAACAAGTGTGTGTGTGTGTGTGTGTGTGTGTGTGGGGGGGGGGGGGGGGGGGGGGGGAGGAGGAGGAGAAAGGAGTCCTTTAAGTGCCCACCCCAAGGGAACACAATGGAATAAGAGGGCGCAGTCTCTTTGGTTCGTCGAACACGGACAACAGTGAATTGCCGACTGAACAAAATATCAAGAAGAAAGCACAGCAAAATGTTTAATATCAGTATGCATTTCTTACTTCGTGTGCACTCATACACTACAACTTCATTTGGACATGTATCTCGGCACCACCTGTAGTTGTTTGTGGTAACAACCGGGGGCATCAAGGGAATTTTGCATAATAATTTTATATTCGAGTGAAACTCCTGCTCGTTTAAACTAAAGCGTTCCATCAATTCTGTATTTCTGGATAAACACTCTTTCCGTATCGTGGTCAAAACTGATTAATGGAAAAAACTTCTATAACTTATTTATCACAGCAGTACATTTTAGACATCCGGTTTCAGATTGTATGACGTATTTTGCTATATAAAGCTCCGAAACTATGCTAATTCTCTGATTAAATAGCGCAACACAATAGACTAAATGACAGTTCTCTTCCCACCGTGTTGACCCCTTCAGCCAGCAGCTGCAGCCATGGAGTGCGAGAAAAGTTTTAACGACGTACTGAACAAGAACCGTGTTGAAATTATTGAGAGACTTCATCTGGAGCGGACCTTTCTTTTCGACTATCTACTCAGTAAATCAGTGTTCGACAGAAACGACTGTGACTTGGTTCGAGCACAGCCAACCCGCGAAGGAAAGGCCAGCAAGTTCCTCGACATTTTGGAGACGAAAGGCCCAGATGGATTGGACCATTTTGGAAACGCTCTTCAACTGGTCAACCCGAGTTTGTACGAATTGGTAACAGGTGAAAAAGCTACGACAAGTAAGTACGAGACACGTAACTGAAGCGATATTGTTTTGTCATCGTAATCATGCAGTGATTTGGTTTTTAAATTTGATATTTGTTTTTTAGTAGATAATTGAGTGGTGGGGGAAAGTTTGCCAACCGGCAAAGTAGGACCAGAACTATCTAGTAAAAACTTGGCTTCGTTTGGAAAGCCGTACTGAAACCATTGTGCATGGTTCGTCGATTGGTTAACATACTCCAGTTTCCGTACTTGTTAGCTCCATATCACTGCGTTGAAGTTGTGCAGGACAAGAATATCATCAATCCACAAAAAGTAAAAAACACAGACTGAAGCGTCCGGGTGTCAGTTTGTGTTTGCTTTTCTTAAGTACGGAAATTGAAAACAAAACCCGACTCTCGACGAGAACGCTGAAACTCTTATAGAAAGTGAATTCGTCTTGTTACGAGTCATGAACTACATGGGGGAGCTGTTTTAATCCGTGAACAGGATATTGTTCAACAGCAGTACAGTGGTTGTTTTTTATTTTCATTAAATTTGTTTGCATGGTTAACATGCCCCTTTACAGATCAATGGTCCCAAAAACGCAACCTGGTTTATCCAACCTAACGCCTTTCTAGAAGGACGATCTTTGTTGGTTAAGAATGATGTACTTTAGCGAGAATGCTGCAGTGTCCTTTTCTAATTACACCATAATCAATTTTGACAGAGCCCGGGTTTCCCGCATGTTTGAATGCTTTCTCACGTAAGGTTCCGCCTGACCAGTTGTTCAAAAATGATCAACGATAAGCAAGAATTACGGTTTCGCAAACAACACAGCTTCCTTGAAATAATTTGAGCTAACCAGAAGCTTTTGTGTCGAGCTGCCTGTCCGTCTAATACGGAAGTACCCAACTTTGGACGGTGTCCACGGTTTAACATCCGGCACAGCAACAAAGAAATGACCCCACGAGACTCAAGTGACCATGACTATATACATAAAGACACATTATCTGGACCCGCTAGGCGCTCTAAATAATACAGACCGTGAGCGTTTGACGCATATAGATGTTATATTTAATCAATTTTGGTTTTTTTGCACAGGAAATTATTTCAGGACACGTTTTTGGCTAAGACACTTTCGTTCGAAAGCGTGAATTCCTAGTGATGACGTTGATCGAACCGCTTTCACTTTCGAGTTCATTACTGTATGTTCTGAACTCACGGAAACAACATGGATGCCTTTGGCATATAAATTCGTTTAAATTAAAATTAATTTAAATTAAATTTCATGGAGTAAATTGCAATCAATTTTTGGCACTCAAGAGCAAGGAATTTTTTGCTTGATGACTCTCATTGGCTCTCTGATACGAGGAGCGTTGTAATCTAGGCGTTGCCGGAACTTTTGGCTTTAATTCTGAAGCATAAAATATTGTTATAACCATTCTGGTTAATATTATTTACTATTTCAACGAATGTAAAAAAAGGCCCAAATGAAAATAAATTCCTTACTAAAAAAGTGCCGTGACCAGGATTCGAACCTGGGTTATTGCGGCCACAACGCAATGTACTAACCACTATACGATCACGGCGAGCTACCGCACCACGCGACGAATGAATAGGGTTACCTTTAAGTAGATATAACATCAAGAGCCTCTTGCTGTAATATTGGAACTAAAGATACATATATGGTGTTTCTCTTGGAATTGAGTTTATTGTTTTCGCAAAAAAAATATTGGAAAGAAGACGCAAATCGGACAAAAGCAAGAAAACATAAAAGTATGCCCGCTTCTCCTGACCAAAGCCTTTCACTTCAGCCACCAGGCTGTAGCTGTGACGTAGTATTCGGTGAATGAATTGACTTTGGACACTTCCACTGTCATATTCGTCCAATAAAAGCGCAACAATGCCAAGAAGAACAATTCTGCTCAACAATATCGTAAAATCTGTTCAAATATGAATATGCTCATTGAGAGTTCTCATCTCAGGGCCGGGTCGCACTAGGAAGTTTAGTCAATAACAACTCAGCGTCGAGAGCAATACGACGGCTTCTTTAATGTTCGTTGGCAACTGCCAGACATATATTTCTGGTGACGAACGCTGTTTGCACTTCAAATGATGCAAGTGTCGATGTTAATGTCGTTAAAGTTACGCGAGTGCGACCTGAGCCTCAGTGGTCACTTTTGGGTTTCATTTCGCTGTAATTTGACAATTCAGGAATCGGACGTCTATGAGGTTGAGTGAAAATCAAGACTTGGCGGTGAAACTGGGTCCAGTGTTCACCAACGAGTTTTGATCTAAGCAGCTTTTTTAAAAGCTAAAATTAAAACTATAGTATAGAACCCCGCTATCTGGAACTCAGTTATCTCGAACTCCCCGCTATCTCTAGCAGAATCAGATTTCCCTTGGAAATGAGCTTTGTAAAAATTTCCCTTGGTTAACCCAACTATCTCGTAATAATTCTTGCTTCCTTTGAGAGTTCGAGATAGTGGGGTTCTACTGTAGTTCAAACGGATAGCAACAGATCTGCCGTACACTTACCAAGATTTAGTGAGTAGACAACGCTGTGCTGCAATTTCCCTCTTAATTTTGTTGTTTTTTATTCCACTCAGAGCCAAGTCCCATTATAAACGGCTACTCTTCATCTGGTAAGTAGAAAGTGACCAAAGAAAACAAAAAAGAACAACCTGTGATAAGTATTATATGATTAAAGAGACCGACAGGCAGGCAAAAATATGCTAGAGAACGGTGGATAAATCTGGTGGATAGATATAATGGACACAAGTACATAATCAAACTGGAAGGAATTTCGGTAGCTCTATAATTATGAATTTGAATACGCTTCCACCGGAAATTACGCATGGTTTAAATAGTATGGACTGAAAAAAAAAAAAAAAAAGAGAGAAAGAGAAAACCCTCATAATTTTTGTTTACGATCTTTCCACAGCAGACTCCGTAGATCTGGAGATTTTGAGTAACTATGCAAAAAGAGTGACAGGCGACATCCAAGACATGACGATTCGATATGAACAAGTCCTGAAAGAGAAAGAGCAATTGCAGCGTGCTCTGAAAGAAGAAAACGACAAATACCACAGCGAGAAACGTCAAAAGGAGAGTTTACAACAGAAGATTTCTGAAACAGAAGAGATTCTGAAGAACAAGGCCAACAGGAGAGCTCGGGAAGAGGACGAACAGTTCGCTCATCACATAAAATGCATTCACGAGGACAACGACACAAAGCAGTTCATTATCCAGCTACAAATGAGACTGCTGGCAGCCCACGACGAAAATGAGAATATAATGCGACACATGATGCAAAGGCTGGAACAGGTCGGTCTTGCTGCTTGTCAGATATCTAACATATCACAGATCATAAAGTTACACAGCATAAACTTTACTTAGGGCTGTCGAAACACTTTGTTATAAAGACGACTCCTATGAAATTTTTTGGAGGTATGCCATGCTCTTATCGAGTATGCGAGGGCCTGTGGACGAAATACGAGCCATCTGACATAGCTTAACTGTCTCTTTAGCGCATAAGAAGCAACTACTTCCGGTGAAACCGCGTGCTCTGATTGGTTCATGATCGGACATATCTTTCAACAACGCCCTTGAGCCGATTACGGAAAATAATGCCCGCGCTGAATCAACTATTTTGGGTGGAATTACAGGAAAACGAGACAAAACAGTACAATGAGCGTAGACCATTCAGAAAGTCAACTACATTACCGAATATGGAAACAACCAGAAGAGTGAAGAAGCGAGCCTGCGTAAAAAGCGTTGTTTGATTTTTGACCGCGCGAAAATTTGGGCGAGCACAAAAAGGACGTAGAAGGGGGGATTTGGAAGTCAGCAAGAAAAACATCGAGATTTTCTAAGCACGTGTGCGTGTTTTCGTGTGAAGGCGAACACATAAGTGGGAAAAGTGGGTTACAAAAACACTTTTCAGCCGCTTCTTGGACTTTTAAACAAAATACTGGTAAACAAGAAACATTGAAAGAAAATGAAAATATAAAATGGCTGTTTTGGCGCCGGCAGTGAAACAGCGGCTACTAAACGACAGGCATCCGTTTGCTTCGCCTTCACATGTTTTAGATACTTAGATAAAACATAATTCGTTAACAAGTGTCAAGAAAAACGGGTCAAATACCTGAAAGTTCGATTCCGGCATGTGTTTTCTTCCCGCAAGTGTTTTTGCACCGTGCAGACAACAGCATTTCATCTTCGAGAGAATTTGTGCCAGCATGCAGCTGAACTACGAATCGTCGTCACCACAGCAGCTTCCAATCTTTCGGTGGGATATGCAGAACATTCAGAGTTATTCAGGAAAAAAAGAGTCTGTGTAATCGTAAGACGCCACTGCAAATGTAAAATCATGAATGGGCACGCGCGCTTTGCAAATGCGCGCCCGCGGGGCGAACTTCCGCTTCCGGTTTTTACCTCGTTTTCGTCGTGGGTGTTTGTTCATGTGGGGAGCAGCGTCTGAACCGGGTCTAAGGTTGACAACAGAGGGAAAAAAATCACGGACATTTTGTCTGCCAAGCCAAAAATAAAACACTGTTGGCAATAAACTGACGATTGAAATAAATAAATAAATAAATAAATAAATAAATAAAAATAACGAGTTTTTTCTGGATATTTTCAGGTCGATCGAAGTTCTGACAGGGAGATGCAAGAGACGTTCAGACTTTCGCAAAAACTGATATCTCAATCGGAGGAAATGAAGACTTTCCGAGAATACAGGTGCAAAAGCCCTCTGGACGTGGAACAGCTGCAGTATGAGATGCTTAAACAGCAGGAAGAAATGAAAGATCTGAAAAATTGGACGGAAGCCTTGAAGATGAGGTTTGACATCGCAATGGAGGAGAGAGATGAGGTCCTTGGGATACGAGAAGGTAAGTAAAAAGTGTTGAAAGACCCTCCCTCCGAATGCGTCGAACCTAATGCAAATTAGCTCAAAGTGGATTTTGCTCATTTGCATTAGGTTCGGCACATGTGAGGAGCGGCGTCGAACTGGGCCTCAGTGATGTTGACTACGCGCGCGATCACGCGTGCAGCTCGTGTTAGTTTGGACGCTGATCACGTGGACACCTCGTGAAGTTGCGCCCCCGACGCTCTTTCCCAGACTTTAACGGTCCGATTCTAATGTTTAAATAGTAATAATAATAATAATAATAATAGTAATAAAAGTAATAATAATAATAATAATAATAACATAATATTTAATATCTGTATTGCACAAATTTACACGTGCATATGATCAAATTTTGGTGAATGAAAAATGAAACGCTTGTGTTCACTGATTCATACGTTCTCTACCGATTTCAATTATTTTTAGATCTTGCTCAGGACTGTTCAAAGCTGAAGGACGATTTGTCTCAACTGGAAATAAAATTTAATCGGATAAAGCGGGAGAACGAAGATTTGAAAAAGAACTGCCAGGAACTGGAGGAGAACGAAGCCACCTACAGACAACAGCGCGACTTCCACGAGCGAGAAATGAAAGCAGCGTTGATAAAGCGCGACCAGGCGATACACGAGTTAGATGAGGTCACACGCCGCTACAAAGAGGTACATAAATCAAAAGCGCGCTACAGCACAGTCACGTCAGTTCGCGTCACGTAACAGGTTACAGTCGCGATAACGATCACGGTCGTCACGTCACGCCATCTAGTAAAGATCCTGTGTTGGAAGCAGACGTGTTCGCGAGCCAACTTACCTACTTTTCCACTCTAAAGGCATTTCTCGTGTTAAATAATTCATATTCCCTCCTAGGACCTTGAACTCAAGGAGAGAACTATCCGCCAGCAGACGGGAGACGAGAGGAAGTTTGAGAAACAATGCAGGGAAATGAAAGCTGAGCTGAGCCGTGTGAGGACTCAACTGAGGGAAACTCAGCAGGCAAACGAAGAACTGCGTACCACAGTAGCAGGGCTACAGCCACCAAGGACCACTTACGCCAGCAGTTCTTCTCAGGTATTGAGATTTTTGAGTAGACCACATGTGTCATTCATGTATCTATTTGTTACACGAGACTTTGTTAATCCTTTCACTACTAAACTCAAATACAAATTCTCCTAACTATTCAAGAAGAAAATGTATAAGTGATATAGCGTGAAATTGATAGGCCAATCAGCTTTCGTCTGATTGAACTATCAAGCAGCAAATTCTCCACACTGTATCACATATCTCTGGTGAGGAACTAAAGGAGAAAATTGAAGTTGATCACTCAGGAGTGAAAGGCTGAAGGTTCCGTCAACACTGAAAGTGCCAGTAGATTATGCCAAATTTCCATATAACAATAAAAAATGACAACAGGGTACATTAGTACAAAATAGTTACATCATGTTTTTTAAAGATGCTGACTTTGGTCAAAGGCTAGGTTCCCAAATTATCCCTATTTCAAGAGTTCCACATATTTTTATATCTATCTATCTATATATGTATGTGTATATCTTTCAATGATTTCATAAATTTGCATTCACACTTGCTTAGATTGTATGACCCCTGTGTTCATTTTTAGGTGGGGTCCGTCCAGCCAGAACCGGAAACAGCAAGCAACGAGCAAGAAACTGGGGAGAACGAGCCAGAGAGAAACACATTCGCGTTCAGCTGGCAGGAGCGCTCCACGTCAGCGGTGGTGGACAGCATTAAACGTCGCGTGTGGAATAATTCTGAAGCGTGCAGAGAAAGCGTCACTGCTCGGTCGACTTTATTCCGGAAAAGCTTGAGCTTGGACGACAAACTCAGCGAGCTAGTACCAGCCTTCAAATACCTCTCCCCAGAAGCGAAGAAAGGCTTCAGCCTGGATCGGCTCCAACCCAGGAAGGTCCTTCCATATGAAACCATATTTGGCATGTCTCCTCTTAGTTCCAGTCTCCCGCGGCCCTGCCTGGCCGCAAGCGGCCGTTCACGGCGAATGACTGAGCCGAGCGTGCTGGACATGGGAGATGTATTCACTTGCGATGACTGTGGGAGTGGTGACGCAATTTCGTCGGAAAAGGGGAGAAACGAAGAGAAGGGAGACGTAAGAGACGCCGAGCCACAGAAATCCTCTGACACACAAGATTCGTCTCATCGACCACGCAGCGGTGCAGTACATATGGTTCGACGAAGAAATGCTCGTCGGTGTCACTCAAGAGACACAAATGATGAATCCCAAGATCTCTCCGACTGAGGCCCCAAGCCATCCCCCTTGGTTGCGCGATATCTGTAGTCTGGGCCGAGCAGAGCCAACTTCTCAGTGTAAGTGTGTGTGTGTGAATTAGCATAAGATAAGTAGGTGGCACAGGCCGCAAAAATACGCCCTTGATCACCTTATTTTTGGAGTCAGCGGTCATTGCGTAACAATTAGAAACGACAGTAAATTCAAGCTGGTTTTTGTGTGCAACACTTGTAAAACCTCAAAACTACTTGAAACTTGAAACTTGGAGCATAAGTTTACTCAAAATATGTTCGGTTACGTAAGGTGTGCGCAAGAGAAGCGGGGCTTGCACACGCAGATACATTTTCCCTCTAGTTAGCGAATAATAGCGTTGACCGTGTGACGTCAAAGAACGTATTTCCACGCAACCTGAATGATCATACTGCAGGTCTGTATAGGTCAGCGTAAATAACGAAGGGCTACAAGAGACCCAAGCTAAGTCTACATGCTGTTTACTATATTTATACTATCAAGATTCCGCTATTAAGTTTCCTAGCAGGGGCAAACTAACATAAGTTACTTTAGATACAAATATTTGTAGGTGCACTTGATGTCCTTCTATGGTGTGATTATGTAAAAAAAGACATTTCACAATAACACTGCTCATGCGTATTTTGGATAATTAGGTAGTAGGATTTGCTTAATATTTACTCCGCTGTAATTTCGCGGGCGTGAAACTATCGTGACGTCATAGGTATAGCTCAGCCACGTTTCATTTGATCACTTTAGGAGTTCGGAGTTAAGAGATTTGCTGTTTAGACTTCAGTAACTCGTGTAAGTACGAGTGTACATCGCCGAGCGTAACCCGCTCGGGGTCGCGCGAGAAAGGCTCTGCACATGTCGGTAAACTGCTCCTTAAACTAGCCAGTAACTCAAAACGATTAAAACCGCTTGGTTCTAGTGCCAGGGCCTGGCCAAGTAGAGCACGTGGGGCATGGTTGCTAAGCAGCGCCTTGACCAGTGTTGTGAATAGCAGAGCTAAGTTTGAGGCTTCGTCGGCGCAAGAGGAGACGAACTCCAAGGCTTCTTGCCACTTGCAATGACGCAAGAGAACTTGCAGTGCTTGCATCTCCTGGCCAGTTGACCACAACAACTGGTTGTGCATTTGAACTGATTGTTTGTCCGGACATTCGGTATTGAGCAGGGGGAGGCAATCAAGGATAGACTGTGTGATGAACTCCTACGGCGTGAAGTAGAATATTTCCAATTTACAATGCAATCATTTTGGCTGTTACAACGATCATTTTGGCTGTTATACTGAATATTGTCTTTATTTGTTTTGATGCAGTATATCAAATTCGGCCAAAAGATTAAGGACGTCATATTGGATGACGTCATTGACATGCAGACGTTTTTCGATTCTGTCAACCCAGAGTGACTTTGGCAAGTGCCATTGCTGACTTGGCTCCCTTTTTATCACTGCCGCAAGGTCTATCGGTATAGCTTCAATATTTTTCTTGGACTTAAGTGATAAAAGCGCTAAAATCCGAAGATCCAGTTGTTGAAAGCACGATTACGCTAAAGCCGGGTAGGTTCAGCTAAGACAAGATAGTTTGCTTTTCGAAGAAAACTCTTCATTTTGTTTCCCAAGAGAAACTAACTTGGTTAAGCCTTTCACTCCCAAGTTTAAAATGGAGATTCTCTCAACCTTTTAATAGGAAAATGTATGAGTGATGTAGTGAGAGTTGATAGTCTAATCAGCTAAATGTATCATCTGAGCAAGATATCAAAAGCCAAGTTCTCCTTAGTATAAAATATATTTCTGGGGAGAAACAGGAGAAAATCGAAGATGATCGCTTGGGAGTGAAAGGGTAAATCCTGGATTAGATTTGTCATGCACTGGGCAAGAATGCCAACGTTTTTTTTTGTGTGTGTGTTGTTTACTTAAACCTTATAGAGATGGACATATTTAGCGGCATCCTTTGTAATGTTGTGGATAAATTACTGATGAAATGTTCACCTCTGCACTATTCTTTTTGTTCAATTGTTGAAGTAATCTTATGCGAGCCGTGTCCAGCATGCACCTCGGGAGATCCAACTGTAAATGTGATTTGCTCAATAAAAGTGTAATTTCTCATTTGTGGCGGGTTACATCTGCCCAAGTATACTTACAAAACGAATAGAGAAACACACTCTTGAGAGTGACGAACGTCCATTGACTCTATTCATTCATTCTCTAGTCAAAGCTAGATGATACAGCATGGAGAATTCGGAAACTGATAGCTTGCCCAGAGGATAGCCGATGGAACAATCGATTCTCCCTGTTTCGCACTCAGCAGGTGAAGGGTCAAAGGAAAGAAATGAGTAAAAGTACATGCACTTAGGCTGCGTTTACATGGGTACGTTTTCAGTCCGATTTCGAAGTGTATTCATCTCCCGTCTACACAAAAACGTTAAACGATAAATACGTGGACATACCTCTGGTCTGCTATCCTCCACTTCTCCTGGACAAACCATTTCCCAGCCTTTGTCAACAATAGTCAGTAACCAATCAGGACGGCAGAAATAGAACCAATGGCAAAGCAGGCTGAGAAGGGCATTGTGGGGCTCCTTGAGGGTTAGTCTGCTCTTCCGCCAACGGCCATTCTTCCACTCGAGCCTTCCAGGTACAAAATACGCAAAGAAAATTGGAAACTTGAAAATGTTCTCGTTGTTTTATACAGTAGAATCCCGCTATCTCGAACTCCCCGCTAACCCGAACAGAATTCAATTTTCCTTGGAAATAAACTTGGTAGAAACTTCCCTTGGTAGAACCCTGCTATCTCTGATCACCTCCACATGTGCTTCTCTTTCTGTGACCTCAACAGCCAGGAATTCTGCCACACTCTCGAGTACCTCCTTGGGATGCTGCAAGCTCAGACTTTCCAACCTTGTCAGAAGCGACGAACTATTTCTCGCTTCCCTTGGCAGTTAGAGATAGCGGGGTTCAACTGTACTGTAAATGCCGAATTCCTCGACGGTAATTACAGGAAACGCGAGATTGGTATGGATACGCTAAACACCACAGATAATTCTTGGCTGGTGTTTAGTCCCGGGGGGGGGGGGGGGGGGGGTACTCCCATATATTTCCTATATAGGGATGTTCCGCCCGATAGGGTATCATTTTCAGGGTCTTCTGTCTTAAACAGGGTATCAAATTTTACATTTTCGTGTCTTAAACAGGGTTATTTTTCGATGATTTTCTCCTCTTCCCCTCCAACCTCAACCACATTTTTGCTCTCGCCATTTTCGCGCGATTTCTTCGTATGCTCCAGTGGAAACGCGTGCAACGCAGGTTAACTTATCTAAAGTTAGTCTTGAACAAGGTATCAAATTAGAGCACTTTGTCTTAGACAGGGTAGCAAAATTTCCATTTTGGTGTCTTCAATAGGGTTAGGGTTTTATAGAGTCAGCGGAACCCCCCCTACCCAAATTCCTATTGAGTCCCCCCCCCCCCCCCCCCGGGTGTTGTCCACTTTTGCACGTTCTCTTGTGTGACTGACAAAACATAACGCTTAGAAACGTAACGAAACGTAACGACAGCCAACACGTTCTTTATGCTGTCCAGTAAAATAATTCTTTCACTCCCAAGTTCAAAATGCAGATTCTCCTAACCATGCACGAGGAAAATGATCGTGCATTATCGTGCAGCATTCAAAACCGTTTCACTTTTCTCAAAACTGTTTGGTTGCCCCAGCAGGTTTTAGGTTGTCCCAGACAAATGGACAACCGTTAATTTCAAATCTTGTCTATGTAAGCCAAAATTAGTTCTTATAGGAACTAGTCGAAATTACACTAGGCAATAATCCTGGGTTCCCCTTCTATAAAACTTAGACTGTCCCCTCCCCAACTCAACCCCTCCCTCTTAATCCTTGTTCCCTCTTTTCAATCCTATATTCCTCCCTTCTCTTTATCTACAAGTTTACCTGAAAATTTGCTTCCACCTCTCTCTGATCACCTCCACATGTGCTTCTCTTTCTGTGACCTCAACAGCCAGGAATTCTGCCACACTCTCAAGTACCTCCTTAGGATGCTGCAAGCTCAGACTTTCCAACCTTGTCAGAAGCAATGGATCAAATGGTGAATTGAAGGTTTTCATCAGAAGATCCAGTGCTTCACGCCTGGCAGGTTTGTACATGGGTACCATTTTGTGGGAGCCACCAGAGCTCTCTGTGAAACCGCTGCCAATGGCTGATTGATACTTCTTGTCCAATTCAAGAAATTCTTGCAAGAAAGGAAGCATTACACCATGAAGGACTGTTTGGGGTGGTGTTTGGATTGCTTGATCATTGCTGTCAGTGTTTTGCTCAACATATTTCTGAATCAGTTGGACTAGAAATTCTCTTAGAAATGGATGGTCCCAAAGAAGGGCCAAAACCAGAGCAGGAGTCTGGACGCTCTCGTTAGTTAGAAGCCTTAAAATCTCTTCTGGAATTTCAAAGTCTCTTTCAGGGTGGTTTAGAAAAATCTTGAGTGACATGATGAATGTCAGTGACAGTTTTGCTGCCCAATGTTTCAAGTTCCAGGCTGCTAAGAAATCCACGGCACTGCAAGGAGCTGTGAAAGAAAGGCTTTGAGACAGGTTGTTTGTCTCCATGGCTGCAGATCCCACTTTCACTGATTTGCCAGATGCTTTCAGAGAACTCTCTGCACCCTGAGTTGGTGGGTCAAATGGACTTGTTTGAACATCATGCTGTGCTGTAGTGATGTCACTTTGTCTACAATCAGCCCCTGTTGTATAGCTGTGATCAAAGTCTTCTGAAGGCTTGTGTCCTCCATCTTGACACTTTCTCCCAATTTGCACAAAAGAAATTTGAGAAGGTGCCACAGCTGTCTTGCCAGATCCTTTCTTGAACTCTTCGGCGATGTCCATGATTGCCTTTGACTGCAGCTTCCATATTCCCTCTGAAGACCAAAATCCAATGCATGGGATAACGCCATTACCCCTCAAAACATTCACAGTTTGGCCTCTGAGTACTTCTATAACACACAACGACACCCCACTCCTTATCTCATACAAGGAGATCAAACCAGATTTCCAAACAATCCCATAAAACAGCCCAAGACAGAAAGAACTGCAAATCTGGTCCACCTGGGTGATGGTAGAGCTGTTGGTGCTAAGAGTGCTCAGGTCTGTCAGAACTGGGACTCCCTCTTCAAGAGTGAAATAAGAGACTGTCAAGCTATTGGTCAGTACTATCAGTTCCTTGGTTGTTGGATGCAATGAAAGTGAAATGATGTGCTGCACACTTGTCTGTGGGTTAAATGCCCATGTGCACAGCAGGTCAGAGATGATTGCTTTAAAGTCTGTCTTGTCAACATCATCAACCACACCATAGTTCCAAACATATGCCTGCAAGTAAATTATGATAAGTGAGCATACAGTGCTAAATTAATTATCAATAATGTGTAACAAAGCATGACAATGTGCTTCTGTGTGGGAAATCCTTGTTTACCCACATGGGTAATATGCCCTCAACCTTTTACTTTCATGACTGATAAACTTTACCCTGCTAACAGAACCTCCAAGTAAACATCAGAGACCGTCTACCGGCAATCTCATCTTTCTTTATTGAGCATGTATGTGTGAGCTGCTCTTCCAAACATTTGGATGAGTCAAACCAGTTTCTTTGTCTCCATAAACCGGTCATACAGATATAGGCTAGCTGCTCTGCATGTACAGTTCAGTAAACTGCATCAACTGCGTTTCTGCCTACGATGTTCTTTGAAATTAGGTTTCGACAGGCTTGGTAACATAGGGCTTTCTCTGCTCATCAGAGAAAATCAAGCTCCTTGGCAGAGACTTTTTTCTTCATACTGTATGTTTCTAGTAAAGAAGATTGAAGGAGGTTCTGCTTGCAGGGTAGATAAACTTCAGTTTACTCTTTCAATCAGTTTCTTATAAAAAAAACTTGGTTTTCATGGCTTGCTCTGATGAACTCTCACTACATATAACTTACAGTACATGTACATGTCTTCTTCTTGAGGATTTGGGAGAATCTGCATTATGATCTTGGGAGTGAAAGAGTTGGGAGAATTTTGGAAGTGAATATACTAAAAGGTGTTTACATGATGTTTGGTTACCTTTAGTGACCTTTGCACAAACGTCCAGAAAAGAAGCAATCGGCAATTCTCTTCAGGCAAAATAGGAACCATACAAATGCCTTTCTTCAAGAGAAACAGCGAGACTGAGGGACACCCATGAAGTATGGCATCCACAGGACCAAGTTGAGAAAGCATGTCGTCACTCCACTGGTCAGGAACCTCGCGTATACAAACACAGCAGGAGTAGAGTGCTGACGCAACCGAAGATCGGCGCTCACACCAGAATAGTTTGCTGATACCATAGTGAAATGCCACCGACAATATCTCCACACCTCTGGCATTGCTGAGTTGAAATTCACAACGCTTGATCCAACGACAGTCATGTTGTGTGTACTCCCAACACTGTGTTGTGCTGTTTTTGTGGACAATGTAGATCTTTCTAGGAGTAAGTGGATCACAGAGGACTTCCAGAATGGGTGATAGGTGACCTGAATAAAAATTCATTCAAAATTGTTGGGATTTGCAGCAGGGACTCAGTGGTGTCACTTCAGTTCCTATCAAAGCCACGTACATACCTGTTACATTTCTCAGCAAATATACAATACAGGGCCACTTTTCTAGGGTATATTTTTCTAGCTGGCACGGTGGCTCGTCAGTCCCCCTTAAATATAATTTTGTTTGCCTTAGTTGCTCAAAGAAGGTATGATTTCAAGTGGCTCACCGGCTCGTGACTTACAAGCCACCGAGCTACCAAATAATATACCTATCTCGTTCAATCTATAAAACGTTTAGTACACTGACAAACCGCCAAGCCGCCAAATAACATACCTATCTCGTTCTTTAAAGTGCTTAGTTCACTGATGAGTTCTTTAAAGCGTTTCATGAGACATGTAACTTCCTAAGTCTCTTACATAATTTACATAAGACTTGAATTCACTGAACTGCTGAGCCATTTCAGTAATACTACTTCAAAAATGGCCCTGCATTCTGTTAGTTGCATGTTTCCAGTCAATCATACTGTATACAACTTGTATTTTATATCTTAGATAATTTGTTTGCTGATTTGACTGCAGGGGTATTAAAGCGTCCTTGAGACTACAACAATGTGAAAATAAATGTGCCAGAATATAAATCCAACGGAGCTGTTCTTCAGCACATTAGGTCATGTACTGTACCTTGAATGAGCAATCCGTCATTTTCCACACATTTGGATCGCGGTATGGTGTCCAGAGCGAGAAGATCACTTCCACCATTCGAAGACACAAACGTGTGTCCACAGACACTCCAAACGCCAGTAACATTCGACTGTGCAGATGATGCCAATTTCCGGTGGAAAATCTTCTCCAACTTCGATCCATCACGCAAACCTAGCGTAGCGTCTTGTAAGTTTTTCAAAGAGAACACCATGTTCAGTTACACTCTGTGAGCTAATGGTGAATCAATCTATTCATTATTGACCTCCACGGCAGATATGCTTCTCTAATATTAGACACACACGGGCTCCGCCATTTTGCTTGGGCAAGGGTTCTCGCGGAGGGCCTGGCGACAAGGTTGGAAACTCCCCCTATCCAGGCCTCCTCGACGAAACGATAAACACTTTCTCAGGGGGGTAGGGTGGAAAGGTTCTGCGGAATTTTGTTCTTCCTTATTTATCCATTTGTTTTTGTTTACACCTTCATAAACTTATTTTTAGAAATGAGACAACAATATCTATTGTATTTTTTGGTCAACAAAATACTATGTGAAGTTAGATGTGGGAAATGTAAAGTTCAAAAATATATCACTAAACATCTTATATTATGTGCATCATATTTTTTCTTTATTCTCCAGTAACTTTGGTGCCCAAAGTTGACAGAATGAAAATAGGGAAAGGAGGAGGGAGGCTTATTACAGGATCAGTCTTACTACAAGATTGGTATTCGTACTGATTACTGAGCGAGCCAAAGGGGTCTTGAGTGAGGCCCCCAAACATTCAATGGATCTGCCACAATATATTTTTGTAATCTATGGATTAGATGGGGTGACACAAATTATGCACAATATCCACAAACAGATACATGACAAAATTAATGTTTTTGTTGTCAGCATCTTGTGCTCCTCCTTCAATGTACCACTGGTATCAATCATGCGACAACGATCAAAACCATCTGGTATGTGCAAGCTTCTTTAGTAAACAAGACACAAACATAGTCTTTCTGTAACAGATTTTATTGCCAGTGATACATTCACAAAGTAAACCTAGTAGACAACGATGATCAACCTCAGGGAAATAAACTCTTAGCAAGATCATTGAACTACCTAAACAAGAAAAAATCCATCAAAAACTCCAGTGATACTTTTCAAACAAATTTCATTGGCCTCTTTTTCAAATATCAATGTATTTTGAGAGTAAGAGTTATTTTTTTATGGATGGCTGATACAATATTTTAACCTAAATACAGAAAATCACAATGTAGTTCTCTACATATGCAAGGAAGGATTTCATGCTCAATTTTCATGCAAATAAATGTGGTAGCAGTGAAACAATATTAGAAGTCATTCTGTTTCCAAAAAACCCTAGACTAAACTCAACTTGTCCATGTGTCACTAAGGAGTTTAAGCAACACAGATCAGTTAAGCCAGCAAGCAATAAAACATGAATTTCTTTGAACTGGGTTTTTGTAAGAGGGCACTTTGGATGGAAAACCACACCAAATATTCAATACCAAATCTGAGCACACTGAACAATCTAGTAATATGCATATGTTCAAGATAGACAGTTTCTTTACACTCCAACAACAATTTAGGGATACAATTTCAAAGTTTGGGACAGACTAAGTCATACTTGTTGCCACTTAGACAATGAAATACAACTCAGTCGCATCATTTTAAAAGTCAGAGATGTCATAAAATAGACTTGGGTAAAATCTTACATTGTAACATAATATTAATTTTATACTTTTTTGTATTATAAAATTAGCTCTGCTGCTTTGTAATACTGCCGGTGTTGCCTAAACTCCTAGCATGGGACACTGTAAGGAAAAGCAGTAGCATATAAAGTGAACAAACTCTCCATTTGTAATCACTAGCATGTTTTTCCCTTCCTTTCTCATACACTCTTTCAAATGACTCCAATTTACAAACCCTCTATTCTCAACAGTGCTTCTATGTCCTGGATTGACCATCTCAGGCAGGAAGCTTCAGGGATTTGCCTTTCAGAACTACAAATAATAAAAACAGAGAGATGCAATGTTGTTTTTCAACAATAGAATGGGCACAAAGCTGGGTATGTGTAAACAAAAACCTATTGTAAACAAAAACCTGTACAGTCAACTCCAAGCCAGTCAAGAAAACAACTCATAATAATATTAAACCCATACAGTTGAGTGTTATTAGCTCAGACAAAAGAACTCCTGTTTTGATTGGCCACAATACTGTTGCAACCTCACTCAAATAAATCAAAGACAACAATCAAAAAACCTTACACATCTGTGGAAATTTCTTTAAATTAGCAGATTGGGATCTTACTGGAGTCAACTCAGAAAGTGTAAAAAAGTCAACAATTTTAGAAAGTTTCATAATGTGGGGTGAAATCCCGAAAAGAAATTTGAGATGAGATCAACAGACATTATACACTCCACAATTTGCAAACAGTCAGCCTCACCTTTTGTAATGTACAGGTAGAAAAAGTCACAGTAGAGGGCAGTTTGTACACAGCCAGCGACAATGGCAATAAAATCGTAGAATCCTTCAAAGTAGAAACGATACACCCAGTTGACCAGGTACATGGCACGGTAGGCACCCAGGGCAAACAGGTAGTGGCTGGTAATGGTTTCTGCCTCACCAGTCTTTGATATCATGAACAGTTGAGGCAGTATGGACACAGACTCCAAGTAGATTGAGAATGTCCACAGTACCTAAAAATGGAGAAACTTTATATCAATGTTCACCCACACAAATACAAAATAATCATTACAATAATAGATAATCATTATACAGTACTGTATAATAAATGCCAGTATATGCTGACAATAAAGTATAACTCACAAGAGGCACTGCATCATACAGTATGGAGAACTCAAGACATTTGATTGCTTGCTGTGTTGAAAGCTGACCAAACTGCCAATTTTCACCACATTGCTCATATATTTTCTCTTTGAACAGCTAGGAGAATTTTGTTGTGTTCAGGGTGAAAAGGCAGAAAAATATATCAAAAACTATATATCAAAGCTCATTAGAACATGAACATTACTGTATGGGTATATATTATAATAAAATTGTTTGGGTACAGTGGTTACTGTGGCTCTATTTGTAGTGATTCTAATAGTTTGGAAAGGGGGGGAGAGGAAGGGGGGAAGGGGGGGGAAGAATGGAAAAAGGGGGGAGGGGAGAGGGGAGTGTGATTGCCATGTGACAGGCACAAATCCTGATGCTGTCCCAACATTTTGTCTAGGTTTGTATTCACATACCTCCATCACAGTGAACTCATGGTTCACCAAGCAAGCCAAACCAGCGACAGGGATCAGGAGAAACTCCACACGGAATGAGTCATGGTTTGAATCATATGTTGCTTTGAATTTTAGAAACATAAGATAGATGGTACCATATGAACACACCAAGTAGATGACTTTCATCACAGTGTTGTAGACCGAGATGAATGAGAAGAACAGGTCCAGGTAACGTGTACTGAACACAAGTGCAAACAGGACTTGACTTTTTCCAGAGAGACCTGAGAAATGATACACAAAAAGGTTACAAACAATGGCCAGGAGAATTGATCAGACAAGTAATTAAGAATAAATCAAGTCTTGAAATGTAGTATAGTAATATATGGGTCATGGCTGATTTGCCATGCTCCCTCATCAGACATTTCAAGCCTGTAATTTTGAAAATTTCTCCATAATACAGCACAGTAGTTCAGCTGACATCACAGCTGTTCATTCTCACTTGAATAATTGGTAATCAGAAAAACAAGTGATCAAATCATGTAAATCTGCAAATGGAAAAATCCTAATTACAACATTGAATGAGTGTGATTTGAATGAATCTAAAATCAAATTAGTATTCTTTTGAATTTTTCTTCTGAACTTTCTTCTGAAATTTTTGCTGGATTATCTTTTATTGTTGTCTGCCTAATAGTGTAAACATAGAACTACTGTATTTAGTGTAAGCGCAAAGCTTGACTGAAAGAAGGAAATCAAAGTAAAAGGAGCTTAATACAGAATAAGCAGTGGTACAACATGGACTGAGAATCACATTTTATTGAGCAAATATTTGAAAAATAATATGATAAGAGCTGTAAGTACTGTACTCTGGTTTAAATTCTGTTTACAAGAAGAAGGACCAATAAATGGCGAATAAGACTGGAGAGCTACTCTTTAATTATCAAAGAAAAATGCTAAATCATTCACTTCATAACGTTTAAAATAGTGCTGTGTAGTTTGACTATAACATACTGTCCATAACATACTATGGACAGTCATGCAAAATCCATCCTTTAAATACTGTATACTTGGAATTGGGCTCGCAAAAGCGATAAATACATCTAGAAATACATCAATAAGCCCAGAAAGGTTTTAATTGATATAAAAATTTGCTGAATGCTTTTTTCCACCACTCAGATAAAACAGACTGAAAAAGTCGAAACACAATCCGATTTTACACGTGTACACTTCTTGTGGACACAACAGGCTATTCAAACCAGAGCAAAAGTGCAACTCACGAGATGACCCACAAAGACATAAGCCAACTGCTCCTTACGGGAGCGAATGAGGACTTTGACTATCTGTTTACTTTATAAAATGGCTGAAAGGCCAAGAAGTTATTAACACTTTCGTTGTCGTTGAGACTGAAAAGCGACCACGCACAAAGCAGCTTTCAAACTTACCGGCACACGATCTCGTTTTCCATATTTTCCACAGCAATAGGATGATGGCAAGAAGATGAGAAAGATCTCCAACTAATCTAAAAATATTCATTTTTTCTCATGCGGTTTAGGCGGCCTGTATCAACGGAGCAACAAAACGGAGACTTCTGTGAAGCAGTACTTGATTCAGCCACAGTCCTCTCAAATAGATTTCCGCCACGTCGGCAAGAATATCCGGGACTTTTGCTTGCGAAGCTATTTCCGAACATTTTCCGTAAAAGTACGGTCACTGTCGGAATCACTTCGAAGTCCAGGGATCTGGAACGGATTGGGACAAAACCTCAGTTTTACACAACGTACTAAATTGCGAAAATTGCGTGCACAGTGAAGGTCAGAAAATTGCATTGCTCTCTTTCCGAGGAATCAAAGATCAGTACCATGCAATATGAAAGGTCAAAAGAGTCTTCATGCGCCAGAGTTCGAAGAAATCTCAAGACAGTCCTTCCGATATCAAAATGGCTCCCGGGGTATTCCTGGCGATATCTTCAGCGCGATCTGATCGCAGGAATAACGGTGTCCTTGATGATAATTCCACAGAGTCTTGCTTACACAACAATCATCGGCTTGCCTCCTCAGTTTGGCTTGTATTCCGCGTTTATGGGAACTTTTGTGTACAGCATATTCGGCCCTACAAAAGAAATGTTTCTGGGTCCCTCGGCACTTTTATGCCTGGCCGCGGTTTCCTACAAGAAAGAGAGTCACACATGGCCTACATACACTGTCGTCTTAACTCTCCTGGCTGGCATTGTACAGCTTGGAATGGGCCTGTTCGGTTTAGGATCGGTGATCCATTTGATTTCACTCCCAGTGACCTGTGGTTTCACCAGTTCCATTGCAATAACTGTTGGTGTTTCCCAAGTGCAAGTAATCCTTGGATTGGAAAACACTCCCCGCGATTTCTTCCCCACGCTGTTAGCTATCTTTAAGCGCATTGGTGAGACTAATGTCTGGGATCTGATCATGGGAATTGTCTGTATTGTTTGGTTAATTTGTTTTAAAATGATGGACAGTATCAAGTGGCCTACTTCTGAAAATGACTCCCAGCTTATCAAAGTAACCAGGAAGGTTTTGTGGTTGGTTGTCTTGGCAAGAAATGCTTCAATGGTCATTTTGGCTGCTGTGGCTGTCTTGATCCTGGAGAGAAGCGGACATGCCGGAGTGTTCACATTGAGTTCTGTGAAATCAGACGAGATTGGCATCCCAGTATTCCAGGTAAAAAATGTACTGCACTATAACACCTGTAGTTCCCATGTCTGTGGACACCATTTATTTTAATGGTTGTCCATTGCCATCAACATATAATGTCACACAGCAGAAATGCCAAACTCAACAAATTTTCAGGATGGAGATTTACACCAAGTGGGCCCAACTTGGTTGAGGGGTGGAGCTCTGTCAGGGTGGGGGGTGAGGTAGATTGTTAAGCTGAGCTAAAGCTTACAATAAGCTCAGAAGAAACCTATTTGAACTACTGGATGCCTAAATATACATGTACATTACCCCATCAGTCGTCAGGCTGTGACGTGCCCGGGCCTGTAATTTTTTAAAAATTCATCACACCTTGTTGATGTTGTTTGTGTTGTTCTCAGCTCCCTGCCTTGAGTGTAGAAAATGGAAACACAACAGAATCCACTTCACACATTTTGTCCAACTTAGGATCTGGAATCATTGTTGTTCCTTTTATTGGATTTCTGGAGACAGCTGCAGTGGCTAAAACCTTTGCCAGGATAAATAAAGTCAGGGTTCATGCAAGTGCAGAACTGGTTGCCCTAGGAGTAGCAAACTGCCTGAGTTCATTTGTATCCTCTTTCCCAATTTGTGGCAGTTTCACAAGGGCAACTGTGAGCAGCCAAAGTGGAGTGGCCACTCCTGCTGCGGGTAATACTCAGTACATAATGGTGGTTCTCCTAACTATGACAGAATATGGCAAAAAAAAAAAAAAAAAAAAAAGATTACTGGCTATTCTGTCCATTCAGAATAGGTTCCAAAAGAGCAAGAAATAGGAGGGAATAGTCCCAAAAAAATGCACTCTTAGTTTCTAACTGTAGATAAAACATACAGTATGGAGACCTTGGCATTTGATGACCATTAATTCTTTTCTCCTAGTCTTGAAGTGGTTGGGATGATATTATTGGCCATCATCTTTCCATAATTGCCATGGTTTCTGACAAAACTTTCCATCTGAGAGTGATGATTATTATTGTATCATCTTTGCAGGAATTGTCACTGGGTCGCTAGTTCTTTTGGCTCTTTCCATCCTCCAACCTTACTTTAGCTACATTCCCAAGGCATCATTAGCTGCCCTTGTGTTGGTTGCCGTGAGTGGTCTACTGGATTTTACTGTCATCAGGAAAATTTGGAAAGTCAGACAAATTGAAGTGCTGCCCTTCTTTGTGACCTTCTTTGGCTGCATCTATCAACTTGACATTGGAATTTTGATTGGAGTAAGTGTCTCACTGCTGATTCTCCTCTATCCACTTGCACATCCTGTGGTTGTCGAGAAGCAGGGAACGACAAGGACATTGCAAGTTGTTGGAAACTTAACTTTCCCAGGAAGTGAACACATGGTGGATTGCATCAGTGAAATGGTGTCTGGAGAGTTGATTCCCCAGGAAATTATTTTGAATCTTAAAAGTATGACATCGATGGATTTTACTGGCCTTAAGGCTTTACTGCATATTATTGCAGACTTGAAAAGGAAGTCAGTCAAACTTCATTTTACTGAAGCTGAGAAGAATATCTCTGTCATGATGGCAAGTGCTGGGATTGAAAGTACATTAATTAATCCACAGCTGGAACCATGGACTGATTGTGATTCTGAAAACATGGAAATGGTAGTAGTTTATTGTACAAGTGTCTGATTTATCATAGCCACAAATATTGTAGCCACAAACGTCTTCAACTCTTTCACTACTCGATTTTCTTCAATCTCGAGTTTTTCACCAGAGATATTGTAAATAAAATCATACAATTTGGAGAACATGGCTTTTGATAGCTTATTTTAATGAGAGCTGATTAAATTATTCATTCTCACTATATCACCAATACATTTTCTTAAAACTGGCTAGGAGAATCTGCAGTTGAGCTTGGGAGTGAAAGTGTTCTATCACAGTTCTCTCTTGAAATGGTTGCTTGGTTGTTGTATTGTTGCTGTCCAGCAAGTAATGGACAATCCTAAAAGTCCTAGGTTCTCAGTTACTGATAACATAGGTTTAGCAGTGTGCATAAGAAGTCTGAACTACAAAACCTGAACTTGAATTTTTTTGTCATTTCTATTTTATGTACAATAACCACTGGCAAAATAATGTGATCACAGCATTTTTTGTCTCACTAAACTATTCACCAGGGTCTTGTTATGGCTATTCCTGGCTCTCTCGGTTCAGGTACCTCTCCTGTACGCTTGCAGTTGTGAGACAAAGTCAAGGAAAACAAGGCCTACAAAAATATATTTGAGAGGGTTGGCAGAATAGGGGCCCCTAGTGACTTTTTAGTTCCTAGCAATCAAATTCTTGTCTTCCTGCACATTCTCTGTTTCTTCTGCAGTCACAGAAAAGGATATTTGAAGAATTCAAAATCTGCTCCAACTGCCGATGCCATCAAAGCACTGAAATTGCTTCCATCTTCATCACTTCCTCCAAAGATGTAACCATTGGCTTTGTCTATATTCTTCATGAGGTTAAATAGGCTCTCTTTATTCTAAAACAGAATAAGAAATCAAAGTAAGTTCAGCAACACAGCAGTGGACCAACATGGACTCCAGGATAGTGAAAGAAACTGCAGGCAGTAAACACATGTTCACACAGCAGATCTTTTTTTTCTAGCTGTCATATAAACTGTTATCTTAAAAAAAAAAACAGTAAGTTTCAACTATAGTGTAGAACCCTGCAATCTTGAACTCCCCCTATCTCAAACTGAACTTGATTTCCTCGGAAATGAACTTGGTATATATAGTAATAGTATTTTCTCTCTTTTTTTTTTTCTGTAACATGTTCCTACTTAATTGTAAAAGAAAAAAAGAAAAAATAGTGCAAAATAAAATGAATGAATGAATGAATGAATGGTAGAGATTCCCTTTGTAGCACGTGCTATCTTGAACTATTTCTCACTTCTTTTGAGAGTTCAAGATAGCATGGTTCTACTGTAGCTCTTTAAAGCATGAAATCAAGGCAAGTTCGCTAGAGAGGAGGCAAAAAATTTAAGGGACAACAAACGGCAAGAATGAACAAGACTCGGTCATACAGTGAGAGAGCTTGGAGGTCTTAAACCCACATGGTTTTACCTGAATGTCAAGTGTAGAGAAAGAAACCAGACTGTAGTCCTCCACCACCCCTGTCAACAGCTCATTCAGTTTCTTGTACTTTCTTGTAAATGGATGATCCTGGAGTTGTTCCAGTAATTGGTTAAGGTCCAGAACCTCTGTGTAAAAATCTAATCCAAATGCTGCAAAAAGAACAAAACATAGCAGAAAGATCACACTTTGCAAATGTGCTTGAAGTGCAACAAGGCATTTTCTATGGCAGAACTACCCAGCCATGTCGAACATTTTAAGTAACTCGGTATTCATTTGGCCTGCGTTGCATCGGATGTGGTGCAGGCTTAATATTATTAAGCTGCATATTCAATATTTTTACATTTGTTTGTTGGTTTCTTTCATGTTGTTATATTTAATTTCATTGTCTTGCTTTATTAGTGATGAGCAAATCAGTGTTATAAAAGTGAAATGGATTATATATCCACCCTTTTCTAATCCACTGTACTTTTTTCTGCTGCAGGCCCACAACTACAGCTGCCAATCGAGGCAAAAGATCTGGAGCTGAATTGGTCTCATACGGAGTACCACAGGGCTCTGTACTGGGACTCATTTTATTCTCGCTATACATCAACAATCTTCTGTTGCAGTAAAATCTGCAGAAACCTTTCTCTATGCAGACGATACAACATTGTACTGTATTGCGGTGGATGCTGTAACCTCCCAGCTAAACACAGTGCTGACAGAGTTAAACGAATGGTGTCACCACAACTACTTAATACCACATCCCAGCAAATGCAACGCAATCCTAACCCATCGTGGCACCTTCACTGGCCCCATCCAACAGTTGTGCTTGGGGAACACCAAAATCAAATGGACGGAGACGGAAAGAGTGCTCGGCGTACAAGTTGATAACAAGCTGTCCTGGAAAAAGCATGCCTCAGCAGTCACAAAATTCTATGCAACAAAACTTAACCTTCTCCGTAGATCAAAACATCTGCCCATCAAACAGCAGGAGGAGTTTTATTTTAAAGTCATCCTGCCTTCCGTTCTTCACGGCCTACTGGTCTGGGGTTCATGCGGCAAGTCCTATTTCAATCGACTGGAAAAGTTACACATCAGGGCATGCCGCATCATCCACAGACTGCCCTGGAATGAATCAGCTGGCGAGGTTCTACTGAGAACTGGCTGGGTCACGCTGGAGAGCCTATACAAGACCCACCTCGCACAACACGTATACAAGTCCATTTAAGGGTATCCACCGGACGAAATGAGAAGCATGTTTAGACCCAAGACGACGTGATACCGACTGAAAAACATGAACGCCCTGATCCTTCCAGGCCCAAAGACAAACTTTTTAAGAGACTCTGTTGCATACAGAGGTGCTACCCTCTGGAATAACTTACCAAGTGTTAACAGCTTCAAAACTTTAATTAAGAAACACAATCTTAAGTCTTATAATTTCGACAAACGCGTGGCCTTATTTGGTACTAAGGACCAACTTTACGAGTACTTTTAGAATTTTCTAAATATAGTTTGAGCATTTCAGTGTTTTGGAATCTGAGGTATTCGTTGAATCACATTAATGCATGTTTTAACTGTTACACACAAACATAACCAAACCACCGGGATATTTAAAGGACTATTCAGTTTATAAGTGAAATAATTAAATTAGCAGTAACTCAAGATTTTCTTCATCAATCTGGGATTACTGGGATTAAGGGACAAGAGGGGAGGAATGTAATAATCTGGTTATAGTATATTGACTCGTGACCATTTTGTCATCCTTACTCTGTGTATAAACAACACTGTTAATCTATAATAAAATCAGTCTATGCTTGCTCCACACTTGGTGTCATCCTTGAGTTATTACAGGCCCATAGATTATGGAGCGAATTAAAGATGTGATGGGACAGGGCAAGATTTTCATCAAGCCCCTGGAGAGCGACCTCAGCATGGATGCAGTGAAAAGTGTCAGCAATATTGTAAATTATCACATTCTTGGATTTTGTTCAAAATTTAGTTACCAAATGTTCCTGCCAGCGAGCGAGGCTGGCCTATTGTGTGTGCAAGGTTACAACTCCAATATCATGCCGAAGAAAAGGGTTATTTGCTAAATTTGAATGAAACCAAGCATTTCTTCCAGCTCCAGTTCTTTCAAACTGATGCCAATAGACTTTCCAACTGAATACCTTCTATCAGTTTACAAACGTCCTTGAAGTGCAACAAAGCATTTTCTATGGCAGAACTACCCAGCCATGTTGAACATTTTAAGAAACTCAGTATTCATTTGGCCTGCATTGCATCGGATGGGGTGCAGGCTTAACATTATCAAGCTGCATATTCTATTGTATATTTGTTCTCAAGCCCCTGGAGAGCAACTTCAGGATGGATCTAGTGAAAAGTGCCAGCAATATTGTAAGTTATCACATTCTTGGATTTTGTTCAAAATTTAGTTACCAAATGTTCTTGCCAGCGAGCGAGGCTGGCCTATTGTGTTTGCAAGGTTACAACTCCAATACTGTGCCAAAGAAAGGGTTATTTGCTAAATAATTTGAATGAAACTAAGCATTTCTTCCAGTTCCAGTTCTTCCAAACTGACGCCCATAGCCTTTCCAAGTGGATACCTTCTATATTCACTTCTTAGGAAGATCACAGTTTGCAAATGTGCTTGAAGTGTGACAAGTCATTTTCTGTGGTAGAACTACCCAGCCATGTTAAACATTGTGGGTAAGTCAATATTAGCCTCCCTCGCATCGGATGTGGTGCAGGCTGAATATTATCAAGCTGCACATTCTATTGTACATTTGTTTGTTGGTTTGTTTCATGTTGTTATATTTAATTTCATTGTCTTGCTATATTAGTGATACAAAACAAGCAAATCAGTGTTGTAAACGTGAAATGGGTTATATATCCACTCTTTTCTAATCCACTGTACTTTGCTCTGCTGCAGTTCCACAACTACAACTGCAAATCCTGGTCCATCTTACCATATACTATGTGCTAACAATATCCTGGGGCATTTTCCCAAGAGTCAGAGAAGCACAAGGTCTCAGAAGAAGATTTTTCAAGAAGGAGATTTAAGTATGAGTGGTCAAACATAAACTTCTACTTGCAATATACTAAGTCAGTTGTATAAATTTTGAAAAAATGGCAATATTGATGGTGAGACTCTCAAATATGGATCTCTCTAAAATTGGACAAGAGCATACAGTGATGATTTGCATCCAATACTTACCAAGTTTACCAAATCGTTCAATCAGGTCCACCTTGGACAGCACATTAACATGAGGCAGTTCAATGTGGATCATTGTTGCCAGAGAGGTAAGCAGGATGGAGATGAATTTGGAGGGGTCACTGCAATAATGAGAGTCCACAAGATGGACTGCGACAAGCTGAGGTGAAATACAATAAATTGTAATTTACAAGTACTGTAGAAAGGTTTCAGTGAACAAGTTGTTGTGTGGGGCACACTGGGACATGAGGCATGTGTGAGCAAAAGTCTGCACCCCATACCCCAGGGGTTTGTAAGCTTGACAAGTGTCAAAGAGTGAGAGGGGTGGGATTTTAAGAGTGGAAGAATGCCAGTTTCTCATACCAGTATGTGGGAAGTGTTGCAACACAAGGGCAAGATACTGTAAGTTTTGTTTGTATAGGTAATTGCATGATTTTGAGTGCAATTTGGAATAAATTAGCATGAGTAAGTTTTTCAAAGACCACAAAATTGCATGAGTGCCATGCAAGTGCAATTTGTGGTCTTTGAAAAATTTGTAAGTGCATATTTATTCTAAAATTGCATGAGAAATCATGTGACTACTTGTAACATGCATACAATAATTTACGTCATGCAATTTTTTTCAATTTTGTTACAAGTCGCAAGTGTCTCTCAATAACTTTGTTTTCTCGCAAACAGAATCAGAATCATCCTGAGGAATGAAAACACACCCTTTTGTTTTGTTTGGCTTTGCAAATATGCATGGCAGCTGTCATCAATTTATAATTTCACATTTCTGCACTGTAATTTCACATTTTTGCACTTTTTGGGATAAATTGATATGTGCTCAGCCAATCAGAATGCAGAAATTATTGTATGCATGTTATTAATCCCAGTACAACAAACAATACACCTTATTCCAAAATGGCCACTGCACAGATTAGCCTGGGTCGAGTTACATGGAAATGAGGTCATGAGGGCCATTGTTTACTTCTTGGAAATCTTACGCCAGCTGCTTAGTGTGTTTGCATATTTCAAAATGCCTCAAAACTGTTGTGTTCCGCATTGAACGAATACGCACATGTACAACAACACGCTAAAACAGTGTGGCCCTCATGACCTTGTTTCCGCGTAACTCGGCCCAGGTTTATCCGCTTGGCGGCCATTTTGAAATATGGTGTAATTGTTGTTTGTAAACAAATTATCGCATACAAACAGCCTTACCCGATAATCCCACTTCTCCATCTGCCGGACGACACTTCGAACACAGCTGTGATGCGTGTATAGCTCCACCTGACCCGGGCAGTCAAACAGCATATAATAGTCCTTAAAAATACCGAGTTCTTTTTCTAACCAATCCATATTTCTATCCAAATATTCCATACAGTAAATGAGGCCTCCATTAGGGCCGAGTTTCAAGTTGTCCATAACGTCGCTTAGAGTTATCAATGAAGAGATGTTAACATCGCATTTGTACGGCAGCGTTTCATTCGCTGGATCCAGGTTTACGACAGCTACTTTCCGACCCATTCCACGCAAAAACTCTGCCATCCCAGCACAATAAGTGCTTTTACCTGAGCCCGGCGGACCAATTACTACTTGACCATAGGCTGGCATGGTCTGGGGAATAAATATCGGAAGATAAACCTCACAACCAAGGCCACCCGAAGCCAAATGTCCGCCACACTATTTCCAGTACTGGCAAAGCACTATGGGAAAGAGTCTCACTCGCATGGCCCTGGGGACGACAATCTTGTACAATACCCGCGACAAAACGTCTGCGCGTGCGCTGATGTTATTTTCCCGGGCGAGGAAAAAGCTGTGGAGTGGGGAAGGGAAGGGGAAATTTCCGCAACGGACGAACGCATTTCGCAGCCGCAAACAATCAGCGGTAAAGAACACGGGCATGAATTTGCAGGAATGGTGGCAGCAATTTTTAAATACTGTAGGTTAAGGGGAGGGGGGTTGAATCTAAAGTTTTCTGCCCCGACCCCTGCAACAGAAAAGAGATGTCACTCAATATTTTCAGAGTATGAGTGTTTTGAAATGTTAAACAGAAACTACCATCACAATAAGGCATCATTCACCATCGCCATCCACACGCGTTTACTGCTTTATTGTTCACCATCTTTGGTATATAATAAAATAATGATAATAATTTAATTTTTGTATATTTTATATCCTGATACAAGACTTCTTTTTATATACATGCAAACTGCCAACATTTGCAGGAATTTGGATACAATATAACAATATTGCTGTCAATTCCACAAATTTAGGTCAATAATAATAATTTATTAATAATAATAATTGAATAATTCTTGAAAAAATCTTTAAAGGTAAAAATTTCTAAAAACGTAAAACAAAGCAACAAGAATAATTATTCACCTAAATGGTCATCAGCATAGAGCTGTTTTCAGATGACAGTACAAGTAATCAAGTGATTGCTTACATTGGTTTTGCATTTGCTTAGCATGCGCCGCACCCAAACTAAACCCCGGTATAGTATATAGGACTATACCAGGGTTTAATTTGGATGCGGCACAGGCTAGCATTTGCTATGCTTTCCAAAAGCTGGTCAAAAACAAGTTCACTAAACAGCAGCAATTGATCAATCAAGAGCAAAAGCATTGGTTGCAGTATTCTCCACTCAAGAAAGCAATATTGTTTTCACATTGCTGATTGGTTTTTTCTTCAACATAAAACAATACAGCTTAATACCTTGGCTAATTCTGATTGGTTGAAAAAAATGGTTAAGCCTCTGTGATAGGTTGGGTACTTGCTCTGTTGTTTTGGTTTTTGACAGTCATCAAAAAATTAATAAACTGCTCCATAACAATTTCCAATAAACAAATAAACCTGCATTTGGTTAGACTTTGTAAGACATCCATAAATATATATCACTGACAATATATAACCACATGCCTAGACAGTGTCGGGAATTTAACTAAACACTTGAGTTAGTGATCAGAAGTAGTTCTTTATCTTCTGGCTGTTTGACAGTGTAAATGCATTCTGTCTTTCCATTCTTGCACAAAGCTCCCTAAAAGGGGAATGATGGACATTGCATTAAGGCACAAACATGAAATGTAAAAAGATGCATTTTTGACAAACGAAACTGGAACTAAACTATATCACGCTAAAAGTTAACTTCTAAAATTTTCTTTATTATGTTACTGCATGTCACAATTTTTTGTACATAATATTATTACTCACACTAGCTATGTTGTATATGAAGAAATATCATACATTGCAAGTATCAAAATATATGACCATCTATGGCTATGATTTGCAAAAATATTAAAGAATTGCCTCCCTCTTGTTTTGAATTATTTTTACAATTATTACTTTTTCCCATGTTTTTAGCTCGCAATCGAGCTCGCTTGGAAGATACTAGGCCAAAAGGTGATCTTGTAATTAATTTTGTTTCAACTGTAAATATCACCCACCTGATACAAAACTCCAGGAAAGTAGGACATCACTGCAGCCTTGTCAAATAAATTGTACTCAGTAAACAACTGTTTTAAACACTCTGAAGTCTGTGGAATAACATAGTAGACCAAGTCAAGTGAATTTTTTGAGATATGTCATGGTATACAACAAGCTTGTTTGTACAACTTCAAAATTTGGCACATGAAGTATTTTCTTAACAGCTTTTTGAGCATGCATCAATAATCTATCAGAGATGCCATTACAGGCCTCTACAAACAGAACTACAAACTCTCCTGCTTTAAGCGGAAGTCTCCCACATAAACACCTCATCTCCCACTCACCAAGAACTCACATTGATATAGTTACACATTGATCTAATTCAGTCCCATTAATATGAATTTGAATAAATTGTTGTCAATTTTGCCTCTGTGCGTGGTGGGTACTTGCTTAGGTTTTGGTTTTTTCAACAGTCATCAAAAAACAGCTCAATTAATAAAATAATCCTGCTTTATACATTTTAAGTTTGCTGATACTGTGTGATATCACTGAATATACATCACTTAAGAATTGGTTCATGCTTAGCGTGCATCTATCGAGTTATGGATGCACACGGGAAGTTGGGAGAGCACAAGAGAAGTGTAAGAACATGACTTCATACCTTGTGATTATATTATAATAACAGTTCTGACTTGCCTAGAGGATGTGCCTGGACACTTGAGTTGGTGAAGCTGTTCTTATCTTCTGGCTGGCTGATTGACTGATACATGGACACCACTGTCTTTCCATTCTGGCACGAAGCTCTGAAAGAGGGTCATTGCATCAAGGTACAAACATGGAATGCAAAACATGTGCAAAACATGCATTTTTAAAAAACACAAAACTGAACCTAAATTTTCTGGTGTCACTAGCTATACAGCAAACAGCTTTTGAACATAATACCAACACAAACCCTCTTTCAGACCAAACTCTTAAAATCGATACCCTATTTCAGACTAAAATGCTGAAAATGATACCCTTTTGGGTGGCACATACCTATATGGCTCATATATTTCTACTAGTGATGTGATCTTGTAGTGATTTATAAACAACATATAACATATAACATCACCAACCTGAATACAAAACTCCAGGAAAGGAGGAAGTCGCTGCAGCCATGCTCAGGAACTTACTGTTTGAAAAACTCTAAAGTCTGTGGAATAAAATAATGGACTAGTCAAGTGGATTTTATGGGGATGCTGGTATTCAACAAACTATGTGGGGTACTTGCAGACCTCAACAGAAATTTAACAGCCCCATGGGTACCACCCTTCTCAGCATGCATTACCAATCTATCAGAGATCCATTACAGTCCTCAGCAAACAAGCCAACTCTAAAAGTGACTCAGTTCACAGTTTAACCCACCTCCCCTCAAAATTTTGGGTGGGAGTGTGCCGCCCAAGACTGAAAACCCTTACCCTATTTCAGACCATAATTTGTGATTTTACAACTCTATTCCAGACTAAAGGTTAAAATCGATACCCCATTTCAGACCAAAATGCTGAAAATGATACCCGTTAGGGTAGCACATACCTATATGGTTAATATATGTGGGGGGGGGGGGGGGGGGGGGGGACCCCCCTCACCCTTGGGCCATGCACAGTATTCTGCCTGGCCCTGAAGCATGCTGAAGATGTAAATTTTGGGTGTACAGTAGTGTGAAATTTGACTTACCTTCCTCGCAAGTTTCTTCATTTACTTCAACCATCATCTGAAGGGCAAGGCCAACACAGCTTTCAACACAGTCTCTGTTTAAAAAGAAATTCTCTCTTTTGGGAACTTGTCCCTTATTTATTCTTTCCTTCAATTTATTTAATTTATTAATTATTTAATATATTCATTATATGAGTAATTTATTTATTTATTTAATTCATTTATTTATTATATGAATAATTAATTATTTTAATAAATTCATTTATTCATTATATGAATATTAAAAATGAATAATTAAATAAATGCATACATGAATGAATAAATCAATTCTGAATAAATCAATTCTGCCTGGCCCTGTGCATGCTAAAGATGCAAATAATTTGCATAATTATTATGGATGTATGGTAGTTTGAAATTTGGACTTGAATAAATCAATTCATTCACTTATACATTATTTAATCATTCATTTATTCTTTGTTTATTTCTTTACTTGTTTTTCTTTATTCCTTTATTCATACACTAAAGAATAATAAATAAAGTAAACAAACAAAATAACTAAATAAAATAAATAAAACAAAATAAATAAATAAAATAAAAATAAATTTTATTCATTGGGTTTGTTGGGTTAGGTTATGGCGCCATGGTTAGGGTCAAGTAGTGTTAGGGTCAGGGTTATGGTTGGTTAGGGTTACGGTTAGGGTTATGGGTTAGGAATGGGGCATCCTGTCGGGGGAGGGGGCCTGGGATGGTGGAAGTACACCAAGGGAGGTGACGGTTGCACAACCACGTTCACGGTCATCCCAGGCCCCCTCTCCCACCCCTCCCCTCAAATCCCATCCCTCCCAAATCCCCTGTACAACCCAGTCCCTATCCACCTACCCTCCGACCAACAGCCAGCACCACTGAAGGAGGAAGAATGCAGATGAATATCAGCGAGGGGATAGACAGGAAGAGAGTCAAAACAGGGCCCTGAGGGGTCCGTGGGCGCATTGCCTCCCCTCTGATGAGTTGCACGAATTAGGTGAGAGAGCAAGAACCAGAATGGGCAGAATTCGCCCAAGCAGTGGTACCCATAACAACCCTCTCCACGAGTTAAATGGGTGGAATTTTCCGTTATCCGCGGCTGTCTGAGGCTGGGATAAAGTGAGTCACGGTTTCCTTCGCGTGTCATGCACCCTACGCTCCAGACGTTGTGAACACCCGCGACTGGCGACAATTTTAAACTACTGACAGAGGGTGCATCTCCGTCGTTAAGATTGTCTGTAGCCGGCCCAGCCTCAAGTCACCTGCCCATTCTTCTCATTTCAAGGATTGAAATGCGTACCACTGCTTTGGCCAATTCTCCCCATTCTAGTCCTAACTCTCTCACTTAACTCCTACAACTCACCAGAGGGAAAACAATGCGCCCACGGTCTCCTTAGAGTCCTGTTTCAAACCTCTTCCTGCCTACCCCTTCGCTAACATTCACCTGCACCCTTCCTCCTTCAGTGGTGTTGAATGATGGTCATCATCAGGTTGATAGAAGGCACACAATGATCATACAGGGAAAGAGGGACTTGAGGGGACATAGAAGAAGAAAAACATATAGTTAGGAAGAGAACAATGGATGATAATATTGGAATGAAGCCTGGGACAGTATGCTGGAGGAATGTCCACAACAGTCTGCAGGAAGTCAGCCCAGAAGAGTCTGTCTGGAACAGTCTGGAGGAAGTCACCCTGGAACAGTCTGCAGCAGCTGGAGTAGAACATCTGACTGTAGTTGGGAGAACAGGAAACATGGGATAAGAAAACAGTATAAAATAATAATATTGTAATGGATGATGGGTACTGACAAAAATAGAATATAATAGGGGAAAACTATATTACCTTTTTTTCTTAGTGATAAAGCACAACAACATTGATAGTGAAAAGGAAAAAGCTGAATTAACTAGAAGTAAAACTTGACTTTCGTCTGAACGTGACTGTAACAACCAAGAACTGACCATATGCTGGAACACACAGACTATTTTATATATGTACTTAACATGCATAAACACAGCACGCAAATAGCGCACATTCACAACAAGCCGGAATGCGCCAAATGGCATAACAGCTAATACAATAGCGCACAGAATCCAATTCTCTTCTAATGCAAGCAACCAAGGAGAATTATCAATTTTGATGACCTCAACTTGGGAGAGATAAAATACCGTTTACACAAATCATGCAACAGTTTAGAACCTACACATAAACAAGTTTACCAAATAGTTCATCTGAATCAGAAAACAGTTTCAATCACCAGAAAAGATAAAAAAAGAAATGCACTGTTTCACAAAATTATAAAAAAAAAAATGCACAGTTTGAATTTCTACTTTCATGACAGTAAATTGCAAGGACACTGCCTGCCCAGTGTAGAGCTGGAACCAACAGACACACAGATACCAACAGAACAACAAAAAGTGTAAGGCACTATAAAGCATGGCCAAATAAATAAAAAATAAATACCTATACCAATACATAAACAGATAGATGAGAATAAGATAGAGAAACGGTAGGCGAAACAGAGCAAAAGATATCAGGAACGGAAGGAAGGAACGGACATGAAAATACAGCAGAAGAAAAAAAAATGCTATGTGACTGAGAGAGCAACAAAACAAGAAAACTGGAGGAAAAAATAACTTTTGAAGATTAAGGATATGAGGGGAAAAACGAAATGATGCAAACTAGTGCTACGAAGCGACCATAAAACAGGGGAAGTTGTGCAGCCAGAGAAGTATGTAAAAAACATTGCCAAAAGCAAAAGGAAACAAAATATATGGGGAAATAAGCTAGACCAGTATATAAAAAAACTAAAGACACAGGAAATAACATTAGTGCGTAACGAAGGGGCATGCGACAAGGGAGAAACGAAGACCAAACAAAATTAACACGAGTGTTAGAGCGGTTTTCGGATGACTGTCGAAAGTAATTGTGTGATTGCTTTGGTTTTGCGTTTGCTTCGCTTTCGGATTGGTCCACACGAGTTTGTCGGCATGCTCAGCCAATCAGGAACAAAACCAAAACCAAAACCAAACACTTCTCACGCAAGCGATGGCGTGTACTCGCACTGCTGATTGGAAAGTAAAACCAAACGCAAGACCAAACGCGAATTACTTTGGCTTCCAATTGGCTGAACTGTTTTCTCTCAGTCTCTGTGATTGGCCTGTGTGATTACTTTGGTTTTGGTTTTCGACAGTCATCCGAAAACGGCTCTATCAAGGTGGGTGACAAATTCGTTTTGCATAAATGACACGGGAGGGAACTTCAGCGCGCACATGACCTGAGAAGGCGAGATGGTTACGGGGAGAAACGACAAACAACAACGACAAAACCTAAAACTAAATTACCTGTAAAAGGGAGCTACGTTTAGGTGTGGAGCCGGACGCTTTGGGCCGCTTTGAAGGCTGTACTGTTCTTCAGTTGCGAGCAAGGTGGATGCGCTACCTGAAGAGAGTCCGGAGAGCAGAGGTGTTTGGAACTCTGACGGTTTCTTTCCTGTCGACATAGAAGCCATTCCGAACTTGGGGATTTGTGAAAATCTTGTGAAGCAACAAGCGAAATTCGGCCATCTTCTTTCTCGGCAAACCGTCGAAGCATATGATCACGAGGCGAGGTGGCTCAGCGAAAAGGTGTCAAAATTCCCGCTTTAATTACCCATAATGCCCCCTGATTTGCCTCGTCCCCAGTCGCTCCTCCTCGATTCCAACTGGGTGCGCAGAGAAGTATGGGAAGGGGAGGAGGGCGCGCGGAGAAAGATGGGAAGGGAAGGGAGCAAGATGGACACCGCGGCAAAACGTCTGCGCATGCGTTAGTTTTTTAACTTCTGGTCTGTTATGAAGGTCGATGCGACTCGCTGTGGAACGGCTCGGTGATAACTGTAGAATACATGAACCATCGAGATTCCATATTATCATGTCGCGGTAGCTTGGCTCACCTGGCTGGATAACCAGCGTGCTGGAGGTCTGTAAAATGAAAACAACGGTCTTTGAGGTACGCTGCAGTTGTTGGGGCTACAGCTAGCCCTGTAACCTTGGACGCTCCAATGCAGTCAAACACAAGATATAACTGTTGCTGGGATATGTCAGTCCGCTGCAATTTTTTTAATGCTCTTCTCTTGGGCAGAGGTAACGCATCTCGTATCTCGTCGCAGTACAGGAAATTTAACCGGCAACTAAGACTTCTTGCTTTTAAAATCTTCCTGATACAGCTTTCCTTTGCACTCCTGGGTTCTTCCGGTCTGATTAAGCTGAATACAGCTTTTATTTCGCTCCACTGAGTCCATAGCAAAGCTGCGACTGCCGCCAAGGCGACAAACCGCTTCTCCCCCGAACAGCATGAACTTTGTTAATAATTTTCACCTTGGGTGCAAGCGCCAAAGTAGGAGGTGCAAAAGGCCAGAAATAAAAAAAAAATTAATAAATTCAAATTGTGAAATTTAGGGGCTTAAGTTTTGTTTCTACGCCTTAAGTTTGAAGTTGAACTTTAAAAATAATAAAGGCTTTGAGTGGAATTCAAGCCGCGCATTTTGGCGGGAAGTTGTTAGGCCGCGCATGCACAGTGCGTTTTGCCTCGGTGTCCCGATTAGGTCGTTTACCAGCATTCTAGTAGTATAGAGCTGGGAGCCCCAAAGGCAAGGATACATCCTTCATCTGCTAAGCAATGAGTGAAATGCAAGAGCCAAATATTTATTTTATTTCTCCACAATTGAGAAACAAGCCGCCAGAAACCTACACACCCTTCCTAAAATGTCACATCAATTTAATATATAATTGCCTATAAAAAATTAAGTTTGGGCAACCTTGGGTCCCCGCTAACTAAAAATTACTTGAACTTTACACTAAACAAACTTCGAAGCAAATTCAAATATTAAGTTCGGACAAATTATTAACACTCATTCAGGTAACACATTCTTTGTGGCCACTCATCAAACTTCAGGGCGAAACGAAAATGAATTTGCCAGCTATCACATAAGCCATTATTCGCCCATATCGTTCAAACAGAACAAGGAAAATCTGCTGGCCCGACGGGAAAACCAAACATGAGGTCACAGCTTTCCCTGCGCTCTGAACCGACTTTCATCAATATATTCTACCTTTACCGCCACGTCAACGCAAAACAACAACAACAACAACAACAAACAAACAAACAAACAAAAAATTCATTAAACGGAAATTCATTAAATTAAGTTGTCCTTTCTCCCTTTATCTTTCGAAGCAGCTCAGATTCACACTCATCTAAAACTAGGGTATACATGCTACTTTTTTGTGTTGCTTTGTTGTTTCTTTTTTGTGTTGCTTTGTTTTTTTCGTTTTCGTTTCTTTTTTCCTTTTTTGAAACAAGACTGCGATTTTTTTAATTCCTAGTATCTTACTTGAGTCCGTGTTCACGTTACAGAAAAAAAAAAAAGAAAAGGACGAAGTTGTTCAGGAGCAAACTAATGTTTTGCTCATGTGTGAGGCAGAACTCGTTTCAGAAATACAAACACAAAGATACATACATACAAAGTTCTGAACGCATATGCCACACACACTAGCGGACATGCATATACATACACTACACATCACACATCACACGCATACAACATAGTGATAAATACATCATAAGTTGATCACACACATTTGATACACACAAACACACAGACAAATAGACAACAACTTCTTCATCCATTTTCATGTCCAATCTTCCAACATGACATCAATCGGGGACCACTCAAGGCACCGCAGTCTGTCTCCAAAGCACTGGGTAAGAGAAGGAGGAGGGGACATGGGTAGTTACATCACTCCCTTGGCCGTAGCTTCTGTCCCAGGCTGTAAGGTTCACAGAAATCCTCGATGAAAGGAACGCAGTTCAGGTACTCACAGCCCGGACACGGGACTCCACTGTCGGTCCAGAATATCAAGAAAAGAGTCACGTATAGGGTAATTAGAACCGCATGGGCAACAATAATCTGAATAATCTTCCGTCTTCTGTCCCACTTGCCAAAGGTCAGGTAAGGCAGATAGGCGACGGCCAGCAGGAATCCGAACATAAACCCGCCCATGTGAGCGAAGTTGTCGACGTACGGCAGCAAGCCCAGGAGGAGTAGCAGCAACATGATACCGCAGAGCTTCAGGAGGGCCCACCAGGGACGAAGAACCAACTGCCAACTCTGTATTAGCTCGACGAACAGACACGCGATTATGCCGAATATCGAACCAGAGGGGCCCACCTTTAGGACGGAGAAAGTGCGTGAGTAAAGTGGACAAGAGGCAGGGAGAGGAGAAGGAGGTTATGTGTTGCTTTGACGGAACGCATTAACCAGTGCTCCTCCCTTTCCAAGCAGTGTTAGGGCGCGTTCGTTTTGGACTATTCCTTGAGAAAAACAGGCGAAATAACACACATGCGTGTTCGTTTGGCAGCTATTCGTAATCACGAATATTTAGAATCATTCCATCTATTCTGTTCCGGAGACAGAATAGCTGAAATATTCCAGAATAATAACGCCACTGCTTCGTTAGAGATAGGTAGGGAGCTTTAGCAAATTACGACGGCGACGGCAACGCGAGGAACCAGGAAAAAAATGTCTACGTATTCTTTATGTCTTTGTAACTTTGCCTATTCTCAAGTTGCTCAAAATTGTTCCGTTTTTCTCCGAACTTCTTTTCTTTTTATCGTCTCAACTAAGAAGATCGACCGTCGTAAGTTCTCAAAATGACGTCCACTCCCGACAACAACTTAAAACAGAAGCATTTGAAGTCACACGCGAGAGCAGCTTTTGTCTTTTGCCATGAGTTTTATTGTTTCACCAATGTTGCTGTCGTCTTCTCCCGTCCTGTTGCTAAAGCTCCCTAATAATGGCAACAAACGCTGACCAACGAAAGTGACGTAAATAACGTTGTCACAGTGCCTTACCTCCACTTGATAGGGTATCAAAATACCGCTGACTAGGTATCCACCAATGCCGCTGAAGATGTAAATTATAGCTACGCGTAGCCAACCAGCCATCCTCTCTATATCACGCAGGATGGTGAATTGGAACACCAGAGTACAAGCGATATGAATAATCCTGCAGACACACAGAATAACAACAACATTACATTAGCACTCGTTTAAGACTCTCTGAACTCTCAGTCAACTTTTAAGAACTCTAATTCCATCAGACCTCTTACTGTCAATTACTGGTTGGACTCACCTTGATCATGATGTGAAAAAATAACAATTTTAACTTCATTATTTATTTTGCTATCATACTTTAGATGCACAGTTTTAGCGGAAATAAGTGTAAACTTTCTGAATACTGTGCCCAATAAAATATAGTGAGAATTGATAGTCAAATCAGCTTTTATATGATCAGATTCTCTATACTGTACGATATCTATATCTAGAACCACGCCTAAAATTTATACGCATACCCGTCAGTGAAAAATAGAGTAATTGAAGTCGCACAAGAGAGCACAACGACACCAAAATTTTACATATTCACGTGCACTGCAGTTTTGACTTCTTCAATTAGTTTCAAAGCTTTTTGGGGTTGCCGCCATCCCCCTTGGTCTCTTTCTCTGCATATTGTGAAAAGATCTACACAAACCTTACAGAAACGGGCATAGGAAAAGAACGTATTACCAAAACATAAGACAGTTAGATACCCAGCATGATTGAAGATTGGCATCCACAAGCGATAAACCTGGTCAGGACGGTCAGAGACCGCAAAGTCCAGCATTCCACAAATTTCCTCCAAACAGTTCACCTGAACATTTAATAGAACAGGGAAGTTTATGAGCTGGATTATGAGTAGAACACATAGATGGGATAACAAGGGGTTGAACATTGCAACAGAGTAAGGTTTCAATCAAAAACTACATAATACCCTGAGTTGTATCAATTAAAATCCACACATACATGTAACCTCGTACATACATTTCCACGAACATACAGTCAATCCCGAAAAGGTTGCCCAGTCAAAATATATAAATAAATAAATTTATCTGTCACGTGACCACATGTAAAACCATCGTGTTTTGAGCTGGAAATACTCCAAATGCTCTTGGTTTTACCACTTAAATGACTGGCAACTATAAAATTATAAAGACATGCTCATATGATGTATTACGTTGTAGTTATACAATGTTTTTCAGCAGTCACGTGATAGATATAATTGCCTAAATATATATTTCAACTGGACAACTTTTTCGGGATTGACTGTAAATACATATACATAAATACATACATGCATATACATACAATAGTCACTCTTGATTTAACCAACTAACCAAAACACACTCACACACACACCAGATATACTAATATACATACAATATTACAGAAACGGCTTCACCTGTGAGCACAAAGTCGCATTAATGTGATATTTTCCATTTTTGAATTCACACTCTTCGCGGCTTATTATAACGCATCTTGCTTCGGTCCCTATGCAACAGGGCCTTCCAGTTATCTCACAACTTAAGTGTCGGGAATCTTTCTTCATGACGGGGTTGATCTCTTTGCATTTCTGATGAAGAAAAGAGAAGTAAAGATACTGGTCTGGATAAAAGGCAGTATTTCTACCTCGCCTCGTGGACTCGATACTCAACTACAAGTTAGTTCAGTGCATTTTCTATAACATTAATTGTACAAAACAAAAACAGGGCTTTCATACAAGAGTGAAATTTTACCTTGAATGAGAAGAACAACTTATATGGTAATGGCGACAAACGTGAGCAACGGAAGTAACGCCAAGACTGCATATTTTCGTGGTGTCAACTGGACCTTGTTGTGGTACTTACCGGCCAGGAAGTGATGTCCAAAGTATCCCATTCGTAAGGTTTGACCGAAGGAGGATCTGTGCAAGACCTGAAGATGACAGCGACATCTTTAAGTCAAACCACGTGACAATTTAATCCCCCTATATAAAGTAATGTATGAATAGTTGTCGCGCCCATGTGACACGGAAAGGATAGTGCCTCGGTTCCTGGGACAAGCCTTAGTTTGTAAATTCCAGCACAATAACAACCGACTCACTCGGGATCTTGTCCACAGACAACTCTTGATTTGTTGTCTTTTGAATATTGCTGGAAATTTGTAAAGGCGCTCTGAAAGAAAAAGAGAAAAAGGAAACAAATCAAGTTTGGTTTCTCTTTTCATTCTATCAGAAGTATGTCACACAGTAAGGAGAAATTGGCATATCAATTCTCACTACATCATTCATGCATTTTCTTCTTAAACGTTTAGGAGAATTTGTATGATGAACTTAGTCACTTGCACTATAAAAAGCTATTACAGTCAGGGGCGTTGCTTACGCTCGTAGAATTGTGAAATCTAAAATTCTGAACTCGTGAAATTCAACCTTCTCTTTTACATTGAATCTCTTTATGAACAATTGAAGACCTTCCGCTAAAAGCGGCCCAAGTAACCAGTTTAGCTTTACCGCGCGTGCGTTGTGAATGGGTGACGTAGCTAACACGTTTTAACCCTTCCACTCCTGAGCTCAAAATACAAATTCTCCCAACCATTCAAGAAGAAAATGTATGAGCTATGTAGTGAGAATTGATAGGTCAATCAGCTTTCTTCTGAACGAACTATCAAGTAGCAAATGCTCCATACTGCATGGTATATCTCTCCTGAAAAACCTGAAGGAGAAAATTGAAGTTGATCACTCAGAAGTGAAAGGGTTAAGCAGGTTTAGGCGTTTTCTCTCTCACTCTTTCTTTTTTTTTTTTTTTTCTATATGATCCCTGTCTAAGTAGCTCTTTCTTAGCGGATAAGCTCTCTCGATGTGCTGGAGCAAATAAGAAGAATAAATATTGCGGGAGTGGGCCGCAGAAGAACTAACGCTCAAAACATCAGGGTGACACATCCTCAAATGAGTATCCTAAGTCCCAAAGACTAAGCTATGCAAGCGGAAATAACATAGAGAAACGCCTGAAGTTGAAGAACTTACCGTGCATTTTTCCTTAGATGTCTGAATGCATCCAGAGTCATCCGACTTGATACAGCAGCCTGTTTTTGCTTCGACTACTTTCTCCTCTTCAAGTTTCTCATTGAGATGCTTATCAGACCTCATGCAAGGCGCAAACTTAGCTCCCATGAGGATCAGGTGCTCCTACGGACACAAAAATCCAATGAAGAACTGCCTCTCACACTTTACTGTACTTCACACCCTTCATCACTGTGAACAAATCACAGTTGTCGGTACATGGTTGGTACGTGGTCCGTAAGTAGTCCATAAGTGGGCAGTATGTGGTCGGTATGTGGACGGTAAGTGATAGGTAAGCGGTCGGTAAGTGGCCAGTATGTGGTCAGTAAGTAGTTCCTTAGTGGTCAGTATGTGGTCGGTAAGTGGTCCATAAGTGGTCAGTCGTGGCACATCATTGGTATGTTGATCAATATGTGGTCTGATAGAAAGACCAGTGGAAAGGGCAAACCAGGTTGTTAGTAAACAAGCATTTTCAGACCAAACAAGAGTAATACCTTGAACCATTTGAAAAGGGAACACCTGTGTATACTGTATTTCTAATAAGGTTTTGTATGGCCAGATGAGCTGAACACATTTACTGTAAAAGCCTTGCCCGTTTACCACATAAAACTCTAAAAATGACAACTTTCAAATGACATGTTACCTGGTTCATAGCATAAAGCAAGCACAACAAAATGAAAAAGTTTCCATTCTCTTGTGCTTGCTTCACACACAAGTTTTGATTCAAAATACCTGCAGGGGGCCAATCCAAAAGTTGTCTGTTACATCAAATGACTGTAATTCTGGCACCAAAGTGCCTGCCTGGCTTACATCAATCTAAAAAAAAAAATTCACATAGTCACAAACTGCTTCACAATTAGCATCGTTGACCTGTTTGGGTATAGGCCAAGTCACTATGGAAACCAGTTCAGTTGCTTTTGCATTAGGGCCAAACAAACACACAAGGTAAAGTGCAGTCCAAAAACATTCTTAAAACTCACAGTGGAGAAAGGAATGACCTCGTTTTGTTATACCTCTTTCTCCTTTTCGGTCCTTGTAAATCCAATAGGAGCCAAACCATAGACTGCCAGTGAAACAATCAGAACAACCACTTGCACAAAGGAAATCCAGTATGTGAAAAAAGGTCTGAAGAAGACAGAATATATCAATGCTTTCACTCCTGAGCTCATAATGCAGATTCATCTCCCAAACATTCATGAAGAGAAAGTAGGAGTAATGTAGTGAAAATAGATTCTTCCATGAGTCTACTTTTTAACACAATGTGGAAAATCAAGAGATTGGATGAGGTAACTAAAACATGACTTGTAGTTGTCCCTGGGAAAATTGAGCTCAGGAGTTAATTTCAACTCCTGAGTTGGTCAGGTCATGCTTATTTTGGGAGGGAAAAATGTGAACACTACAAACTACTGTCACACCTGTGATCACTCAAAGACTCCAGCTGCTTCTTGACGGTACTTGTGAGACGCTTTCTCCTGATGGTCCGGTTCAACCATCGACCAACCAGACCCTTGCCAATCTCGCGGCGATTAGTCATTGGCTTTGGAAGCCTTCCACCAATCCTCTGACCCCGAGCACTTGGGCGTGGTGGCCTAGTAGAAGGGCAGATTAGGTAAGAGATAAGAAAAGAGAGAATTGACTAAAAAAAAGCAGGCCCTTATACCTCAATGAGAGTCAGACTAGTGGAATTTCAAGCCCTGGCTGTGTGAATAAAATACTATTTTTCTTACACTGCTGGGGGACCTTCAACTTCATCAATCCCTTCTTTTAGAGGTCTTTTTTCATCTTTCGAACTGTCTGGCTCCTCTTCTTTTTCCTCAGTCTCCTTCTCTTCAATCTGTGACAGTGGAGTGGGTGAAGTGACGCGGTGCTTGGCTTTGGGTGGGATTGGTGGGGGAAGTTTAGCCCTCTTGGTAACAAAATCAAAGAAGACTTCATCATCCAATTCTTTTAGGTCCACTTCCTGTGGGAGAAAAGAGAGGTACTGTTCTTACAGTGTGATTTAATATTTTTTAGGCTTTTGTTGCAAATGATTCTTACAATCCACAAGCTCATTATAGTGCACTCAGTGCTGCATCAGAAATGGGCCTTTAGGTTTCCCCACACTACTCTCATGTTCTCCCAACTTCCCGCATGTTTAGATAAGGCTACAGTATATTACACACAGGAACACATTATATACTTCTTTTATACAATAATAGTTAGTCAATAAAATACACAAAAAGTGAACTTGCATCACATCAGCACGTAATATACTCTCATCTAACATGGTTCTTTAGCCAATCACATTGAGCATACCATCATAACTATTTTGTAAACATTTTATTTGTAGTGGTAATTCTTGGTGTGCGAGTTTAATTAATGATTAATAGTGCAAGTAATGTTTGAAAATTCTAACAAAATAACACGAGTCCGCAGGATGAGTGTTATTTGTGGAATTTTCAAACATTACAAGCACTATTAATCATTAATTGAATGAGCACACCAATGATTACTAGTTAATAATATAGATGCAAAAATAAACAAGGTGCAGGAAGCCATTCCAAAGCAAAACCAACAATCAATCAATGTCAAACACGTGACTTTTTATTGGATGCTGAAAATTCACTGTTGAAATTTACATAATGCAAAAGCTCAAGTCAACCAGGATCACTGTCTTGAATGGCCTTGAATGAAAGACTGAGTTTACCCTGAGCTCTGCTTTGAACACATTGTGGATGAAAATCATCAAACAGCAAAACCATTAACGGCATAACTGGCTGCCGACAATCACCGAAAAGAAGAGAAACCCGAGTTACGGCAAGTCTATAGTTAAATTTACTTTAATAGCGAAGATTAAGAAACCGATGAAAGTGCTGCTGTTCAGTGAAAAAATTGCTATCGTGTGGTGAAGCCCTCAGTCATAAAGTTCTGCAGATGATCGACACACTCGCGAACATCGAACGGCTAAACTTTCACAAACAAGCCTTTCAGCAGCAGAAACTGGATTGAAACTGGAGAAACCAACTTACAAAATTTACTGATCACAGCCTGCCAATGTTCTCTTGAAGTTTCAGACTATTCCTGCTGCAGATGGCTTGGCCCTTTGCTGATTTCTGAGCATAACTTAACTTTGAGCTTGTAGATTTCCACTTTCATTTGACGTTTTAATGATTCAGCTCTTCCACGAATTTCTTACAGCCATTTTCATCCATGTTTTAGAGTCGATGTCCTGCGTTTGAATTCCCCAGTTTAAACTTTTATGGCTGCTTTCTTTATGTTTTGGGAATCTCTCGCTCATGGCCACCACTTTTTTTTCAATGCAAAAGTTGAGCTTGCAACTTGCTTGCCTGATTGTCATGGCAAAGAAGTGTGCAAAATCAATTAATCTGTGCAATTAACTCTGATTAACTACTTTTACACACCTGATTAAGCTTTTTTGCACACTTGCACCCTAATTTAAATATAACACCCCTGTTCTCAGCCAATCAGAATTGAGCATTTTTGCATCTATATTACTATGTATTTAATAACCTCATCATTACAGGAATCCCACCTCTTCTGGTGACTTGGCTGCTGCAGCATCTACCTCACCATCTGTCAGTGAAAGTGTAGCTGGAGCAAAACTCCGCCCTCTGTCTAACAAAACACTGGCCGGTCTACCAGCTCCTGAAGCCTCACCTCTCTGGTAAGGTAAAATATTAATCAGGGTTTGAAATTAATAATTGTCCAGTTGTCCTGAAAAAACTGAACCAAAAGCATGTTGGGTAACCAAATGGTATGCAAAGGTTGTCCCTTGGGCAACCAATGGTTTCAAAATATTTTATGCAACTTTCTGCTGCATAACGATACTTCTTTCCAGGCTCAGGACCGTAGGCTGGGGAGTTCAGGGGGTTTTGGACAACCCTCCAAACCCTCCCCCACTGTCCTAAAATGGTTCACCTGGTCCTCTTTTGGGCCTGTATCTAACTCCTACAGCTATCTATGGCCTGGGTGTTTCAAATCAGTTTTGCTTGGGTATTCAAGTATAAAATGTATGAGTATAGCATTAGGGAGAGAATGCCGCTACTTCCTTACCATTGCTTGTGCAGCTCCCATCTTGGAACGCAAGCCTTTCCATGCCATAGATGCTACAGACTGTCTACGACTGAGAGTACGCACCAGGGTAGGATCCTCCTGTATGTTCTTCAGGCTACAAATGCTACTCATGGGTTTCTGCCTTTGGGCAACAGTTGCATCGACCACATCTTGGGGTATTTCCACTACCGGACGACCATATCTCTTGCTACAATGGCGGTGTCTCCTCTGTGTCCATTTTCTTTGAATCTCATGTGCATCTTCCTCAGATTCACCAAGTCCAAAGAACTCCTCAGTGGTTTTGACAATTTTCCTAAATCCAAAGCAATACACTATATATTATTATGAACTCTCAAGCTAGGGAAGCGAAAATTAGTTCAAGATAGCGGGGGATCAAGATAGCGGGGGATCAAGATAGCTGGGTTCTACCAAAGGAAATTTCTTCCAAGTTCATTTCCGAGGGAAATCAGATTCTGTTTGAGATAGCGGGGAGTTCGAGATAACCAAGGTCAAGATAGCGGGGTTCTACTGTATATAAAATATTGTAAATCATGAACAATATTTCTTTCCTAAGAGTAGTATTGTAGCTGTTGAAACTCATCTGCTGCTCGCATGTATAGTAACAGTGACTTAATAAGCTAATATTAATATTGTTGGACACATATTACTCTTGAATGCAAGTTCATAAAACTAGAGAATTTAGAGTTTTGGAACCAGCAACTCAGTTTATACTGTATCATATAATTATGCTAAACATGTACCAATAGTCTATTGAAAGTAAAATTCTTTTTGATGAATATATAATCTCTCTGGTAACAGACTCAAATTGATATTGTAGCTGTTGTGGCTCTGTGGTAGCTGATCTAGGGGGGAGGGGGGTCAATCAGTTGAACCCTTCTTTGGCTATGAAAAATACTGATCTGAACATTATTTTACTAGTGCTCAGAAGTACATCTCAGGGAATGTATGAACCCCCACTCAACCCCCCCTCCCCCCTCCCCCTAGAAGCTTAGGGGAAAAACAGTGTGAAAGAGAAAACTGCATGACCACACCTGTTGACCCTAAATGATGACCAAAACAATATTTCCAAATGTAAAAGTCATTGCACTGGAGTAGTTTTGAGTACTCTTCATCACTGAACATACAAAATGCTTTATACTGTAATTAAATGAAGATCTCATTCCCAGCAACATGCAGAACCTGTTCTGAAAACGGTTTCTTGCAAGATCTTTCAATGTGTTCTCCCCACAGTCATGCAGTTTATTAATTGTTGTGTATTCAATGAATAAAGTTACCATTGACTGCATCTTCCTGCAAGGGTTACTGCACAGAGACAAACAAAACTACCTTTTCCCTCGACTTAAAGTATCCGTGACACTATGCCTCGATGTTCCGGAGCTTTTTCGTAGCCGACGACGCTTCATCTGTTGTTCAAAAATATCTCGCAATTCCTGCAGTTGTTGTGGTGATGGAACTGGATTGGAAATCGCCGAAGTTTGAGGCAGATTTGAAGTATTGTTATCCATGTTGTGAAAGAGCACGAACGGCAAGACTGATCGTGCTGCATGCAAGTTGATTTGATTGACGTCTATGATCTATATTGAGTCCCTTTCATGCTATTAACAATATCTTGATCTCTCTTATTTGACGATCAGCCTTATAAGAAGACATAAGGAGGAAGCATATTTAAGCTATAACCAAACGACAAAGACTTCCAGTTGAGCCTGAATTATTTTGTATCGAGAAATAATTTCCAGCAATTCAAGAACCGGAAGTCAAATTTACATCGAACACGCACGACTCAGGCAAACCAATATATCATACAAAAACAGCTGCAAATGAATGGCCTGTGCATTCCATTACTGCAAGATGCAAAATATCGCGGAAGGTGCGAGGATAAACGAAAGATCGCTACGTACTTTTTGATAGTTTGGGCACGTGTGAGTTTGCGAGTTCCCAACTCGGCTTCGCTTCGAGGATTCGTTTGGATAGTTATAGTATCCTGTGATGGTGTCGGGCTTAAGCCTGGCTGTCCTGATCTGCTCAAGCAACGGGTAAAAACCCTGCAAAGTGCAACAAAACAGAAAGTTTGTAAATACACAAGTACAGCAAATATATAGGCGTACGTGCCAGAACTTAAATAACGCCCAACCTTGGTAAAATAACAATAATAAGATGTTATTTTATATTCAGTAAAAGAGACAGCAAGTATTCAGTATTCAGTAGTTAACACAAGGATTTACCAGGGACTTTTCTCACTCGTTCCTTCTATAAACTCTGGGTCTTCCTCAAGATCATATAAATCGCGTCCATGTTGTCTTCTTCCTCCCCAAGGATTACAAGTTAAACCTTCGTTTGACGCCCTGAGTCTTTCTTCTGTCGTGGGCTGGTATGGGGATGATTGGTTTCTTTCGCTTGCCATAATATTCCATCAAAATTTTACCAGAACTGCAGAGACATGTCAATGCAAAATGGGGCAGGCCATAAAAGGGACTGGGACTAGTAACGCCTTTGCACGCTCGGCAAACAAAGAGGAACATTAAGTAAACAGACAACAAATTAATAATTTTAATAATTTAGTGGATGAAAATTTGAAAGAAATTGTGCACAGAATTCACAGAAGGGGGACGAGAGAAAAAGAACAATAGCTGAAGTAACAGAACATGGACATGAAACCCGCGAGCCAGCTGAGACAGGTAATTAATTCAGGAACAACAACAAAATTGAATAAGCCAGACAGAACAGTAGCCAAACAACAACAAAAAAATATTTTTTTACCATTTTTATTTGAGCAAAATGTCCCATTTGGTTTCTGCATCCGCGCTAGTAATGGCCAGCGGACACAAAATCCCATAATATGCTGCAGTATAAATCACGTGTCTTACCCAACTTCTTCCTTCTTGTTCAGAATAAACATCACGTAAGTCAAGTTTCTGTCACAATCTTGTGGATTACTCGCACATCCTTCGGTCTTGAGCTTGTTTTTCCGTCCAGACAGTAGCTTCAGTCTTTCTAAGATTCATTTTATCGATTTTTTCACAATGTAATTACGCCAAAGCCAATTTTATTTTGTGTGGAAGCGTGGGGGGTTTCAAACGTTTTAAATCTTATGTTGGAAAATATCAGTTCGAGGCTCAAGGGTCTTTCTAGACAATGCCTTTGTGCTATTTATAGGCCAATCTGTTTTCTCTATTACGAAGTTCTTGTTTAAGCTTCGAGGTATCTCTTCCTTCATGTACTGTAGCAATGGCGGATGCTGAACCAGCCGGTGGTGCGGGTGGACGCGGTGGATTTCGCGGAGGATTTGGTGGCCGCGGCCGAGGACGAGGACGTGGTCGTGGACGGGGAAGAGGTCGTGGCCGAGGGAAGCCCGAAGACAAAGAAGTATGTTTATAAACATGGAAACTCTACACTTTTCCTTCCTCACCCCCCCTGCTTGAGAAATTGTTGGATTTGTTTCATCATCTTCAATAAGCTGCCCGGATACATGCAGGCTGTCGTAAAATAAAACTGTAGCAGATTGCACTGGTTACAAGACAGCTGCATATTACAGCTTGGTTCCCAAAACTAGACCAATCAACATTCCCTGAGCATACAATTATGATTTTTCTTTCAAGTGGGTCCCAGTTACCAAACTTGGTCGCCTGGTGAAGGACTTAAAGATCAAGAACCTGGAGCACATTTATCTGTTCTCTCTTCCTATCAAGGTAAAGGAGTTTATACAGAGATGTGATCATTGTGCAATATCTTTCCCGTTATGTTCACAACTTTGATCTTCCATTTGTAGTTCTTCTGTAGACATTTCATGTTGGCTTTTGGTTGTCTACTGTAATTTTTCAGAAGAAGACTGCATATTGCTCAAAGTGACATTCTGCTTTTTCAGGAGCATGAGATCATCGACTTTTTCCTGGGTGCTGCCTTAAAAGATGAAGTCCTGAAGATCATGCCAGTTCAGAAACAAACCAGGGCTGGCCAACGTACACGATTCAAGGCATTTGTTGCCATCGGAGACAGCAATGGTCACATTGGGCTGGGTGTCAAGTGTTCCAAAGAAGTTGCCACAGCAATCAGAGGTGCTATCATCCTGGCCAAACTATCTGTCATTCCGGTGCGCCGTGGTTACTGGGGTAACAAGATCGGCAAACCTCATACTGTACCTTGCAAGGTAGGTCTTTAGCAATACATATGTTTATCAAAAGCTATTATTTTCTCACAGATTATAGTCTGCACTAGCCCAGATAGCAGCAGAATGGAGCAAGCTATCAGGAAAATTATTTTACTAGCATAATGGGAAAGTCTGGCTAGTGGACATAAATCACTCATGAAACTCTTTCTTTGATACAGGTGACAGGAAAGTGTGGTTCAGTCCGTGTGCGTCTGATCCCTGCCCCAAGGGGAACTGGAATTGTGTCAGCCCCTGTCCCAAAGAAATTGCTGCAGATGGCAGGCATTGAGGACTGTTACACCTCAGCCAGGGGTGCAACAAAAACCCTTGGAAATTTCGGTGAGCTCTATCTTTCCGGTCCCAGGTATTACAAGAGATAGGAGATACAGTAGTTGTCTCTGATATGTCAGGATGTAGATACAGGCACCAAGTACTTCTGCTACAAGCAATCATTTAGGCAGGCTTTGACCAAGGTCTGTTAATAGCAACATGTTTGCTGATTGCATTGTTGCTGTGTTTCTCCTTCCAGCCAAGGCCACATTTGCCGCCATTTCAGAGACTTACCGCTACCTGACCCCTGATATGTGGAAGGAGACTCAGTTCACCAAAGGTCCTTACCAGGAATTCACTGATTTCCTGGCCAAGAGTCAAGTAGGCGGCCAGAAGGCTGTGCCTAAAGAACCCCAGCCTCCAGTCAAAAGCTTTTAATAAGAGCAAATAAAAACAGAGTTGAATGTCATTTTTTTGTCTTGTTGCTTTTGTCCTTTCCTTGAGTGTTTTCTCCCAACCTGCCTTGAACAAAATGTATTTAGGAGAATTAACAGCCTGATCAGTTTGAACCCAAGCAAGAGATCACCTGGGAGTTTCTGTGCAGGAAACTGTCTGGTGAACCATGATATTATGGTAACCATTATTATGGTAAACATGATGCTATCCTGCAAGCAGTGGTTTCTCCACACCCGAAATCCTGTGTCATAAGAAAAACGACTGCTCGCAGGGTAACATATATCAGATAAGGAGTGAGGCCTTTCAGTCAATTGTTATTCATAAAGTGATTTATTGGGAGTTTTATACTGAACAAACTTGGTCAGGTATGATTTATGAAAGTTAATTCTGATCACTTTGCTAAAGTTTCAGGCAAATTTGGAGAGGACTGGAAAGCCAAATCTGGAAAATGTGTGCATACCCAAGCACTTTTTTTAATTTTTAGTGTGCACATGTACATTTAGAAACTATAAGCATGTCAATCCAAGACATTCTGTGAAAATTACAAGAGTGATAGTCAATAAGCCACTTTCACAATCATGCGCTCTAGGAAATAGCACTTTTTACTCCCCAAATAAACGAGTGTGTCAAGCAAATCTCTGCAGAGCTTGGTTTTGTGTCTGTATAATAAATTGCATTAGAACCATAGAATAAGTTATGCAGTCTGTCCGCTACATTTTATCATTGGGTGGCCTGCCAGAAAATCCGCACTTTGCAAAGTGCACATGATTGTGAAAGTTGCTTATAGAAGCTGTGCTCAAAATTGAATCCACTACTCCAAAGGCCTAATGAAATTTACATCTACAATAATATGGTATCAATCATTTAGTATAGTAAAATAAATTCCAGTTTAATACCCTCTGCTGTGGGTCCAGCCCACTTTTGCAATACTCCTAATCCAACATCAATAGGCCAGTTTCTGAAGGTTGCGCATGAATCCATGTATGATGGACCAAGACTTTAAAATTCAACTTACAACTTTCTTTCATGGCAGACTGTATTGGCCTTAATGTTGTACTTTTATTCGAGCTCGAGTTTTATAGCTGTTTTCTACTTTCTAAACAATTATTACCATATTGAAGGCTGTGGCTTGTCAAGCTTGGGTGCATGTACAACCTTAAGAAATTGGTCTATTCCATAATGTATAAACAAAATAGGGTGCTAGTGAACCATACTAATTTCAACTAAAATTATGAAATATTAACATCCCTTGTATTGGGAATACTGTATTAACATTGCATGTCAACAGAGTACTGTATTGTACATTGCTTTTCTGAAACTTGAAGTCATGCAAATTTCCTACCTCAAAAAAGTTGAATAACCAACATCATATAACGTAGCACTGCCACACAATTTAGACAAAACACTGCAAAAATACAGCCTTGGGTTTTAAGTGAAACCACATTTTCTCCAAAACCATTATAATTTCACAGAAATGAATAATGGTGCTACATCTACATGTAACAACTACAAGCAGCCACCTCAACACCTTTCATTACTGACATTCCTATATTTGCAGTGAATGTTAATTCAAAATACCCAGCAAAAGTACATGGAAATGTAAAATTCTAGAGAGTAAAATTAAATTTTGACACAATATTACCTACAACTAAATTCTATGGAATAGCTATCAATAAAAGTCAATAACTCTCTGGGTGTATCTATTATTATTTTTACTGTCTGGAGCAAACCTGGTGCATGCCTTGAACTGAAGACAAGATAACAATAATTATTGTTGCACAAGGCTTTATAGTTTACAGCCACTTTTTAAAAATATTGTTTCAGTAGATGCCACACAAGTCAGTCAAACACAGATCTATCTCAACTTGGCATACCAGTAGTTCACAAAAACAGTGATACTATCAGTAATGTGTGCAATAATATTTTAAAGTGTTAAAGCATCATGACCATTTTAATAATATTAAATACAATTATTGTATTTCTGTTCACAAGTATGGTAAAACACTTCTACAGTATGCACTTCTGCATTTTCCAACACATTTCTCAAATATCCAGCATTATATTACTAAATCAAAGCTGCAACTTATCCCCACTTGAATTTCATTATTCAATCTTAGCTGACTGCTGCAAAGGAAAGCAGTTGGCTTTCAATAAACCGTGTCATACTGATTTCCCGGAAAGACTCCATTCAAGTGGTACCTTCGTATGTCATCTGGACACTTGTGAGGCACCACTATTGCCAGAAACTCGGCTTCCAGATGTGGAGTTGCTGAGCTGTGAGAAGCCACTGTGAGAAGAAGCCAGGCTTGTCATGGAACCCCTTAGAACACAACAATAATGTTACTCCCCATTACATCCTGGCTCTTGAAACAAATTCTCCCCACCAATTATGAAGAGACAGTATGGGTTATACAAAGTGAATTCATAGTTGGATCAGCTGCCTACTGTGCAATCTCATGCCTGGGGCGCGAGTCTCATGCCTGTGATTCGAAAACTTCGATCTCGTGCTTCCTCACACCTATGAACCACCAATTTCATGGTGTGTAAGCAGACCTACCTGAAGTCACCTGATGATAGCAACTCATAGTAGAACATGACCTTTGATCTGTTATGCCGAGCATGGGCTTGGCCTACAGGAAGGCCTGACTTAAACTTCCACTGCAGAATGTAAACACCAGGGATTGAACACACATGGGTACCCTGTGAAATTAACAAAAAGGTTAGTTTCATTCACACTGTGTATCTTGTGGGGTACATTTAGTTTAGATTTTTTTACAGTAACTTATAGACTTACCCAAAACTTACACAGTTTGAAAGGTATGTAATACCCCAAATAAGTATTGAAGATGTAAAAAAAAAATAGATTTTTTCAAATTATGGTGTAGTCCTGTAAAGCATCACAAATTTAACACCCTCCCCACCACCTAATTTTAGTATTGAAAGTATTGAAAAATACTAATATTTTCATTGATTCTGAAAGTACACCTGGCTACACATTTTCTGTAGAAAAATTAGGCCCAAAAGTTTAAGATTTATTATACAAGTGCTTGAAAATATTCATCACTTTAATATCGGCATACCTGGACAGATTCTCCATCAGTGCAGTGTCTTGGCTTTTCTACTATAAGAGCATCAACTCCAGCGATCACTCCAGCCTGATTCAAGGAGAGACTGCTGCCAGAAGCACTGGACAAGCTGTTGTTGCTCATGGCTTCTCTGGGCCTCTTGTGCCTGAAAACTGTGAAGACAACATCCGCCTTCATCACATCAAAGTCCCATGTGATCACAGACTCAGATTCACCAACCGTCACCATGACCTAAAATAAAAACACAATGTGTTTAGAGAGGTACAGTAATTCCCTAGTAACATAATGTTATTGGTGTCAATTGGGCATCTGGGGTGATAAGCCTTGAAAGGGTAAGTGATATTTCTCTATTTCTGAATCTAGGAGTCAAAATGTATTAAACAGAGTTGTATCAAACTTCTCACCTCATGGGGAGATCCTTTGCTGACGTGGACTGTCTGATAAATTTCGCTTCCCCAGGAAGATTCTCCACTCTCAGTAAACTCCAGTGAGCGGTACAAGCTCTTTGGGACAAGGCGCCCCTCTTTGATGTTACACTGTAAGAGTAATAAGTTCTCTTCAGTTTTGTTCATGATACATACCTGTGCAGTAAGGAGAAGTTGCCATTTGATAGCTTGCTCAGAAGAAAGCTCCTCAAACTGTAAGATCTCACTTCACAACTTGTGCATCTTGTGAAAATTCTGAACTCTGAAGTTCACTCTTATAAACTTTACCTCACAGGATCCACCAAGGAAATCTGGAATATACTCGGCATCAATGTAATCTGTCAGTCCACCAGAATCCTGCAGAAAAATGACAATACTTATCTGTAAGTTTTAGTATAAAAATCCACAGCCATTACTGAATATAGTACTTTTATTGACATCAACAAGCTTTTATTGACATCCACAAAGGAATCCCCCTCCTCCCCAAAAATAATAAAAATAAAAAAATAAGTAAAAACTTACAGTAAAAAGGATTTTCAAAACAGACAGTCCCTGGGACTATGGTATCCAGGCAAATTTTCAGCGTTCTAAAGTTAAATCACCACAGCATAACATTTTAGAGAAAAAGCTACATTAAACACATACTTGGTAATCATTTCCACCATAAATGAGAAACTTGTTCCTGGTGTTTTCATCTATGAATGGGCTGACTAATGTCCACAGCACTCCAAAAATCCTTGGCGCTCGGACAATCAGTAGTCTTCCCATCGTCTCTGGGTAGTTCTCTTCCACTACTTCTATGACTCGCAACAGGGCTTTGATACCTGATAGGAAAGACATTTCAATAACATTAATATTCTAATACAATCTATTTGAACAAAACTTGACAAGACACAATCAGAGCATTGCATATCCACAGTAAGCAAAGGGTTGGAAATCAGCTTCATGCAGTAGAGTATTTGTGGCATGTCTAATTCATGGAACCAATGGAACCCCAACCACAACCAGAGTTATGGTTATGGTTAGGTTAGGTTCGGGTTAGGTTCCATTGGTTCCGTCAGTTCGTTGGTTTCATGAATTAGACATGCCAGAGGTTCTGATACCCAACTCACCTGGTCTCCACAAGTGCCTCATGCTCAGACCCTCCAGATCACAGAGACAAGTCCATGAACTATAACACAATAATGATACATGTGAAACAGTGCATATCCACATACTGTAGGTTGAGTAGGTATGAGCTCTGTGGGCTGGCCTACAGGCTGCCCAGTCATAAAATGTGCTCAACAATTTTTTTCTTTTTGGGGGGGGGTGGGGGGGGGGGGTGGGGTGGAGAAGGTTGACGCTCCCTTGTCAATCACATTTTGCTGGCTTAACAAAGGCCTCTTTGCAGAGGGGAGGCTGATTATCAAAAAGAAGGAAATGTGGGCTTATCATCATTGAAATGAACCCTTATCTTTGTCATAATTATTTCTCTTATGGCAACTTTCAACTACAGTATTCTATTTTTCATAAATCATCCATATTTTTAAAAATAATCAACTACATTCCTCTTTCTATAATACTATCCCTCTGCATCTCTCATCCCTCTCTGCCTGTCTGTCTCCATCTGATGTGTTAACTCTACTTACCTTACTGGATGACCTGTTTTACGAGTTAGCTCTTCAGTCATTGCCAAGCCTTCCTCGTTGGTGGATACGACCTAGAATAAAATCAAAGCCAAAAGAGTAATTTAAAGTGATCTTCAAGACCTGGGAAGAAGTTCTGAAACCCAACATTTTAAGCAGTTTACATGATGGTAAAGTTCCAGCTTACATGTTTGAGAAATCCATCTTCACCAACAGCTTTTAGCAAGCCTTTCACATCCATACTTCCCAGTCGAAGGATATAAAGTGGACGGCTCTCTGGCAAAAGAAATGGCCTGCAGTTTTAGCATTATAAGTCTGACACCATCTAAAGAATCCACTGAGAAACTAGAGCAACCTTTATTATTAATGTGTAGATGTTCTGGAGGAGATTATGCCAACAACTTTAGCTTTCATTGTTGAGCATGCACCTGCCACTCTTCCAGACATTTGAAGACGTTAGTCAAAACGCTTTAAAACTGAAAATTGACCAAATCCTATAAAGGGCCTTCTTGCCCCAAGCAACCTCAGACTTAGTCTAACCAGTTCCTTTGTCTTAATAAAACCAATCCATACTGGGCTACAGCTGCCACACATGAGCAGTTCAGTAAAGTGCTGACTGTGTTTGTGCATACAGTGTTCTTTGTAAAGAGGCTGCAGCAGGCTTGGTTACATAGGGCTTGTACATGTTCAACAAAGAAAGTTGGTTGCTGGCTGCAACAGGCCCATAGTTGGCACATCATTATTCTTTGGGCCATAAATGGAACAAGGTTCTGCTCACAGACTAGTCACTCATATGTCCAGCTATCAAAGATGCACTGAAATACCCACTGACTCAACTGAGCCAAACAATATTTTGTTCAAATGTTAGGATGAGAACCTACCTTTGTCTACATGATGCCATCCCCCACAGTAGTATTCCAGTACTGGCTCAGGAGGCTGCCAAATCTTTTTGATATTATCAATATCATGATGCCTCCGCCAAGCAAGTGAACGACAAAGCATTTCATATGCCTGAAGAAATGTCATGACAAGTGGTGAGTGAAACGGCAAAAAATGACTCTGTCCAGAAAGATCCAGGATAAATAACCCTTGTACTGCATCAAAAACAGTAGCTCCACTGAACAATGATGTGGAAACTCATTCTTTCACTCAAGTGGTCACACTGGCAGTTCAAGAGTTGCGTGTTTTGGTTGTCAATTTCACCATTTGTACTATATTTAGTATACACCTTACTGTACACAAGGTTGACGTTACCTTTTCTAGACTCCAATCTCTTGCTCTGAGGAACCTTAGTAGATGAGCATCATTTGGCATCTGTCAATGAACAAAAAAGGGGTTTAAATATTAATAACATTCAAATGGCATGGTGTCTTTGCAAAATAATCGATTATTGAGTGCACCATAATGTGACATCTTCAAAAGTTAATGCACTGGCACAACAGGTTGGTTGTGATCGTCCGGGATGGTGACTGACGTTTTGACAAGTCATCTTCTGAGTCATTGACCAGACACATAAATATCACCATCTGATGAAACCTCTTCACATGAATCTGAGGACTCTCAGTCACCAACCTAGAGACTACTCTGGACAATGACAACCACCCTACTGTTCACACTCCTGGGTTCAAATCATTCACCAAGAATAAAATAAGGAAACTAATAAATTGGCCTCACCTTTCCTTGGTGGGTGGCACTGACACGCTTCCGAAGCTAAAAAATGAATAAAAGAAGGTTAATGCATACAATGCTTGTAGAGCCAATCACAGTCATGAAATTCTCCAAATATCCCAGCAAGAGAATAGCATCAATTATACACAAACCTTAATGAGTTGGCTTTCTTCCTTTGGATTGAGCTGACCCAAGAATCTCTGGATGTAATCATCATCTAGTTTGCAATCTGTTGAAGAAGCACAACAGCCTCAGACTTGAGTAACATGTCTTGTTGATCCCTACATATATTTTAGTCCTAACTCTCCTATTGTGGCCTGCCCTGGACAAAGTGAACATACTATTTTATGTAACAACAAGAGACTGACACTCGAGAAATCATATACCATCCCTGTCCTTGGATGGGGAAGCTAAGCCAGTGACCACTTGGGGCTTCTCAAAAAAATAACAGGGGGATTTCCCAGTGTTGTGATCTGTCTGTCTAACATTAATCAGAATGGACGCACCTCACATGGGACTCATTATATGTCTTACCACATTATTTGATTAACTAAAAATATATGTTGTTAAATGTTTTAAATTAAATAATTAAACTGTGAACTGTGGAGGCACTCACCACCTGAGCGAGAGGATGCAGAGACTTCAGTCGCTCCAACAGCTGAGCTGGTGATGGGAAACCCTGAGGCTTCTTCTCCGTCTTCTTGGTCAGCAAGTGCCTCTTGACTCAGAGTACTCTTGGTTCTTGGATGACCCAAAGATCCCTCAAACCTCGGCAGGTGTGTGATTCCCTCCGAAATAAGTTCATCAATATAATGCTGGATGACTTCCTTACCCTATCAACAAACCAGGAGTCAGGTCAGGACTATATATTATTATACACTATTAATCACTTATTATTATATACTAATATAACTATACTAGATTACTTGTTTCAAAATTATGTATTTTTACTGTTTACTTATAACAGAGACCAAAGTCATTTAGCATTCTGAGAACCATCTGCTTTACTTTAACCCAAGCACTATTAAATATTGTCAATCAACTATTGTCAATAAAACAGGTGAAAATACAACACAGTAAACTTAGACTCATTGAGATTATATGGGCTGATAAGGATGTGGATTGCTCTTATCACCATAATCAATCATTATCATGTAAGTGAGAGGTAAAAATATACAAAAATCTAAATTTTAATACACAACTGTATTTATATACACAGACCTGGGTTTCATGTGATTATCACAGGTGGATTACTCCCAAGTCTCCACCACAGACTAATAATTAACCAAGATGGTCATTGATCAACTTCAACTGGTGATCAATTTTCAATTTCTCCTTCAATCTCTTTAGCATACAGCCATCCACGTAAAAGGAATGAAAAATGTGTAGTCAATACAGTATCTTGAACAAGACTTTAAGAGCACAGTCAACACCTCTTATTGCACACCCCTCTAAGATGGATCCTATATACTGACATGGTAGGAGCAGTCCTTGCCATGAATGCCTCTCTAAAATGGACAGTGTTGGAGCTGGTCCAGAGAGTATCAGTCTTAGGGAGTTGAGTATTGCTCATCAGTGCCCAGGTTTGCAATTCACGCTAAAATCTTGTACACAGGTGATGGATGATTCGACGTGTACATATAAATATACATGCATACAAAATGTACAGATCTACAGGCATCTTTGAATTGAAAATGTAATAACACTATGCAGAATTTGGTATGGCCAACTTGATATTAATTTTGATTGCTCAAATGAAGGCTGATTCACCAATAAATTCTCACATTATCTTAAATGTTAGAAGAAGTTCTATTTTGAGATCAGGGAAACAGGTTAATGCAAGACTTACAAAACACAAGTCTTACCCTTTTGATATTTGCAAGATAAAGCTTGATGGCCAGTTTCTCCACGGCAGCTTCAAATCCAAAGAATGATTTGATGTCCAAGCTGGCATCCTGTTCAAAGCAAGTCCAATCTGGGTTGTCTGGGTGAACCTAAATATGCAAGCAAGACAGATAAATATCACACACCAGGATATCAACTCAACAATCCAATCACCTTATTCAAACATACAGCCAGCATGAACTCAGCAATACTAGAATACTTTTTTAAACCCAGGCTACTTTGAAACTGAGAATCAAAAATTACAACCTTCCACTTCTTGATCCAGAGAACTATATTATTTGACCAACTTTCAACAGGGACACTTTGGATATTTCAAAAGTTTTAATTAGCTGCTTTTTTGAAAGGAAATGTAAAATTAATTTCAAAGATTCTTCCATTGAAGATATAAGTCTTCAATATTTATCTAGGGTTTAGAAAAATACATACTAGAAATGATATGTATATACTAATATTACACAGGAGCTATAGTTTTAAGGCACCAGCACAGACTGGCAATGTAGAAATTTCACAAAGGGAGACTGAGAAACAATAATATTATAATCATTTGTATTTGCATTGCAGGTGTCTTACAGAGCTAGTGCTAATAACTTTTTTTATGTTTTATGGGAACAGAGAAAATGTGTCTTCCACTTAATTGGAACAGATAAAGCAATGTAAACTCAATAATACTGAGATATGATGAATGTTTCAAGCATTGGTATCACACCAAACATAAAAATATGTTCAATAATTTACTGCTTTTCAGCCAAGATACAAACAAAAGTATAGAGAAAATGAGTCACTGCCAGACCAATGAGCATACTCAAAACTCCTATCAATAGAGCAATTTAGTGGATATCTCACACAGAGAATAATAAATGCAAATCTCATATTTTCAGGTGAAACTTTTTTAAAGCAAGCTTTTTGCTGACTTCCAACAGTCAAGATTCGATTTAATATCACACACGAGAAGGAAATACAGTGAAACAGCCCAATGTTAAATAATTAATAACACCCAAAATAAACAAACTGGTTGAGATGTTACCTGTGGTTATAATGCTGCTTCCCCCCCCCCCCCCCCCCCCCAAAAAAAAAAAAAAGAAATGGACCAACCACATCTATATGTTTATTTTTTCTCTTCTTTTTTTTACCAGTATCTTAACAAATTCTGTTACTCCCCCATCTGGTCCACCCTTGACTAGCAACTGAAAGTCTAATACTCAAACAATCATTGCAAATGTATATTTCCATCTGTTGCTAACTGCACTGCACTCCCCCCTCCTTCCCCTTGACACAGCTATTTTAGCCCACCTCATTTCACTCTTTTCTGAAAATTTTTACAGCTGCAGTAAAATGCAATTGCCTCCCCGACCCAAGAGGCTGTACATGCTTGACAAATCCCAAGGGTTGTCCAAGAGGGAGGGGGGAGGGGTGATGCTGACAGCTGAAAACATAGCTCGACTGCATAGATTAAAATGCACTCACCGAATAGGTACAGTTTTCTGTTACTCCAACACGAGAAGAGAAGCTGTCATTGTACGCTGTTATAGTAAGGGTTCGTTCTCTTCGGTTTAGGCTGTTTGTCTGAATAAAATAGACGAACTCTACACCAATAATCTGCAGGGGGAAAATGGCACGGAAATTAGCGTACAGAGAAAAGTGCTTTCATACTTTGTACTTCTATTTTAGTCCAAAAGTGTACCAACTGTGTTGCAAAAAAAGCCTAATTCTTAGAAGAGGAAGTGATAAAGCTAAAAATACGGCTGTTTGCAATTTATTGCTTGAACGGAGTAGAAAATGACATGATGTACTTTAAGTTCACATGTTTGTCTTACTCTTGCACAAATTTCATTCATTGATTTTTGTCGAAGAAATACCTTTTTTAATAAATACGGAGCGTCCACATTTAGTTTGCAATTTCTTTCCACGATGTGTACGGCCCCATCCTCGCTCTTGTACTCCGAGAGGATTTCGCTTCCCAAAAAGACAGGAATGAGCGGGCACGTTGGAAACCGTTTTTCATACGCCTTGACAGAAAGAAAGTTTGTTAGCTCGAGAGAAAAACACTCGCTCATTACATAAATGTAACTATTACGACTAAAGCACTTCATTATATAAACTGACAAAACTTGTTCGACTCGTGATTTCACAAGCCACAGCTGCAAAACGAACACAACGTTCCGCTTTGCTATATTTGCTCCCAGTCGAGTGAGAGAAAACAACAAAGGCCATGGTAGTTAAACCTCGAAGTAAAACCTTTTCTTGCCTTCAAACCAAAAGTATTCCAACTTACCGCCATTACAAGTTCGAAGGGATACTTGTAAACCCGAACAGGGGATTGATATTCCTGGACCATGATTCGTTCTGTGGATTAATTCCTTCGATCCAAACAGTTACGAGTAAGGACAGCAAACTGAGATATCATAAGAAGGGGCATTGATGAATCTTAACTCATATTGCGACAGCTCCCCGTTTGTACGTGTGTGAGAACAACAACCTGCAATGTTGCATGAGAGGAAATACGTCACATGCTAGTAGTTGACATGCGCAATTCTAACCGGAAACACAAAGCCGGTCGGAGAAACAGGAAATGACAAAAATAATCCCCTTCTCGGTCAGGGTGCAGCTGCCAGCATCCTAGAACATCATCAAACCACTGGGGTTGCGTTGTTTGCTATGAATATCTTCAAGCATAAACCTTTTCGGTGCACTGTCTCGTGTCTGTCTCGGCTCGAGTGCTGCAGACGGTTGCCTCGCCTTCTAACTGCCAAACAGGGGGGAGGGGAGGGGGAGGACGGTCCCTCACAACACAGTCTCCTGCAAATCATGTGATTTGAAGGAAGTCGGGCCTTCTTTCGAAACAGAAACAGCAATCTTCTGAATGAACCTTGTCGTGTCCCGACAATGTTCAGACCGCGAGAAACCAGAGGAGAGAAAGCTAGGAAATATATTCAGAACTTCGTTCCAATCACAAAATGGCTGCCACAGTACACATTGAACAATCTAGCCAGTGACTTCATTGCAGGTCTCGCAGTGGGGCTCATGGTTATTCCGCAAGGTCTGGCTTATTCGACGATCGCCGGCCTGCCCCATCAATATGGCCTTTACTCCGCGTTTATGGGAGGTTTCGTGTACTGCATTTTTGGCACGAGCAAAGACGTTACTCTTGGGCCAACAGCAATCATGTCCATGATGGTTGGTAAGTTTGCCAACGGAGACCCTGGCCTCGCCATAGCGTTGTGTCTGTTTTGTGGCCTCATCCAGATCGCTATTGGACTCTTTCGTCTTGGTTTCATCGTGAGGTTCATCTCTGTGCCAGTGATCAGTGGCTTTGTGTCTTCTGCAGCCATTACCATTGGAGCTGGTCAAATTAAAAGCCTCTTAGGTCTCAAGGTGTCTAAAAGAGATTTCTTCCCTTGTTTGACGGAAACCTTTAAGAACATTAAGGACACAAAAGTGGCTGATCTTGTGTTAGGTTCCTGCTGTATCTTCCTTCTGCTTCTGCTAAAACGTCTCAACAAAATTCACTGGCCAGATGAAGGGCCAGACGTTGCAACTCCACAGCGCATAGCCAGGAAGGTCATCTGGGTCATCACAGCTGGCAGGAATGCTCTGGTAGTCTTGGTAGCTTCACTCATTGCCCTTGCTGTGGGCCAGCGAAACAAAGATGTATTTTCCCTGACAGGACATATCACTCAGGGAGTTCCGCCATTTAAGGTAAGAGCTCTTCAACATGGATTAATATTGTGTATAGTGAATCAACTAAGGGTCAATGTGTGAAAGCTAGATGTCATGAAAAAGAGTATTTTAAAGCTGACTTTTCAAGTGCTGGCCCTTTGTTGGAGAAAGTAAGGAACTATGGGTCAGGAGAGGGTTTACAAAGGATGAGGTACACTGACCTCAGAGTAAAGGTTTGGTGGTAAAGGCCCGGGGGGGGGGGGGGGGGGGGGGGTACTCAATAGGAATTTGGGGTAGGGGTGTTCTGCCGACTCTATAAAACCCTGACCCTATTCAAGACAAAAATGGAAATTTTGCTACCCTGTCTAAGACAAAGTGCTCTAATTTGATACCCTGTTCAAGACTAAGTTTAGATAAGTTAGCCTGCGTTGCACGCGTTTCCACTGGAACATATGAAGAAATCATGCGAAAATGACGAGAGCAAAAATGTGATTGAGGGGGGAGGGGAAGAGGAGAAAATCTTCAGAAAATAACCCTGTTTAAGACACGAAAATGTAAAATTTGATACCCTGTTTAAGACAGAAGACCCTGAAAATGATACCCTATTGGGCAGAACATACCTATATAGGAAATATATAGGAAGTACCCCCCCCCCCCCCCCCCCTCCCGGGGGTAAAGGGTCACGGAGCTATTGTTAGATGAAAGAAAGGAAAATTTTAACATGACCTACAAGGACTTGGAGACAATAAAAACCCAAGGGGCATAGGGTTTCGGCTGGGGTATGACTTCACATGTACGCCCGAGGGATGTCTTGGTTAGTGACTGCCATGTAATGGAGAGCACATGACTTTAGTATTGTGTAAGGGTCCAGAGCAGGCACCACTGTACAAAATGATACAAACAAAACATAGTCAGGAGCAGCAGAACTATATTGGCAGGCAATGTCTGCAGATAAGCAGCAGTATAATATTATTATTGAGGGTGCCTTAGCCAGGTCAAGTGGTAACCATGGCAACAATGTCACAGTCTACTACCAGGAACTAGTAGTGTAGTTGGTGGATAGTATATCCATAAGTATGGGAATGGACAACAAAATGAGCTAAGCAATCATATGAAACAGTCCAGAACCCACCCCACCACCCAAAGAATTATGGTAGGTACATATATCGTACATTATTATATCCCCACTATATATAATACCTGCAGTGTCCCCTGAGGTTGATGGGGATCATCTGACGTTTTGAGTGCTAGCCCTTGGCCAGAGCAGAGAAGCTTGCACCCCACGCCATATTAACACTCTTTTAGCCTTTTGAATACCCTTATTACTCTGAAGAAGGACTAACGCTCGACCAACGCATTCCCTGCGTTGTTACACTGTGCAATTTTCTGAAAATCGCAATGCTTTAGCACAGAATGCGATATTTCAAACGATTACAAAAACTTGCAACATTTTCAGCACTGCAAATATCGCGGAAAATAGTTCTAGATGGGTTGTTACACCTGCGCAACATCATATCGTGGCAAATCGACCAAAGTAAAACCCTATGCAAATGAGCGACAAAGATGTTGCGAGGAAAATTGCGAAGTGTAACAGCACCTTTGGGAGAAAGTTTAAATTTTCTTCTAACCCGTCATTCCCCTCTTTGAGGTAGCACCAATGCAATCTTCACAGTGTTACGTTGATAAATTCTCGGGTTAATGAATAGATTGGGAATAATTCCAGGTGACGCAAGTCTGCCAACATATGCAAACGACAAATCCAAGCTTAAGACGGTCGAATATTTCACTGAAAGTCGCGATGAATATCGTGACGTTCTGAGTCTCAAGTTCTCAATACCGTCACGTTCAAATAGAGAAAACGCTGTCCCTATGACCATCTTTATGAGTCACCTGGGGGCGCCAATTATTCATACATTTCTATATAAATCGAAGCGAGTCGTTTGCCGGAGAAACCACAACTTGGTACACCTCACGTAAACGGTTCACTGTAATTATAAAGAAATATATGAATAGTTGTTCCTGGTACCCAAGACAAGTTTTCTCCTTGTAAACAATAGCCTGTTCCAGGCTCTCGTAATATAGAAAACGGGCAAAAATGGCGCGTCGCGATTCTGCCTTGCCCAGCCTTTCGTGCGCCATTAGGTTTTTTTTTTTTTTTTTTTTTTCCTTTTTATATTGTATCAGATTTTCACCGTGGGTCAAGCAATAGCTTTTATAAGTCCTCTTGAAGAAGCTACATTATTGCAAACAATGTTTAAATGTCTGCACTATCTGGTTTCAAGTGCACACCTACACGTCCAGAAAACATATATAATCGTATCCTGAGATTGTTAGAAGAAAAGAAACTTTCACATGTATTTTGATGTCGATAAAAGCCGAACCTGAGGTCTCATTACTTTTGCAACTATTATTTTTACTTTTGCAAATCATTATTTTACCTTTTTTTTTTTTACCACCTTGGGGTGTTCGTACGAATGACGGTGGCGGTATTAATAGCTTATCTTTTTTCCTCTAGTATCCGCACCCACTCAAACTCTTGGAGTGGCCCTTGTACGCTATTAAAAGGGAAAAATGACTTGTTTTTCACTGTAAAAATCAATGAAATTGCATCAGCGTACGTTCGATATAGAACTGATTGAAAGAACAAGTTTGATATTTTGCCAGGAAAGTGAAAGATATTCTGAACGCGATTCGAACCCATGACGCCGTTTTTCCAACAAGTTCAAATGTACTGTCGCATCTCGGTGGGTATGGTTTAAGCAGTGAAGCTTTCAAACTTAATATTTGATTGGCCAGGGTTTTTTTTTTTTTTTTTTTTTTTTTTTGCCAGAAGATAAAATCATTTGAGGTGCGCCCAAGCCAACACAGCAGGTTGGGTTGTATCTTAGCAATATTATCTTCTCACAAACATCTATTGTTATTCATATGCCCACATCTTTCCACAAATTTGCATGCAAGGATCAACCCATGCCACGTCGAAGCGTATCGATAAAACATTTTCATTTAATAAAAATGAAGATTTAGCAACGAACAGCTGAACTCACAGATGTTTAGTTTAACACTCCCATTTTTTTGTTATTGCTATTTTAGGTATAAACATTGATTTAATAAGGGTAACTCGAAAATCAAGAAATGACTAAAATCGAGTTATGAATAGCTGATTACTTACGTAATTTCTACGTTGCACGTATCAAAGTATCAATTGTTTTCTCGTTGGCATAATTTCTCTAGACTTATCTGCTCTTTTGGTGGCGTTTCCTCACAGTTGTGTTTATTTTCGCTAACGGTGAACAAGCGAACAGCCCATCAGATGGATAAATAATTTAAAGCTAGACGGAAACTCGCTTTTGATTGGCGCAGTCAGCAAGGACCTGTTATAAACGAGCCGTTGCTTTTCTCACGCAAGAAAAACACGGAAATCAAAGATGCTGGCAGCTTGTAGGGGGAATTATTTACGGTTAAAATTTCTTTAACCGGGTGAAATCTCACCAGCTCTTCAAAATGTCTCACGCCAACGCCAATGTCTTACGAGAGAAATGGGAAGAGCAGTGTGGCGACAAGAAACAAATCAAACGGTGGTTCGGGAAACGCTTTCCGATATCGGTCTGGCTTCCCAAATACACGTTCCGAATGCTCGAGCGCGACATAATCGCCGGTTTGTCTGTTGGATTAATGGTAGTTCCTCAGGGCTTGGCATACGCGGTCCTCGCCGGGTTACCGCCGCAGTATGGCTTGTACTCTGCCTTCATGGGCTGTTTCATCTACTGCATTCTCGGCACTAGCAAAGATATCACTCTGGGACCCACAGCGCTCATATCTCTAATCGTCTCGCTGTACGGGCGACCTGATATACCAGAATTAACTGTGGCGTTGACGCTATTTAGCGGAATAATTCTACTAGCGATGGGTTTTTTACGGCTTGGGTTCATCGTGAATTTCATCTCGATTCCAGTTGTTAGCGGTTTTACATCAGCGGCAGCAATAATAATTGGCGTCAATCAGTTAAAAGACATGCTGGGACTGACTAATATTCCCCGGCCGTTTTTCGAGCGACTCTTCTACACATTCAAGCATATAGGAGAAACAAGATTGTACGATTTATTACTCGGGGTTATCTGTTTAATTGTACTCTTGATTCTGCGGAAAGTGGGCCGTTTAAAGTCGATAAAAGAAGAAGAAGGTGTTGACAGCAAATGGATGAAATTTGGCAAAAAGTTACTTTTTCTTCTCGTGGTCGGTCGGAACGCCCTGGTCGTTATGTTGGCTGCCGTGGTGGCTTCGATTTTGTACCAACACGGACATAAAGACGTTTTTTCTTTAACCGGCGATCAAGACATGGGTCTCCCGCCATTTAAGGTACGGAATAGAAGCGGAAGTGAACCATGCGAGGCGTTCGCGTGTTTGTTAGAAATTAATAATACGCCTATTAAAAATCATGAGATGACTGTTTTTTTTTTTTTTTTATTTTCTTTTTGTGGTTTCGGATGAACTATTTAGCACGCACCATTGGCCGCGGGTAGATAAATATCTCGCTTGTCGCTGAAGCTACCCGCTGACGGTTTCATTTAGGCATTTTAAGACCGCACTTGAATTTCACTGGCGAAGAAGGCGAAGATGTTGAACATCAACAAGAAGCAATGGCCACATAGTTTCCGAAATTGTCCACATCCATGGAAACTTGACATTTTTTGCGTCCATATGAAGCTCGCTTTTCTCGCAAACCTTTGGCGAAAAATGAAATTCACTTTACATATCAAAATGTTAAATTATTAAATTATCATTCATAGCCTAAGCAGATGTAAATAGTATGTCATCATGAAATTTGATTATTGCTGATTAGGTGGCTTGTTTGACCATTGTGTGTAGCATTGCCATAAAAACCTGATAGAAAACTAGCACCTACTCTAAACCATAAGTTACTCAATTGATACTCTTGGATTGATGTAGGTAGAACTTTTCGGAGAAGTTGAAAATTGATCAGTAGCCAGACCAATCTTTGACAAACTAGTAGCTTCCTCAGAAAGCGTTTGTTTGCATCTGCTTAGGAAACTTAGGGTGTGGCTCTTTGGTTGTCAGAGGTCCGAGTAAAGCGTCCATCTTTCAGACCGTTTAACACTGAAAGCGTGAACACTGCTTATGTTGAAGAATGAACCTCTTGTGGCATCAGTTGAGAATATTGAACTCAGTTTGCACTTAAATCCAACCAATCTTTATGGCACCACCAAATCTGAGAATGAAGAACCAATCAGAGGCATTGCTGTTGCTTGTTTCCTAGAAACCCCTTCAGTCCTGAAAGTGGCTTAAAACTGGGAGAATTCTCCCCATTTCTTTTGTAGCACATTAGATACTAAAGTTATAACTACTAATGGCAATTTTTTGTTGCAGCCTCCTTCACTATCCATCGCTCAGGGCAATGTGACTCTCAATGCAGGAGACATCCTAAGGGAACTCGGACCTGGTCTTGCCATTGTTCCTCTGATTGGCTTCTTGGAAAGCATTGCGATAGCCAAGGCCTTCGCTCGCAAGAATCGTTACAAGGTTGATGCAAGTCAAGAGCTGATAGCCCTGGGTGTTGCCAACTGTATAAGTTCATTTGTGTCATCCTATCCAGTGACTGGCAGTTTCTCAAGAACAGCAGTCAACGCTCAAAGTGGAGTGGCTACACCAGCAGGAGGTGAGAAAATACCAAGCCTTGATAGAAATTATGCAACGTTCTGCCCTAATAATACTTGTTTGCTTTTTTCGATATCATCTGATTTGAAGAGTGCCTCCATTCAAGAAAATATTGTTGTGCAAGTTTCAACCATCGAAATCTCAAAAATTTTGTATTGACCCTACCCCTGAAAGTGGGTACAAAACAAAACCCAGACCTGTTCCTATTGGATGAAATACAAATGGGCTCAAAAACAAAAAAAAATAGGGGCCTTTGATTGGTCCAAACAGGGTTACTTGTGGAGTGCCATATGGCACTCTCAACATTTTGGGGGGTGGAGTGGCAGAGTGCCTCAGCACTCTCACAAGTGAAAGGGTTAATCCTCACCATGATCCCCAAACCTAATCACCTTAACTAATAGACTTCTACCAGGGTTTTGAATAGTCTGCCTAGGAACCCTAACAAAATAGTCAGTCCCCAACCACCACCCCTGATAAAGCTATTATGATACTTATTCACTGTTTATCTTATTTCAGGTGTTTTCACAGGGGCCATTGTTCTATTGGCACTGGGTGTCCTGACACCATTCTGCAAGTATATCCCCAAGGCCTCCCTTGCTGCTCTGATTATGACATCTGTCTTATCAATGGTGGAATGCCGCATCCTGAAAATGATATGGACAGTCCGACGCATTGACTTATTGCCCCTCGTTGTCACTTTCCTTGTGTGCTTCTACGAGATTGAGATTGGTATCTTGTGTGGTATTGGTATTGCACTGATGATTTTACTGTATCCTATAGTGTGGCCGCCTGTCGTAAAGGTTGGTCGAGGGACCTATGCTCTGCTTAAAATCAGTGGAAACCTTGTCTACCCTGGAGTTGAACACATTGGAAACGAAGTTCAGGAAATTGCCTGTACCGAACCACCTCCGCCTGCTATACTTATTGACCTCGGAACTGTCACAAACATAGACTACACAGTGGTCCAAGGATTGCTGATACTGTTGGAAGATCTGGAAAATAGGAGTGTACCTCTGTACTTTTCTGATGTGAAGGATTGTGTACGGGACATGCTGGTTGATGGTGGAGTCGATCCAAGTGTAATCAATCCGAGTGCCGATCTTCTTTCAAGGGCAGTGAATTCCCTAGAGATTGCTTAAATTTACATACATTTGATAGGGCTGGGCAAAAGTATGTCATTATTGAGCAGAGACCATAGAACTCCCTCTTGAACTCTCCATAGAAAGAAAGTGTCTGAATATGTGGCTGGGTCAAGCAGCTGGTGACAGAGCCCTGCAGATCTGTTCACATGCAACAAGAACTTTGGACTCAACTCAGATTTAAACATTGTCTTAGGAGTTCAAAACTAGACAGCCTTTGGGAGAAACCACCCTATATTACCTATATTTTATCAATGTTATTATGTGGGGAATACAGGGTAGTCACAGGGTGTAACTTTGCCTATAAAAGTACTACTGGGTTGATAATACCATCAAAATGTTTATTTAGATGGGATATTTGAATATTGTTAATGGAGGATGTCATGATGTTATTGCTTTTTCAAAATATCTCTATATATTGCAAATTATTTTATGGTGTCTAGCTTTCACACATTTTTTCTCTACATTTTTAACATACTCAAAATTTAATTCACTTAAGTGCAAATTTACCATGATAAAGTCTATAAACAGTACCTCCTCAATAGCCTGGTTTTCTAAGACTAAAGACTAATTTAGAACAAGGTGGTTTTTTTTTTCTCATTTCTCATTTTTTCATTTTATTCTATTGAAGCTCCAATGTCTGAGCAGCATTACTGTAGTGGGATGTTTTTGCAATAGACTTGAGTGAATGAAACATTTTAGTTCTTTTTTTTTTTTTTTTTTTTTTTTTTTGTTAAGTGATGCGAACAAAAACATCAAAATAATGTAACTTGCATGTTTTGTTTGAATTTAATGCCTGTTTCAGATGTTAAAATATCACCGGAGTTGAACAAAATGTAAATTGGCTCAAATAATAGCACTTGCTCATTTGCTTTGTATTCAGCTCATGTGAAGTTCGACATTGGAAACAGGCCTAAGGTTAAATAGCACTTTAAAATCTTGGACCATTAGTGGCCTGCACAATATTTGAGTCAACTAAGATAAAAAGGCACATGTAGGGCTGAGAACAATATATTATTATTAAATATTCAGGCAGAAACCTGCAGTATGCATTGTTAGTGAAGCCAAAATTTATCCTTAGCTCAAGTAGGGTATATTTTCTTCTCCTTTTAGTAGAACTACCTAGAACAGTGTCTAAAGTTAGCCTGAATGACTGACTTTCCAGTCTAAGTCTTCATCTTCAAAATATACTATATAAAATGGTTGAGGGTATTATTTTTGTAGGATTAATACTCATGGGAATATTGCATTAAAACTGAGATAAAAAATAAGTCTGCCTACCCACTGTTGAGCCTTGCAACATTTAGCCCCTAATTCTCCCAACCTGCCCTGAATAAATATTGTACATGAGTAGTGTTATGTATGAGAATATCAATAATCTGACCAATTCAAACCCAAGCTAGAGATCACTTGCCATTTCTCCATACCCACTATTTTCTTTCTGATTTCCTGTTGCTCTTGGCAACAAATAGTGACAAGATCAATACTTTGTATACCTGCCAAGTTTATTTGAGTCAATGTTCGAAGACGACCCGACCATCTCCGAAGACATTCCAAAGTTTTCTAAAGAGGTTCTGAAGTTCCAGTTCGCCAAACACAACCTTGCCCCCAGTGCTTTTCCCGTCATTCACATGGACTTTCTTCTCTCACATTGGTTTGAGTTTCCATAATTTTTGAAAGTGTGCCAGTTTAGGCTGTAATGGTCCAAAATCTTTCAGCCAGGCATGAGAAATAGATCCATAGGTGTCAGCAGGCATGAGATCAAAGTTTTTGACCCACAGACATGATACAGTAGTTAGCAGGTATAACACTTTGTCTTATCCACTTCAGATACTTTGTCTTCGTTGGGTCACACCTTCTTGGCAGCTTTACCCCTTCTTATCAACTCTTTCTCATTTGTATTGCTCCTCCTCTGGACTCACCTCATCAAATCTTGCTGCCTGCCCTCTCTTTCCTTTGCTTGCTGCATATTTCCCCTTTTGCTTCCCTTAGTCCTGGCCCTGTCTTTCCCTCTTCTTGTTTGACTGGAACTTTTTATCCCGGAGTCTCCTCTCATTTGCAACTTTTACCCTGAAAGCAAGTACTCTCCATTAGATGAATTATTATCTGTAATAGCAGGTTTTTTAGGTTTCTGATTACAAATCTAAACTATACCATATATCCAGAGGCACATGCATATACAGGAAAAATATTATAGCAAGTTAGTAGTATCCCTGGAGTGCCCCTCCCTCCCCTCCCCCATCCCTTCTTGCCCCTCCTCTCCTATCACAGCATAGCAGGCAGTAGGTGCAGGTGAAACAATCTCCAGGTGCAATTTTGTATTTTTCCAGAAGAGTGATTGAGGGTAAGCGACAAAGTGGTGAACAGGATGGGGCGAGAAAGGGCGATGGTCTTTTCCCCTTTGCCACTTTGCTACTCATCGTAAGTCTCTTCTCTGGCAAGATACAAAATGGCACCCAGACAGAGATTCACTTGTGGCTACTGAGACTATCAGATACACAGGATACACCTATCACCACCACACCACTTGCCCACTAGGACCACTAAAACATCTTAACCCCTTCACTTCCAAGCTCAAAATACAGACTCTCCCAACTATTTGAGAAGAAAATATAAGAGTGATGGCGTGAGAATTGATTACTTTAATCAGCTTTCATCTGAGTAAGGTATCAAAAGCCTGGTTCTCCTTGCTGTATGATATACCTGAGAAACTAAGGTGAAGATTGACTCTTGGGAGTGAAGGGCTAAGGAGAATTCAGGATGACACTAGATGTTATATTAAAACAAAAGCAAAGTACTACTTACAGTCTCTTGACATGCAACTGCTGTTCTGCTGTTGGTCCTTTAGGGATGTAGGATGCCCCAGCTATCATGCCGTGTAGTCGCTGCAAAGCATCTCCTAAGTTTTTGTGCTGTGTACGGAATTTGGTGGAGCTGATTATAAGCTCTTTGCTCTTATTTATCCTGTTCTTTTCCTAAAAGGAAGAAAAACAGAGAGAACTTTAGAAGCATTGTACAAGCAGCACCCATACCAGTGGCCTATTACAGGAAGTGAAGCCAAGGTTAGCCAGCTATCTGGGTTTAGTTGTCTGACTTATTGATGGACATTTGTCACAATCACAGAAATGCCAACCTCAGTAAAAACTTCAGGCAAAAGATTCAGTCCAGAGATCTGGGCCCTACTTGGTTAAAAGGTGGAGATCTCTGGGGGTTGGGGTGGGGTAGATTGACAAGCTGAAATTTAGAGCTGTAGAAAGCTGACTCTTCCTTGAATCAAGTCAAAATAACTCAAAGCACTGCCCCGTCAGGTTTCAATTGCACTTTATTTGTTATACAAACAATGGGCTCATTCCATTTGACAACAGAACTGTAAGAGGAGAGAAGGGTCAACTCAAACCTTTTCCAGAAGCTTCATTCTAACTCTTTCTGGCAGCCAATCAGCACTGGGTACATGAAAACGGACATCCACCTTCGTGTTCACTGCAAACAAAAAATTTTAAGAACAATACCATGAAGTCTACCCTGAAATAGACTTGGGATGCCCAAGATGGAATGCCCAATATTCCTCTGTCTTATAAAAGAGAACATATTAATGACAGCACAAGAATTGGTCAGTCCATCAGCTTTCATCCAATCAAGCTATTTCCTTATTTGCCTGAGCCCAGGAGTACCAGACTTTTTACATCAGGCGCCAGAAGATTTCCCAGACTCATTAATACAAAATTTTTTAATCATGCCCACCCTGCTCCATTGTATGATATGTAGTATCTCTTTCAAAAATAAATAATAATACAAAAAAAAAAGTTTAAATCTGGCTTCACATATCTAAATAACATATAATTAGTATGGGTTCAAATGGTGCAATCATATTAACAGTGCATGGTAATAAACAATATTTTTACCTTTGTTCACATTTTGACCCCCTGGGCCAGAGCTTCTTGCAAATTTAATGGTAAGACGATCTGCAGCATCAAAATTTCCAGGATCAACATACTATTATGAAATATAATTTTAAAAATGTTTGTCTTTGTGGAACAATGTTAACAATCTCAGCATTTTACTAACCTACGGGAATTTCTATTCTCGTTTCTTCTGACTGACCATTATCCTGAAAACCAAGACACAAATAATTACAATATAAAACTCCTGGGAAGGGATACAAGGAGCATCTGCAAGGAACCTGAAACTGAAATTCGTCATGCAGACTGTGAATACTTGTTGAGGTTTTCGAACCATGTTACACTACCCTATGAATTCTTGTGGGTGCACGTGATGTCATGGTGTCATTGCAGCCATCTTGGATGAATTTAAACACAGGATTGCTGATTAGGCTCTGTTGTTTTTGGAACCGACATGACCACAATGTCTTTGAATTCTGAATCTCCAGGGATTGATTGCACCCCAAGAATAGTGAAAATAATTTCAAAACAATGTTACTCTGCACACGATGTGAGGGTATTTGTTATCTCCTGAAAGCACTGCAGTATATCGATAATTAAACGATGTTTAAATTTGGAGACTCTAAACCTTGTCTTAACAAAAAGATACATGGGGCACCCAGGCGGTACTTCAAAAGTTTACGTCTGAAATTTAAAGCTACCGTATTGCACAGGTAAAATGCCTGTAGAATAATACATTAGATTCTCCACGTGATTCCACAGGTTTGTGTGTGATTCCTTGCACCCGAAGAAATAGCTTTTGCTCGCTATAGCAGAGGAATCAGACAATGTAGCAGTACATGTAGGCCCTTTTGGGGATTAACACGTTTTCAGTCGTGTTTGATTCTTCTGGTCTCAAGGAATCAAACAGCAACACAGGAATCAGACGTTTGATTCTACTGGTCTGGCGGAAGTAAGCGAAGAATCTCATGTATTATTCTACAGGCGTTCTACCTGTGTTGTGTGCAAGTTGCAAAGTGAGCTTCTGGCCAAGTTACCTCGCCTTTCTTGTCAGTCCACGAATTATTGGTCAAACAGAAGAGTCTATTCCTTGTCAAGCAATGCCTGGGTGACCAAAACTGAGATACGAGGCTAAAACCGGGCGAGAACAAAGATGGAAATCGCAGACTCCCAAACATCTCAAGCATCCACCATTTTGTGCCTGAGGTACCCGGCCTGCTTGATCGGTGCACGACGCCCTGGTACCGGGTCCGTGACAAATGATTATGCCGACACCGCGGCAAAACGTCTGCGCATCCGTTGGTGTTTTTAGTTCCGGTGCCAACATTTGCAGGAATTTGGACACAATATTATAACTATTGTTAATATTGTCAATTTCACAAAATTTAGGTCGATAATATTGAATTATATTTCAAAAGTCTCTAAATGTAAATTTTCTAAAACGTAAAACAAAGCAATAAGAATTATTCATCTAAATGATCATCACAGAGCCGTTTTTGGATGACAGTACGCACAATTGGGAAACTGATCTGTTCAAATAATTAGATATGATATAGGTAATTATGGTTTTAATAACATGCATACAATAAATTCTGCATTTTGATTGGCTGAGCGCACGTCAATTTATCCCAAACAGTACAAAAATGTGTAATTAACAGTGCAGAAATGTGAAATTAACAGTGCAGAAACTTGAAATTTGAAATTGCCGATAACTGACGCGCGTATTCGCGGCAAAGCCAAACAAAACAGAAAGCGTTTTCATTCCTCAGGACGATTCCGATTCTGTTTCGAGAAAACAAAGTTCTTGAGACACTTGTGAATTGTAACGAGATTGGGGATGAAAAAAGATTGCTCGACGAAAATTATTGTATGCATGTTATTACCAAGTAATCACATGATTTCGAGTGCAATTTTGAATAAATAAGCACTCGTCAAGTTTTCAAAGACCACAAATTGCACTCGCGCGGCGCTCGTGCAATTTTGTGGTCTTTGAAAATTTACTCGTGCTCATTTATTCCAAATTGCACTCGAAATCATGCGATTACCTATACAAATGGTATTGTGACGTCATCAGCAATTATTGGAGCTTATCAAGACGATTAAGCAAACGCTACAGTGGTGGACATAATAAAGAATCAAAATTCAACTATATTTCTCCGTGGAGAAAAATGTTTGCAAACATATTTAGCAAGACTCCAAAGAAGCCGCAAATCGCCTTGGTGACAAAAGGAGAGTCAGTGGTTCCGCAGAAGAAGGTTGAGACGCAGACTATTTTGGAGAAGAATGGTTACAAGCTCGAGGATTTTCTGGGAGAAGGTTCCTTTGCGAAAGTCAAGGTTGCACAATCCAGGAAACATGGTCGTCCCGTTGCTATAAAAATCATCGATAAACTAAAAACTCCACCTGACTTCTTGGAGAAGTTCCTGCCGCGGGAGGTGAAAATTATGATTCATCTCAAGCACCGAAATATTGTGAGTACATTTTATAGTTAAACTGCTTCACTGATTGATTTGCAACGACATTTTCCGTTTTTGACACAAATTTAGAGCAAATACAGGCATATCGAGCATGTTGATTAGACAGTGTAATACTCCAGCAGCCTGGGAACTGTGCTTTTTGATTGGTCCAAACAAACTTCAGTTCTTGGCAAATCACGAAGAAAAAGCGCTGGGGTCTGGTCACGCAAGCAAGGAATATAGGTGATGGCGTTTTCTCGCACAACTTCTAATTGGTCAACTCACTCACCACTGATCTCTTATTATTTCTCTCAACCAGATCCAAATCTACGAAACATTTGAGACCGATGAAAAAGTGTATATAGTCATGGAGTACGGTGCACAGGGCGATATGCTCAAGTATCTGAACCGCTTTGGCGCCATGGAAGAGGAGCATGCGAAAAAGCTATTCTTCCAATTCGCCAAAGCCATGGAGTTCTGTCAAAGTAAAAACATTGCACATCGTGATCTCAAGCCTCAAAACCTGCTTTTGGATTCCAAGGGAAATTTAAAAGTCACAGGTTGTATTCAAGTGTTGAACAGTTTCACTACCATATTTCCCACTTTTCAACAACAGCAACAACAACGTGAAACTCAGTGCTTAAGAGTGTTTTTAATTTAAATGAACTCTTGAAAGTTGTCTAAATGTGTCAAACTGTCAATTACTTTACAACTAGTTTTATTTTTGGTGGGAAGGGGGGAGGGTCTTACATTTGATTGCGAAGGGGATCAGTTCGTTTTCCCTCTATGCCGGATGTAGAAACCCTGCGTCTGGCTCACACTAAAACAGCATATCTCATTCCGATTACAGATTTCGGTTTCGCGACCCACACACAAGGAGGGAAGCATCTGAGTACATTCTGTGGTACGCCGGACTACGCAGCCCCAGAGATCTTGGGCAAATTTCCGTACAACGGTTACGCGTCCGATGTGTGGAGCATGGGTGTGACTTTGTACGCCATGTTGAACAGAAAAATGCCGTTCACCCCGATACAAGTAAGAAAACGTGACTTCAAGGACAAGGTCAAGTTCGTTATCAAAGTCAGCAAAGGTCAGGTGGCGTAAATTTATACAACCTATAACCCCTTGTTAATTTCGTCAAGTCCGCGGCTCTGATTCTACAAGGTCAAACTTCGTGCAAATTTTCATGCGTGTATACCCGTATTTGTTTGCAGGAGACAAAGCATTCTGAGACTTACATGATCACGCTTTAGTTCAAATGGCAAATCTGAGCAGTATATTCAATCTATCAATTTACTATTATACACGCTGTAAATTGTAGTATATAGGAACTCTTTAGGTGTTTTAAGAGAGCAGTAATAACGTAGCATGGTAAGTTATAATGTTTGCTATGTTTCGGGTAGCTTTGGATCAACATGGTGGACGCATACAAAGTCCTCTAGCTTTCTAAGGGCGCGTTCGATTGGGTCTATTCCGGAATAGGAATAGCGATACTGATTGACAAAATATTTTGCTTTGGAGCTGAATTATGTGAAAAAGTATCGGGAGCTGTTCAAAATGTCAGCGTGAAGGCTTTAAAAATAATTCCGAAAACAATTTTTACCAGAACAAGCAAAAATTTGGATCATTGTGTAGCCATTCTTATTCCGGAATACGGTCAATCGAACGCACCCTAAATATCCTTTCCAGGTAGCTCAGCAAATGAAGAATAGTCTGTCTGGTTTCAAACCTGTTTTTTGCGGCCTTACTTGACCTACCATACGATCCTAAACATTTAGGGTTTTCTTTCCAGCAAGCAAAATAGTTTCACCAGAGATGAAACACTCTATAATCGAGTCATTACATATATAGTTCGATTGCTACTAAGTCACATATCAGACTGCTACGGTTGCTCCTATAATTTGTTCATTGAAGCCATGTTTGTGTGCAATGAGAGATACTGACGTCATTTCTGAAGTTCTACTGTCTAACTGTTCAGTTAACATAAAAAGGCGGGAAAACCTTGTTGCGCCCAATCCATTAGCTTGTACCCATTTCTCTGGTAAAATGTGGTTCCTGGATGTCTCTTCTTTTGTACAGACTGTAAAAACCTTGTCCGTGAGATGCTCACAGAAGACCCTAAGAAGCGGCCTAAGATTGCCGAGATACTGGAAAGTTCCTGGTTAAAGTCGTTGCCAAAGGAAAAGAAAGAAAAACCGCAGAAGAGTTCCTCTAATGTTTGCGTGACCAAATCCAATACCGAGTCAATGGATGGTGAGAAACTCCCTATAAAAACTGGTAGGGCATTAGAATAAAAGCACGTGACCCAGAATTGTGGTGGGAGGGGGATGAGATGGGAGAGCAAGTACTTAAAAAAGTTTTTGATATTTTTAATGTGATAAAACTCAACAACCTAACAAAACTACAAACTGATTATTTATGGAACAAAACAACTGACGGAGAAGGACATTGAAAGTGATCCTCGCAGTTATGAAACCTTGTAAGAATAAACTGAAAAGTAAAATTACTATGATTATCAAAAGTCACCCATCCATTTTATTCGTGGCTGAATTTCTTTTGAAAGTGCTTGCATTTCGAAAGTCCCCACTTTGAAAATCATGTGATTTGAAAGTTTGCCGTTTCCGTTTTCGGTAAAAGCAAGTTCGTTTCTATTAGTGGAAGGGAAACCTTGTAAGCCGCGTGAAATAAAGGCTGTTGCTTACGGGACGTTATAACTCTTGTATTTTAGCGTCTGAATACTTTTCAACTGAAGACCTGTCGAAGCCGAAGAGACGAGGCAGCACCCTTGTGAGTGATGTAGTGAATGCAGCGAAAGAGGGCCACGAAGTGTTCACCCAGGAACAAAAACGCCAGATCTTATTGAAAGCGCAGGAACCGAATCCGATAGACGACCTCGTACATTATAAGCACATGAAGTACACGAAGTATAAAATAGATGAAGAGAAAGCGATTGAGGCGTTGAAAGAATCTAGAGCAGCATGGGCTGCGCAGGTAGCAGCAAAGGAGAGCAAAGACCAGAGGCGAAAATCTATTGAGCAGACTCATCTAAACACATGGAAGTCCAAGTATGCCAAAGTGGCGGTCCCCCAGGGTTGGGACCAACCGCTACAACTTGTGCGTCAAAGAGCTCGCTACATAGATTGATGACGAAACTATGCTCCTGATGGCAACATGCGATTTCTACTGACTGACACTTTCTGCGACGAATGCTTTTTTTCCGGAAGAACTTGAGGCTCAGTGCAACTATATAATCATAGAAGAACGCTCTTCTCTGAACAACAGTCAATTAACAAGGGCATTTTTAATATGGCTAAAGGAATTTCTATATCCTGAAAACCAAGACACAACTAAATGACAATAAAAACCCCTGGGAAGGAGCGTCTGTGCAAGGAACCTGAATGATTGTTAAGGTAGTCTGTCGAACCTTGTTATACTACCTGCTATGATTTCGCGGGGTGAACTGTGATGTCATAACAGCCATATGTTTGATGAATTTAACAAGGGATTACTGATTACCCTCTTTTGTCCTTGGAACCAACATGGCCGCGATGTCTTTACTCAATTTCCAGGGATTGATTGCATGCTCATCAGGAATATGACGGTAATTAAAAACAATTTCTCTGTACACATGTAGTCTCGCGTATTTGTTCTCTTGAGGCTCTGAAGTGTCTAAGTAATTAAACGATCGATGTAATCCTGTCTGGCAGGGAGACTCTAAAAACTTGTCTTAACAAAACGATAAAAAGAGCCGCACCCAAGCGGCGCTCCAATAGTTGACGGTCGAAACTGTCACTTTAAAGAGACATTCTAACCGCAGATGCTTTGCGCGCCCAGTGACTGACGGCGGCCATTTTTGTATCGTACGAAAATGGCGGATTCTCCTGTGTTTCTACGTTTTATCGCAAAATAAATCAGCACAAACTCAGAAAGTGTATTGAATACGGCAAGCAGCGATAGTCAGATCGATCAGTCATAACGTGGATGCCTCAGGAAAGTCGAACTCCGGATGTAAATATAAACATGGACGTGCAAAGCATCTACGGTGAGAGGGTCGCTTTAAAGAAACTTAAAGAGCAAACTTCTGGCTAAGTTACCTTGGCGCTTTCTTGTCACTCCACGAATTATTAATAACAGAAGAGTCTCTTCCTTGTCAAGCATTGCAGGGGTGATCAAAACTGAGATACATGCCAGCTAAACCGCGCGAGACTTAATCGCAGACATCCAAACATCTCAAAAGTCTGCCATCTTGTGCCTGATGAGCCAGGCCTTACTGATCGGTGCATGACACCCTGGTACCAGGTCGGTGACATATTCACAATACTGCCTTCAATTTTTTTCTCTTTCCTTGCCTTTTCTTAAACGCGGGGGCGCACTATGAAGGTCTACACGGAGATCTTTTTAAAAATATTTTGATAAGGCTTCGATTATGGTTCCGCGTATAAAACAACGATGCGCACAATCTGTGTGAGTTTTGCAAGCAAGAACATTCGACAATGATCAGAAATCAAATCTAGTAGAACTCCTCGCCAATTTATTTGTTCAGTTGACTACAGTAGAGGTCTCGCACGTTTCTCACCCCCATTTTTTTACCCCCATTTTTGTGGATTTTTTTGGGTTTTCTCTCGTGAGTGTAATTTATATTTCCAAAATCATTACGTCACATTTTTTTTGCAATAAAAAATAAAAAATAAAAATAAAAATAAAAATAAAAAAATATAATATATTAAAATAAAAAATATATATATAATATATTAAAATAAAAATATAATATATTAAAATAAAAATATAAAATTTGTAATAACATTTTTTTATGTTGTTCTCCTTGCCTTCAATCACTATATCATATGCAAATTTCAACTCACAAATGATACGAACATGCTATTGCATAACCCCTGGAATGGTGTAAATTAATGAATTAATACTGAAATATTAAAAGAATGATTGAAAATTAAGTAAATTTATTAAGTAAGATGTAGAATATTATGTTTAAATTTGATGTTTTATCCAACTCTTCGTTTCCGTTTTTTACTTTTTTCGATGGCATCTAGTTCAAGATTTATTTTCATGATGATACTTTCGACGTGTTTTATGTACCTGCGAATTACATCGACGCGAGATTTGGTGTGTTCTTGTTTTTCTTGAAACGTTGTGTTTTCTTCTATTAATTTATTTCTGCTTTTGAAATCAAAAAGGTCGTCGTAGATGGATTTTACCCAATTGTTCATTATATAATACGTTACACACTTGTTACGGTGTGGTTTTCATTTTCATTTTCATTTTCTGAGTCGCTTGATTCTTCGTCGCTTTCATAGTCAGATTCGTAATCGCTTTCTTCTTCTATTTTTACGTTTGGGTTGCTCATATATAATATGTTTATTTAAGAAAAGACCTGTATTAATAATATAGATGGTGTGTGATGATGTTTTGCATGAAGAATTTAAAAGTGAAAGATACGACTTTGTGGATTGTCCGATTTGTAATTTTGAAATTTGTGAGCAAGTGTTGAAACGTGAGAGTTGTTGCAAAAAAATGGAAGTTTGTGTCGTACGCGGAAGAAACGTTTGTGTGAAATGTGGCGTCGAGAATGGATATGTTTATATGCCCGAGTACGTTGATTTTGCGCAAAACATGTTTAAGATTAATCGTAGGACGATTTATAATCGAAAGTATAGGGTCAATAATGTTTTAATTGAAATGATTGAAAATGGCGAAGTTTATCTTGATAGCGATGAAAAAGGGAAAGTACAATGCATTTTGAAAGAGTTAGGAATTATTGCGTCGAAAATTGGAGGAAGAAGGAGAATGATAGATTTTAAGTTCATTTTTTGGAAGGTATTTGAAGCTATGAATGTTAAGTGTAGAAAGAATTTTAATGTGTCAATTGAGAAGTTTATAAAGTTTGAAAAGTGGTGGGTCGAAGCGATGGAAGTTGTGAGGGGTGACCCAAAGTACACTTTTTGTAAAGTGTTATTGTGATGATTTTTTACCGTCTGTAACATTAAATAGTGTCGTGTTGTGCTTCTTATCGTAAGTTTTTAAGTATTTATCAATTGGAGCGCCCAAGTCGATTCGCAAGTCGTCCACGAATGATAATCTCTTGACTACTTGATTCATATCGCAGTTTCCACTTCGAAGTGATTCTTTTATGGAAATATTGAGGTGCATCAGAGTTTGATATATAAATTTTGCGTTATCGATCTTTGAAGACAAGTTTTTATGCTCCATAACGATTTTTATGGCGATTGAAATGCTTGCCAACGCTATGAATCCAATTCCGCCAGTACCTATGGACGCACCAATTGCGCCTGTTCCGAGGACTCCAGACACTATGTTACCTGCTAAGTTTAGACGCTTAAAGTGCCTGAACATATGTTTGTAAGCCCAGGTTAAACGATGAGTTGATAAGTAGTAGGACTTTAGTTGCGCAACTTCTTCTTTAGTCAATTTGTTGCTTATGTGGTTGAAATTAATTACTTGTATTTTTGCCATGTATATATTATGATACATTATATGTATCTCTTCACGATGATTTTTAAGAAGCCTTGATCTGATTTTCAAGAGCTTTTAGTTTGGTAGTTAGTTTGTTAATGTCTAATTTGTGTTTTTCTTTCAAGTTTTTTACGTGAGTATCAAAATATTGTTTGTTAATAGCGTCTAAAGAAGAAATGGGATTGGAAGAAATGCCCGTTAATTGATTCCCTCCAACATCGTATCTTTGTTTTCCTGGGTCAAGTTTTAAACAGTCGTCGAAACTATTTTCTAAGTATTTTTTTGTTACGCAATCGTTGTCGTCGACGGCTTGAGCAAGGTTTTTTAATAAATTTTGGTTCATGTCAATGTTGGCTTGAAATTTTCGCGTTCCGTCCGTGAGCATCACTTCGTTCATTTCTTTGATAGATTCCTTGACTGTGTCTTTAAGACGATTAGCTTCTCTTTCTTTTACGAAATTCATATGACGGTGTTTCATTTTTGCATAATTTGCGAGGACTTCTTTGTTTGAACTCATATATATTTGGTTACATTATGCACTGAGGTGATAATACTCGAATTTTAAAAATAATGAAAACTTGTCGATGTTGTCGTTTTCAAGTGCTCGGAATACTAAAACGTCTCCATTCTTAATCCAAAAACTTTCACTTGCTGCCTGTCGTTCCAAAACGTCGACGGCTGCTATGATTTTTCGCGAGAGTCTATTGTTAGAAAATTCCAGAACAACTTCAAAGTCGACACTTTTTGAATGAGGGACGTTTGATGGGTTTTGAAGCGTTGCAGTCATGAAAATTAAGGTGTCGTCTTCACCGTCGAATTCAAAGGCTGCGATGTTGATTTCTTCGCCGTTAGATTTTCGTTTTCTTTTCGCCATGCGACTTCGTCCAGTTATAAAATTTGTGTTTAAGCCAAATTTCGTAAAAGCACTTGTTTCTGAAATATTGAGGTATCGTTCATTGTCGTCACTTTGAATTGCAGTTGTAAAATCAAGAAACGCAACGTCGAATTTTGGGGCATGATCATACACGAAACCAACTGTTGCTGCCAAATCTTTTTGCACCAAACTCGTGTATTCAGAAATTGATTCGCATTGTATCTTGCCTTTCACATTGAGGGTTTTGTTTGAAGATGGGACTATTTCTTTGACTGTGAGACGATTGAGAGTCGTGATGTTGTGATTGTTGCCTTTAAGGTCTTGTGTCAATCCATTCATTTTGTTTATGAAATTTGTGCCATTTGGAGCGTGAATTCCTGCGATTTTTTGATCAATGTAAGTTTTTTGTGTTGAGATTTTTTGATCAGTGTAAATCTTTGAGTCAGAAAGACTTCGAGCCATTTCTTGATCTGTGTAATTGCGAGCGGTTGTTCTTAAATTTGTGATACTTCTTGAAGCAGATGTTCTTGCGTCCGCAATTTTTGTGTCAAATGAACTTTCGGTTTCTACCAATGTCTTTAAAAGACAAATTTGATCACCTTCGTTTTTGTTGTTAGTTATTCCCTTTGATGAAGCCAAGAGGACGTAAGGTATGTTCAAGAAATAAACTTGATTCGAGTTGTTGTCGATTTGCATGAACTCATGGCCGCCCTGAGAGTAAAACCCGATACTTGCGCGAAAAAATCCATCATCATATTGTCTTACGTCTAATTCAGTTATTTTTGTCTTTTTGTCTTTGAAAGTTGGTGTTTGATGAGAGCCGTTTACCTTTTTTATTTCATCATTGAAGGTCTTGACAGTTAGTAACTCTGTGTCAGTTGATAAATTATTTGATGTGGATGTTAGTAGTCTTGGAATGTGTTTGAAGTATGTGTTTTGAAAATCGTCTACAGCCATATAAAGGTTGCCATTGATGTAAAATTGTAATTGTCCGTTATGTTCATGTCTGATGTCGACATCTTTTGTCAGAGTTCCGTCTTTAAATTTTGCGTCTGAGGCATCTATTTTACCAATTTCACTTTTCAATGTTTTAACCAAAACGAGTTGATCGTCTTTTGAAAGATCGTTTGTGGCTGTTTCAACGCTTGGCGTTTCTTTAAATATTGTGACTCCAGAGCTTTTTAAAGTCAAGTTTTTTACGTCTGTAGCATTGTCGTTGGTGTAGAATTCGATGTTGTGGTTTGATGACGCTCGAAAATCGAATTGACTTATGAGGTCGCCACTCTTGAATTTTGCAACTTGAGTCTCTACGATTGTTTTAGTGCCAGAATGTTTTTGATCAGTGTTTTCTGCTATTGAATCGTTGATGTAACCCATATATGATACGTTACATTTATGACGGCGAAAACATGAAAGGCATGTTTGGGTATTCAATTTTGAGAATGAAGGCAAGCCTTGGAATGCCGGGGGTTGTGGCTTCTGCGTAAATTGTCATTTTTTTGTTAACAGGCACAAGTGCCGACATTGGGTTGTTTTTATTGACAACGTTTTCTACCGTGGCAGTGTAGGACGTGTACCCCTCTATATCTAAATGCACTTTAAAGTTTCTTTCGCTTCCGATTTGATACAAAGGATGTATTGTCATGATCATAGGATAACGCTCCCCTGCCTCTAAAGAGGTTATCCATGTTGGTTTGTTGAACGTGAATTGTGTTACTTTGTACGTTTTACCTAAATATCGATAATCTTTGTTGTTTTCGCCTACCCAAATTGGACTCTTTCTTTTTGACACAAACGCGTCTTTTGAGTTTATTGGAAAGATCATGTTACCAACGTTGATGGCGTGGGATGAACTCGACCAATAAAAAATTGCGTAATCAATTGTAGGAGTAGACTCGAGGACGAAACCAATGTTCGCGATGTGATTGCGTTGTGATTGGGTAGTGTAGTTTTGAATAGCGTCGCAAGTTGTCGTTCCTACGATTTGAAGTTTTTTTGGGTCTCCTAGCCCTACGACTTTTCTTACTCTTATTTTATCGACGTCGTTGAGTTCGTGTAGATTACAATCTAGGTCTTGCGTTAAACCTTCTGTTTTGTCGATGTATTTTTCACGTATTTCTTTAAAGATAAGGTCTTTGATCGCGATAGCGTGGTTTATTGCAGAATAAGTTTGTGACCATAAATCTTTAATTGTTGCAAAGATGTTGTACGAAGAGGAAGAAGTGACGAACGCTTGTCTTTTTATTAATAGTGGATTTGTGTGTTGATTTATAGGTACGCGTTCTGGTAGTTTAAAAACAGTTGATGGAGTTTTATTAAAAGTTACGTTTTGATCTTTGTCGACACTCATGTATTCCTTCCCTTGATTGTAAAATTTAACGTTGTCATTTGTCTTACGGATGTCAATTGAACTTGTAGGCGTGGAATTTGCAAAACGGCCTGTTGCCTGTTCAATAATTGTTAAATGTGAGCCTTGTAAACTATCTTGATGGTGACTCCGATTTTGAGTTGAATCGTTTATATATCCCATATACAATTAGTTTTTTAGTGACGATGATTTGTGAAATAGTTGATTATGAATTTTTCGTTTTTTATCATGTCTTTCATCGATAACTTTCTGACAATTTCGTAGAAACTCTTTCCTTTATTCATTTCATTCATAAAGTACAAAACAAAATATCCACACAATACGCTGTTCAAATGTTGATACTGACTTGAGTTATAAAAATATGGTAATCTAATTTTTATGGAAAGGTTTAAGACTTGCATTGGTGGTTTCATGCCAAATGAGTCAAAATAAAGAATTTTTCTACCTTTTATAACCATAGCAACCCAATGAGTGCCGTTTCCAGTTCTATCGTCAAGATTTATTACATAATATCCCTTCTTTGTGTTTTTTACTTGGTCTTTTGAAATCACACCATTGAAGTTTCGAATTCTTAAATACCTTGCCCAGTTTTCTATATCAATGTTGCTTATTGGAATGTTTTTGAATTGAGGTTTCATCACATTATTGAACCCAACATTCTGTAAGTCATTCTGTCGAACTTTCTTTTTGTCCTTGGAGTGTAATAATCGCCCATCATCAATCCCTTTCCTGAAGTTTTTTTTTTTCCTCCACCACGAGGCCAATTTCCAATAAAAGGAGGTGGTCTCGCGTATTGATATGGGAGAACTAATCCACCATCTTGAGCAGGTTTTGGCCAATATCGTCTTGGAGGAGGTCTACGATTGTATGATGGTCTATTTTGAAGACCACTTCCTGATGCTAATTCAGAAATGCCTTCTACAGCAGCTGGTAAAAGCATTGATGCCAAAAGCGTACCTAAAAAACCACCGCTTTGTGTTTTGTTGAGCTTTAAAAATACTGGACTCATCATATTTAAACCACGCATTACGTCACTTCTTTGTTTGGTCGTTAAGTAATTGCTATAAGGTAATATTTTGTTTAACATACTTGGTTGAATGAAAAAACCACCATTTTGCATACCATTGCCTAAGATTTTGTCAGTTGCGTGGCTTCCTAAACTCGAAAGTGCGCCTGTTGCAAGTCCAGGCAAAACTTTTGAACCAACTTTTTTCGCGGCTGGGATTAATTTTGGAAGAAATCTTGCGCCTAATTTAAATAATGAACGTCCAAAACCAGAACCAATTTTAGGAATTTGAGATCTGCTTATTTTTATATCAACTCCTTTTTCATCTCGCATTGCTTTTTGGATTTTACCAATTTGTGTCTTTGTAAGCGCTAAGTTGTCACTTCCAGAAAGTTGATTTTTTGACAATCTTAGGGTAACTGCTGTTTTTTTTAGGATCGCATTCGCAAGAGTTCTTTTTTGACCTTCTGTAAGATTTACGCCATGTGAATGATAAGTCGTCATATGTTATACGTTATATAAGCAGCACAACAACACAAAGCTTCAATTACACATGTTTAGACTCGCAATTTAGCCTTACCACTAGCGATATCAATACTTACGTCTTTCTCGTACAAGATTAGAGCGAAGAAAAGGACATCGGCATTTGGAACATCATTCAAAGTGTATGAAAACGTTAATTTGGGCATTGCTGATTTTAATTCTGATTCTTGATTACGAAGATCGAAGTACAATAACCCATAAAGTTCTTGAAACGTTTTTAAATCTATAGATGTACCAGATAAAAAGTCGTTGATTGCCTTATTGTACCGAAACACTTGTCTATAAGTCTTGCTGATCTCTGTAGTTGGATTCATGTCGATTTGTGGGTAAAATTCACTGTTTCCAAGTTGAAGCTGTGCTTTTGTGAAAGTTCGAGCATTGGCCATGTTGTAAGTGTTAAAGACGAACATATTTTGCGTTTGGTCATTCAATTTTGCATTATTTAATGCCCAAATGAAAACGTGTCTTGGTTTTGTAATTCCTGTATCAACTCTCCATGTTCCAGATTGACTACGAATGGGCTCAGAGCTTTCAATTTTTTCCATTAAAAACGTCCAAGTTCGATTTTTTAAATACTCCGAAACATATAAGTTTAAACCAGTTGAGTTGAAAATTAACTTTGGCACCCATAATCGCATCATTGTGACGACGTATCTTGCAACCTCACCACCTGCCCGAAATATAACATTGTCGTCGTTTTCAAGGTCTAAAGTAATGTTGATCAAACCATTGGGGGCTATCTGGCGTTTGAAACTTTCAAAGAATGCGTATCGATTTAATGGCACAACTACATTGTTCGATGCGGCTGCCTGAAGCAAAGTTTTACGTTTTGAGAATCCTGCATTGTAATTTACGTTAGGTTTATCCAACATTGTTCTGGCCTCATATCCATCGTCAGCATCGTTCCTACCATGTTGAACTTGTCGAAACAAAAATTCTGCCGAACTAGCGTGCGTTGAAGTGTCGAGGTAGTGAAACGTTGAAGGAGCCACTTTTTTGCTGTATTCATCACTGTAATCAAGCAAATTTTTTACGTTAACACCATGGTTGCACCTTGGAATGTTTATCAAATCGTCGCCACCAAATGACACGTTCATTTTGTTTATGAGGCTGTGGCCACCATTGATTGTTGCAACCTCTGTATCAGCAGCAAATCCGCCGCCACCATCTTTCTGATTTACGTTAAAATCCATTTCAATGTAAGCGTTAAACCAATCAAAAGGAAAACTATCACCACTTGAATCAACACTGAATTTATAGCCATTCTTTGCTTGAAATTGACCATTGGCAGGCAATCTTATCACGTTCTGAAGCTCAAATGGAAAGTATTCATAGCGTTTTAAAACGTCAGGAGACCTAAAATTAGCCATATATATTATGAGTTACATAAGCAACGTCACATGTTCAATATTTCATCAAATTGTGAAGATATAGTGTTTGTGGATTTTGAAGGATTTTGATTGGATGACGATTTTTGTAATTCTTTGACGATTTGATCGCCTTTTGTGTTTGTCGTTTCAATTAATGGTTTAGTTTCCTCTTTTTTTGTTTCTTGTGAAGGTTTTGGTTGTTTTTTCGATTTGCTTCCAAATTTTTTATCTAGTTTGTCCGCTGCGATGTCTCCCATTTTTGAACCAATCCGTTCACTCGATTTTGTGACTGCTGCACTTAGTGCCTTCTTTCCAATTTCTTGCGCTGCTTTGCCAGTCATTTTTGCAAAAACCTTTGAAGCAACGTCCATAAATCCTGCACCATGTTCTTCTTCATCCCAAATGTGATCACCAAATTCATCACGTTCGCGTCTACTCATATATAATAAACTACACAAACATTGAACTTCAAACATTTGATCGTTTCATCTTGGAACGCTTCTCAGCAGTAAATTTATCGTTACGGGTGCGGAATTTAAATCTACTGGACGTCCAAGTGCATCTGTTATATAAAAACGCATTTCTTGCAACGTTGTAGTGTTCAATTTATTAAAAGCGAGGTGCAAATATGAAACATGAAAGGGGTATGTGAGGGGGAGGTTGTCCACGTTTATTGTGCAGGCCACATTCGTCCAGTTAGCACTATCTAAGGTGTTGGAAAGCACGTTTGTACGCAATAATAATGAATCAACAGATCTGGTAATGTTGGGCACAAAATCTGAAAAACTTGTAGCCGTAATTATGCGTTTATTAAAGTCTATTAATTCATTAAAATTCGATGGCCTCAAGTCGAGTTGATATCCATCTTCAAGTGTTATTAAACATTGAAAAACAGCTTTGTCGAAACTAATTTGAACACCAACTTTATTTTCACTTATATTATCTCCATTAGAAGTTATAAAAAAACCAAAATAGTCGTTTAAATCGTTATAACTAAAATTTCCATCACTTATTTTAATAGTTTTCCACGAGGTTCCATTATCTTTTGAATATTTTATTAAGTTATTGCCGTATTTTGAACTAATGTTCATCCAGCTATAACTCATATCTATTTCTTTAACGGCGAGCAAATGGTTCATATTTTCTGAAAGGCGTATTGGATCACTAAATCTTACAGTAAAATCATGACTTTTCGAACCTGGAATGCCATCTACACTTTGGATCGTGATCGGAATATCGTAATGTTCACTCATATATTATACCTTACATTAAAAACTTATTGACGTAAGCGTCGTGTTGCTGTTTAGAAATTTCACCATTTTTGTGCAAATGGTCGATGATTTGCCAGATTTCATTTCTTATCTGAAGGTTATTATTGCCTGCTTGACGAGTACCAGTTAGCAACTTTAATCTATTAATCAGCTGTTCAGGCTTCGTGTAATAAACGTTCCCAGCCCCAAGTTTTGATTTTCCCGAACTGCGATGAATTGGAATTCCAGACAGCAAATTCAAATCGTTGAACACTTGCAAAGCATTAGAACTGTAACGTTTTTTTGGATCAAATCTTTTCGTCAATAAATCGATTAAACTTTTGTCAGCCCTGTTTTCATATATTCGTCGTCCATTTTTTGTTGCCTCAACTATCATTTCATTCATCAGACGAGGCACATTTATCGTTAAACCACCATAATTTCCTCCATTGATTTTATAAGCGTTGCGTTTTGGTTGCTTGTAGTTTCGTGGTTTTCTTCCAGAACCAGTAGTTGTGTACGATTTTCTTGGCATAACCCCCTTTTGTCTTAAATGTTGTTTTATTGCGATGATGATTCGTAATACATCCAACAATTTCGTGAATGCTAAGATTTGAAAGGTTTTTTGTCGACTTTTTTTTTGTTTCTTTTTCGATTTTATCGTATTCAAAACGTCTTCACGCATCTGTATCAACTCTTCAACCGTCAATTCATTTAATTTAAGGACGTTTATGTTGATGGCTTGTAAATATTGTAGTTCCTCAGGCATGAACATTTCCAAAAAATCATTCATATCGACGTCAAGATTTTTATTCATTCTGTCGATAATAGCCTCTTGATTTTCTCCTAACTTGCCAATCAATGCATCCTGTCTTTGATCAGCCTCAGTTTTTGTTTCGTCATGTAATTCTCTTTGAACTTTTTCTTGCATTCTAACAAGAGGTTTGAATGTTTGTTCTCCAAATATATCTCTATCAATTGCACGATTACGTTCAGCACTGATCTCATCTGAAATTTTGTTCACGATGTCGTGGCTCTTTTTTTCATTCAAAGCCAAACGTCTTATTTCTTCGATTTCCATATAACATAAGTTACATAACACAATTATTCACACACTTAAGCCCGCAAATTACACTTAACTTCAACTTGTGTAACCTAATGTATAATGAAAATTCCAAACTACGACTCTAAGATTAAAAAAATGGAAGACAAACGTATTGTCCCTTGGTTATCAGAACATTTTAATTTATGTTGCGTGGGAAGGACAAATTGCGGTAAAAGTAACCTAATTTATCATTTGTTGACTAAACCTCTCTGTTATTATGACCAACTATTTTTGTACACAAGAAATCATCATCAACAACTTTATCAAAGTTTAATAAAACTAATGAACGACATATCAAAGAAGGTTGGTTACGACGTTTTAACAATAAATACAGAGGACAATATAAAAGACACTTGCGAATATCCTTACAATAACAGAAAAATCGTAATTTTTGACGACCTTATGAATTGTGATTCGAAAATACAAGAAAAAATTTCAAATCATTTTACTGATGGACGTCACCACGGTATCTCATCTGTCTACGTCAGCCAAAATTACCATTCGATTTTGCCAAAAGTGCGTTTAAATTGTACACATATGGTTCTTTACCCCCCAACAACGAATTTACACTCAAGACTGATAAGTAAAGAAAACAACATTAGTTCAAATATTTTCGACAAACTAAATAAATACGAGTTCATATTTTTAAACAAAATTGATGGTACATGCAAAAAAAACTTTGACGAACAACTATGAGGTTGTCTAACGTATGTATATACATGGTTACATCATACTGCGTGAAAGAAAAGCGCCAAACTGAATGCGTTCCAGGGTCTGAAAAATACGTCACTGCAAGAAATGGAAGAATGATGATGAAATGTGTTTGTGCATCCTGCGGAATAACTAAAAGTCGCTTCGTGAAGGCCACTGGAAATCAAAGTGGTGGAATTGGATGGGGTGATGCTCTATTTCACGCGAACGCACAAGCGGCCAAAAAAATGTTGAAGCAAGGTTCCAAACAAGCTCTACAAAGTGACTACCTGCGCGATTTTGCTAAGAACAGAGCTAAAAAATATGTTGGAAGTTTGATCAATCGTGAAGTCGATGATATTACGCAAAGACTTGCTAATAGATTGTAAACCAATAGACGCTCAAAAACTCGCCACTTTAATCTAAACAATAATATATGTTAAGTTACTGTGTCAAATGCAAATCTAAAACTCAAGGTCACGAAGAAAATATAAGAATGACAAAGAATGGTAAAAAAATGATTAGCTCGCGATGTGTGACTTGTAATGGCAAGAAAAGTTGCTTTGTAAGCACACAGGAAGGCGGAAAATTTGATATTCACTCCGCAATCGGAAAATTGCCATTGAAACCAAAATCTGGATTCACGCCTGGAAAGTATAAATATATGGGCTGATACTCTTGTATCACCCCTTATAACCCACTTTCTGAGCAACTTGAATACGACAAAGAAACAGGACAAGTGACGAAATGGCATGTACAACCATACAACAAAGTAGACGAAATTGCGGCTCATCATGACATATGCTACGATCGAGGCATAAATAAGCACGATTGTGATAAAAAAATGGTAAATTCACTGGACGAGATTCCTTATGGTGAAATGCCAAAATGGGGACAAACCGCTCGTTTTTTAATTGACAAAAAGAGAAAAATAGGACTAGGTGCGTCAAAAAACGGAACACGGCGTTGAGTAATGATTGGGCTCAACGATTAGCCGATGAACTTCATAAACCAATCTTAAAAAATTTTACCAAGCGACGTGTGATTGTAAATTTTAGCGACGAAATATGGGCTGCAGATCTTGTTGATATGCAAAAGTTGTCACGATGGAATAAAGGTTATAAGTATCTATTGATGGTGATCGACGTTTTTTCAAAATATGGGTGGATTCGTCCACTTAAAAGTAAGCGAGGACAAGATGTCACAACCGCATTCAAATCCATTTTAAACGAAAGAAAGCCAAAGTTTTTGTGGACTGATAAGGGCTCAGAATTCTACAATCAGCACTTTAAAGAGTTGTTAAAAAAACACGACATCACTTTGTACTCGACTGAAAATGAAGAAAAATCACCTGTCGTTGAAAGATGGAACCGCACAATGAAAAATAAAATGTGGAAACAATTCACAGCACAAAACAACACACAATATGTAAATATGCTCCCAAAACTTGTCCATGAATACAACAATACGGTTCATTCAAGCACGAAATTAACACCTGTTGAAGCAAGTAAAGAAAAGAACAAAGGCATTGTCTTTGCAAATTTATACGACAACGCAAGAGTCGCATTGTCTTCTAAGCCAAAATTTAAAATCGGCGACAAAGTAAGAATTTCTAAATACAAACGAAAAACTTTCGATAAAGGATATGAGCCTAATTGGACAGAAGAAATCTTTACTATTAACGACGTCTCATTCACAAATCCAATTACCTATAAAATAAAGGATTTAAATAACAATGAAATACAAGGTTCTTTCTATCAACAGGAACTTCAAAAGACTAAACAAAACGTGTTCAGAGTTGAAAAGGTCATAAGGAAAAACAAAAAGAACAACACAGCGTTAGTAAAATGGAAAGGCTACGACCAAATTTTTAACTCATGGGTACCACTTAGCGACTTAAAAAACGTCTTGAAAAAGTCTCACGGCGTGAGAAAAACCAACTAGACGCTGCTTTAAAAAGTTCTAAAACGACGTGTCTCATGCCATGAGACAACACATGCGTTTGCAAAATTATTTAAAAATATATAGTAATAGTATAATATGCCAAGACCAAAAATTTATGACGATGAAGAAAGACATAGAAGAATAAGAAATTGTAAGAAACGATATATGATGGAGACAAGGTGGATATGTCACATTTGTGGCAACGAGTTTCCGCTAAATCAAAAACACAATCATTGTAAAACTCATAAACATGAAAAAAATTCAATGGTTATTATTAACACCCTTGTGGAAATGAGCAAAAGTGGCCATTACGATCAAGAAGAGCTTGTTTCTCTTAAAAAGGCGATAAGTGACGTAAGGAAAAATATTAAATATTAAATGCGTTTGCAAATTCACTTAAAAAAATAATAGTATAGTATAGTATAAATGAATCATGAGAATAATTGTGATCAAAACATTGGGGGGAAAAGAGGAAGAAAACCAATTTACGAAAATGATGAAGAGAGAAAAATCGCGCGACGGCGGCAGAGAAATGAGTATATGTCAAAAACAATCGTAACTTGTAAATTTTGCAATAAAGATATGAAGTATAGTGCTTTGACATCTCATACGAAAACTAACGATCATAGCCGCGCATGCATTTCTTACATTTTAAGTATTCATGGGGCCATAAACATTGATAAAAGAAGAAATTATAAAAACGAAAAAGACAAAACGTTGCATATGTGGGGGGCTCGCCTTCTTCATGAGAAAATCCACGAAATTATAAAAAAAAATAGATTAATTATAAAATGCCCCAATTGTAAGTCCAAATCACCACGTCAATAATTTTTGAATTTTTTTATTTTTTATTTATAAATCGCGTCTATAGTAAAACATTTTTTTATGTAATATAGTTATATAAAAAATGAATAATTTAAGACGTGGCTTTTTGAAAAATCGTAAATCACTTAAAGAAAAAAAAACTATAGTAAACATGACGTCGAAAATGAATAATTTGAGACGTGACTTTTTGAAAGACGAAAAGAGAAATCGTAAATCACTTAAAGAAAAAAAATCTATAGAAAGTATTATGTCTAAGACGAATAGTCGAAAAAAAAGACGTGAAGATTTTGCAAACTTGAGCAAAAAACAGCTTCTTAAAATCATTTTAAAGCAATCGAGAGATATCGAGGAATTGAAAAGAGGATTGAAAAAAGATTCGAGAAGTGAGAAAGTGATTTCCGAAATGAAGGACGTGATTAAAAAATTAAAGGACAAAACATCACAAGAAAAAAAAAGTGAAAGCCAAACTATTTCAAAATTCAGAGAGACGTCTCTCAAGCCTCAAAAAAATGTTCTTAAAATTCCACTCAAAAAAGTTTCTTTAGACGCTTTTAGACGAGACGAAATAAAATTGAACAACGACCGCGGAGGAAAAAAATCGTTCGTAGAACTATTTGGAAATCGTACACGCCAATATCAAACTTCAAACGTAAGTGTTTCAATTCTCTCGCGCATCAAAAACGACATCAATTTATTTGTCACTGAAGTTGAACGTCACTTTGAAACTAATTATATCCACAATGTTGATCATTACAAATGGCTTATGTACGCAATCTTAACTGATGGAAATTTAAATAAATTAAGCAGCGAGCATATAATAGAAATGAGCGCAAGTGTCGTATTCACAAATCCCAAACACATAATCAAGCATAAAATGAAGGGCGTAAGATACGAAAACTATGTTCTTGGTAAATTCAATCGCCCCATTAAACAAAAAGAAAATTGTGTGATAGATTATGTGTGGGATCAAATACAAGGCAAAATTGGATTCAAAAAATACGACTACGAAAAGTTAAAAAGTGAAATTCTTGAGTTCGTTGAAGACTACAAAAGCGGCGTTTCGACGTGCGAGTTGATTAATTGGATTGAAGAGTGCCATAAAGATTATATTTCAATTCATGCATTTGATCCACGATACAAAAAATTCGTCTCAAAAACATGTGATCGTCCTCGAATCATCCTCACTTTCATCGTTAAAGATCATCATTTATATCCAATCACAAACGAGAAACTAAAATTAACGGCAGCATGTAATAATACAAAAAACTTACTGCATCATATGATAGAACTAAAATGGTCTCAAAGACACGAAAAAATTATCAAAATTGAAAACGTCGACGACCTGATGTATTGCAAAGTAAAAGATCATGTAATCATTCTCCCCCCAGACATTAAAGTTTTTGAGGCCATGTGTTTATACATGAAGGAAAATAACCACTATGTAGAGTACATACACTGGAATAACAATGGTATTTTAGACGGATTCCTCACTCACGATAACAATATGGTCGTGCTAAATAATGAATATGAAAAAAGAAAAGAAATATGTGATGGATTATTTGAGAAATATAAAACTGATCAATTTACGTGGTCAAATCAAACATTCACATCAATTTCAATCAACATTTACGAACAAATTTGCGGCAATCTTCAAAAGTCAAGCTACAATGAAAATACACGAAAAATGCTCGACGATTTCTATCCAAAAGCATTGCAATGGTGCACAAAGGATTTAAAATTGTTACAAGAAGGAAAGCCTATAAATATAGATATCTCAAAGTGTTTTCCCGCTACATTGTTAAAAAATCAATATCCAATCCCAATTTATAGCATTCATGATGTTGTCGAAAAATTTAATGGAGAAAAACACGAACTAAAGAACGTTGGAGAATTCTACATCGACGAAATAAGCATAAAAATCGGTAAACAAACCATTCCGATTGAGTGTGGATTTTACAGTTCTCATCTCGTCTCGTATCTCGTCGAAAGGTTTAACATGCCATTGTCAAACGTCAAATACAAAATCACTACCAATCGTGCGTTAAAACCAGACACTTTCAAAGACTATTTCAAATATGTATTTGACAACTTCGAAGAAAAACACGCAAAAACGTTGGCGAATTCATTTATTGGGAGTTTGGGACGTAAATACGACAAAAAAAATCATGGGTTCATTACAAACGACTATGAGTGCGCAATGTGTTGTTGGACCTCTGGAATTAGCGAAAATAAAAAAATATCGATCAACAATTTCAACGACACTTACTTGGTGAAAGAGCAACTTTGTGAAAGATTATTGTCTGATCACACTTCTATCAATAGATTTGTCATTTCTCAAGGCATTTTGATGTGTCTTCAATTAATAAATGTATGTCATGGTGATAGATCCATCCTTCATTCAATCAATACCGATGGCATTTTTATAGAATATCCAAGAACTCATTTTCCATTGAAAAAGGACGTCAAATTTGAAACAAAAAAAATTGGATACGCATACGAAACCAATTCAACATTAGTATATTTTGAAAAAAATCTTCGCGAAAACCTCGACATAAACGATTATAAAATCAAACAAGGAAATGGTTGCATCTATAATGGAAGCGCGGGTTGTGGCAAAACGACAAAATTATGCAAAATGGCCACTGTAAACGACAATTCATTAATCTTCTCTTTCACCAACAAGGCCGTTGAAAATATAAAAAAAACCCTTCGCAAATTAATGGATGAAGCAACTGTCAATAAAATTTCCCATACATTCGATTCTTACTTTTGCGATTATCATGAACGCAACATCGAAAATTTAAAAGACAAAACAATATTCATTGACGAATTTTCCATGATTCCAAACAAATGGATGTCAAAAATATACGAAGCCTTCTCGAAATTCAACACAACAGTGTACTTATTTGGCGACCTTAATCAATGCCAACCAGTTGAAGGCAACTCTGCAATTTTTTACAACTATGAACAATCACCATCGATTCGTGAAATGTGTCCTGAAATTAAGACACTTCAATATATTGAGAAATCTTCTAGATACGACAAACAAACGCACAAAATGTTAAACGAGTTCTTAAAAACTGGACGCGTCGATTCAAGGTTGCCACAAATCGCCGATTCTTTTCGTAACATTTGCTATCTCAACAAAACAAGAATTAAAATCAATTCTAAATGTTGTGAGAGATTTGTAAAAGATAAAGATTATGTTGAAGTGAAGTTTACATACAATGGTGCCTCAGAAACATACAAAGTTTGTGAAAATATGCCTGTAATGGCAACAACAAACATCAAAGAAGACAATATTTTCAACACCATGGAATTTAAAATTCAAAGCATTAAAAACAACACTTTCGTCGTCAACAACGTTTCATACGACACCAAAACGTTTTCACAATGTTTCATTCCTTCTTTTTGTCTCACGGTTTATAAATTTCAAGGCGCAACAATAAATGAACACTACAACATTCACGATTGTGATCGCATGGACAAAAAACAATTGTACACTGCACTATCTCGTACTACAAAATTCGAATACATTCACATCGACAAACTTCACAAAAAATACTTCGATAGACAACAACCAAACCTAGAATTAATAAACTCTCACTTCAACGTGCTTTACAGAGAGGGAAAAATATATAAAATTACCTTCGAAAACAACAATAAACTTTACATTGGGTCTACATGCGTTTCATTAAAGCAACGACTCAAATGGCATCTTAAAACACCCAAATCTGCAATTTACGGAAAACAAAACGATAAACCAAAAATAATGCTCATCGTAAACGTACCATGTGAAAACAAAAAAAAATTAGAAAAAGTTGAAATAAAATACATCGAAAAATACTCGAAAAAATATGGCGATCGACTTCTCAACAAACGCAATAATCCTCAAATCAGAAAGAAAAGGAAAGAATATAAATTCGAAGTGAAAATTGAAAAAGAAGATGAATTAAAGAAACGAATTGGGATATTAGAAGAAAAAATAAAAATAAAGGACGACACAATAAATAAATACTTTTACATAGACTCAAAAATCAACAAAAAACGCATAAAAACTAAAGTAAGATACTCGAAACGTCCAAAAAATGAAGCACTCATCGAAATAAAAAAAGTCAAACAAAATAAAATTGACGAATTAACCCTAAACTTTTTTTAAATATGTAACGTTAATATATATGAACTATTACACAAAAATCAAATTATTTTGCGACTACGTTTTCAATCACCTCTCAAATAAAAAATCTACTTATGAACTTCAAAAAACAATCGACAAAAAAGACATCGAAATTCACGACTTGAAAATTTGTAACGCTGAAAAAGAAAAAAAAATTCAAGAATTATATGATGAATTATGTATCTTGCACCAATTATACTCAGAAACAGAAAAACTCGAAGACGAACAAGAAAAACACACTACAATTGTACAAAAATTAAAAAACTCATTTTGGTAAGACATTTTTATTTAATTTCATATTTCATTTTTTCTTCATCCTTTCTTTATTTTCTACATCTTACTTAATAAATTTACTTAATTTTCAATCATTCTTTTAATATTTCAGTATTAATTCATTAATTTACACCATTCCAGGGGTTATGCAATAGCATGTTCGTATCATTTGTGAGTTGAAATTTGCATATGATATAGTGATTGAAGGCAAGGAGAACAACATAAAAAAATGTTATTACAAATTTTATATTTTTATTTTAATATATTATATTTTTATTTTAATATATTATATATATATTTTTTATTTTAATATATTATATTTTTTTATTTTTATTTTTATTTTTATTTTTTATTTTTTATTGCAAAAAAAATGTGACGTAATGATTTTGGAAATATAAATTACACTCACGAGAGAAAACCCAAAAAAATCCACAAAAATGGGGGTAAAAAAATGGGGGTGAGAAACGTGCGAGACCTCTACTGTAGTCAGTTGAGCTCGAATCAGTTCAGGTAATTAGGCCATGATGGTTTTAGATTTTAATGGTATTGTGACGTCATCAGCAATTAGTGGAGCGTCTCAAAACGATTTCAAACAAATACTACAGTGCGGGGGGCATCGACATTCGACTTTGTTTTTCCGTGGAGAAAAATGTGGGCAAAAGGTATGAAATCGCGTTCACAGCGGAACATCTCTTTGGTGACAAAAGGAGAATCTGTGGTTCCGAAGAAAGTTCCAAAGCTGACGCTTTTGGAAAGGGAAGGCTACGAGATTGTGGATTATCTGGGAGAAGGTGCCTTTGCAACAGTCAAGCTTGCACAGTCCAAGAAACATGGCTGCCGCGTTGCCATAAAAACCATCGACAAACTCAAAGCTACCAAAGATGTCGTGGATAAGTTCCTGCCACGGGAGGTGAAAATTATGATGGAGCTCGATCACCCAAATATTGTGAGTACATTTAAATTTTTATACATTTAGTTAAATTGTTGCACTGGTCGATTTGCTGTGCCAACTTTTTTAAACTCAAATTTAGTGCAATGACAGTTGCAGGTATATTGAGAAATAATGTTTATTGGAAGTATACCTTCACTCTCGTCAATTTTTGGCGCGCAACTCAATTTAATTCTAGGCTCCACTGTCTGACTATTGTGCATTAGTTTTAGAGCGGTTTTTGGATGACAAATCACAAAAGCTGCACTAAAACACTTTCGACCAGTCAGAAGCTAAATTAAGTGGCGTTTGATTTTACTTTGAGTGCGAGCCGGAAATGTCATGGCCACTTGCTTCTTTATGTGAAAATATTGTAAACTAGCGGGACCCCCGTAAAATACGGGGATCGGATTTCTTTTTCCTTAATATAATTTCTGTCTTTTGTTCCTTTTTGAATTCAATTTCAAGCATCTCGAACGCAGTTTACAGTAGTACATTAACCACTCAACCGTACTCGACTCGTCGAACCACCGATGGTTGAGCGCCATCAAAATCTCTCTGTAGTACATGTACCACTCGGTGAATCGCCGATCGATCGACATCAAAATATTCCCGTTTTTCGAAATTCTTTTCTTTTTTTCTTTTTTGAATTCAATTTCGAGCATCTCAAACGCAGTTTGCCGCGTCAAAGTACAAACGTCCCTGTAGTGCATGTACCATTCAACCGTACTCGACCGATCGAACCACCGGTGTTTTTTTTTTTTTTTTTTTTGCTCTTGGGCAAGACTGTTGTTAAATTGTTTGGATGGCATGTCTATCCGAAAAGGTAGCAAACAAAAAAACCAGATCAATCACATGATTACTTGACAGTCTCTCTACCACTGTAATATGTATATTGAACTATATAAGCAAGGCATGTATATATGTTGGTATATACTTAGCTATATATATTGCGCAGGGACCAGAGTCTAGTCTGCGCGTAAGTGTACAAAGCACAACCACACTCACTTGTGCTTTTGATTGGTCCGAACAAGCTTGAGTTCTGCAAACACGCTGGGGTCTGGTCGCGAAACCAAGGGATAAGCAATGGCGCACAACATCTAATTGGTCTATCTATCTTTTTATTTCCCTCGACCAGATCAAAACCTTGGAAGCATTTGAGACCAAGACCAAAGTGCATATCGTGATGGAGTATGCGGCGCAGGGTGATCTGCTCCAGCAACTGAACTTCTTCGACGCGCCTCCGGACGAAGAGTATGCAAAAATGCTATTCTTTCAGTTGGTCAAAGCCATGGCGTACTGTCACAGTAAAAACATTGCACATCGTGATCTCAAGCCTGAAAACCTGCTCTTGGATTCCGAGGGACATTTAAAAGTCTCAGGTTGTATTTAAGTGTTGAACGGTTTTGCCAAATTCCCAGAGTTCAATAACAACAACAACAACAACAACAACAACAACAACAACAACAACAACAACAACAAAACACCAGCAACAACAACACCAGCAACAACGACAACAGCAACAACGCCAAAACCTGTTATATGCTTAGGAAAGTTAGGAGATTGTTTGAGTGATTTTCACTTTTTCAATATGTTGTTAAAGTCGTGTAGGGTGTGTCAAAATGCGCATTTAGTCCCTTCTCTGCCAATTAATTTGCAACTCGTTTTACTTTCGCCGGCCGGGAGGTGGCGGGGGAGGGGAGGGGAGGGGACAGGTAAGGGTTTCCTTTAATGTGAATCTATCCCTGTACTCACACCTGAGGCAACTCTATATTTTACTTTTAATTGCGAAAGGAGAGATCAATAATATACCGGATGTAGGAACCCAGTGCATAGAGCACTCTTCAGATGACTGTTGAAAACCAAAGCAATCACATAGTCAATCAATGAGGCAAGCAGAAACACGTCCGACCAATAGAAGTATGAGCAAAACCAAAATCAAAACCAAGTAATTGCGATTGGTTTCACTATCCATCAGCAGTGCGAGAACACGCCATCGCTACTTGCTTTCTTGCGTGAGAATATCACAGAATATCGTTTTGCTTTTGCTCGTGATTGGCTAAGAATGTTGCTAAACTTGTTAAGACGAATCCAAGCGTAGCAAACGCAAAACCAAAACAATCATACCATTAATTTCTAGTCATGCGAAAACGCCTCTGTTTCATTCCAATTACAGATTTTGGTTTCGCGAGCGACCAGGCAATAGCAGACAGGACTCTGAACACATTCTGTGGTTCCCAGGACTACGCAGCCCCAGAGCTCCTGCGTCGGTTTAAATACAACGGCCAGGTGTCCGATATATGGGCCATGGGCGTGACTTTGTACGTCATGTTGAACAAAAAGCCGCCGTTCACCAAGAACGAAATACAGAGACTTGACTTCAGGGCCAAGGTCAAGTTCGTTCAAAAAGTCAGCAAAGGTCAGGTGATGTAAAATGATACAACGATAACCCTTAGATCCAGTCCCTCCTTCCGTCACGCAGCGTTTTCATCAGTTTTCATCAAAGTCGTGATATCTAAACCGCAGCTCGTTTTACAATTTCTCTTTTCGGTTTACAGTGAACTCTCTCTAAAGAGGACACCCTAGGGACTAGCATTTAGTGTCCGCCTTAGAGAGGTTTCCAGTGCCGGAGAGTCAGTTACAGAGAAACAAGTGAAAATCGGGAAGAACGAGATCTGCTACTTTCCACCTTAGAGAGGTGTCCGCCTTAGAGAGGTGTCCGCTTTAGAGAGAGTTGACTGTAGTGCATGTGCTCTTTCGCGCAAAGTTTCGTGTATTCTAGCGTACTTCTTTGGAGACAAAACATTTTGGCAATGAGATTTACATGATCACGTTCCTCAAGTGGCACAACTGAGCAATACATTTCACTCTATCAATTCACTATATACATCCAACTAAGAAAAGTTTCACTACAGATGATAAAACTCCGGCCACGTTACATGTAGTCTGATTGCTGCTGCTTCATACAGTCCACTGTTGCTCTTGATGTCTTTATTCTCGCCATGTATGTGTGCAATGAGCGATATTAGCGACATTGCTGTCAATATTGTTCAATTATCATAAAAGGCGGAAAAACGCCCAATGACTCGTTCCCATTCCTCTAGTCAAATGTGGTTCATGTCTCTTCTTCCCTACAGACTGTAAAAATATTTGCCGTAAGATGCTCATAGATGACGTTATGAAGCGGGCTACGATGGCCGAGGTTCTGGAATGTGCCTGGTTAAAGAAGGTGCCAAAGAAAAACCCCGAGATAGCGCGGTTCAGTTCCTCTAACATTCAAGCAAATAAACCCGCCAATACCGAGTCAACGCAAAAAGGACAGCTCATTTTAAAATGTGGTAAGGCATTAGACTAAATTCAAAAGCACGTGACCGATAATTGAGGGGCTGGTAATTATAAGGTCTCTTGACTCGGTACAGTCATGTGATACAACTCAAAAAGTAATTTCTGTTTCCAAGACCAACTCAACAAAAGTCAAACTGATTACTTTATGATAAAGTACAAATGTATGAACTGATTAATATGATTATGAAAGCGCCAGGCCCACTAATCGGTTCTTTTTTGAAAACGCGTCGCTTTAAGATCTCCGCGTTTTTCATTTGATTCGTTGTATTTTGAAAGCACATGCGTTCTCAAAAGCCTTCACTTGGAAATTGTATTTGAAAGTTTCCGTTTTGGGTGAAAACAACTTCGTTTTAGACGTGTGGACGGAAGAGCCAATAACCCACTAGTGTGGAAGGGGCTTACTAAGCATGATATAAAGGATGTTCTATACCATTGTATTTTAGCGTCTGAATATTCAGCTGAAGACATGTCAAGAGAAAGACGGAGCAGCACACTCGTGAGTGATGTAGTCAATGCAGCGAAAGAGCCACGGGCCCACGAAGAATTCACCCAGGAAAGAAAACGTCAGATTTTAATGAAAGCGCAAGAACCGAATCCGATAGACGACCTCGTACATTATAAGCACATGAAGTACACGAAGTACCAAGTAGATGAAGAGAAAGCGCTGGAGGTCTTAAAGGAATCCAGAGCAGCATATGCCGCTCACGTAGCGGCAGAGGAAAGCAAGGAGCAGAGGCGAAAATCTACTCAGCACAATCAAGTAAAAACACTGAAATCCAAGTATGGCAATGTGCTGGCTCCCCCTTCGTAGAGTGCTGGCGAAATTATGCCCCGCCATGACAACCCGCGATTTCTACTGATACTTTCTGTGCCGACTTTTTCCGGAAGAACGCATCGAGCGACTTTGAGTTGTTCGTTAACGTCTTCAATTGTTACTATCTGGGGAAGAGCTCAGCCAAAGGACGAACAAATTTCTAACACGGCCTTACACCTGTAACTCTGTTTAACCTGGCCAACTGATACCAGTCAAACATCTTTAAGTTTGCACCATTTTAATAAACCAAAACGGTAAAGGAAGGTGCGTTGTAATTTGTGTTTTTGATTTCTTGCTACAGATGCAAGCATAGGCATTTTCTTCCCTACTTCGCGAGCGGTTTTTAGTAGCTGCAAACTGACTTCGCCCAATATAGAACTATAGAAGGACTATAGAACATTGCTTTTCCAGTCTTTCCTGGTAAATTGATTTGTTTTCCGGCTTTGTCGTTAAGGCCTGAAGCACTCGCACCCGCCATTTTAAATAAACATTTCCTGAATACAGCGCAGCCCGAAGAGGCCAGAAAAGGTCATTTATAGCTGAAAGTGTCCCTTTTATGAAATTTATTAGCTCTATGACTCTAAAATCTAGTTCACACTTGTGTTAGATCAATCTCTTGCAAAACAGCTGTACCATGATAAAGGTCCAACTCAACATTCCTAGCTTCCTTTCACTCTGAGTGACCAACTTCAATTTTATCCTTACTTCTTACAAGAGATCGAGAACCCCTGCACTTTTGAGCGGGAGTGAACGGTAAGCCATTCACGATACTAAATTAAGCCCATTCTAGATACCGTATTTGAAAAGCCTATTTTGAGTGAGAACCTAAAACACGGTTCATTTTTCTCTACGAAATAAGAAACTTTTTCAGTCATCTGGTTTGTTACACATCTGACTGAAGACATGAAGCCTGTGATTCTTCTTATCTGTAACACCTACTTCGCCATCAGGAAGGACAACAAGGGCCTCGGGACCTGAGAACTGGCCAATTTCTTTTCCCGAAGTTCCAAACTTCGCGACAAACACTCCATCCAGCGTACACGCTTTAACACAATCGTTATTGTAATCACAGACCAGCAGATACTTGTCTTTAAAGACTGCAAGGCCTGACGGGGCGCTAAATCGACAGCTGCGCTCCGAGTGGTCGACATCGGTGAAAATTCGCACAAATTTTCCTTCCGAATCAAACACTTTTACACAGTCGTTGTCTGTGTCTGAAACGTAGAAGAAAGATTCGTGGAATAGGGCGTAGCAAGGATAGTCAAGTTTGTGTTCACCGCTGTTCCCGAACACAAGGATTAATTTCCCTTCTAAGTTAAAGACCTGCACTCGGCTGTTCCCAGTATCCGTGACTATTATTCTGTCGTGACTGTCCACGGACACCCCGTGTGGCAACCACAACTGACCGTCTGCTTTCCCACGCCTGCCAAAGCCGCGGAGTAGTTTCCCTTGGGGGGTCATGACGGTCACTCTGTGTCGACCTCTTTCGATCACCACAAGGTTGCCAAAGCTATCAAAAGCTATGCCGGTGGGACATAGTAGGCGCAATTTCTTCCCGTTTGACTTTTCGTAATGATCAATCTCGCGTATCAGACTGCCTTGCTTGGAGAATACTCTTATAAGATCGTCTCCAAAGTCAGCAACGGCTATGACCCCGTCTGAATTCGCTGCAATACCTACTGGTTCTTGTAATGTGAAATCATCTTGATTCCCCAAAGTAAGCAATCGTTTGAACCTTAGCGCAGCCACAAGACTCCGATATTTCACCTCGTCTTTCTTCAGAGCCTGTGTGATCGTTCCGAATTCCTTCAATCCATCAACCGAGTGAGGTATAAGCATGGATCGATGGTTCATATCGGCGGTTCTCACGTCATAAGCTTCGCCAACAGCCGTGTTCCGAGACCGAACGGCTTGGCAAGTTGTCTCTGTCCGCCTGGCCTTCAAGCTTTTCGTCGACGGATACGACCAAGTCTTGAGCTTTTGACACGACACTACGTCACCGTGGCTTAGTCCAGGTTTCTGGCCACAAAGTAAGCAGCAGCAACCCTGCAAACTGTCGTCAACCTTCTGGTGCTCTGTGCTATTAAGATTCATTGCAGCACATCGAACAGAAAGCGTTTTCACGCCGCTGGTCGATATTTCACTAGCACAGGACACTTCTTGACCGAGCCGACAATCTGTCCTGCAAGACTGGCAGACTGAAAAGCGCCTGCCATAATCTGATATCTGACAAAAAGCATGCCTCGTTTCCACAACCTGAGACAGACTTCTTTTAAAGGTGTTTGGCATTTTGCGGTCGTTAGCTGTTTTTCTTCTCGAAAGTGCTAATCACGGTCAATGACCAGCCAACGCTATGCGGCTTTTCAAAACAATCGTAAGCACAAAGCCGGTGATTCAAACAACTCAACACAAAACAAAACAAGGCAATCAACAAAGAATTTTGATTGTTCGCAACAATTCGATCGTCACCTGACATCTCCCATCCTTTGTTAACGCACTCTATGGAAGTGCGTCGATTTAACTGTTATTTAGAAGTTTATCCATGAGCTACTGACAACTTTTTTTGACTTTATGACAAAGATAAAGGGCAGCTGACGATTCAATGTTTGTGATTCGGATTTTAACGCCCGCGGTAGAAAGCGGTCTAGCAAAATCCAGTAGTCATGTCAGGAATTGCATGGCTGCCGAGCATAGCTCATTACCCGCACCAAAAGATTGTCAGAAATTATGTGCTTCCTAATTGGCTCAACGAATGCCGCTCGCCTGATAAAAATAATAACGAACAGCCGGTTAAAATATACTTTTCAAATCACCTGGAGCATTCTTGCGGCGTCGCCGTTATTACTACAATCTGCGTTAAACAGAGAAACATTACATTTAACCCTGTTACTCCCAAGCTAAAAAAGGAGATAGATTCCAACGTTTTAAGAAAAAAAAAAACATATTAGTGATGTAGTGAGAATCGAAAGTATAATCAGCTTTCATCTGAACAAGGAATCAAAAGCCATGTTCTCCTTACTGTATGATGTTTCTCGTAAAAAAAAATTGAAGCTGGCTTAGTCTTGAGACTGTTTCGACTCTTTTGATGTCCGCCAGATGCCAGCCAGGCGGTCCACATATTGTGGTGGAGGCGTGAGGGACCTTTAACATGCTACAATTTTTCTCAACATGAATGTTTTATAACAAGGTACATGCACAAGGTACATGTAACTCTCCCAAGACGGACACCAGTATTAGACGGACATGGTTTGTTGGTCCCGGTGGGCCGAATTTCACTTATTTGTCTGTATCTAACTCTTCCTCTATAAGACGGACACAATGTCTTCGTTAGAGTTCACTACACACACAAATGCACAAGTCAATTCACACTAAACATTTTTGTTTGCGCCTTCCGTGACAACAACAACAAAATTCACATCAAAGATCAAAGTTTGACCATGATCCATTGCGCTCCTCAAACACTAGCATGCACTGGGCGCCAAGCGAAACGCGCGTGATCTGGGGAAAGCGAGCCTCGGACCCATTCTTCCCGCAGTAAACGGTCGCGTGATGCGCGCGTTCGGATTATCCCAGCGCAACGTTGGGAACAGTTGGAGGCAGTGCGTTTTTTCTTAAATGAAAGAAACCAACATTGGGATTGAGACTAGCATCCTTTGTTTGATACAGTAGGGATTGGGTTTGTTCACTAGTTATCGAGTGAACAAGACTTGGGAGTTGGCGGATACGGCTCAAGAAACGTCAAAATTTACGCAATCTTTGCGACTCCTGTGTGGCAAAGTTTTTGCTGATTCATGGCAGAAGCTCAAGTTAATCCGTTTTCCTGTCGTATCGTCTGACTCTGCAGGCGCTGGAAATCTGCCAATGTTCTTATTTACGGTTTGAGTAGGAGTTTGGATGACATGAAAGTACTTCATAGGTAACGGGAAAAAAGCGAAACCACCAAACTCTTATAAGATCATAAGTCCCCTGTGACAGGCAATGGCGTGCCCTGCGCGCACTGAAATAGAGTCTGTTGCTCCAAGTCCTCCGTATGTTTGTTTTAAAAACAATATAAACACAAGGTACACTACAGCGAGTCATTATTAGTTTAGATATGAACATCATATATTTCGGGTGGATTAAACTGTGACTTTTATCACTGCAGCGAGGAGGGTTAAAACCACAATCCTGCATGACTTATCGCCGTGTACAACTTAAATTTTTTCTGACCAAAAAAAAACATATTGCCCAGTTTATGATTTCATTCTTAGTTTTTTGTTGTGAACTTCACAGCTAGTCATGGCTTGTGGCTATATTTATCTTTATCTCTTTTTTTCTTTCTTTATGGCTGTATGTACATCTCACAATGAAACAGCGTAACTTGGTGTGCATTGATATGAAACTCGTTTAGACAAGTCCGATAAAAAACTGTAACCATATAGTTCGAACTTGATTTTTTTGACAGTTTCAGTGACAGGATGCGCCGCCATATCAGTGTGAAACTCTCTCAGTCAAGAAGCTGTCTTATAGCGGAGTTTCCAAGGCGTATCTTGGAAGAGGAAACTCAGCACAGGAACTGAGTATCGTCCGTTTTGGAATGAGATGCGGGCCCTTGCGCTCCAAAACTCCGGGCTTGTTAGTGTTGTCATGTGATTTCTGTGCAACGACCTCACGCGGTGTTGCACAGCACGCCGTACAAGAATCAGGCGCAGGGATGTTAAGATGGCATTTCCTGAAGCGGTCAAGGACTTCGTCGGTAAGTCCGTGCGAAGAACCAATGTTAACGCGCATGAGATGACTAGTCCTGTTTGGTCGCTTGGTTAAGCTCACAGCAAAGCTCGCCAATACGTCGTCTGTCAGTGCCTTGCCTTGTCCGACATCACACAAACCAAGGTAATGCAGAGTTGGAATTTGCGCGATTCGCGGCAAGGTTTTCTTGAGGCTGGCGGAGGTCACCAAGGGGCACCAGCCCAGTTCTAAATGTTTGAGACGCGACTCTTCCCACTCCACCTTTTCAAGAAAGACGTTCTCGATGCTTGTGCCGTCCAAAATCAGCGTCTCTATGTCAGGGCAGCTTTGCAGAATGAGCTGAAGAGAATTCCCAAACACACCGATACACTTTCTCAGAGAGAGTACTTTGAGTTTTTTGCAACGCACAAATGATTCCAGCAGCGAATCTGTTACAAATAAACACTGACTCATGTCCAAATTTTCTAGTGAGTTCGTCAAACTGGCTATAGTGGATTCCAGTTTGGCAGAAACTATCAGTGAGTGAAGGAAGCCGTCGCATACACTTAAGGACTGGACGTTGTGAAGCTGAGAGGCAATGGACGAAAACACGGACGGACTTCCTCTAGAAAAGCGGATATCTAGCCACTGAAGTTTCTTAGGAATTAACACTTGGGTGTCGTTCTCATCCCTGGGGTTGCTGTTCTTGAATGTTACGCTTTTCAAAATTAAACTGCGCAGATTTGTGCAGTGAACAGCAATGGTATTCATGTTTTTTTCTGACAACACTAGGCCAGTCAGGTCCAGATCGTACACCTTGGTTGACAGTCGACTTTTGACAAATGTTTCGAAAACGTCTTTGTCGCCAAGAAGTTTACCAAAGCGTCGTAGATTAACGTTTCTCCAGAGCAGTTCGTCAAAAGATATTCGGTACCATCTCCGACAAACTTCAGATGCTCGAGCTAAATCAACCAAGGGCAGATAGTTAAAAATTTGTAAAAGTACAGCATCGTCAAAGTCGTTAAAACTTTCTCTGCCGCGCTTTGCAGTGCCTGGTTGCTGAGGCGTCTGGTACGGTGTTTTCAGGCGTCGCTGTGCTTTAGTCTTCTTTCCCGGTGTGTTCAAGCTTGGAACAAAAAGTTCTTGCAAAAGTACTGGAATAGTAAGACCCACTTTTCCCCTTTTCCTGCCGGCATCGAAAATGCTGCCCAGCATTGCAGCTACTCACAAGCAAGACCCGACGAAAAATCCAAAACAGTGGAAGTTCTTTACTCCGTCAGTGATAATATGTTATGAACGCAGACAGTACATGGGGAATGTTTATATCCTGAATCAAGAGGGTCGTAAGGTCAGCTGTTTTGTGTCGATATCAGGGGGGTACACACATCTACTGACTACAGTCAACTCTCTCAGTAAGCGGACACCTGTCTAAAGCGGACACCTCTCATTAAGGCGGACACCTCTCCAGGCGGACAGCATGCAGATTTGGTCCTGGCCGAGTTTCACTTGTTTCTCTGTATTAACTGAACTCTCTCTAAGGCGGACACTAAACGTTAGCCCCGAGATGTCCGCCTTAGAGAGAGTTCACTGTATTGTATTGTGTGCCGCCCCCAAAGGGAGCATCGTTTTACAAGCATTTCAGTCTGAAACAGGGTATAGATTTTGTCTCATTGGTCTGGAATACCAGATTCTGCTTATTTGGGTAACTGGGTTCAACGTTTTGGGATACAGGTCTGAAAAAGGGTCGAAAATCGTATATTTTGGTCTGAAATAGCCGTATGCCGTAAGTATATTCCCACCTAAAATTCACGAGAAGTACCCCCCCGGGATACGATAAGAAACGGATCTTGTCGTGCCCGTTACACACGCTAGTGACACGTGCAATCGGCGTGGGGACACGAACCTTTGGACGTAATTCTAGCGGCTTATTTCCGGGGTTTGCTTATTTGTGCTCTGTGATACACAGTATATTTTACAAATGATCATCTGTCAAAATTCTGTGCTCAGTACAACTTAGACAAATAGTTTTTTCGCTTCGTGACTCGCACCGGATCTTTCCAATACGTTTTTCCGGTTCCGGTTTTTTCAGTTTGCTCTGTTCTGACGATGCATTTTATAAAAGAGATCACGTTTCATATAACGAAGTATCTGTAAGCATCATGAGATAAATGTGGTCTACTGGTGGAGGCGGGTTCAATCTTTAATATTTCATCGTCATTACACCATGAAAATTACAACAAATATTATGAACTCATTAGTTGCAAGTATGGTGTGGGAACGATTGGAATCAAAAGGAAGCAGAGCTTGTAATCATGGATCCCCATGGTTGAAAAATTATATATATGTAAATGGCTTAAAAATTAAGGCCCTGTTTACATGAAAGGAGGGTGACCCTCCTAGGAGGGACACCCTCTTAGAAGGGTCACCCTTCTCTATTGAAATTCCTTGTTCCGTTTACATGATAGGTAGGGTCACCCTAGGAGGAGGGTTATCCTATCTCCTTGCTAGGGTAACCCTCCCAGCAGGGGCAACTTTTGGCCATGTAAACGCTCGAGATAAGGTTACCCTCCCAGAAGGGCTATCTTTAGCGGTTCCAGGTTACTATATCTCAACTCTAGCGACCGCGCGATACTTTTCAGACTGTTGACGAGATAGCCCTAGGGATAGCGCTTGGCATGTAAAGGGGGCTATCTTCTGAATCTTTAAGGAGGGTGTCCCTCCTAGGAGGGTCACCCTCCTTCCATGTAAACAAGGCCTAACATTGATATTTTGGTTCACTCATACATTGGCGCGCGCTTGCCGTTTTTGGCACACGGACTGACTCCGATGAGATTGCGGTGCACTTTATCAGGCTTCCATGTTTACCAGTCTCGGATTTATCTGATTAAGATAACAGATATATTTCCAGGCTACCGCTTAAGACGGGGGAGGGAATTATGGACTTCTCTGGGTTCCGTCATTAAACTGCGGCAAGGTTGGGCTATTTCCGAGACTTCTAGTATGAAAAACGCATAGGTTTTCACAAGGCATTCACGATGTTGTTGTTCGTCTAATTGTCGGATAATCCGTATTATCATTGTAATTTGAAAATCCGCTTTCGGAAAAACCGGGGCCATACCGGTGAAAAAGTGAAAGGACAGACCACACAAACACTGTTGGCGGATATTAATCTTTGATATACAAATTTTTTGATTCACGTCCAGTGCAGCTGCAGTGGACGCACTGCAGCTCTTCGCAGGCCATTATTATGAAGGCCCAGCCTTCAAATTATAAAAACAACCAAAGCTCGTCGAGAACTTTCACGACTTTTCTCAATACCCGTTTTTTAAGTCAGACATGACCCGTGTGACGCACTAACTTCTGGCTTATGACGTCAAGAGTAGTAGCTTTAGGCAGTCTCCACGTTTCCCACGGCCCACGAGAACTTTTTTCTTGGGGGATCATGGGAATAAGGTATTTTGGCAAAGTTCTAAGTAGTAAAAACAGCGACACTGTCGCCAGTCGAAAGCTCTTGAGCAAACGAAGCATCTAAAGAAATGTGCTGTCTCATTGCGAAAACACAAAATAGTCGAGCACACAGCGGGATCCTGCGTTCCTTCAGTGACAACAGGAAGTTGTGTGCTAAAAATAGTCCATAGCACGTGACATGACTACTTGAAGTTGTGACCATGGATCAATATCAATTAATTTGTACCACGAGGTCACATTAACAAGTATTTTATCACGCAACTGTCAATGTTACGTCCCCTTTTCACACTGGGTGCATTTTTCAAAAGATATTTTTAGTGGCTTAAAAATCTTGAGCAGATTTCCAAGTTTGCAAATTGCTTTGACGATCAATCAGGACACCCGCCGTACTGACAACTTTTTTTGACTTTATGACAAAGATAAAGGGCAGCTGACGATTCAATGTTTGTGATTCGGATTTTAACGCCCGCGGTAGAAAGCGGTCTAGCAAAATCCAGTAGTCATGTCAGGAATTGCATGGCTGCCGAGCATAGCTCATTACCACCAAAAGATTGTCAGAAATTATGTGCTTCCTAATTGGCTCAACGAATGCCGCTCGCCTGGTAAAAATAATAACGAACAGCCGGTTAAAATATACTTTTCAAATCACCTGGAGCATTCTTGCGGCGTCGCCGTTATTACTACAATCTACGTTAAACAGAGAAACATTACATTTAACCCTGTTACTCCCAAGCTAAAAAAGGAGATAGATTCCAACGTTTTAAGAAAAAAAAAAACATATTAGTGATGCAGTGAGAATCGAAAGTATAATCAGCTTTCATCTGAACAAGGAATCAAAAGCCATGTTCTCCTTACTGTATGATGTTTCTCGTGAAAAAAATTGAAGCTGGCTTAGTCTTGAGACTGTTTCGACTCTTTTGATGTCCGCCAGATGCCAGCCACGCGGCCCACATTGTGGTGGAGGCGTGAGGGACCTTTAACACGCTACAATTTTTCTCAACATGAATGTTTTATAACAAGGTACATGCACAAGGTACATGAAACTCTCCCAAGACGTACATCAGTATTAGACGGACATGGTTTGTTGGTCCCGGTGGGCCGAATTTCACTTATCTGTCTGTATCTAACTCTTCCTCTATAAGACGGACACAATGTCTTCGTTAGAGTTCACTACACACACAAATGCACAAGTCAATTCACACTAAACATTTTTGTTTGCGCCTTCCGTGACAACAACAACAAAATTCACATCAAAGATCAAAGTTTGACCATGATCCATTGCGCTCCTCAAACACTAGCATGCACTGGGCGCCAAGCGAAACGCGCGTGATCTGGGGAAAGCGAGCCTCGGACCCATTCTTCCCGCAGTAAACGGTCGCGTGATGCGCGCGTTCGGATTATCCCAGCGCAACGTTGGGAACAGTTGGAGGCAGTGCGTTTTTTCTTAAATGAAAGAAACCAACATTGGGATTGAGACTAGCATCCTTTGTTTGATACAGTAGGGATTGGGTTTGTTCACTAGTTATCGAGTGAACAAGACTTGGGAGTTGGCGGATACGGCTCAAGAAACGTCAAAATTTACGCGATCTTTGCGACTCCTGTGTGGCAAAGTTTTTGCTGATTCATGGCAGAAGCTCAAGTTAATCCGTTTTCCTGTCGTATCGTCTGACTCTGCAGACGCTGGAAATCTGCCAATGTTCTTATTTACGGTTTGAGTAGGAGTTTGGATGACATGAAAGTACTTCATAGGTAACGGGAAAAAAGCGAAACCACCAAACTCTTATAAGATCATAAGTCCCCTGTGACAGGCAATGGCGTGCCCTGCGCGCACTGAAATAGAGTCTGTTGCTCCAAGTCCTCCGTATGTTTGTTTTAAAAACAATATAAACACAAGGTACACTACAGCGAGTCATTATTAGTTTAGATATGAACATCATACTTATATTTCGGGTGGATTAAACTGTAGCTTTTATCACTGCAGCGAGGAGGGTTAAAACCACAATCCTGCATGACTTACCGCCGTGTACAACTTAAATTTTTTCTGACCAAAAAAAAACATATTGCCCAGTTTATTATGTCATTCTTAGTTTTTTGTTGTGAACTTCACAGCTAGCCATGGCTTGTGGCTATATTTATCTTTATCTCTTTTTTCTTTCTTTATGGCTGTATGTACATCTCACAATGAAACAGCGTAACTTGGTGTACATTGATATGAAACTCGTTTAGACAAGTCCAATTAAAAACTGTAACTGATTTGTTTGACAGTTTCAGTGACAGGATGCGCCGCCATATCAGTGTGAAACTCTCTCAGTCAAGAAGCTGTCTTATAGCGGAGTTTCCAAGGCGTATCTTGGAAGGGGAAACTCAGCACAGGAACTGAGTATCGTCCGTTTTGGAATGAGATGCTGGCCCTTGCGCTCCAAAACTCCGGGCTTGTTAGTTTTGTCATGTGATTTCCGTGCAACGACCTCACACGGTGTTGCACAGCATGTCGTACAAGAATCAGGCGCAGGGATGTTAAGATGGCATTTCCTGAAGCGGTCAAGGGCTTCGTCGGTAAGTCCGTGCGAAGAACCAATGTTAACGCGCATGAGACGACTAGTCCTGTTTGGTCGCTTGGTTAAGCTCACAGCAAAGCTCGCCAATACGTCGTCTGTCAGTGCCTTGCCTTGTCCGACATCACACAAACCAAGGTACTGCAGAGTTGGAATTTGCGCGATTCGCGGCAAGGTTTTCTTGAGGCTGGCGGAGGTCACCAAGGGGCACCAGCCCAGTTCTAAATGTTTGAGACGCGACTCTTCCCACTCCACCTTTTCAAGAAAGACGTTCTCGATGCTTGTGCCGTCCAAAATCAGCGTCTCTATGTCAGGGCAGCTTTGCAGAATGAGCTGAAGAGAATTCCCAAACACACCGATACACTTTCTCAGGGAGAGTACTTTGAGTTTTTTGCAACGCACAAATGATTCCAGCAGCGAATCTGTTACAAATAAACACTGACTCATGTCCAAATTTTCTAGTGAGTTCGTCAAACTGGCTATAGTGGATTCCAGTTTGGCAGAAACTATCAGTGAGTGAAGGAAGCCGTCGCATACACTTAAGGACTGGACGTTGTGAAGCTGAGAGGCAATGGACGAAAACACGGACGGACTTCCTCTAGAAAAGCGGATATCTAACCACTGAAGTTTCTTAGGAATTAACACTTGGGTGTCGTTCTCATCCCTGGGGTTGCTGTTCTTGAATGTTACGCTTTTCAAAATTAAACTGCGCAGATTTGTGCAGTGAACAGCAATGGTATTCATGTTTTTTTCTGACAACACTAGGCCAGTCAGGTCCAGATCGTACACCTTGGTTGACAGTCGACTTTTGACAAATGTTTCGAAAACGTCTTTGTCGCCAAGAAGTTTACCAAAGCGTCGTAGATTAACGTTTCTCCAGAGCAGTTCGTCAAAAGATATTCGGTACCATCTCCGACAAACTTCAGATGCTCGAGCTAAATCAACCAAGGGCAGATAGTTAAAAATTTGTAAAAGTACAGCATCGTCAAAGTCGTTAAAACTTTCTCTGCCGCGCTTTGCAGTGCCTGGTTGCTGAGGCGTCTGGTACGGTGTTTTCAGGCGTCGCTGTGCTTTAGTCTTCTTTCCCGGTGTGTTCAAGCTTGGAACAAAAAGTTCTTGCAAAAGTACTGGAATAGTAAGACCCACTTTTCCCCTTTTCCTGCCGGCATCGAAAATGCTGCCCAGCATTGCAGCTACTCACAAGCAAGACCCGACGAAAAATCCAAAACAGTGGAAGTTCTTTACTCCGTCAGTGATAATATGTTATGAACGCAGGCAGTACATGGGGAATGTTTATATCCTGAATCAAGAGGGTCGTAAGGTCAGCTGTTTTGTGTCGATATCAGGGGGGTACACACATCTACTGACTACAGTCAACTCTCTCAGTAAGCGGACACCTGTCTAAAGCGGACACCTCTCATTAAGGCGGACACCTCTCCAGGCGGACAGCATGCAGATTTGGTCCTGGCCGAGTTTCACTTGTTTCTCTGTATTAACTGAACTCTCTCTAAGGCGGACACTAAACGTTAGCCCCGAGGTGTCCGCCTTAGAGAGAGTTCACTGTATTGTATTGTGTGCCGCCCCAAAGGGAGTATCGTTTTACAAGCATTTCAGTCTGAAACAGGGTATAGATTTTGTCGCATTGGTCTGGAATACCAGATTCTGCTTATTTGGGTAACTGGGTTCAACGTTTTGGGATACAGGTCTGAAAAAGGGTCGAAAATCGTATATTTTGGTCTGAAATAGCCGTATGCCGTAAGTATATTCCCACCTAAAATTCACGAGAAGTACCCCCCGGGATACGATAAGAAACGGATCTTGTCGTGCCCGTTACACACGCTAGTGACACGTGCAATCGGCGTGGGGACACGAACCTTTGGACGTAATTCTAGCGGCTTATTTCCGGGGTTTGCTTATTTGTGCTCTGTGATACACAGTATATTTTACAAATGATCATCTGTCAAAATTCTGTGCTCAATACAACTTAGACAAATAGTTTTTTCGCTTCGTGACTCGCACCGGATCTTTCCAATACGTTTTTCCGGTTCCGGTTTTTTCAGTTTGCTCAGTTCTGACGATGCATTTTATAAAAGAGATCACGTTTCATATAACGAAGTATCTGTAAGCATCATGAGATAAATGTGGTCTACTGGTGGAGGCGGGTTCAATCTTTAATATTTCATCGTCATTACACCATGAAAATTACAACAAATATTATGAACTCATTAGTTGCAAGTATGGTGTGGAAACGATTGGAATCAAAAGGAAGCAGAGCTTGTAATCATGGATCCCCATGGTTGAAAAATTATATATAATGGCTTAAAAATTAAGGCCTTGTTTACATGAAAGGAGGGTGACCCTCCTAGGAGGGACACCCTCTTAGAAGGGTCACTCTTCTCTATTGAAATTCCTTGTTCCGTTTACATGATAGGTAGGGTCACCCTAGGAGGAGGGTTATCCTATCTCCTTGCTAGGGTAACTCTCCCAGCAGGGACAACTTTTGGCTCTGTAAACGCTCGAGATAAGGTTACCCTCCCAGAAGGGCTATCTTTAGCGGTTCCAGGTTACTATATCTCAACTCTAGCGACCGCGCGATACTTTTCAGACTGTTGACGAGATAGCCCTAGGGATAGCGCTTGGCATGTAAAGGGGGCTATCTTCTGAACCTTTAAGGAGGGTGTCCCTCCTAGGAGGGTCACCCTCCTTCCATGTAAACAGGCCTAACATTGATATTTTGGTTCACTCATAAGGTCACGCATTGGCGCGCGCTTGCCGTTTTTGGCACATGGACTGACTCCGTCGAGATTGCGGTGCACTTTATCAGGCTTCCATGTTTACCAGTCTCGGATTTATTGCTCGCGGGCGTGGCCCGTCGAGCTTAAAATCACACGGCGTGTCTTTATCGTCATGTTAGTTTTTTTCTGGGTTACGAATCTGCACACCATGATTGGTTCAGATTATCACGTGATATGCAATGACGTAATTGACTTCGTTAAACAACTCGATTGTGGCCAGTGAATTGCTCGGTACTTGCGTGTAAAAGTTAACTGCATTTAATCCAAACTCCACCGTTTGGGTTTGTGGAACACGCACTGATAAACTGGATGTTAGGGAACGATTTTGGCTTGCGTTCTTTAGTTCACCGCGGAAGCTTCGAGAATAGCCGTAAACAGATGTTTGATCAGATACCGCTGGGGATTGCAAATATCTCTGTCGCCGCTAAATATTTAGTCCCGACGAAACTTTCTGTGGCGACACGAAATAGTTCTGGGAAGGAAGCGCAAAACAATGGCGATTTATGCTTTACTCTGCCGACATGACATCTGTTGCCTCATAAAATTCTTCTGCTTATCGTACATTGCCTGTTGAAATGTTTCTTTCATTCGATCATGTAGCCTTTGTTTCGCAATGGTCATTGTATACCAGAAATGAAAAATACACCGAAATAGTCCTGAGTATTAAGTTTGCATTCGCAAATGGACTGAACACACTGTGAACAAAACCGCAATAATATTTTAAACATGTCTCGCGTTACATTCCTCGCCGCTTTCAATTTTATATTTGTTACAAAGCACGAATACTCGAAAGCCTAATAGAAGTGAAACGCATTCAGTTAAAAAACAAGACAGACTAGTATTGAAGCGAAGGCTGGATTAATCGTGGCCTCTGATTAGAATTAAGTGTTCGAGGTCAAACTGTCAAAGATAAGTCACGCATTACTCAGATTTACTCGGTGGGTAACCGTTTCGCTTCTAAGCTCAAAATGTAGAGTCGCTCAACCTTTAAGAACCAAGTGTGAGTGTTGTAATGATAAATTTATAGTTTAATCAGGTTTCATTTAAGCAAGGCGTCAAAAGCCAAGTTCTCTATACTGTGAGAAACTGGAAGTCTCCCGGAAGTTCCGCTCTTGTCCTTGCTTTCCATTTTAGTTTATTCTGCTCTCGACCCAACTAACGCCGCGAGCTCACTGGCAACGCCAGTCTAGTCTGATTAAGATAACAGATATATTTCCAGGCTACCGCTTAAGACGGGGGAGGGAATTATGGACTTCTCTGGGTTCCGTCATTAAACTGCGGCAAGGTTGGGCTATTTCCGAGACTTCTAGTATGAAAAACGCATAGGTTTTCACAAGGCATTCACGATGTTGTAGTTCGTCTAAACCTTGCGGTACTTCGTCGGGGAGAAGGAATTTGTCGGATAATCCGTATTATCATTGTAATTTGAAAATCCGCTTTCGGAAAAACCGGGGCCATACCGGTGAAAAAGTGAAAGGACAGACCACACAAACACTGTTGGCGGATATTAATCTTTGATATACAAATTTTTTGATTCACGTCCAGTGCAGCTTCAGTGGACGCACTGCAGCTCTTCGCAGGCCATTATTATGAAGGCCCAGCCTTCAAATTATAAAAACAACTAAAGCTCGTCGAGAACTTTCACGACTTTTCTCAATACCCGTTTTTTAAGTCAGACATGACCCGTGTGACGCACTAACTTCTCGCTTATGACGTCAAGAGTAGTAGCTTCAGGCAGTCTCCATGTTTCCCACGGCCCACGAGAACTTTTTTCTTGGGGGATCATGGGAATAAGGTATTTTGGCAAAGTTCTAAGTAGTAAAAACAGCGACACTGTCGCCGGTCGAAAGCTCTTGAGCAAACGAAGCATCTAAAGAAATGTGCTGTCTCATTGCGAAAACACAAAATAGTCGAGCACACAGCGGGATCCTGCGTGTTCCTTCAGTGACAATAGGAAGTTGGGTGCTAAAAATAGTCCATAGCACGTGACATGACTACTTGAAGTTGTGACCATGGATCAATATCAATTAATTTGTACCACGAGGTCACATTAACAGGTATTTTATCACGCAACTGTCAGTGTTACGTCCCCTTTTCACACTGGGTGCATTTTTCAAAAGATATTTTTAGTGGCTTAAAAATCTTGAGCAGATTTCCAAGTTTGCAAATTGCTTTGACGATCAATCAGGAAGTTGGCTTTGTAGTTCGACATGTCAAACACGCACCCGCAAAAATGGCGGAGGAACATGGCTTACGATTGCAATTTCTTATATCCTGATTTACATTTTTTATGACAATCAAGTGCTTATCTTGGTCAGCAAGTAAGGTCCAAGTTTACATTCGACTACATAATAGAATGCATTTACGAACAGAACGCGGATAAGCACTAGATATCGGGTTCGGAATGCGTTGGATTTACCACTGAAACAAGACACGAAAAACCAGAATTTATCCAAAGATATTTATTGTCAGATATAGCATCTTTGTACAAACATAAACTAATACCAAGACTCCAATTGCGGGTTGAGAGGCTCCTCTTGTGTTTTGCGTTTGGCCTGCAAGAGAGAATACCGCTGACAGGCTCTAGAGATGAGCGCTGACACACTGACATTGAATACTTACGATCATATTCTAACGTTTCTGCTGTCAATACATGCGTGTTGACAATAATTCGTGTTAACAACGCGTGTCGTAAACAGCAACCTATGTACACTTCTATATACAGCTCTCATTAAAAAAACAATACAAATATGCTCGGGTATTTTGACTCAGTTCTCGTTACCCAATAATATTTGTTCCGAATTCGAATTGATTTGCAGGGTTAACTAATCGATGGCTTATCGGCAGTGGTTACCAGGCCGCATTCGTCTGCTTAGAATCGACCTTGCTTGCGTCAGCGGTAAACACGACCCCTCCGAGCTCGTCTAAGAACTTGCGGCACTCTTTGTGCTCTGTAAAACCTAACTCGGATTCAATGATGGACACAGGCAAAGTCGGCCGATAACTGTACAGGTGATTTGGACATCGGATCAGCACAGGAACGAGAGCGTGAGCGAGAGAGAGAGAGAGCGGGTGCGGGAGAAAAAAAAGCAACAAGCATAAGTTAGTACACAAGCACACAAGGCGAGCATTACAGCAAGTTGTAGCAACTCGCCGCCACCACAGACGCATCGTGCCACACTTCCTGAAAGGAATAAGTCTCTACTAGAAATGTTACGAAAATTTCACTTTCAGTCTGACGTTCGATTTTCAAGGAGTGAAAGCATGCAGCACGTTCGCCGTGAGTAATACTCGAGAAAACATCAAGGGCCCGAGGAAATGTGACAAAATACGTCTGCACTGAGGAAAGTGACCATGAATGACCGCAAGTATATCAGTGGCAGTGAAGTTGATCTGTCCATCGGCAGCCCTTGTGAAGTCTCCAGGTTCTCTCAGGTCATCCGGGTCTGGTGGTCTTTGACGCTGACCTTCTCTGGTTCTGGCAGCGTCGCGCTTCCCGCCTGGCAGGACTGGGACCAAGTCACGTGAACTCGTTCGGTGCAGCCCCAACTCAAGCCACTGATTGATAATTGCGGTCATTCAACAACCTGCTGTAATACTCAAGTCTATCTGAACCTATGAATAAGGGAGGGAAGCACTACGGAACAAAAAATTGGAATAGGGAATGAAAGTGGAAAACGTGACGCGTTCAAGGGAAGAGGGGCCAATAAGTACATACTGGGACGCGGAAACAGATAATAATGGTCATGTCTTTCTAACAAACACTTAATGTGAAGGTGTGTAGTGGTAGTGTAGTGTAGAACATGATGGTTCGTGGTCAAAGTTTGTCTGTTTGTCTTGTTCTTTCTAACAAGTCCAGACATGTACATGGTATATGTAAACTTGGGCCCTCGATGGAGGACGCTGAAGGAGGGAGCCGACCAGGGCCCGGTTGTTCAGAGGGTAGATAGCGCTATCCACAGGATAAATCCTTATCCAGTTGACTGAATTAAGCTTAACACTATCCACTGGATAGCGATTTATCCGGCAAATAGCGCTATACACTCTTTGAACAACCGGGCCCTGGTCAACACGTAAAAAAAAAAAAAAAAAAAGCAAACACGACGTAACAGTAGCGGACAAGGGCACGGCAAACACGAAGCACATATATTTTAACTCTAAACCACAAGCTTAACACTGTCGAGTCGTCGTGTTGTTTGCAGTCAAAAGAAAAGTCTACAAGAGGCATGGCGCTCTGTGTGTTTTGACTGGCTGCCTTGATTTTTGCAAACAACAGCAAAACAGCGACCGCACACAAAAGTTTTGAAAGACGAAATGAAATTTTGACCTACTGACCGACACTCGATTGTCAAACTTAGCCTAAATGACAATCAATCAAATGCACAATTACAAGAAATAATAATCGGTACAAACCAATTTGAATCTTCTCGCAAGTCTCTACCGAAAATAAACATTTTAACAGAGAAATATTTGATTTGCGCCGTGCCGATATCCCCCCCCCCCCCCCCCCCCGACACACACACACTCGGAACTTCTCAAAATTGGCACGCAAGGCAGCCCGACACAAGACACAGATAACCATAACCAAACAATATAAACAACCAAACAATATAAACAAGAAATAGGACCCACGATTTCAACATGATCTTGAGGGCGTTGACTCTCTCGCGCTGAACAAACTGATCGATTAGATAGCCTGACATGTTGGGTGCATTGAGATAGAGCTGGAAAAAAGCATGATAATTAGACAGGGCCCACGCTGAGCGTAAACACAGCGCGTGTTTTATCGCAGAGTCGGCTTTCTGCTCCTTCGTAAGCTGAGCAATAGCTGAAGAAAGATCTGAGGAAGTGTCAAGGAAGACCATCGCGTGGTTACTTCTCTGCGACCAGTTACAGTCAAACCTCTATTAAGCGGCCCTCCCTTAGCCAGTCACCCTCTATTAAGCGGTCACTGATCAAAGTCCCGGAATTTGCTCCACTAAATTGTTGTAAACTTGACCTCTATTTAGCGGTCACCTCTATTAAGCGGACGCGGTCACCATTTAGATTTCCCAGTTGGCTAATTTTATAGTATATCACCGGTATGGGTATATATCTATGTATATGTCACGATGATAAGCCAGGCACATTCAGTTTCTTTTAGCAGCTGATCAAACACAACATGTAATCAGTGTAAAAATGCCATTATTAGGCAGCGTACGTCAAATTTCTCTTTTACCAGCTTCCGTTCCAGTCAGCCACAATGTAGTTAATAATCTGTCAGCAGACTTCTATTGAATGGTCAGTTGGCTATCCTCGAAGGTGACTGCTTAATAGAGGTTTTACTGTAATTGTCAGACGCTACAGCAACGCGCAAACACAGTGCCTCGCTCATACTATCAACGCGCAGTCTGGGACCAAGTATGCCAAGATGGCCTTCAAAGAATATTGCTAATTGCAAAAAGACAACCTGACAGTTAATTGCTACTGAAAAGGATACCAAGCGTGTTTTTGGTCAAGATGTAGTAAATAATGCGATAGGCAGTAAACTCCATTGCATGTTGTGAAGGCTGCTCAGCGTACAGGGCCTTTAGCTGTGTCTGACACTGGTTGAACTCCTCACGATCACCCTGCACACACGAACAAGGCGAAACATCCCCATTTACTGAGCGCACTTAAATAACAATAACTACACGTATCAACACCCATCGGCTAGCAAAATACTACTGTACGCAAGTAATCAAAACACATATACAAGTACACATATAACTATCACAGTTACATCACCTTCTCCAAGGCTATCCTAGCGTGAATTTCGTAAACCTCCACGGTGAACTCGTCTCTGATTCCTTGAACCTATATGAATTAAGACAAAGAACACTGACCGATAAGTATCTGTGTGCACAGTAGATTCAATATGTTTATACACCTGAAAGTAGCTCTCTCACCGTCAGGTCTTGCCGAATAGACTTGAATTGATTGCAAGTGTACTTGTAGTCCTGCTTCTCTTTCCAGCTTATTTTTGCCAGCTCCAATGATTTTCTTAGTACACCAATAGGGCGCACTTCAGATGGATCTGGTGCCTGGTGATAAAAAGAGGTTAATGAACAGAATGACACAAAGACAGGCAGAGAGACAGAAGCATAAACAAGTGTTATATTTTGTGATTAGTGATTCTTTTAATATATTTTCACTGCTGTTCATACATGTATGTAGGTGCACATACAGTACCATACAATTTTGCACTGGCCTATCCTACTCATCAATCTAATGTGTACAAAGTAATCCTTATCTTTAAATTATCCATCCTGAGCACGGTTGAAAGCGAGGAGGGAGAAACAATCAGAAAAAAAAAAAAAAAAAAAAAGTGAGAGAAAATATATCCATTAGATAAGAGCATACATACCGTTGTTAGTCTGTAATAGGGTTTTTCTAAGTCTTGACAAGTGCCAACCACATGAAACTTGCTCCAATCTAACTCCTCTGCATCATCTGCCTGTATCTGAAACAGTAAAACAAGAACAAGGTATGACTTTACCACCAAAAATGTGTCTGCAGCAACACCGTGAAGTTAAAGTCCCACAACAGGGCTGACAGTAATACAACATACAGTACTGTACAACTTCGTCAAGTTCATGATTAATAAACTCTAACAGCATTTGAAAAATCTGACTGAATAAGATTGTAAACTTACTGATGCGTTGATATTGTTGATTATGTTTGGCACAGAGCGAGTTAATCCCAAAGTTGCCTGGAATCTCTGGGCTCTCTTGTTGAACTTTTCTCTGTTTTCAGGAGTGTCCACCGAGGCAAATGTGAACTGGGCCCTGTGTTGCAAGAGAGTCAAGAAAAATGCAACAAAGCAAAACACAAACAGTATATGAGTCACTGCACTTGGATAGTTTCAGTTCACACAAAGTAATATTGACAGCTTTAGTACAAACACAAGTTTTTCAAAGATTAAGTTAAGACCAAACAACACATGTACATGTCTGGTGAATAGGCCATTTTTGGCACTGCCTTTTGCTTTTGCTTCTTTACAGTGCAAATATGCAAATACAGCCATGTCAGTTACAAAACAACATTAAAAGGTAGATGGAAACAAAGGTTGTGTTTATCTGAAAGACTTTGTAGGTAATGCATCAATCAATTCCAGCTGTTACCACCCCCTTGGCTGACCCATTGGGATTTGTTATTGCTGTTTTTTTTTTTTCTTGTGGACAACAAATTCCCCAACCCTGGGCCACCAGTAAATTAAAAATGCCCCACTCCAGGACAAGCTTTTACAACATGAATTTATGAGATTGTTTGTCAAACTCCCAATTTTTGAATGCTTGTTGTGTTGGTTTATGTCCATTTTAAGCTTCATTTTTCTCTCCACACTTACTATTGATTTGCACCACAAATGTCGACAAAATTTGAGCTGTTTTCTTTCAACCACGGATGGTGGCAGCTTGGATTTGTACAATTCTGATGATCAGTCAACTAAACTTATCCCTGGCCCTACCCCTGAGGCAATGTTTCATGGGGATGGTCAGAGGTAGAAGAGGTGCATGCATAACACATCAGCCACCTCCACCACTTACAGCCCCCACTACCATCAGGACTCTCCAATTGCATTTTTAGCATGGCTACCCAATTTCTACCCCTTGGCAAAGAAAAAATTTCTCCCACTCCTTTTTCTGTATTCCAACAGCTGGAATTGATCATGCATAACAGGCAACTCAAAACTCAGATATTGTCACTCAAGATGTGTGTGCACATGGACAGTCAACATCAGGTTTCCATTGGTGACATGCACCTTACTACAGACATACTTCCTCACCCTGCAAACTGCTTCTTCTCCTTTGCACCTTTGTTGGCTTTTCCCTTCTGCTTCTGGGATTTCTTTCCTTTTCTCTTTTCATCTAAATTCCTTCGAAGCTCTGAGCTTGCTCTGCTCTGTGGGCTTTCACTTCGTGAGAGTGACTTTGAGGGTGATCGTGACCTTGATCGTGATCGGGACCTTGAACGTGATCGGGAACGTGACCTACTCCTGGCTCTTCTTTTCCAAGGTGGTGAAGATGCCCTTCTTCTTGAAGGATGCCACTTGGACAGCCTTTTATCTTCTTTCAGTGTTGATCTACCTCCACTACTTGATAACCTGGATTGGGACAATTTAACACTTAGAGCAATTTTGTGATTGGTCCAAACAAGTTTGGCAAATAACTTAGATTTTTAGTTGGCTGAAAAGTTTTTGTATGGCCTTTGTGATCGGTGCTGCAATTACTTTGGCTTTAAACAGTCATCCAAACCTAGGTAATAAGTGAGTGAAAAGTTAATGAGTACATTACTTGACTTATTGAGTGAGCATAAGAAGCAGCGCTCGACATTAACGGTTGCCCGCTTGCCCGCTTGCCCGGGGCAACCAAAACTTTTGGTCGGGCAGGTAAATTCTGGGCTAGGCAATCAGAAACTATGAAACTTTCTATTGCTTGAATTCAATCTACAGTCCGAAGGGCAACCAACCTAAAACCTTAATGTCGAGCACTGAAGAAGTGCTGTATGCCTGTTGGTGAGACAGCACTTGATAGTAAGTAAAATAGTGCATGAATGGGGCTCGAGACCTCTGAATTCCTTGGGCAGTGAATTAGTGCCTATCTCATGACTGATTTTCATGCACTTAATGTAAATTTGTGAAAGAAGCAAAACAAACCTTGGTAATGGTTCCTTGTCCCAGTCTATGACCCACGCACTTCCATCTCTAAACGTTGTCGTCAGTGCATTCTTCAGGTGAGCTTCTGTGTCATCCTTGTCCTGCTCTGTCACACACTGCTCAAAAGCTCGCTTGACGTAATCTCTGAAAAGGCACAAGAAAAGTCAGGAATCTTCCGAACATCAGACACAACTAAATATGCTTTCTAGAAAATAGTTTACATGTATCATATTCTTCTGTCAACAATAAGATTTCCCCACTTGCAGATATAGACAAATGTCAGAAAAAGTAAGAGGTATCAGAATTTCCAAGTCAGTTAGAAATAGCTCTCTGACCCTGTTGTAATGAAATCTACTCTCCACTCTGTAAGCAAACAGAGTGATCAGAAGCAAACCCCATTCAATAAACTATCAGTAGTCAGCTTTTTCGTAGAGAAAATTGTTGATCCTGTTTGTCACTTGGGTGCATGTGTTATTAAAAAGGGGTCCACTGTATGAAGAGGAAACAAACAAACTAAAAATAACCTCAATGCAGGTGGCCACTCCTGTGCTGATATTTGTCCATCACTGCAGTTAAAAGAGAGGAATAAATGCAGGGTTTATTGAACAGTTTCAAAAGGAATGACACACAACAGCAGCAAACTGACATTATAGAACTCATGACCTACCAGCAATAAGCTTATGGAATACATAGGCAATAGAACAGGCCAGGCAAGGTTTTCTTGTGTACACACAAGCACATGCACACAAAGAAGGGGTGGAAACCAATAAGAAAAACTACAGAACAGACAATGCTAACATAATACATTGATTTTGGGGGTGGCAAAGTACTGACAAAAGGGTGAGGATACAGAGCATACATGACAAACTCACTTTCCAAAAATGCTCTCAAAAGTGGAATTTTTAAAACTCCTTTTTCATAAACTCATGTTGACAGTCAAACACAGAACTGTTTAAAAACACTGTACTTGGGATGGAGAAATTATTGAAAACAGAAAAAAGTGTGGATGACAAAAATGAATTGAAAATGTTATTGTGTGAATGGAAAAACATCTTAGAAAATGGAGGAACTTTGTTTTCCATTTTCACGGCCAGAATCACTGCAGTGTATAGTACTGTACCTACCCATCATTCTTAGGGCTCTTAGGGGGTGATTTCTCCCTCTTTGGACTTTCTGGCAGATATCTGCCACTTCCCCATGATTGTGAGTCTCTGGAATGTGGGCGGTTTGCCCGTGTGTCATTCAGATCAGGGGGGCGTTCCCTGTCAAAGGCTGGCCGGAATCTCTTGCCAGGTGTGCTTAACTCTTCACTTGTATTATCTCTGGTAACTGAAGAGAGGGAATGAGTTACAATCATTTGCTTGACTCTGAGTATAAAATAATATGCGATATACACAAAAATAAAAAATAAACTTGTAACTACCAGTAACCATAAAAGAAATGTGTACAAAAAATGTCTGTACACTAGCAGTAGTCAAAGGTAAACTTCTTCCTTCTATAAAATACTCAGATCTAGGTAGTTTGCAAGGAGAAAACATCAGTTGAATCAACACTCGGACACTAAACATTCAAGATAGGTTTGGAGAATTATAGGGGTTAACAAGCCAGCTGTAGTCAGGGTAGTTCTGAGGGTTCCTTATGAATGTACCTTCTTCACTCAGTGGTTTCCTCTGCTGGTTCTGCTGTCTCCAAAAGGGTTGTCCCCTTTCTACTCTTGCAGTGTCTGCATAAGAAGTCCCCTCTTGCTGCTGGGGCTGCTGCCTGTAGGTTGGTCCACCATTTTGAGAGAATTGATTGTTTTCTTCTTGAATATGTGGTCTGCTATTTTCTGGCCAATCTTGCTGGTTTACTTGGCCTTGTTTGTTGAACTCACGTCTTACCCCTGGTCTAAACCCTGAGCTATTTTGACGGGGGAAATTCCTGTTTTCTTGGTCAGAGTCATTCTGAAAAAGAGGGAATTTGTAAAAAATTTGCCCAGTTGTTCAAAGTATGAATAGGCTAATGCTGCATTTACCAGTAAGTCAAACATTTTTGGTTTTTAACGGGAGTGACCAACTTCAATTTTCTCCTTCAGTTTCTCACCAGAAATATATCATATGAAAGGAGAACTTGGTTTTGATAAATTATTCAGATGAAAGCTGACTGAAATATCAATATTCTTAAAACATCTCATAAAACTTCTTTTTTGAAGATTGGGAAGAATCTGCATTTTGAGTTTGGGAGTAAAAGTACACAATAATTGGGATTGGTACTTTATAACTCAACCCATTAAAACATGTACAATCACCTTTTGGTTTGAGCGAAACGGGTTTGGCTGTCCTCTTCCGTGTTGGAGTTGTCTTGGTCGAAAAAGCCCTGGCCCAGTGGGTGAACTATATGTCCTTTTTACATTTGCTGCAGGTTGCCCTGCACCATGTGGAGGTTTGTTAGTGTCTGTAGCTTCCTGGCTGACGCTGCTTGCTGAAGGTGGTGGCAAAGCTGTCGGGTTCCCAGTGAGAGTATTGAACGTACCAGGAGGCTGCAAGGATTCAAAAATATTTCATTGCATAAATCCAACAATGTGCTGTGGTATTGAGCTTCTTTTGTATTTTCAACAGGGAACTTGAGCTCCAAACATATTGTAACATTCTTCTCAGCATCAGACAAAGAACAAACTTTCATTGTTAGCTCAATAATGACTGTATTCAGGCTAGTGGATTTTTCAAGCTCTGACAGCACAAGGGAATTAAAGTTTCCCTTGACATTCTCCCCTATTTACTGTACTAATAGATTCATGTCTCAGTGCTTCACATGATTAGTATTATTTCGAGCACCCTGTACATTTTTGTCTGTAACTCTAATATTTTTCTAGTGTACAAATAAAGTTGTGAGCATGTGTATTGAATAAAGAGCAAGTGATCCATGAAGACAAAAATTTAATAATACACTTACTGGTGGTATATTTGCTGGTGGTGGTGGGAATGGCATGTAGGGGGCCCCATAAGGATATGGGTAGTTTTGCATTGGAAATCCTCCTCCATAAAACTGATAGTATTGGCAGTATTGCTGCTGATATGCTGCTTGTTGGGTAGCCCCAACATTGTTATTTACTGGAGGAGTTTTCGTGTTTTTAGCTGGCTTGCTGGATTGAGGAGCGACTTGTGCCAGAGCCTGTCTTGCTTTTTCCCACTCTGGGTTCTCTGCTTTTTCTTCTGGTTTGGACTCTGGTTCCTGCGTTACACCATTTGATGCAGTAGAATCACCAACTTTTTGATATTGCTGTGACCTGACACAGGAAAAAACAAACAGGATAATGTGGTGACTACGCTCACTCTCTCAAAACAGTTTTATGTGCTGTATATAGAAGATATGACACGGCAGTGCGAAAAAATGAATTTTACTTTCAAGTGGTAAAAACAATATTTTCCAAAGATCGCTGCACGAGTGAGTAAAAAGATTGTTTTTACCATGAGAAAATGAAATCCATATCTTCAAGCCACTGTGTAATTTTCTTTTTATTATGTACACACGAGTTTTGTACAAGATAATGTACAAACAACTATGCAAAAGCAGAAAATGATGTCATCGATATCCTCATTGGTGAGGATATGGAAAATATGCCACTTGGGTCTTGGATGTAGTTTCATATGGATATTACACACAGTATAATATTATTTCCAGTAAAAGACTCGTGTCCATATAACAAAAAGGAAGAACGCATGACAAAAGAATTGATAGATGCAACAGTTTTTGTTTAAGCCAGATACAGTACATGTATCAGATGCTACATCTTCCTCTCTGCTACCCTTGGTACAAGAGGTTTTCTTCTAGAGAAGAGAGCTAATGAAGTGAGCCTGGAAGCAGTAACAGTTACTAAAAGAGCTATGAAGTGTAGACATTGCTGGGTTTCCAGTTACTCAAAACACAGCAATGTGACACTTCACAGCTCTCTTTCCCCGAATTCTGTCAATATCACTGCATATGGTATAACCAATGAACTGTGTATTAAAGTGCAAATTCAAAACTTAATAGAGCTGCCAGGCTCAGTAAAGATTACTCTGGCTATTTATGATGATATGATCGCATGCTCGTCTTAGAAAGACTAAAAAGTGAAACTTTGACCGTAATTTTCCACAACTACAGGGGGAGGCTGACGTCACAAATAATAATTGGAATAAATCCAAACGTCTATTGCATGCACTTCTAAATTTACTAAATTTATATTACCAGACCTTGTATAAGACGCTTTGTATTGCTTCTAAGATTTCCTGATGTCTTCCACGTATTAAAAGTAACATTCTATTGAGAATTTCGGCTTTTTATCACACCTAAAATCCAGAAGCTTTTTTGTCGCCATTTTAGGGTAAACAAGATAACTAAAGCAATACATACCACGAAGCAGCGGCGGCTATATCACTTGTATTCCAATTAGTCATCATCTGTACGTTTTAAATGGTCTATGCGAAACAAACATCAGAAAAAGAAGCACACACGCACTCCCTTCATAATTTCTCAAGAATGAAATGGCGACTCAAAGAAACGCGCAATGCATTGTGGGGCATGTCGTTTGACGACGTCAGAGGGGGGGATTGACTATTGCAGCAATCTGCAGGAGGCCCTGCCATTTGTGCGCGTGCGTCATTGTGTCCGCCATCTTTTCTACCGCAGTAATCGACGTGTGTGTAGAGTCTTGTTTGGACCTTTTATTTCGTCCTTGTTGTGAGGTGAGTTCCGAAAACCTCCCACAGAGAACCCCCTTTGTTTCTGCCAATATGTTATGCTATCAGAAGTCGGAAAATGAGGTTAAAAACAGTGACACGCCGCAGTACCAGTCTGATCTCGTCAAAAAAATTGTATATTTTACAGTATGAGCTCAGGAGTGAAATGGTGATGACATAGATCAATTGATAATCACATGTTTTGTTTCAGCACCATGTCAGACGACGCAGACTTTGAGGTGAAATTAGAGACTGCTCCATTTGATGCCAGGTTCCCCTACACAAATCAAACCAAGAACTGCTGGCAGAACTTTGTGGACTTCCACAAATGTGCTAAAAAGCTAGGACATGAAAGCAAGACTTGTCATTACTTTAAGAGATGTTACATGTCCCTGTGTCCATCTAAATGGGTATGTACAACAAATACATTATGTAACTACCAGTAACCCTGATCAATAATTCCAGCTGTTACCTTCTCCCTTACCCTATGCACAAACTCTCAGTGTGCCAATTAACCCCCTCACTAGCCTGAGGATAAAGCCACTTCAATCTGAGGTGCACTGATGTAAAGCAATGTCACAGGCTAAATGCACTGCTTATTGACTGAAACTTGCATACCCCACCCCCACCCTCAGGCCAAAAAGTCTGTTCAAATGCCCTGCTTCAAGGCTGAATTCAGTGGTCAAATGCCTTCTGCTGACCATGGAAATTACAGTAAATATGCAACTAGCTCCTGGCTTAGAGCTTCAGTACAGACTCTTATACACTTGTAACAGCATACATGGGGCCAATTCAATAAAATGTTTACAAGTGTATTTTACAAGTTGGACCAATTTTTTCACATGTTAAAATGCACTTTAATTCAATACCATGCCCAAGTACTGTTGCAGCTATCCATATGAGATATTCTCTTTAACATTTCGCTGACTTTTGTCAAATTGGAGTCCATTATGGTCCAACTTGTAATATAGTCTTGTAAGTGTTTATTAAGTTGGTCCCTGGGCACAAAAGTAGTTGCTACTGAGAATGTGGGGGTGGGCACGATCAAACTGTAAATATTTAGTGTTCCATGCAATAATTTTGTAAATATTGCATTTTTAGAGCTGCTTGTACATTTTATCTAAACATCTGTACATATGCACTTTGAAACGACCAGCACCAAGCAAAAACGTGAAACAAGACTTGTTACTGCTTGTTATACTTAGTATCTTGCTGATCTTTTAAATAGTTTTCCCGAATTGGCTTTTGCAAATTCAAGACATTACTCAAAATTAGTTGCAAATTGTCATAGTTTCCATTTCTATCACCCTTATTGCATTTTCATTGACAACTTGTTGATTGCTTGATCATGGTATATCTCTTTTTCTAGATTGAAACTTGGGATGAACAGTTAGAAGAAGGAACCTTTGCTGGTCGAATTTGACTCCATTCCTTGTTGGCGTGCCATCTCGAGCCTATTTCACTGCTTTCTTTTCAAGGTCTCACTTGATCAAAATTTCTTTGAGTTGAATGGTGGACAACACTGATGTGTCTTCCCTTTGAAAGTTTGTGTAAAATTGTCACCAAATAAATTCAGAGCTTTTACTGTGTTGTGTCTTGTTTTGCATTCACAGATTATTCTGGGCCCCACCAGTCTGGGGTGGTGGTGGGTGGTGAAGAGAACTTTAGCTGAGTCCTTTTCTTAGCTATTTTATATCAAAAGAAAAACTAAAACAAAGTCCTTCACCCTTTACACACATACACACACAGGCATGACTGGGGTGGAGTAGGAAAAAGAGGCTACAATATACAAACTCCGGTCTACCACCCTGTAACAAGGATTTCATTGCAAATATCGGTTCCGAAAATCACTGTGCAGGATTGACATGCATAGTTCTGTGTAATGAATTATGGATTTTGATAATCAAAGTCTTAAAAATTCCATAATTCAGTGCACAGAACTATGCATATCGACTCTCCACGATCCTTGTCCGGCAACAATATTATAAACTCCAGTCTACCACCTTGTAACAAGGATTTCTTTGCAAATATTCCTCATAAGTTAGAAGAGGAAGAAGAAAAGCAAACGGCCAAAACTGCTCGAAATACACCCCGACACCCAGACTGACTCAAGAACAGACGACAACACACACCTGAGTTAAGTCTTTAGTATCGATTCATATCACCTTTACTTGGTACAGAACGCATTTTACTGAAAATGGTTGAAAAACCGGTCGGAATTTGGGGAGACTTTGATCCAGTCCTCGAACCGGACAAGCCCGCGACCCGCGCACAAAAAGGGCGGGAAAATTCCAGATAACTGCAAGACTCTTTCCTCTACTTGTTTGCACTGCTAACTACTGGTAGACTGAAGGAAAGTGTAGCTTGTTGGACAGCGATGATCCTATGGAAGTTACCTCGATCAGCCTGCTATCAAAACCCGAATATTGGTAACGTGAGGATGTCGGACTTCCAGAACTCTTACGGCGCTAAATATCCAGGCGATAAACCGTAAGTACTTTTGGTTAAAATGCTTTGTCACTGCTGCAGAGCGAAGTCGATTCGCTCTACTCGTTAAATAACAAACAGCGGACGTCGAGTTTTAACGCTTTGGATCAACCAAAGCCAAAACGACTTGAGGGCGAAACGACCGGTAACCGTTAAAACTGATAAAACTATAAATGCTCATTGTATCGCTCATACTCTCTTTTCATGAATAGTAGCCGATAGTTTGTATCACAGCGGTACGGTGCCCATTGTAGTTACCCGCCGAGAAATTTGCGGCCGTCGGTTTCTTTCACTTTGAGGCATGAGCGACGTTCGGCGTAGATTAGGAATTTCAAGGAAACCCTTTGAACCCGAAAGAGACGATGCTGGGATGTTAGATGTTCGTCGCCCAAAGCTGGAGTTTAAACTTGAACCGGGCATCAAGGAGGTTCTTCGGTTTTCCCGAAGGAAGCCCACGTTACTTCCCCGACGGGTCGAACCAGCACCTTCTTGCATTCCGGGCACTGCAGAAGATCTCCGACGGTTTAACAAAGAGCGCGGCCTAAGTTCGCACACTGACTCAAGATCGTCACTGCTTACAGTGGACAAATTGTCTCTCAAATGAGCGAGCGGGTCAGGCCAGTAGCCACTCGGAGGTAGAGAGATTGGATCGTAACCTTGCCGAAAGGCTTCCGAATACTGAATGCCGTACAACCCGAGCAGTCGACACATTTCGGATTTCGCCGTCACTGGCCGGGTTTGTTTCTCGGTCTGCGCACTCTTGCGTCTTTTTAAAGACACTTGTGAGCCAACGCGACTCGTTTTTTGCGTCTCAGCGTTTTTGTCCGAATGCAGTTCGGGAGTGGAGAGGTATTGTGAAGGTTTTTGGACTTCGTGAGTGGGTTTGTTAACCGTTTCCAGAGAAGGCGACCTGGTAATTATTCTGACACCGTTTTCGTTGGCGTGAGTTTGTGAGACTCTTGAATTACTTCGCAGTCTCGAGAGGACGGTAAGTTGACCGTTCAAACCGTCTTGCTGACCAGCAGCGTCTTTCGGGGCGGGATTGTCTTCATCGTCGCCGTCGATATTCTGAATGATTAAGGAGGGTGATGGATCCCTTCGCGCGATCAACTCCGACAAATGGTGCAGAGACTGTTTTTGTGCCCACTCGCGCGTATTAAGAAACGTCTGAGGGTCTCTTATAGTCAGCGAAGCTTGTCCCTCGGTCATTAACACCCGAGCGCATGAATCGTGGCCTCGCTTGGTCGCTTCGAGTATCGGAGTCATTCCTCGGGCATTTTTCTTATCGATATCAAGACCAAAGCGCAGCATAGCTTTCACCATCATTTGTACAATCTCGGTGCTTCCTTCCGACGCAGCGTAAAACAGTGCTGTGTTTCCTGCGTTGTCCGTAGCATTCATGTCAAGATCAGTGATCGACTTCTCTAACAGTGTTTTAACTATATTAGCCCTTCCCATGATGCAGGCCCAAATCAGGGCGGTCTTTCCCTCTCGGTCAACTGTATTGACATCCGCTCCATGTGCGAGCAAAATTCGTGCAATCTTTTGTCGTGTAAAACGCATGTTATCGTCTAAGAAAACAGCTTTCATCAGCGGTGTTTGCTTGTTTTCGTCCGTTTTGTTGACATCATGGGTGTCTGTGTCCAGAAGATACTTGACTTGATAAAGTCGTCCCCGAGTGACCGCGTCCAAAAGCATCTTCTTAAGTGGCGGAGGTCTGCCTTGTCTTCTGCGCTTAGAGACCAGAACTTGCGGCCAAACACTCAATTATTGAATAACAACTAGACCACCCTGTATCTTCTGCTTTAGTTATGCTAATTCCAAAGCAATCCTTAGAGTATTAGCAACAATGTGCGAGTGAATTAGTCAAAGTGTTTTCTGCGTTAATTGCATGAAAACGTACTTTCAAAAGCTTTTCAAGACATAATCACCGGTGCGGGGTTCTATATGGCTATCAATAAATCATATTCAAACTCAAACAAAGGTTTCCATGGTACTATTGAATAGTGTTTTCTAGTTACGTCATTGCACTGTAATGGAGCGTGGGATCTTATTCTGAGTCATTCCTGCGGGCAGCAGACTTGTTGAATACTGTGGTAGTTGATAGCAAATAACTTCTTTACAATTCTTGTAAATAGTATTTGCAAAGGTGTTGTTTCTGACACAAAAGCACACCTGTCCATGTAATCAATGATCCACTTCTGAAAACGAACGATGTATTTACACTGGGAAGTGGGAGTTTATATATTAAAGTAATTACTACGATCGTGATTGATTTCAGTTATCTTCCATTCCGTTGTCCTCTTCTTTTTCCTTTTCTGTTTCTTCTCTTGTCCTTCCTTTTCTTTTTCAGCTTCTTCTTGTTCCCCTTCTTCTTTTCTTTCTTTTTTTTTTTTTTTTTTTTTGTGTGTGTGTGTTCTTTTCCTTATTTTTTCGTTAACATTTCATGCCTGGGCACAACCCTTTTTCAAAGCACTTTTAGCTTGCTAATCCTGGATTACAGATCGTAACTTTGTTTGTCATCCTAAGCCTGGATTTCATTCACGTTACGCCATTCCTTGAAAAGTTCTGAGCTTGAACAAGTTTTGTAGTTGCCCGATTGCTGGCCAAGAAGATTAGCCTAGAAAGACTGGCTGTAGCCGGCCAATCCGAGCAATTTACTTCTGGTTATTCTCTGCTCGATTGCCCTCCTATATTGTCTTTTCTTGTTTTATTCCTTCTTCCCTACTTCCTTCATATATTTTTTTATTATCATTACTTGATATTCGTTGTGTTCTTGGCCAGTTTCCCCCTGCAAGTATTGTTCACCATATTTCGGTTTTTTGGCTTTTGTTGATTCCGTTTACCAACCTTTCCAGTTTCCCGTTGTTTGGTTGTTTTGTCAACTCTTCTTTTTGTTATCAGTATCCAAAAATCAATATCAAAACCAAACTAATGTCGATACTGGGCTTCAGATATGACGCCATCAGTACGTATGATAACCACGTGACCGACTGAGTCACATGAAATATTGGCTAAAGGTTGACTTCTTATGACCTACACCACGAAGTGGTCACTTACTATTGAAAACTTTTGTTCACTGCTCCAAATTACAAACGTATGTCATCGTGGAGCATCTGTGTCTCCGTCGTCATACCACTGTCCGAAACAAGCGGACTCAGTGGATGGCCATACGTCACACCATCTGTGCAGGGAAAGTCGCTTAATGCTCATGACATACAAGGCAGGTTGCTGACCAGCATTTTGTGAGCCTGTCCGTGTGCTTGCCAATCGGTTTACCTTGTTGTCTTGGTAACAGTCCAATTTGTTTGTCACTTATCTCTGGTACTTTCAACACCACATCGAGTAAGGATTCTTAGAATGTTACTTGATAACTACAGTGGGCGGTGCGACCTTGTGATTTACTGTTTATGAGCGGTTGTAGTTTAGCGTGCATCGACTGTGGATTTTGTATAATTCCTTGTGATCAAGGATCAAATTGTAGGTCAGACCAACGGAAAGCTTTTGATGTTAGTTTCGACCAATCATATGATGTGCCTTGACGGCTAAAGTTAATCAAAAAATGAATCATCTGAAAAAAACCTGAGAGATCTCTTTGTGTAACGATCTATATTAACGTCAAAACACACAAAGAGGGGCTAGCTGTGTGTGACACGTGTATTGTTACACTGAGTAATTAAAATGAAATATGTAGACGCAGGGGCTGTTGTTTAACTTTGAATGCCCTGCCGACTTATCTGTAAACGATATGAGAAAGTCGTTAAACAAGCAATCAAAATCAACACTGTTCACTGAAGTTGTAATTAAATAAGGTGACACAAGTTTACTGTTTGCCTTGGCACACTGTTACAAAGCGAATAACTTCCCTGCAGCAATGCCTGCACCGTCGTTGAAATGTGATTTTGCAGACCAAAGACGCCAGAAAGATAAGCTGCGAGTTGCATGGAGACAGCGGCCGAAAGAAAGCGGCTCTACGGAGCTTCGTGAAGACACTGACAGGAACGGGATAGTTTGGGGTCGGCCGAGGATTCTTCTAGAGGCGGTTTCCAAGGGTCGCTTGCGGCAGCTTCGTTTGCTTTTGGATGCGGGCGTTAACGTGAATTGTAAAGACACGACCACCGGGGAAACGGCTTTGACGAGAGCCATGTTTCTCGAAGACGCAAGGTTTCGGAAAGGAGTTGCAAAAATGCTCATAAATTATGGGGCGAAGGTCAAGATTGCCGATAAACGAGGCCGGACGGCGCTTTCATGGGCTTGCCTTCTGGGCAGAAACGACATGTTGAAACTATTCTTTAGCAATCCCGAACTACACTTAGCCATGGACAGCATCGATTCTGAAGGGAACACCAACTTAATCCTTGCTTGTATGTCCGGCAACGGGAATGTTGTGGAAACCATGGCGAGGATTTTTCGCCGCAACAGACTGGACGGAAATAGGAGAAACCTTCAGGGAGAGAGTGCTCTTTCACTATGCTATAAACGGGATTTCTTAGTCTGTGCAGAGATTCTGCTCAACGAGGGACACGTTATCCCTTGTAAGAACGAAAAGCGTCTTACTCAGGGCTCTGCGAGCCCCGCTACAGAGCGCGGTTGGAAGCGAAACAGGCCAAACACGTCGCTTCGTGAGAAATACTGTAATCTGCCAAAGCTCTTCAGTGTCTATACAGAGCAACTAACACAGTCGTATCCAAGGAAATGTAAATCTAGCGGTGGTATCAAAATCTTACCCTGCTAGTTGGTCAGATGCCAAGTTCTCTGGCCATACTTCACTTGACGGTCTGCTGGAAAAGTTGTAAAGAGAATATTTCAGTCATTGGTCATGTAGGGCCAGTAATATATCTATTCAGTGATATATATGGCGTTCAATGAGTCACGTGAGTTAGCTCCCCCTGAGAAAACCTTCGTGACTCGCTTTGAATTGAAGTTTTATCAAACTGTTCGAAGTCGAAGACCTGTAGAGCAGAATATGTATAGCTAACTTTAACTGTCTGACGAGTTTTCTTAATCACTTGATGCAAACTCTGCCAAACATTTAAGTACAAAACACATGACAGATCAACTCAGTGATAATTAAACAGCAGGGCCCGGTTTTTCGAAAGTCGATTAAGCTAATCCAGGATTAACGAAATTCTTTCTCTCGACCTCTCTGCCAATATACTGCAGGATTTTGTTCGAAGATGGATTAAAAAGCTTGTTCCAGCTTACAACGTTATCAAGAAAGTCGTTGTGGACGAAACTTTCACGTCTTCAGGCTTATAAATGACAAGAAAGTTTACACCTAATCCAGGATTGGCCTAACCGTGCTTTGAAAAACCGGGCCCAGGTTATTTCATATACTAACTTAATATCTATAATATATATAATAAATGTACTATGATATTAAAGTAAATCAGTATACAATATACAGTATACAATATGTGTGTATTATGTACGGCTGACAACAGAGTCAACCAATCCAACATTTTTGTTTACATCAGTGAAAATGTGCAGTAAAAAATCCTGAAGGCTGGTTCAGGTTTTAATTCCTACACGGAAATAATAATAACTAATAATAACGAAAAATATAATAAATGATGACACAATATGTTAATAGCACCTACTGTGAGACCAAATGAAACTCATTGTTGTTCTCATGAAATAAGTCTCTTGACATGGTTGCCAATTCATTCGACTTTCTGCCCCTCAAGCCGGGATTTTGGCGCGCAAAAACTGGTTGGAAAAGTTCCTTTATAAACTCACAGTCTCCGTCCAGTATCGACTGAGTCGAAGTCGACGCGGTTGAAACGGGAAACTCAGAAATTGATAATCTTAGTGTCAACTTCTTTAGTGTTTTCTTGCTTACACACTGCTCATAACGTGACGAGCAGATGCAAGAAGCACTCAAGGGAAAAAACGTTTTCTATACGTGGGCTGGGGTCTGGGCTGAAGGATATTTTAGTTGTATAAAAAAAAGATCTTGTCCATCCTTTAGTCTTAGTAAAAACAGTGTAACACTCCCTTTTCGATTTATCTCCAGATTATTTATTCTGGTAACTTTTCTGACCGGAAGTTTACTTACGGGGTTTCGTAAAACATTTTCTTATTCCGCTTGCAAATCGGTATCTTCTCGAAATAAGAAAAGATTACGAGGAGTTTGACAACAAGGAAACTGCGCTTGTAGTAACTGCGAGGAATGGGAAAGAGACGCCAGATCTGCTGCAGTCTGTTGTGTCAGCATTGTGAACCAGAGGGGGAAGAGGGTACTCCATATTATCGATTATAAGGTGAGGCTCCTCCCGAAATCCGGTCCCTTTAAAGGGCTCAGGTATAAATAAGGGAACAAAAGTGAAGTGTTTTTGGTCATTTAAGTGGTCGTTTGGGTCTGGGCTGGACGATATTTAATGATATTGAAAAAAAAAGGGTCTTGTCCATCCTTTAGTATTAATAAAAACAGTGTGACCCTCCTTTTTCAAGTTATCTTCATATCATATATTTCTGGTCACTTTTCTGACCGGAAGTATTCGTACGACAAATACGCCCTATAATTTAGGGTTATTTTGGTGCATCCCTTCAAGTGCATACCATGACTCGCGACTCGTTAAATTGCCTCTCCGTCTCCCATAAAGTGTCTTTACTCTTTTTCACCTACTATGTAATTATACTCTCTTGGTCGTGTAAGGCCCAGGTCAAACGACGTACTTCAGACGAGACGAACTAAATTGAGCGAATTAAGTTCATGATAAGATCGACGTTTGACTCAATTAAGTTCGACTGATTGTATTTGGATAGACCAAGATGTTCTTTCCGCAGACACGTCAACCCCAAAAAAATTCCATGCGTGAGATTCAGGCCGAGGGCCTGGGTCCCACTCGGCCAAGGGGTGAGGGGTCTGGGCCCCACTCGGCCGAGGGGTTGGGTCTTTGTAGAATTTCTGTTCGGCTTTATTTTTATTGCATGCGTGATTTTGACAACCTGTCGCTGCACGGAATCACATAAAAAGGGTGTCTCAAGATCAGATTGCGGAACTCTCTAACGAGTGCTTTAATTATTTTAGCATAATAGTACAACAACGGAATGCATCGGTTTTAGTTGTGTCAGTAATTTGGAGCGCCGAATGCGTGGGCTTTCAGGAAACTGTTGGAGTAGTGTGAGCCGCAGTGAGGGGACATGCTCCATAGAAAATCCTAAAATCTAGAGTCCGTGGAATGGATTTCCTGCGTCTTTTTTAGTTAATCCTCACTTTCGTACATCTGCCCTTTGTATAAACATAATTCAATTATCCCCCTTCTCGCATCTCAAAGTCAGGTAAACCCTACCCTCCCCGGACTCCCCCCTCCCTCCCCCCCCCCCCCCCCCCCCACCCGCTCTAAAAATGCCCCACGATAAAAAAAAAATGACAGGACCTTACCACGTGCGCGTGTTTCATGCTCGTCGAGAGAGTTTAGCGCAGTTCTGTTCTGAACGTGTAGCTGTAGTTGCTGTGTTAACGCCGCGCACTCGCGTTATTTAGTTAAGGATGCATTTTAAACATACCTGAATGCCACCTATACGGCTCTGGAAGGGCGAACTCTTCTGTTATTATACTTCGTGATACTTGTTTCTTCAACGCGTTCCATCCCCACACAGAAACCCGAATGAACCTCTTATGAGTATTTTTAAAATATTCATTTCTTGATGATGATGTCATTCTTGAAGAGGGATGTAAGCTGTGATTGGCTGTGTCGCTCCAAACTTACAATGTAGCATACGATTAAAGTCGAAAATCTGTGTGATTGTACCAATGCGGGGCTCCACATGCAATGAATTTTCTTATGCAAAACTGCAAGGACTGTCTGGCATATGTCTAAATATAGTCGTGCACGTGCGAAAAACCCTTTTTAGCCTGGTCCTCACTAGCGCATAAGCATAAGCATTAAGGACAAGCATAAGCATAAGAATATGAGAGCGACAGTGGCGACATAAGCATAAACATAAGGAACGTACGTGCCGTATGCTTAAGCCTGGTCTTCACTAGCGCATAAGCATAAGCACAAGCATAAGAATAAGAATAAGAGAGCGACAGTGGCGACATAAGCATAAGCATAAGGAACGGACGTGTTTGATCCTTATGCTTATGTCGCCACTGTCGCTCTCGTGCTTATGCTTATGCTTATGCGCTAGTGAGGACAAGGCTTTTGTGCTGACGGCCAGACAAAGCACGTGAACGCGATGTTACAAAAAAATTAAGCAATTTTTTGACTGGTGAATGTCAGTGCATGAGAAAATTCTCATCACTTGAGAAATTATCACATCGATAAATTTATGCATTTTTTAGGATCTTGTGAGACAGTAGATTTCGAAATTTTACGGGATCCGTGAGAAATGGCGCGTATGCGTGAGATTGGTGTGGCTATGCGTGAGAGCGTGAGACTTACGCATAATGCGGGAGGGTTGACGTGTCTGCACGCTACGGGTAGTGCGCCTACCGCGACGGAGAAATGGCCACAAATTTGCTCACAAATTAGGCTTTTGGCGTATTCGAGCTTGGGCTGCGTTTATTAGCTTCGTGTCAGGGGAAAGGAAATTTATCTGGCTATTAGCTTCCGGCGGTGTTTCGGCATCGCGGGGCTTTTGGTAGTATTTATTCGCTCTTAACCGTTGGCTACTCGAAAATGGAGTGACCAGCCTTCTCATTTCTTTGAGGGGGAGAAACAACACACTAATAGTGGCCACTGATAATGGCCGTAGCGGCTTGAAATCGACACAAGGGACTCAAGAGGCCACAAATAACAGGTACATCAGCTTTTATTTTAATTCATTCAGAATCTTACGACTTATCCAGATTGTTGCTTTTCCCCATACATTTCCTTATAATTTTCTGTTTCGCAACATCACTGTGTGACAGACAGACAGATCCCCGGAGTCTGGGCCGCCTGTGACCGCGGCAGAAAATTTAAATTCATTGTCGATAATTTGTCTCTCCGTCACTTATATACAGTTTTTACGCTTCCGGAGTTGTTCATAGTCTACCGCCTTAGTCGTGTGAGTACTCTTAGAAAATGTATTTTGTCACGTTTGCCGCTTGTCGCGGTAGCTCGGACGTGTTGGTATTCACTCTGTTCATAGTTGCGAAGTGTGCACGACTATTCGTGAGAAGGTACGGTATATAAGGTCTGTTTCACAAGCAAGTGTCACTCGACGGCATCTCTCGTTTACCTTCCGTCAAATTTCTTTAGTTTTGTTACGGTGTGCAAGTTAATCATTATTGCCCTTGTCCCCGAACGAAGTGAGGGAAATAATCACGACGCTAAAGCATTAATTTGAAGACTCCAAGCCTGTCGCCATCTCGAAATTTAATGTTCGTGTGTGTGTGGGTGTGTGCGATGCGACCTTTTTAGGCCAGGTGCCTAAGGCAATGTCCTAATATGGCAATTACGTAAACATTGTCGATTATAGATTACCGTCTCCGCCAGTGTTTTTAAGAAAGATTTGAACGAAGCAACAATTGTACGTAACTGCATTCACGAAAATGAATTTGAGAACTAGAAAACTTGAAACAGAACGGTCCGCGAAGCTCGTCTTCAAAAGAGAAGGGAACAGGCACGGGCAAGGCAAAATCGTGAAACGATCGAACAGCGCCAAATACGTCTATAGAGAAAGGACGACAATCACGTGCCGACGAAAAGACTCCACAAAGATAACAGCGCTTGAAACAAGCAAAACGGGAGCTTCAGAAACCCGGGGGGGGGGGGGGGGGTACTCCCTATGATCGGCTATACGGGGAGGCTCCGCCCGAAAGGGGTGTATTTTTACGATCGAGGTATAAAAAAGGTATAGGAAAATGACGTTTTTTAGGTATTTTAAAGGGTCAATAAAAAGGGTGGAGTGAGGAAATAATTTTGGTATTTTAAAGGGGTACAAAAACGCCAGGAAAAATCCGGGAAAAAAAAAACGGCGGAAGACCGGAAACTCCGCCTTGTTAAAAGTGGGAAACCAGTTTAGGAACTAAATAAATGATCTGTTGAAGAATATCGCGTTCCTGATCAAAGGTATAAAAAAAGGGGTGCATTTGTACTGGAGGTATATAAAAGGGTCCCGATTTTGCCCCCAGGATGGTATTTTAAAGGGTAAGGAGTTGACAGTCCGGGCGGAGCCTCCCCGTACAAAAGTCCTTTGAACCCTTTTATCTTTGTCAAAATAATTTGTTCTCGTTTCATTGCAGAGTGATTAGAGAATAAAGGTCTTTTTGGTGCATCTCTTGTGGTGACTAAAAGGATGCATCAAATTGATCGACACGTCAATCAACCGTAAAATATCATCAAATTGACCGTTATTTTAGTTAGATTTGTTTCCCCGACACTCATACAGTTTATTATTTCCTTGACATGCATTTTAATTCAACCCTTGGTCGTGTAAGTCCTAAGAGATAAAGTCATTTTGGTGCATCCCTTTTTAGTGCATACAACGTTATCTGTGAGAACTGGAAGGGATTCATGAAAATGAACATCATTATACTTAGATTTGTTTCTCCGTCACTCATATATTAAATATTTTTCTTGACTTGCATGTTTAATTCAACTCCTTTGGTGGTGTGGGTCCTATAAAATAGGGTCATTTTGTTGCATACAACGATATTTGCAAGAACTGGAAGGGGAGCATCAAAATGAGCGTCGTTATACTTAGATTTGTTTCTCCATCACTCATATAGTAAATATTCTTCTTGACTTGCATTTTAGTTAAACTCCTTTGGTCGTGTGAGTCCTATTACGCATGCAGTCAAATTTATAGCTTAATTAGTTTTAACAGTGAATACTGTGTTGGCAGGAATAAGGTACATCAAGCAGTTGAAAAGTTGACTGAACTGAAGAAATATCATGCTTCAAGGAGATTATAACCAAGAAAAGGTAAGTTTTCTATAGGTGGGTAAGGTCTGGGCTGGAGGATATTTAGTTGTATTAGAAAAATAGGTCTTGTCCACTCTTTAGTTTTAGTAAAAACACTGTGACCCTCCTTTTTCGAGTTATCTCCATAACCTTTTCCTGGTTACTTTTCTGACCGGAAGTTTACTTACGCCTTATCACTTCTCGCATAAAACATTTTCCTATTCCTAGACGCCAGATCTGCTGCTGTCTGTTGTGCCAGCATTGTGGCCCAGAGGGGGAGGGGGTACTCCAAAATATCGGCTATGCGATAAGCCTTCGCCCGAAAGGCGGTCTTTTAAAAAGGCTCAGGTATAAATAAGGGAGCAAAAATGATTTTTTTTTTGATCATTTAAATGGTTGGTATAAAGGGCTGAACTGAAGATTTGAAAATTGTATTGACGCCGCTGCGAAGAAAAGAGCCTCAGATAGAGATATGTCTTTTAATTGATAGCATGCTCACAATGATTGATTATAGATTAAGCTCTGAAGCTCAGTGTTTACTGAAAAAAAATGCAGTGTTCATTTCATTGCAAATTGTTCACTTTGTAAACATCAGTGCCATAAATAGCTATAAATTAAATTACGTTGGATATTGGGTATACATATTTACCATTGGTATTATGTCAAATCAAAGGACAAAGGTTAATGCCGAAATTAAAAAGCCAAGGGAGACAGGTAGAGGAAGATAACGTACTTTTAACTGAATTACTTAAGATCGACTAAGTAACAATATATTACAAGAAAATTAAAAGGCCTTTTGTTGTAAGCAGTAAAGTACTTAGGCCCATTACACACGCGCCACTCATGACATGCGCTGAACCTGAATCGGAACATTAGCATAAGGTCTTTGCTCATTTGGTTCGACGCATGTAGCGTCTAAAACGGGCATAAGAAATGTACGGAGTCCTTCTATCTCTCCCAACACCACTCTACAGCACCATATCGTGGCGTAACTATAGGTTTCATTACGGATGTGTTTAACATTCTACGTTTTATACCGACGCATCAAGACTGAACTGGTTTACCACAGCTGTATCGACGCAATACGGCATAGTAATCTTTGAATTGCTTTAACTCTTTCACCGTCAAGCTCAAAATGCAGGTTCTCTTAACCTTTTAAAAAGAAAATGTCTGAGTGATAGAGTGAGAACTGATATTTTAATCAGCATTCATCGAAGCCAGCAATGAAAAGCCGGATTCTTCCTTTAAAATGTCTGCATTATATATCTTTGCCGGACTAGAGGAGAAAATTCGCTCTTGGAATTGGAAAGGTTTTTAATATGGAGGTCGTTATGTGGCCTTACAATCATGAAAAATTTGCGCACCCGAAATCAGTCAAAATCGTTTTATTGTTGTAGACGATCTTGTCCTCTTCATCCTTCCTGGCCGCAGCCCCGATAAACCAATGGGGGGCAGCCTTGCCACCTGCAAGCTAGCGGCTCTAGAGGATCTCGCATACTTGAGTCGTAAATGCCGGTCCATCGCGGATTCCATTGACTCATCAAAGACGTCTTCACCAGAAATGGCAGAGAAAGAGCTTCGACACGACCAAATACCGTCAATCAGTAGTGAGTTTGTAGTCGGTTCTTCTACAATTTCTGGAGCGGGTTTGTAGCGGATGGCTGGGTATCCTTGTCTGAAGGAGGAAGAGTGGACGTCGGAGTATAAAGAAAACAGCTTTAAGATTGGCGGTTCTTGACGAAAGGAAGAAGTATTCGTTTGCTTGCGACTGAGTTTTCTCTCCGCGGGTTTAGCATCGACATCTTCACTTCCTGAGCAGCTGCTTCCATGGCTGCTCGCACAGCTAAGAACTCGAGCGATTGGGCCTGGCTCACGTGTACCACTAAATTTTTTGTTGGAGGATTCTGGGCTGGTTTTTTCACCGACACTATGTTTGTGTACGCGACTTTTGTCTGCACTGGGTGTGCTCTCGGACTCTCCAAACAAAAATTGAAGAACGTCGTCTTCGGTGATTTTTTTCAAATTGAAAACTGTTTGTGGCTGGCGACGCGGAGCCGACTGACGAAGCGCGCATTTTTGTTTCCAAGCAACTTGACGAGAACAGAATGGTGAAGACTCCTGAATACCTGACCGCTTAAGATATTGAAGCACGCTGGAAACCGGAGCAGAGCCTTCATTGATTAAGAGTTTGGAGCACTCTCTGTCTCCGCGAAGAAACGCAAGTACAAGTGGAGACATGCCTGCGTTGTTAGCACGGTGCATGTTGAAGATATTCCCAGTCTCCTTTAAAACGCTCAACACAAGTTGCACGACAGCAATTCTGTCAGACATTACTGCGTGGAGCAGTGTGCTATTACCGTCTTTGTCAGACACATCGACTTCGATATCGAAGCAAGCGGAACTGTTTAAAAGAAAGTCCACTGTATCAATTCGTCCATGTAGGCAGGCCCATGACAACACCGTGCGTCCAAAGATGTCCCTCTTGTTAATGTCACTGCCACTGGTAACTAATGTCTTGATTGCCATTTGCCGGAGCTTGTTGTCTTCCACGAAGCACGAGTGCATGAGAGCGGTTTGGCCAAGTTTGTCAGTCTGATTTAAATCTATGCCTACTTTGATAAGAAGCTTCAATTGCTTCATTCGTCCTTGCTGGACTGCTTCGATTAAGAGCATCTTGAGGCCTCAAGTGGCTCACTCACAAATGTACTAGTTTGTGTACTTGTTTCACTGCTGAAATGGCTCTCTTCACTTCGACAGAGTTATTCTGTGACACAAAGGATTCGACCTGACATTACAAATTAATGCTTTTGTCGGTGCCGCTTTTTTATCATAATATAATGCGATCTGTGATTGATTGAAGGATTAAGTGGAAGTCCTATTTAATCTAGACTTCAAATGCAGTTAATCGTTTGGTAAATAAACATTACTAAAGTGTTCAGAGAGATGTAAAGACTTTTAGAGTTAGAGCTTCAAATTCAACCAGAATGCCGTGGTCACTGATTCCAACTATAGAACGCAAAAAAATAGGCAGTTGAGTTGCAAATCACTGCTGAGCAATGTTGCGTGGTTCTGTGCAATGAATTATGGATTTGAATTATAAACATCTATTTATGAAGATATAGCAAGAATACAAAGCATAGATTGAAGCTTCTTTGTTTGAAAAACCGTAAAGAATTAGTCGATGATTTGCTCTTATTTCTCAAGCCCAGCTGTATAAAATATCAAATCGCATTGCAAATGCAAAGCTTTGTTATAGTTTAAGGAAGGTTTCCTGATAGTTTCATGCGATTTTCCATGTGTTCTTGCACTGCTGATTGGGTTGTAAAACCAATCGCAATTATTTGGTTTTGGTTTTAGTTTTGGTTTTGTTCGGACTGTCTAATTGCTTTGATGTGTTTTTGCTCGCCTCATTGATTGGCTCTGTGATTGCTTTGGTTTTGGTTTTTGACAGTCATCCGAAAAGCGCTCTATTTAGGAGTTCTAAAACTTGTGTCTTGCTATCATTTTGCCTGCATGCGTAACTCTTTAGTGCAATCTTTCAAAACCGCCGTAGGCAAAAATCTGGTAGTTAATATTTTTTGAAAACTTCAGCGTAAGTATGGGATCCTATTTACCTTCGTAAGTGTGCATGCTTACTGTATAAGGTTCATTTAAAAAATTCGTGTTTTAAATAACAATGATGCGTGTATGTGCTATAAAAATCATTAGTTGATCGATCGTCAGTTCATTGTTTGATCGATCGGTCAGTCCATTGTTAGATTGATCGGTCAATCAATTATTTGATCGATGGGTCAGTCCATTGTTCGACAGTCGATCGGTCATTCCATTGTTCGATTAATCAGTCCCATGTTCAATCGATCGTTTGGGTCCATTGTTCAATCGATTGGTCAGTCCATTGTTTGATCGATTGGTCCGTCCATTGTTCGATCGATTGGCCAGTCCATTGTTCGATTGAGTGGTCAGTCCATTGTTCGATCGATCGGTCAGTCCATTGCTTGATCGATCGGTCAGTCCAATGTTTCATCAAGCGGTTGGTTCATTGTTCGACCGATCTATCAGTGTAAGTTCTTTGCATGATTGATTCAAGGGAGGAAATACTGTTTCATCTCCCATCAGTGAAAGAATAAAATAGGTTGATATATAGTTATTCAATTGGAAATTTAGCAAATAGACACATCGATCAATAAATCAAATGGGTTGATATATCCATTCAATTGGAAATTTAGCAAATAGACAAATCAGTCAATAAACCAAATGGGTTGATATATCCATTCAATTGAAAACTTAGCAAATAGACAAATCAGTCAATAAACCAAATGGGTTGATATATCCATTCAATTGAAAACTTAGCAAATAGACAAATCAGTCAATAAATCAAATGGGTTGATATATCCATTCAATTGAAAATTTAGCAAATAGACAAATCGATCAATAAACCGAATAAGTTGATGTAATCAAATAGGTTGATATATCCATTCAATTGAGAATTTAGCAAATAGACAAATCGGTCAATAAATCAAATAAGTTGATATATCCATTCAATTGGAAATTTAGCAAATAGACACATCGATCAATAAATCAAATGGGTTGATATATCCATTCAATTGGAAATTTAGCAAATAGACACATCGATCAATAAATCAAATGGGTTGATATATCCATTCAATTGAAAATTTAGCAAATAGACAAGTCGGTCAATAAACCAAATAAGTTGATATATCGGGCATATCGGTCAATAAATCAAATAGGTTGATATATCCATTCAATTGGAAATTTAGCAAATAGACACATCGATCAATAAATCAAATGGGTTGATATATCCATTCAATTGGAAATTTAGCAAATAGACACATCGATCAATAAATCAAATAGGTTGATATATCCATTCAATTGGAAATTTAGCAAATGGACAAATCAGTCAATAAATCAAATGGGTTGATATATCCATTCAATTGAAAATTTAGCAAATAGACACATCGATCAATAAATCAAATAGGTTGATATATCCATTCAATTGGAAATTTAGCGAAATAGACAAATCAGTCAATAAATCAAATGGGTTGATATATCCATTCAATTGAAAACTTAGCAAATAGACAAATCGGTCAATAGATCAAATATGTTGATGCATTGGGCATATCGGTCAAAAAATCAAATAGGTTGCCATATATCTATTAAATTGAAAATTTAGCAAATAGACAAACCGGTCAAAAAATCAAATAGGTTGATATATCCATTCAATTGAAAATTTAGCAAATGGACAAATCGATCAATAAACCGAATAAGTTGATGTAATCAAATAGGTTGATATATCCATTCAATTGAGAATTTAGCAAATAGACAAATTGATCAATAAACCAAATAAGTTGATGTGTCGGGCATATCAGTCAATAAATCGAACAGGTTGTTATAACAATTCAATTGAAAATTTTGCAAATAGACAAATCGGTCAAAAAACCAAATAGGTTGACGTGTCCACTCAATTGAAAATTAGGCAAATAGACAAATCAGTCAATGAATCAAATAGGTTGATAAATCCATTCAATTGAAAATTTAGCGAATAGACAAATCGGTCAATAAACCGAATAAGTTGATGTATCAGGCATATCGGTCAATAGATCAAATAGGTTGATATATCAATTCAGTTGAAAATTTAGCAAATAGACAAATCGGTCAATAAGTTAAATAGATTGATACATCCATTCAACTGAGAATTTAGCAAATAGACAAGTCGGTCAATAAATCAAATAGGTTGATATATCCATTCAATTAAAAATTTAGCGAAATAGACAAATCTGTCAATAAACCAAATAAGTTGATATATCGGGCATATCGGTCAATAAATCAAATAGCTTAATATCATCTATCCAGTTGAAAATTTAGCAAACAGACAAATTGGTAAAAAAATCAAATAGGTTGATATGTCCATTCAGTTGAAAATTTAGCAAATGGACAAATCGGTTAATAAATCAAATAGGTTGATAAATCCATTCAATTGAAAATTTAGCAAAATAGACAAATCGATCGATAAACGAATAAGTTGATATATCAGGCATATCGGTTAATTAATCAAACAGGTTGATATATCCATTCAATTGAAAATTCAGAGAAATAGACAAATCGATCAATGAATCGAATACGTTGATAAATCCTCAGTTGAAATTTAGCAATTCTTTTAAAAATAGAATTAAAAGAGTAATTTACAATATAATGTTTTGACAGAGTTTGACTTCATTTGAAATATTAACCTCCTGATTATTTAATCGATAGATTTATTGGTTAATTCGTTAATTAACCACAGTCTGACAGCTGGCAGTATGAAATTGTGTATGAGGGCAGGTAATCAAAACACAAAACTCATATTCATGTTTTCAATTATTTATTGAATAACCGGAAGACTTTCGGTCCGACTTGCTGTAGGAACTTCCGGCCTGGCGCTCCCGCGGGGAGCGATCCCATGAAGACTTTCGGTTTGACTTACTGTAAGAACTTCCGAGATTTACTTGTCTCTTCTTAAAACTAGCTTCCATTTAGCGATGGTATGGATCTTTTCATCACGGCTTGAGCTTGAGTTGAATCCGAATGCTGTTGATTGTTTTAGTTCATTCTCGACTTGCTGAGCGAAGTAAATTCACTCTTTGATCGTTTGTCGGCGAAGCTTTGCGTTCCTTCCCATCCCAATGCTGTTAGTCGCTTTACTTCGTTACCGACTTGTTTGCCACTTTAGTCGCTCCTCGCAACCTCTGCTTTGCTGTCAGCTTCTTGTTCATACCAACTAGACGAACTTGGAAAGACAGCAATTTGGGATCAATTTGGGTCATAAATACGGTTATATAAAGCTTCATATAGTCTTATGCAGCCCTATACATCCCTATGCAGCCCTATACATCCCTATACATTCCTATATTACCCTATACATCCCTGTACATCCATATACAGCCCTATACAGCCCTATACATCCCTATACAACCCTATACATTCCTATACATCCTTATACAACCCTATACATCCCTATACATCCCTATACTACCCTATACATCCCTATACAGCCCTATATATCCCTTTATGACCCATCAAATATTTCCTCCCGCGCGTGATTGGTAGAATCGTGACACGTGACCGAATAACGTCCGCTCGTGAGCGGACGTTATCAGCGAATAACCCCCGCCTGGCGAACTAACGCTGTTTATTGACAACATCCGAACACAGTTTTATACGTTAATCGCAAAAAATCATTACAAGACGACTACTGAGGAGGACATCAATTTATTGGTCGAAAAAGCAGTTCCAGAAAGCACTAAAAAATTTCACAGTTTCCGCGCCGTTATTTGCGCTGCGAGAGGAAATATTTGAAGGATAATAAAGACAATAAACTACTTTTGGCTTCGGAAAAGTGCACAAATAATTGTCCTTGGACATTATCTGTTCCTCGAAGCTCACAGTTGCCCTCGAGCTTCGCTGTCGGGCAACTGTTCGCTTCTCGGAACAGATAATATCCTCGGACAATTATCGGTGCATATTTCCTCGCCAAAAGTAGTTTATTGTTTATATATTACCCTATACATCCCTATAATCCCTATACATTCCTATACAGCCCTATACAGCCCTATACATCACTATACATCCCTATACATCCCTATACAACCCTATACATCCCTCTACATCCCTCTACAGCCCTCTACAGCCCTATACATCACTATATTACCCTATACATCCCTATACAGCCCTATACATCCCTATACATCCCTATACATCCATATACATCACTATACATCCCTATACATTACTATACATCCCTATACATCCCTCTACAGCCCTCTACAGCCCTATACATCCCTATACATCCCTATACAGCCCTATACATCCCTATACATCCATATACATCACTATATATCCTTATACAGCCCTATGCAGCTTTATACATCCCTATACAGCCCTATACATCCCTATACAGCCATATACAGCCCTGTGCAGCCCTATTCATCCCTATAAATCAAGTCGGGACAACAACATGGCGGCCAATGACTCGGAACAAGAACTGAAGCTGGTTTTGGAACTCCTGATATGAGCCTCGTTCTCATATGATCACTGACTCCAGCCGGTTAACCGGGATGAGAATGTTTCAACAACGCAAGTCTGAAATGTACTTGACACTTTCTTCTTAATTTGGTATTGATGGAAGAGTTGGCAAAGTGTTGTGCATCATGGACACTTCATCTCGGTTGCTAGGCCTTTAATTTTCTATATGAACGCATGACTGGGCTCATATAAAGGGGCCCTTATGCTCGGTTTGATCCTGTTTTACGCTTGTAAATTTTTGGTATTTAAAATTTCTACCCAGTCTCCAAACCGAGAGGGCCAGCTTTGACCCGGTTACGTGGGACAACTTTTTTTCCATGTAAACACTCGGCAAACTTGGCTTGGGGAGGAGGGTGACTCGGGTCCCCGGGCCAACTATTTCTCATTCAAACAGGGCTTATACTATTTCACTGCGCTTCTTGCTACGGACACGGGACTAAAGCTTCCTGAAGTAAAAACTTGCATTTTCCCGGATCAAAATGAAAACTGTGTGTCTTCCTCTTCAAATGTATCTAAGTTTATAACCCATTTATTTAAGTATCCGTTTAGTTGCAAAAGAAGGTCTCAACTTAAAAAGCCTTCACTTTTGCCTAACTTTTCCTTTCTTTTTCCTTTTTCTTTTTTTTTTTTTTGAGTTGTCATGGTGTGCTGTATTTATGGCTGCACTTGAAATACACTGGACATGCTCTTTTCGAGTATATTTTTATTCAAGCTACATACATACATTCAAACACTAAATGATATATTTCAGAGAGGGCAAATTCCCAAGTTGACGTTAATAGCCTCATGATTGTTTTGCGGTTTACAATATAATTGGGAACTTAGAAACATGCTAGCATAACTAACATCAAATCAAATGTAATGGCGCTGACGCGTATAACAGTACTAGTTTGCGTAGTCGCAATAGAGAACATCAGCATTTCCTTTTCGCGTCTCTTGCTTTGTAAAGATCGGACAATTCGCTCATCAGATTCCTAACTGCATTTTTTCGCCTTTTTGTTATTTCTTTCCGCGGCACTTCTGTGGAAAAAACAACACGCGTATCGTAGGGTATCTCAGAAAGGCCAGACTGAACAACTGCGCTATTACGCCCAGCTAATTTCTCTGTAATCTAAGTTTTCGGGGCGCAGAGTCTGTGCATAAAAAATGTAGTTTTATGTCGACAACCTTTATTAAATTTTCCTTTTAAATATATAACTCATCTTTCGGTAAAACTGACACCGACGGTATTTCTAGTCGCGTGAAAGTGTATGGAACTGCAGGACATGTTTAGACTAATTCTTAACATTGAAGGTTGTTATAATTTATATTTTAAAAGTAACCTTCTTACCTTTACTGACACTCCTATCGTTGACTTTAGCATGAAATTCAGGTATCTCACCATCATCAGTACCTTTTTCCTCTTCTTCGACCGACCTGTCGGAATCATCACAGCGCATACTCTGAAGAGTTGCATCACTAGCCTCACCTATTGTGAGATAGACAGTCAAATTACCAATAATTACGTATTGAAGATTAATTTTTTAACCGTGATGTCGCTATAGAAAGCTTCCTAACATATAGCTCGTTTTGATACATCTCTTTGAGTATTTACAGAAATCGTGGTACGCACTAGAAGGGGTGCACCAAAACGACCTCATCATGTACGATTTGTATAGCTAAGACTGTTGAACCTATAATTAGTCCGGAAGAATGACAACTATATATATGCGATAGAGGGTCAAATTAGCAATAATTAAGTATTGTAGTTTAAATTTTTAACGTGCTATTGCTATAGACGGCTTGCAAAGATAAAAGTCATTTTCATGCATCCCTTCGAGTATTTAAAGATATCATGGTACGCACTAGAAGGGATGCACCAAAACGACCTCATCATATACGATTTGCATAGCTAAGATTGTTGAACCTGTATATAGTCCGGCAGAATCCCAACTGTACAAATAAGATAGAGGGTCACATTACCAACAATTACGTATTGAAGATTAATTTTTTAAACGTGATATCGCTATAGAAGGCTTGCTAACATATAAGTCGTTTTGATACATCCCTTCCAGTACTTACAGAAATCGTGGTACGTAATAAAAGGATGCACCAAAACGACCTCATCATATACAATTTGTATACCTAAGACTGTTGAACCTATAATTAGTCCGGAAGAATGACACCTATATATATGCGATAGAGGGCCAAATTAGCAATAATTTAATAATGTAGTTTAAATTTTTAACCGTGCTATTGCTATAGAAGGCTTGCAAAGATAAAAGTCGTTTTCATGCATCCCTTCGAGTATTTACAGAAATCGTGGTACGCACTAGAAGGGATGCACCAAAACGACCTCATCATATACGATTTGCATAGCTAAGATCGTTGAACATATAATTAGTAGGACACAATGACAGCTGTATAAATAAGATAGAGGGTCATATCAGCAATAATAAAGTATTGTAGTTTAATTTTTAATCGCGCTATTGCTATAGAAGGCTTGTTAAGATAAAAGTTGTTTTGCTGCATCCCCTCGAGTACTTAAAGAAATCGTGGTACGCACAAGAAGGGATGCACCAAAACGACCTCATCATATACGATTTGCATAGCTAAGATTGTTGAACATGTATATAGTCCGGCAGAATCCCAATTGTACAAATAGGATAGAGGGTCACATTACCATTAATTACGTATTGAAGATTAATTTTTTAACCGTGATATTGCTATAGATTCCTTCCTAACATATAGGTCGTTTTGATACATCCCTTGGAGTACTTACAGAAATCGTGGTACGCAGTAGAAGGGATGCACCAAAACGACCTCATCATATACGATTTGTACAGCTAGGACTGTTGAACCTATAATTAGTCCGGAAGAATGACAACTATATATATGCGATAGAGGGTCAAATTAGCAATAATTAAGTATTGTAGTTTAAATTTTTAACCGTGCTATTGCTATAGAAGGCTTGCAAAGATAAAAGTCGTTTTCAAGCATCCCTTCGAGTATTTACAGAAATCGTGGTACGCACTAGAAGGGATGCACCCAAACGACCTCATCATATACGATTTGTATAGCTAAGATTGTTGAACCTTTATATAGTCCGGCAGAATCCCAATTGTACAAATAAGATAGAGGGTCATATTAGCAATAATAAAGTATTGTAGTTTAATTTTTAACCGTGGTATTGCTGTAGAAGTCTTGCTAAGATAAAGGTCGTTTTCCTGCATCCGTTCGAGTACTTATAGAAATCGTGGTACGTACTATACTAAAAGGGATGCACCAAAACGACCTCATCATATACAATCTGCATACCTAAGCCTGTTGAACCTATAATTAATCCGGCAGAATGACAACTATATATATGCGATAGAGGGTCAAATTAGCAATAATTAAGTATTGTAGTTTAAATTTGTAACCGTGCTATTGATATAGAAGGCTTGCAAAGATAAAAGTCGTTTTCATGCATCCCTTCGAGTATTTACAGAGATCGTGGTACGCACTAGAAGGTACGCACAAGAAGGGATGCACCAAAACAACCTCATCATATACGCTTTCTATAGCTAACACTGTTGAACCTATAATTAGTCCGGAAGAATGACAACTATATATATCCAATAGAGGGTCAAATTAACAATAATTAAGTATTGTAGTTTACATTTTTAACCGTGCTATTGTTATAGAAGGCTTGCAAAGATAAACGTCGTTTTGATGCATTCCTTTGAGTACTTACAGAAACCGTGGTACGCACTAAAAGGGATGCACCAAATCGACCTCATCATATACGATTTGTATAGCTAAGGCTGTTGAACCAATAATTAGTCCGGCAGAATGAGAATTGTATAAATGCGATAGAGAGTCAAATTAGCGATAATTAAGTATTGTAGTTTAATTTTTTAACCCTGATATCGTTATAGAAGACTAGCTCAAATAGAGGTCGTTTTGATACATCCCTTCGAGTACTTACAGAAATCGTGGTGCGCAATTGAAGGGATGCACCAAAACGACTTCATCATATACGATTTGCTTAGCTCAAACTGTCAAACCTATAATTAATCCGGCTGAATGACAACTATATATATTCGATAGACAGTCAAATTACCGATAATTAAGTATTTTAGTTTAATTGTTTAACCCTGGTATCGCTATAGAAGTCTAACTAAGATACAGGTCGTTTTGATGCATCCCTTCGAATACTTACAGATATCGTGGTACGCACTAAAAGGGATGCACCAAAACGACCTCATCATATACGATTTGTATAGCTAAGACTGTTGAACCAATAATTAGTCCGGCAGAATGACAACTATATATATGCGATAGAGGGCCAAATTAGCAATAATTAGGTATTGAAGTTTAAATTTTTAACCGTGCTATTGCTATAGAAGGCTCGCAAAGATAAAGGTCGTTCTGATGCATCCCTTCGAGTACTTACAGAAATTGTGGTATGCACTAGAAGGGATGCACCAAAACGACCTCATCATATACGATTTGCATAGCTAAGACTATTGAACTTATAATTAGTCCGGCAGAATGCCAACTGTACAAATAAGAAAGAGGGTCAAATTAGCAATAATTAAGTATTGTAGTTTAAATTTTTAACCGTGCTCTTCTTATAGAAGGCTTACAAATATAAAAGTCGTTTTGATGCATCCCTTCGAGTACTTACAGAAACCGTTGTACGCACTAAAAGGGATGCACCAAAACAACCTCATTATATACGATTTGTATAGCTAAGACTGTTGAACCCATAATTATTCCGGCAGAATGACAACTATATATATGCGATAATGGGTCAAATTAGCAATAATTAAGTAGTGTAGTTCAATTTTTTATCGTGCTATTGCTATAGAAGGTTTGCTAAGATAAAGGTTGCTTTGCTGCATACCCCTCGAGTACTTACAGAAATCGTGGTACGCACTAAAAGGGATGCACCAAAATGACCTCATCATATACGTTTTGCATAGCTAAGATTGTTGAACCTATAAGTAGTCCGGCAGAATGAGAATTGTATAAATGCGATAAAGAGTCAAATTAGCGATAATTAAGTATTGTAGTTTAATTTTTTAACCCTGATATCGCTATAGAAGGCTAGCTCAAATAGGGGTCGTTTTGATACATCCCTTCGAGTACTTACAGAAATCGTGGTGCGCAATAGAAGGGATGCACCAAAACGACCTCATCATATACGATTTGCTTAGCTCAAACTGTCAAACCTATAATTAATCCGGCTGAATGACAACTATATATATTCGATAGACAGTCAAATTACCGATAATTAAGTATTTTAGTTTAATTTTTTAACCCTTGCATTGCTATAGAAGGCTAACTAAGATACAGGTCGTTTTGATGAATCCCTTTGAGTACTTACAGAAATCGTGGTACGCACTAAAAGGGATGCACCAAAACGACCTCATCATATACAATTTGTATAGCTAAGACTGTTGAACCTATAATTAGTCCGGCAGAATGAGAATTGTATAAATGCGATAAAGAGTCAAATTAGCGATAATTAAGTATTGTAGTTTAATTTTTTAACCCTAATATCGCTATAGAAGGCTAGCTAAAATAAAGGTCGATTTGATGCATCCGTTCGAGTACTTACAGAAATCGTGGTGCGCAATTGAAGGGATGCACCAAAACGACTTCATCATATACGATTTGCTTAGCTCAAACTGTCAAACCTATAGTTAATCCGGCTGAATGACAACTATATATATTCGATAGACAGTCAAATTACCGATAATTAAGTATTTTAGTTTAATTTTTTAACCCTGATATCGCTATAGAAGGCTAACTAAGATACAGGTCGTTTTGATGCATCCCTTTGAGTACTTACAGAAATCGAGGTACGCACTAAAAGGGATGCACCAAAACGACCTCATCATATACGATTTGTATAGCTCAAACTGTCAAACCTATAATTAATCCGGCTGAATGACAACTTTATATATTCGATAGACAGTCAAATTACCGATAATTAAGTATTTTAGTTTAATTTTTTAACCCTGATATCGCTACAGAAGGCTAACTAAGATACAGGTCGTTTTGATGCATCCCTTTGAGTACTTACAGAAGCCGTGGTACGCACTAAAAGGGATGCACTAAAACGACCTCCTCATATACGATTTGTATAGCTTAAACTGTCAAACCTACTAGAAATACGATAATCGCATATACCCCCTCACTCTGCCATTGATGGGACTTTTACTTTTGGTAACTCCCAATAAGAGTAGCCTTTGTTTTACCGAAATGTTGACTCAATCTTTTCTTCGAACTCAAGTGCTACACTCAAAGGAAGGAGAAAAAGAATGGTGTGTGTTATACTTTTGCGTTGAAAAAAGAATCGATTGCGTGACGAAGTACGTATTTCCCACGGTCGGCACGTCAAATTAATTCATACAGTCTGCCAAGCACGTTCTCGAAATTTAATACTCAAAGTTTGAAGTTGGTCGGCCGTCGTAGTACGGGAAAAAAGGAACACTGATTTTCTAATTTCGAATTCATAGGCAGTACAATTAAATAGGCTTCCTGTGCGATTTGTTTTTACTACTGCATGCACCAGACTCAGGCATGCATATTTAATAGGCTCGAATTGTTTTGTATTTGAACCCACTCAAAACAGCAAAATTTCTCCCAGAATCAAAGCAAAACTTGAACAGTTTACTTCAAATTATACACGGGCTTCAGACCCAGTAATACTTCTAAGGGCTTGTGAACGATTCTCGCTGCAATCACCGCGTGTCAGATTACAGAATCAAAGCAGCGGTGCCGCTCAAAGCTCGCCCATTCCTGTTGGTCGATAGGGCTCACATGGTTTTTGTTTAAAATTTTATTTTGCTTTTATAGTTAGTGAGACATTATTCATATAACAGAATCTGCTCAAAATTGTGCAGAAAGCACTCTTTAGTTGAACCCAGAAACTTCCAAAGAAGAATCTTTTTGTACATTGGACACCTAGATTAGGTTCACTATGTTTCAACTGTTCCATTGGTGACAAATAATTGTGTTCAAAGCCAGGAATGCAGTCATGATGCTGTAAATAGTGCAGTACAAAATAATATAAATCGAAATGATAATACTGTTTGTGCAGTTAGTTGCTCAAACAAGAAAGATTGTGATTCTTCAGCTGTTGAGGAATGAAAAGCTTATTTGAGAGATTATAAAAGAAAGCAAAGAATGGATCAACAATATCTTGCTAAAGATAAGTTAATGAGAATGCACATGAAACAGAAAAAGTAATCCCAAAGTAAAACAAAAAGAAGATAAAGCTAAGAAAATATACAGAGGAGCAAACCCAGATTATGTGAAAGAAAAAGAGAGACAGGCCAAAAAAAGAAAAAGGGAAAAGGACCCAGATTTTGTTAAAGAAAAAGAGACAAGCCAAAAAAATACAAAGGCAAAAAAATCCACAATTAGTGAGACTAAAAGAAAAACAGACGAAGCAAAAACAAAGAGTAAACAAATTCAAAACCATTGAGGGTCTTATTAAGCAACTTCATGAAAATATTAAATGTGGACCTGAGTTATGTGTACTTGCTGTGATCAACTTTGGTACAAAGCTGGTGTGATTAGATGCCATGAACATTCATTCAACTCAGATCTTAATGCATCAGTCAAACTTTGTATCACTGGGGAAGAAAGTGTGAACAATTCTGAATGGATTTGTAGAACTTGTCATCAAAACATCAAAGCTGGTAAGATGCCAAGTTGTGCAAAGGCCAATAAAATGACATTCCAACATAAGCCACATAAAGCCTTAATTTTTATGTTTCGTATTTGGCCGCTGCTTACACAGATAAACATATTTGCGAACCTTAATCTTGCTCTTATTTACAAGCTTTACGTGCCTCGTTAGACAGTGATTGGCACGGGTTTCATGCCTTTTACAACATTCGGCAAGAGCAGACGACTTGGGAACAAATTTACTTATGTAGCGACGTACCTTACGCCGCACGTGTTTGCTCTTTCTCAAAAGCCTTCGAACTTTGCGTAATGGAATACGCGACGGTTCTTTTCTCTCGCTTCCGATTAGTTTTACCCTTCCACGTAAAATGTTAACGCGACCGTCCGTCAAGCATTTCACGTTCAGATGTTTCTACCGCAACACAATCCTTGCCATTCGATCTGGCGACGTGATAGCTTGTGTCAATCACAGCTGTAGAAGCACCCTCGTTTAACGCCTGGTCTTTGTTTACAAAACAGCACAATGTCTGCGTTTCATGATCACAGCATTTCATTAATTTCAGTGTCGCTCAATCGCGGTATATTTTCGTAATCACAGCACAATCCCTACATTCGTAGAAACACCCAGGCCTAATGGCCAAACAAACTTCGAATGCTTGACAAACATGACAAACAAGAAATTCCACATGAAGCTTCGACGTCTTCTGTTTGAACGAACTGCGTAACACGACCATGCCCAAATTTGGAAACTGACAAGTTCCTTCTTTGGAAATTCCTTATTTGGAAGTCCATTGTTGACACAGAAGCCTGGAAGGACACCGTGACAACTTCAAGCTCGCCTTCACTTCGTGAGGCGAGCTTAAAAATAAGACATCTGACTAAATTATTCAAGACTCCAAGTTCCGATTGCTCTGAGCAAATACGGTAGCCGAAACTGGCGACAGAAGCGTAGTAAAACAATACTTCGAGGGAAAATGATCAGCATACAGATTTTAATACATTCTTGAAGTGATCGAGTTACAAAATATATATTTGTCACGGTGATTGTTCGATTTCCACTGACTAACCTTTGTTGCTTGTCCTTTCTAAATAAGTATCTGAGTTTAACACAAAACGGCGTCTGAAGCTCCCGATTTGCTTTCAAGCCCTGTTCCCTTTGCGGAGTTGTCTGTGTTTCCCGCTTCTGTTCATGTCGCTTTTGGTCGGCATTCATGCGCTGTTGTCTTAATTTGCAGAGTCTTCTCTTCGGCCCGCTTTTTCTCCTGAAGTTTCCGATTTGCGTTCAAGCGCTGTTCTCTTTGCGGAGTTGTCTGCATTACCCGTTTCTGTTCATGTCGCTTTCGATCGGCATTCATGCGCTGTTGTTCGCTCGTTTCACGATTTCGCCTTGCTCGTGCCTGTTCCCTTCTCATTTGAAGACGAGCTTCGCGAGACTGTTGTGTTTCAAGTTTTTCAGTTAAGTTTTCCATTTTCGTGAACGCAGCTACAATATATTGTTGCTTCGTTCAAATCTAAATGCTTCGTTCAAATCTCATCTCTAAGTTATTCCGAGTAAAACAACAGGGCACACGTGATCGATCCGGCCTTTGTTATTGGTTAGCGGGGTAACCGCGCCTAAAGTCGTACGACAGACTGACTGACTGACTGACAGACAACGTTAAATTTCGAGATGGCGACAAGCTTGGAGTCCCCAAGTAGGCGGTATAATATTGCTGCATTAGTGTCGTGAGTATTTCCCTCACTTCGTTCGGGGATAATTAATCCGGCTGAATCACAACTATATATATTTGATAGACAGTCAAGTTACCGATAATTAAGTATTTTAGTTTAATTTTTTAACCTGATATCGCTTTAGAAGGCTAACTAAGATACAGGTCGTTTTGATGCATTCCTTCGAGTACTTACAGAAATCGTGGTACGCACTAAAAGGGATGCACCAAAACGACCTGATCATATACGATTTGTATAGCTAAGACTGTTGAACCTATAATTAGTCCGGCAGAATGACAACTATATATATGCGATGGAGCGTCAAATTAGCAATAAATAAGTAGTGTAGTTTAAATTTTAAACCGTGCTATTGTTATAGAAGGCTTCCAAAGATAAACGTCGTTTTGATGCATCCCTTCGAGTACTTACAGAAACCGTGGTACGCACTAAAAGGGATGCACCAAATCGACCTCATCATTTACGATTTGTGTAGCTAAGGCTGTTGAATCGATAATTAGTCCGGCAGAATGAGAATTGTATAAATGCGATAGAGAGTCAAATTAGCGATAATTAAGTATTTTAGCTTAATTTTTTAACCCTGATATCGCTATAGAAGACTAGCTCAAATAAAGGTCGTTTTGATACATCCCTTCGAGTACTTACAGAAATCGTGGTGCGCAATTGAAGGGATGTACCAAAACGACCTCATCATATACGATTTGCTTAGCTGAAACTGTCAAACCTATAATTAATCCGGCTGAATGACAACTATATATATTCGATAGACAGTCAAATTACCGATAATTAAGTATTTTAGTTTAATTTTTTAACCCTGATATCGCTATAGAAGGCTAACTAAGATACAGGTCGTTTTGATGCATCCCTTTGAGTACTTACAGAAATCGAGGTACGCACTAAAGGGGATACACCAAAACGACCTCATCATATACGATTTGTATAGCTTAAACTCTCAAACCTATAATTAATCCGGCTGAATGACAACTATATATATTTGATAGACAGTCAAATTACCGATAATTAAGTATTTTAGTTTAATTTTTTAACCCTGGTATCGCTATAGAAGGCTAACTAAGATAAAGGTCGTTTTGATGCATCCCTTTGAGTACTTGCAGAAATCGTGGTACACACTAAAAGGGATGCACTAAAACGACCTCATCATAAACGATTTGTATAGCTTAAACTGTCAAACCTATAATTAATCCGGCTGAATGACAACTATATATACTCGATAGACAGTCAAATTAGCGATAATAAAGTATTGTAGTTTAATTTTTTAACCCTGATATCGCTATAGAAGGCTAACTAAGATACAGGTCGTTTTGATGCATTCCTTCGAGTACTTACAGAAATCGTGGTACGCACTAAAAGGTGCACCAAAACGACCTCATCATATACGATTTGTATAGCTAAGACCGTTGAACCAATAATTAGTCCGGCAGAATGACAGCTATACATATGCGATACAACGTCAAATTAGCAATAATTAAGTATTGTAGTTTAAATTTTAAACCGTGCTATTGTTATAGAAGGCTTGCAAAGATAAACGTCGTTTTGATGCATCCCTTCGAGTACTTACAGAAACCGTGGTACGCACTAAAAGGGATGCACCAAATCAACCTCATCATTTACGATTTGTATAGCTAAGGCTGTTGAACCAATAATTAGTCCGGCAGAATGAGAATTGTATAAATGCGATAGAGAGTCAAATTAGCGATAATTAAGTATTGTAGATTAATTTTTTAACCCTGATATCGCTATAGAAGGCTAGCTCAAATAGAGGTCGTTTTGATACATCCCTTCGAGTACTTACAGAAATCGTGGTGCGCAATTGAAGGGATGCACCAAAACGACCTCATCATATACGATTTGCTTAGCTCAAACTGTCAAACCTATAATTAATCCGGCTGGATGACAACTATATATATTCGATAGACAGTCAAATTACCGATAATTAAGTATTTTAGTTTAATTTTTTAACCCTGATATCGCTATAGAAGGCTAACTAAGATACAGGTCGTTTTGATGCATCCCTTTGAGTACTTACAGAAATCGAGGTACGCACTAAAAGGGATGCACCAAAACGACCTCATCATATACGATTTGTATAGCTTAAACTGTCAAACCTATAATTAATCCGGTTGAATGACAACTATATAAATTCGATAGACAGTCAAATTACCGATAATTAAGTATTTTAGTTTAATTTTTTAACCTGATATCGCTATAGAAGGCTAACTAAGATACAGGTCGTTTTGATGAATTCCTTCGAGTAATTACAGAAATCGTGGTACGCACTAAAAGGTGCACCAAAACGACCTCATCATATACGATTTGTATAGCTAAGACTGTTGAACCTATAATTAGTCCTTCAAAATGACAACTATATATATGCGATAGAGCGTCAAATTGGCAATAATTAAGTATTGTAGTTTAAATTTTAAACCGTGCTATTGTTATAGAAGGCTTCCAAAGATAAAGGTCGTTTTGATGCATCCCTTTGAGTACTTACAGAAACCGTGATACGTACTAAAGGGGATGCACCAAATCGACCTCATCATATACGATTTGTATAGCTAAGGCTGTTGAACCAATAATTAGTCCGGCAGAATGAGAATTGTATAAATGCGATACAAAGTCAAATTAGCGATAATTAAGTATTGTAGTTTAATTTTTTAACCCTGATATCGCTATAAAAGGTTACCTAAAATAAAGGTCGTTTTGATGCATCCCTTCGAGTACTTACAGAAATCGTGGTGCGCAATTGAAGAGATGCACCAAAACGACCTCATCATATACGATTTGCTTAGCTCAAACTGTCAAACCTATAATTAATCCGGCTGAATGACAACTATATATATTCGATAGACAGTCAAATTACCGATAATTAAGTATTTTACTTTGATTTTTTAACCCTGATATCGCTATAAAAGGCTAACTAAGATACAGGTCGTTTTGATGCATTCCTTCGAGTACTTACAGAAATCGTGGTACGCACTAAAAGGGATACACCAAAACGACCTCATCATATACGATTTGTATAGCTCAAACTGTCAAACCTATCATTAATCCGGCTGAATGAGAAATATATATATTCGATAGACAGTCAAATTACCGATAATTAAGTATTTTAGTTTAATTTTTTAACCCTGATATCGCTATAGAAGGGTAACTAAGATACAGGTCGTTTTGATGCATCCCTTCTAGTACTTACAGAAATCGTGGTACGCACTAAAAGGGATGCACCAAAACGACCTCATCATATACGATTTGCTTAGCTCAAACTGTCAAACCTACAATTAATCCGGCTGAATGACAACTATATATATTCGATAGACAGTGAAATTACCGATAATTAAGTATTTTAGTTTAATTTTTTAACCCTGGTATCGCTATAGAAGGCTAACTAAGATACAGGTCGTTTTGATTCATCCCTTCGAGTACTTACAGAAACCGTGGTACGCACTAAAAGGGATGCACCAAATCGACCTCATCAGATACGATTTGTATAGCTAAGGCTGTTGAACCAATAATTAGTCCGGCAGAATGAGAATTGTATAAATGCGATAAAGAGTCAAATTAGCGATAATTAAGTATTGTAGTTTAATTTTTTAACCCTGATGTCGTTATAGAATGCTAGCTAAAATAGAGGTCGTTTTGATACATCCCTTCGAGTACTTACAGAAATCGTGGTGCGCAATTGAAGGGATGCACCAAAACGACCTCATCATATACGATTTGCTTAGTTCAAACTGTCAAACCTATAATTAATCCGGCTGAATGACAACTATATATATTCGATAGACAGTCAAACTACCGATAATTAAGTATTTTAGTTTAATTTTTTAACCCTGGTATTGCTATAGAAGGCTAACTAAGATACAGGTCGTTTTGATGCATCCTTTCGAGTATTTACAGAAATCGTGGTGCGCAATTGAAGGGATGCACCAAAACGACCTCATAATATACGATTTGCTTAGCTCAAACTGTCAAACCTATAATTAATCCGGCTGAATGACAACTATATACATTCGATAGACAGTCAAATTACCCATAATAAAGTATTTTAGTTTAATTTTTTAAACCTGGTATTCCTATAGAAGGCTAACTAAGATACAAATCGTTTTGATGCATCCCTTCGAGTACTTACAGAGATCGTGGTGCGCAATTGAAGGGATGCACCAAAACGACCTCATCAGATACGATTTGTATAGCTAAGGCTGTTGAACCAATAATTAGTCCGGCAGAATGAGAATTGTATAAATGCGATAAAGAGTCAAATTAGCGATAATTAAGTATTGTAGTTTAATTTTTTAACCCTGATGTCGTTATAGAATGCTAGCTAAAATAGAGGTCGTTTTGATACATCCCTTCGAGTACTTACAGAAATCGTGGTGCGCAATTGAAGGGATGCACCAAAACGACCTCATCATATACGATTTGCTTAGTTCAAACTGTCAAACCTATAATTAATCCGGCTGAATGACAACTATATATATTCGATAGACAGTCAAATTACCGATAATTAAGTATTTTAGTTTAATTTTTTAACCCTGGTATTGCTATAGAAGGCTAACTAAGATACAGGTCGTTTTGATGCATCCTTTCGAGTATTTACAGAAATCGTGGTGCGCAATTGAAGGGATGCACCAAAACGACCTCATCATATACGATTTGTATAGCTCAAACTGTCAAACCTATAATTAATCCGGCTGAATGACAACTACATATATTCGATAAACAGTCAAATTACCGATAATTAAGTATTTTAATTTAATTTTTTAACCCTGATATCGCTATAGAAGGCTAACTAATATACAGGTCGTTTTGATGCATCCCTTCGAGTACTTACAGAAATCGTGGTACGCACTAAAAGGGATGCACCAAAACGACCTCATCATATACGATTTGCTTAGTTCAAACTGTCAAACCTATAATTAATCCGGCTGAATGACAACTATATATATTCGATAGACAGTCAAATTACCGATAATTAAGTATTTTAGTTTAATTTTTTAACCCTGGTATTGCTATAGAAGGCTAACTAAGATACAGGTCGTTTTGATGCATCCTTTCGAGTATTTACAGAAATCGTGGTGCGCAATTGAAGGGATGCACCAAAACGACCTCATAATATACGATTTGCTTAGCTCAAAAGGTCAAACCTATAATTAATCCGGCTGAATGACAACTATATACATTCGATAGACAGTCAAATTACCCATAATTAAGTATTTTAGTTTAATTTTTTAAACCTGGTATTCCTATAGAAGGCTAACTAAGATACAAATCGTTTTGATGCATCCCTTCGAGTACTTACAGAGATCGTGGTGCGCAATTGAAGGGATGCACCAAAACGACCTCATCATATACGATTTGTATAGCTCAAACTGTCAAACCTATAATTAATCCGGCTGAATGACAACTACATATATTCGATAAACAGGCAAATTACCGATAATTAAGTATTTTAATTTAATTTTTTAACCCTGATATCGCTATAGAAGGCTAACTAATATACAGGTCGTTTTGATGCATCCCTTCGAGTACTTACAGAAATCGTGGTACGCACTAAAAGGGATGCACCAAAACGACCTCTTCATATACGATTTGTATAGCTCAAACTGTCAAACCTATCATTAATCCGGACGTATGATAACTATATATATTCGATAGACAGTCAAATTTCCGATAATTAATTATTTTAGTTTAATTTTTTAACCCTGGTATCGCTATAGAAGGCTAACTAAGATACAGGTCGTTTTGATGCATCCCTTCGAGTACTTACAGAAATCGTGGTACGCACTAAAAGGGATGCAACAAAACGACCTCATCATATACGATTTGTATAGCTAAAGCTGTTGAACCAATAATTACTCCGGCAGAATGAGAATTGTATAAATGCGATAAAGAGTCAAATTAGCGATAATAAAGTATTGTAGTTTAATTTTTTAACCCTGATATCGCTATAGAATGCTAGCTAATATACAGGTCGTTTTGATTCATCCCTTCGAGTACTTACAGAAATCGTGGTGCGCAATTGAAGGGATGCACCAAAACGACCTCATCATATACGATTTGCTTAGCTCAAACTGTCAAACCTATAATTAATCCGGCTGAATGACAACTATATACATTCGATAGACAGTCAAATTACCGATAATTAAGTATTTTAGTTTAATTTTTTAAACCTGGTATTGCTATAGAAGGCTAACTAAGATACAGGTCGTTTTGATGCATCCCTTCGAGTACTTACATTTATCGTGTTGCACAATTGAAGGGTTGCACCAAAACGACCTCATCAAATACGATTTGCTTAGCTCAAACTGTCAAACCTATAATTAATCCGGCTGAATGACAACTATATATATTCGATAGACAGTCAAATTACCGATAATTAAGTATTTTAGTTTAATTTTTTAACCCTGGTATCGCTATAGAAGGTTAACTAAGACACAGGTCGTTTTGATGCATCCCTTCGAGTACTTACAGAAATCGTGGTGCGCAATTGAACGGATGCACCAAAACGACCTCATCATATACGATTTGCTTAGCTCAAACTGTCAAAGCTATAATTAATCCGGCTGAATGACAACTATATACATTTGATAGACAGTCAAATTACCGATAATTAAGTATTTTAGTTTAATTTTTTAACCCTGGTATCGCTATACAAGGCTAACTAAGATACAGGTCATTTTGATGCATCCCTTCGAGTACTTACAGATATCGTGGTGCGCAATTGAAGGGATGCACCAAAACGACCTCATCATATACGATTTGCTTAGCTCAAACTGTCAAACCTATAATTAATCCGGCTGAATGACAACTATATACATTCGATAGACAGTCGAATTACCGATAATTAAGTATTTTAGTTTAATTTTTTAACCCTGGTATCGCAATAGAAGGCTAACTAAGATAAAGGTCGTTTTGATGCATCCCTTCGAGCACTTAAAGAAACCGTGGTACGCACTAAAAGGGATGCACCAAATCGACCTCATCATATACGATTTGTATAGCTAAGGCTGTTGAACCAACAATTAGTCCAGCAGAATGAGAATTGTATAAATGCGATAAAGAGTCAAATTACCGATATTTAAGTATTTTAGTTTAATTTTTTAACCCTGGTATTGCTATAGAATGCTAGCTAAAATAGAGGTAGTTGTGATGCATCCCTTCAAGTACTTAAAGAAATCGTGGTGCGCAATTGAAGGGATGCACCAAAACGACCTCATCATATACGATTTGTTTAGCTCAAACTGTCAGACCTATAATTAATCCGCCTGAATGACAACTATATACATTCGATAAACAGTCAAATTACCGATAATTAAGTATTTTAGTTTAATTTTTTAACCCTGGTATTGCTATAGAAGGCTAACTAAGATACAGGTCGTTTTGATGCATCCCTTCGAGTACTTACAGAGATCGTGGTGCGCAATTGAAGGGATGCACCAAAACGACCTCATCATATACGAGTTGCTTAGCTCAAACTGTCAAACCTATAATTAATCCGGCTGAATGACAACTATATATATTCGATAGAGAGTCAAATTACCGATAATTAAGTATTTTAGTTTATTTTTTTAACCCTGATATCGCTATAAAAGGTTAACTAAGATACAGGTCGTTTTGATGCATCCCTTCGAGTACTTACAGAAATCGTGGTGCGCAATTGAAGGGATGCACCAAAACGACCTCATCATATACGATTTGCTTAGCTCAAACTGTCAAACCTATAATTAATCCGGCTGAATGACAACTATATACATTCGATAGACAGTCAAATTACCGATAATTAAGTATTTTAGTTTAATTTTTTAACCCTGGTATTGCTATAGAAGGCTAACTAAGATACAGGTCGTTTTGATGTATCCCTTCTAGTACTCACAGAAATTGTGGTACGCACTAAAAGGGATGCACCAAAACGACCTCATCATATACGATTTTTATAGCTCAAAAGGTCAAACCTATAATTAATCCAGCTGAATGACAACTATATATATTTGATAGACAGTCAAATTACCGATAATTAAGTATTTTAGTTTAATTTTTTAACCCTGATATCGCTATAGAAAGCTAACTAAGAGACAGGTCCTTTTGATGCATCCCTTCGAGTACTTACAGAAATCGTGGTACGCACTAAAAGGGATGCACCAAAACGACCTCATCATATACGATTTGTATAGCTCAAACTGTCAAATCTATAATTAATCCGGCTGAATGACAACTACATATATTCGATACACAGTCAAATTACCGATAATTAAGTATTTTAGTTTAATTTTTCAACCCTGGTATCGCTATAGAAGGCTAACTAAGATACAGGTCGTTTTGATGCATCCCTTCGAGTACTTACAGAAACCGTCGTACGCACTAAAAGGGATGAACCAAATCGACCTCATCATATACGATTTGTATAGCTAAGGCTGTTGAAGCAATAATTAGTCCGGCAGAATGAGAATTGTATAAATGCGATAAAGAGTCAAACTAGCGATAGTTAAGTATTGTAGTTTAATTTTTTAATCCTGATATCGCTATAGAATGCTAGCTTAAATAGAGGTCGTTTTGATGCATCCCTTCGAGTACTTACAGAAATCGTGGTACGCACTAAAAGGGATGCACCAAAACGACCTCATCATATACGATTTGTATAGCTCAAACTGTCAAACCTATAATTAATCCGGCTGAATGACAACTAATATATTCGATAGACAGTCAAATTACCGATAATTAAGTATTTTAGTTTAATTTTTTAACCCTGGTATCGCTATAAAAGGCTAACTAAGATAAAGGTTGTTTTGATGCATCCCTTCGAGTACTTACAGAAACCGTGGTACGCACTAAAAGGGATGCACCAAATCGACCTCATCATATACGATTTGTACAGCTAAGGCTGTTGAACCAATAATTGGTCCGGCAGAATGAGAATCGTATAAATGCGATAAAGAGTCAAATTAGCGATAATTAAGTATTTTAGTTTAATTTTTTAACCCTGATATTGCTATAGAATGCTAGCTAAAATACAGGTCGTTTTGATGCATCCCTTCGAGTACTTACAGAAATCGTGGTGCGCAATTGAAGGGATGCACCAAAACGACCTCATCATATACGATTTGCTTAGCTCAAACTGTCAAACCTATAATTAATCCGGCTGAATGACAACTATATACATTCGATAGACAGTCGAATTACCGATAATTAAGTATTTTAGTTTAATTTTTTAACCCTGGTATCGCAATAGAAGGCTAACTAAGATAAAGGTCGTTTTGATGCATCCCTTCGAGCACTTAAAGAAACCGTGGTACGCACTAAAAGGGATGCACCAAATCGACCTCATCATATACGATTTGTATAGCTAAGGCTGTTGAACCAAAAATTAGTCCGGCAGAATGAGAATTGTATAAATGCGATAAAGAGTTAAATTACCGATAATTAAGTATTTTAGTTTAATTTTTTAACCCTGGTATTGCTATAGAATGCTAGATAAAATAGAGGTCGTTTTGATGCATCCCTTCAAGTACTTACAGAAATCGTGGTGTGCAATTGAAGGGATGCACCAAAACGACCTCATCATATACGATTTGCTTAGCTCAAACTGTCAAACCTATAATTAATCCGGCTGAATGACAACTATATACATTCGATAAACAGTCAAATTACCGATAATTAAGTATTTTAGTTTAATTTTTTAACCCTGGTATTGCTATAGAAGGCTAACTAAGATACAGGTCGTTTTGATGCATCCCTTCGAGTACTTACAGAGATTGTGGTGCGCAATTGAAGGGATGCACCAAAACAACCTCATCATATACGATTTGCTTAGCTCAAACTGTCAAACCTATAATTAATCCGGCTGAATGACAACTATATATATTCGATAGAGAGTCAAATTACCGATAATTAAGTATTTAAGTTTAATTTTTTAACCCTGATATCGCTATAGAAGGCTAACTAAGATACAGGTCTTTTTCATGCATCCCTTCCAGTACTTACAGAAATCGTGGTGCGCAATTGAAGGGATGCACCAAAACGACCTCATCATATACGATTTGTATAGCTCAAACTGTCAAACCTATAATTAATCCGGCTGAATGACAACTATATACATTCGATAGACAGTCAACATACCGATAATTAAGTATTTTAGTTTAATTTTTCAACCCTGGTATCGCTATAGAAGGCTATCTAAGATACAGGTCGTTTTGATGCATCCCTTCGAGTACTTACACAAACCGTGGTACGCACTAAAAGGGATGCACCAAATCGACCTCATCATATACGATTTGTATAGCTAAGGCTGTTGAACCAATAATTAGTCCGGCAGAATGAGAATTGTATAAATGCGATAAAGAGTCAAATTAGCGATAATTAAGTATTGTAGTTTAATTTTTTAACCCTGATATCGCTATAGAATGCTAGCTAAAATAGAGGTCGTTTTGATGCATCCCTTCGAGTACTTACAGAAATCGTGGTGCGCAATTGAAGGGATGCACCAAAACGACCTCATCATATACGATTTGCTTAGCTCGAACTGTCAAAACTATAATTAATCCGGCTGATTGACAACTATATACATTCGATAGACAGTCAAATTACCGATAATTAAGTATTTTAGTTTAAATTTTTAACCCTGGTATTGCTATAGAAGGCTAACTAAGATACAGGTCGTTTTGATGCATCCCTTTGAGTACTTACAGAGATCGTGGTGCGCAATTGAAGGGATGCACCAAAACGACCTCATCATATACGATTTGTATAGCTCAAACTGTCAAACCTATAATTAATCCGGCTGAATGACAACTATATATATTCGATAGAGAGTCAAATTACCGATAATTAAGTATTTTAGTTTAATTTTTTAACCCTGATATCGCTATAGAAGGCTAACTAAGATACAGGTCGTTTTGATGCATCCCTTTGAGTACTTACAGAAATCGTGGTACGCACTGAAAGGGATGCACCAAAACGACCTCATCATATACGATTTGTATAGCTCAAACGGTCAAACCTATAATTAATCCGGCTGAATGACAACTATATATATTTGATAGACAGTCAAATTAGCGATAATTAAGTATTTTAGTTTAATTTTTTAACCCTGGTATTGCTATAGAAGGCTAACTAAGATACAGGTCGTTTTGATGTATCCCTTCTTGTACTTACAGAAATCGTGGTACGCACTAAAAGGGATGCACCAAAACGACCTCATCATATACGATTTTTATGGCTCAAAAGGTCAAACCTATAATTAATCCGGCTGAATGACAACTATATATATTTGATAGACAGTCAAATTACCGATAATTAAGTATTTTAGTTTAATTTTTTAACCCTGATATCGCTATAGAAAGCTAACTAAGATACAGGTCGTTTTGATGCATCCCTTCGAGTACTTACAGAAATCGTGGTACGCACTAAAAGGGATGCACCAAAACGACCTCATCATATACGATTTGTATAGCTCAAACTGTCAAACCTATAATTAATCCGGCTGAATGACAACTACATATATTCGATAGACAGTCAAATTACCGATAATTAAGTATTTTAGTATAATTTTTCAACCCTGATATCGCTATAGAAGACTAACTAATATACAGGTCATTTTGATGCATCCCTTCGAGTACTTACAGAAATCGTGGTACGCACTAAAAGGGATGCACCAAAACGACCTCATCATATACGATTTGCTTAGCTCAAACTGTCAAACCTTTAATTAATCCGGCTGAATGACAACTATATACATTCGATAGACAGTCGAATTACCGATAATTAAATATTTTAGTTTAATTTTTTAACCCTGGTATCGCAATAGAAGGCTAACTAAGATAAAGGTCGTTTTGATGCATCCCTTCGACCATTTAAAGAAACCGTGGTACGCACTAAAAGGGATGCACCAAATCGACCTCATCATATACGATTTGTATAGCTAAGGCTGTTGAACCAACAATTAGTCCGGCAGAATGAGAATTGTATAAATGCGATAAAGAGTCAAATTACCGATAATTAAGTATTTTAGTTTAATTTTTTAACCCTGGTATTGCTATAGAATGCTAGCTAAAATAGAGGTCGTTTTGATGCATCCCTTCGAGTACTTACAGAAATCGTGGTGCGCAATTGAAGGGATGCACCAAAACGACCTCATCATATACGATTTGCTTAGCTCGAACTGTCAAAACTATAATTAATCCGGCTGATTGACAACTATATACATTCGATAGACAGTCAAATTACCGATAATTAAGTATTTTAGTTTAAATTTTTAACCCTGGTATTGCTATAGAAGGCTAACTAAGATACAGGTCGTTTTGATGCATCCCTTTGAGTACTTACAGAGATCGTGGTGCGCAATTGAAGGGATGCACCAAAACGACCTCATCATATACGATTTGTATAGCTCAAACTGTCAAACCTATAATTAATCCGGCTGAATGACAACTATATATATTCGATAGAGAGTCAAATTACCGATAATTAAGTATTTTAGTTTAATTTTTTAACCCTGATATCGCTATAGAAGGCTAACTAAGATACAGGTCGTTTTGATGCATCCCTTTGAGTACTTACAGAAATCGTGGTACGCACTGAAAGGGATGCACCAAAACGACCTCATCATATACGATTTGTATAGCTCAAACGGTCAAACCTATAATTAATCCGGCTGAATGACAACTATATATATTTGATAGACAGTCAAATTAGCGATAATTAAGTATTTTAGTTTAATTTTTTAACCCTGGTATTGCTATAGAAGGCTAACTAAGATACAGGTCGTTTTGATGTATCCCTTCTTGTACTTACAGAAATCGTGGTACGCACTAAAAGGGATGCACCAAAACGACCTCATCATATACGATTTTTATGGCTCAAAAGGTCAAACCTATAATTAATCCGGCTGAATGACAACTATATATATTTGATAGACAGTCAAATTACCGATAATTAAGTATTTTAGTTTAATTTTTTAACCCTGATATCGCTATAGAAAGCTAACTAAGATACAGGTCGTTTTGATGCATCCCTTCGAGTACTTACAGAAATCGTGGTACGCACTAAAAGGGATGCACCAAAACGACCTCATCATATACGATTTGTATAGCTCAAACTGTCAAACCTATAATTAATCCGGCTGAATGACAACTACATATATTCGATAGACAGTCAAATTACCGATAATTAAGTATTTTAGTATAATTTTTCAACCCTGATATCGCTATAGAAGACTAACTAATATACAGGTCATTTTGATGCATCCCTTCGAGTACTTACAGAAATCGTGGTACGCACTAAAAGGGATGCACCAAAACGACCTCATCATATACGATTTGCTTAGCTCAAACTGTCAAACCTTTAATTAATCCGGCTGAATGACAACTATATACATTCGATAGACAGTCGAATTACCGATAATTAAATATTTTAGTTTAATTTTTTAACCCTGGTATCGCAATAGAAGGCTAACTAAGATAAAGGTCGTTTTGATGCATCCCTTCGACCATTTAAAGAAACCGTGGTACGCACTAAAAGGGATGCACCAAATCGACCTCATCATATACGATTTGTATAGCTAAGGCTGTTGAACCAACAATTAGTCCGGCAGAATGAGAATTGTATAAATGCGATAAAGAGTCAAATTACCGATAATTAAGTATTTTAGTTTAATTTTTTAACCCTGGTATTGCTATAGAATGCTAGCTAAAATAGAGGTCGTTTTGATGCATCCCTTCGAGTACTTACAGATATCGTGGTGCGCAATTGAAGGGATGCACCAAAACGACCTCATCATATACGATTTGCTTAGCTCAAACTGTCAAACCTATAATTAATCCGGCTGAATGACAACTATATACATTCGATAGACAGTCGAATTACCGATAATTAAGTATTTTAGTTTAATTTTTTAACCCTGGTATCGCAATAGAAGGCTAACTAAGATAAAGGTCGTTTTGATGCATCCCTTCGAGCACTTAAAGAAACCGTGGTACGCACTAAAAGGGATGCACCAAATCGACCTCATCATATACGATTTGTATAGCTAAGGCTGTTGAACCAAAAATTAGTCCGGCAGAATGAGAATTGTATAAATGCGATAAAGAGTTAAATTACCGATAATTAAGTATTTTAGTTTAATTTTTTAACCCTGGTATTGCTATAGAATGCTAGATAAAATAGAGGTCGTTTTGATGCATCCCTTCAAGTACTTACAGAAATCGTGGTGTGCAATTGAAGGGATGCACCAAAACGACCTCATCATATACGATTTGCTTAGCTCAAACTGTCAAACCTATAATTAATCCGGCTGAATGACAACTATATACATTCGATAAACAGTCAAATTACCGATAATTAAGTATTTTAGTTTAATTTTTTAACCCTGGTATTGCTATAGAAGGCTAACTAAGATACAGGTCGTTTTGATGCATCCCTTCGAGTACTTACAGAGATTGTGGTGCGCAATTGAAGGGATGCACCAAAACAACCTCATCATATACGATTTGCTTAGCTCAAACTGTCAAACCTATAATTAATCCGGCTGAATGACAACTATATATATTCGATAGAGAGTCAAATTACCGATAATTAAGTATTTAAGTTTAATTTTTTAACCCTGATATCGCTATAGAAGGCTAACTAAGATACAGGTCTTTTTCATGCATCCCTTCCAGTACTTACAGAAATCGTGGTGCGCAATTGAAGGGATGCACCAAAACGACCTCATCATATACGATTTGTATAGCTCAAACTGTCAAACCTATAATTAATCCGGCTGAATGACAACTATATACATTCGATAGACAGTCAACATACCGATAATTAAGTATTTTAGTTTAATTTTTCAACCCTGGTATCGCTATAGAAGGCTATCTAAGATACAGGTCGTTTTGATGCATCCCTTCGAGTACTTACACAAACCGTGGTACGCACTAAAAGGGATGCACCAAATCGACCTCATCATATACGATTTGTATAGCTAAGGCTGTTGAACCAATAATTAGTCCGGCAGAATGAGAATTGTATAAATGCGATAAAGAGTCAAATTAGCGATAATTAAGTATTGTAGTTTAATTTTTTAACCCTGATATCGCTATAGAATGCTAGCTAAAATAGAGGTCGTTTTGATGCATCCCTTCGAGTACTTACAGAAATCGTGGTGCGCAATTGAAGGGATGCACCAAAACGACCTCATCATATACGATTTGCTTAGCTCGAACTGTCAAAACTATAATTAATCCGGCTGATTGACAACTATATACATTCGATAGACAGTCAAATTACCGATAATTAAGTATTTTAGTTTAAATTTTTAACCCTGGTATTGCTATAGAAGGCTAACTAAGATACAGGTCGTTTTGATGCATCCCTTTGAGTACTTACAGAGATCGTGGTGCGCAATTGAAGGGATGCACCAAAACGACCTCATCATATACGATTTGTATAGCTCAAACTGTCAAACCTATAATTAATCCGGCTGAATGACAACTATATATATTCGATAGAGAGTCAAATTACCGATAATTAAGTATTTTAGTTTAATTTTTTAACCCTGATATCGCTATAGAAGGCTAACTAAGATACAGGTCGTTTTGATGCATCCCTTTGAGTACTTACAGAAATCGTGGTACGCACTGAAAGGGATGCACCAAAACGACCTCATCATATACGATTTGTATAGCTCAAACGGTCAAACCTATAATTAATCCGGCTGAATGACAACTATATATATTTGATAGACAGTCAAATTAGCGATAATTAAGTATTTTAGTTTAATTTTTTAACCCTGGTATTGCTATAGAAGGCTAACTAAGATACAGGTCGTTTTGATGTATCCCTTCTTGTACTTACAGAAATCGTGGTACGCACTAAAAGGGATGCACCAAAACGACCTCATCATATACGATTTTTATGGCTCAAAAGGTCAAACCTATAATTAATCCGGCTGAATGACAACTATATATATTCGATAGAGAGTCAAATTACCGATAATTAAGTATTTTAGTTTAATTTTTTAACCCTGATATCGCTATAGAAGGCTAACTAAGATACAGGTCGTTTTGATGCATCCCTTTGAGTACTTACAGAAATCGTGGTACGCACTGAAAGGGATGCACCAAAACGACCTCATCATATACGATTTGTATAGCTCAAACGGTCAAACCTATAATTAATCCGGCTGAATGACAACTATATATATTTGATAGACAGTCAAATTAGCGATAATTAAGTATTTTAGTTTAATTTTTTAACCCTGGTATTGCTATAGAAGGCTAACTAAGATACAGGTCGTTTTGATGTATCCCTTCTTGTACTTACAGAAATCGTGGTACGCACTAAAAGGGATGCACCAAAACGACCTCATCATATACGATTTTTATGGCTCAAAAGGTCAAACCTATAATTAATCCGGCTGAATGACAACTATATATATTTGATAGACAGTCAAATTACCGATAATTAAGTATTTTAGTTTAATTTTTTAACCCTGATATCGCTATAGAAAGCTAACTAAGATACAGGTCGTTTTGATGCATCCCTTCGAGTACTTACAGAAATCGTGGTACGCACTAAAAGGGATGCACCAAAACGACCTCATCATATACGATTTGTATAGCTCAAACTGTCAAACCTATAATTAATCCGGCTGAATGACAACTACATATATTCGATAGACAGTCAAATTACCGATAATTAAGTATTTTAGTATAATTTTTCAACCCTGATATCGCTATAGAAGACTAACTAATATACAGGTCATTTTGATGCATCCCTTCGAGTACTTACAGAAATCGTGGTACGCACTAAAAGGGATGCACCAAAACGACCTCATCATATACGATTTGCTTAGCTCAAACTGTCAAACCTTTAATTAATCCGGCTGAATGACAACTATATACATTCGATAGACAGTCGAATTACCGATAATTAAATATTTTAGTTTAATTTTTTAACCCTGGTATCGCAATAGAAGGCTAACTAAGATAAAGGTCGTTTTGATGCATCCCTTCGACCATTTAAAGAAACCGTGGTACGCACTAAAAGGGATGCACCAAATCGACCTCATCATATACGATTTGTATAGCTAAGGCTGTTGAACCAACAATTAGTCCGGCAGAATGAGAATTGTATAAATGCGATAAAGAGTCAAATTAGCGATAATTAAGTATTTTAGTTTAATTTTTTAACCCTGGTATTGCTATAGAATGCTAGCTAAAATAGAGGTCGTTTTGATGCATCCCTTCGAGTACTTACAGATATCGTGGTGCGCAATTGAAGGGATGCACCAAAACGACCTCATCATATACGATTTGCTTAGCTCAAACTGTCAAACCTATAATTAATCCGGCTGAATGACAACTATATACATTCGATAGACAGTCGAATTACCGATAATTAAGTATTTTAGTTTAATTTTTTAACCCTGGTATTGCTATAGAAGGCTAACTAAGATACAGGTCGTTTTGATGCATCCCTTCGAGTACTTACAGAGATCGTGGTGCGCATTTGAACGGATGCACCAAAACAACCTCATCATATACGAGTTGCTTAGCTCAAACTGTCAAACCTATAATTAATCCGGCTGAATGACAACTATATATATTCGATAGACAGTCAAATTACCGATAATTAAGTATTTTAGTTTAATTTTTTAACCCTGATATCGCTATAGAAGGCTAACTAAGATACAGGTCGTTTTGATGCATCCCTTCGAGTACTTACAGAAATCGTGGTGCGCAATTGAAGGGATGCACCAAAACGACCTCATCATATACGATTTGCTTAGCTCAAACTGTCAAACCTATAATTAATCCGGCTGAATGACAACTATATACATTCGATAGACAGTCAAATTACCGATAATTAAGTATTTTAGTTTAATTTTTCAACCCTGGTATCGCTATAGAAGGCTATGTAAGATACAGGTCGTTTTGATGCATCCCTTCGAGTACTTACACAAACCGTGGTACGCACTAAAAGGGATGCACCAAAACGACCTCATCCTATACGATTTGTATAGCTAAGGCTGTTGAACCAATAATTAGTCCGGCAGAATGAGAATTGTATAAATGCGATAAAGAGTCAAATTAGCGATAATTAAGTATTGTAGTTTAATTTTTTACCCCTGATATCGCTATAGAATGCTAGCTAAAATAGAGGTCGTTTTGATGCATCCCTTCGAGTACTTACAGAAATCGTGGTGCGCAATTGAAGGGATGCACCAAAACGACCTCATCATAAACGATTTGTTTAGCTCGAACTGTCAAACCTATAATTAATCCGGCTGATTGACAGCTATATAAATTCGATAGACAGTCAAATTACCGATAATTAAGTATTTTAGTTTAAATTTTTAACCCTGGTATTACTATAGAAGGTTAACTAAGATACAGGTCGTTTTGATGCATCCCTTTGAGTACTTACAGAGATCGTGGTGCGCAATTGAAGGGATGTACCAAAACGACCTCATCATATACGATTTGCTTAGCTCAAACTGTCAAACCTATAATTAATCCGGCTGAATGACAACTATATATATTCGATAGAGAGTCAAATTACCGATAATTAAGTATTTTAGTTTAATTTTTTAACCCTGGTATCGCTATAGAAGGCTAACTAAGATACAGGTCGTTTTGATGCATCCCTTTGAGTACTTACAGAAATCGTGGTACGCACTGAAAGGGATGCACCAAAACGACCTCATCATATACGATTTGTATCGCTCAAACGGTCAAACCTATAATTAATCCGGCTGAATGACAACTATATATATTTGATAGACAGTCAAATTAGCGATAGTTAAGTATTTTAGTTTAATTTTTTAACCCTGGTATTGCTATAGAAGGCTAACTAAGATACAGGTCGTTTTGATGTATCCCTTCTTGTACTTACAGAAATCGTGGTACGCACTAAAAGGGATGCACCAAAACGACCTCATCATATACGATTTTTATGGCTCAAAAGGTCAAACCTATAATTAATCCGGCTGAATGACAACTATATATATTTGATAGACAGTCAAATTACCGATAATTAAGTATTTTAGTTTAATTTTTCAACCCTGATATCGCTATAGAAAGCTAACTAAGATACAGGTCGTTTTGATGCATCCCTTCGAGTACTTACAGAAATCGTGGTACGCACTAAAAGGGATGCACCAAAACGACCTCATCATATACGATTTGTATAGCTCAAACTGTCAAATCTATAATTAATCCGGCTGAATGACAACTACATATATTCGATAGACAGTCAAATTACCGATAATTAAGTATTTTAGTATAATTTTTCAACCCTGATATCGCTATAGAAGACTAACTAATATACAGGTCATTTTGATGCATCCCTTCGAGTACTTACAGAAATCGTGGTACGCACTAAAAGGGATGCACCAAAACGACCTCATCATATACGATTTGTATAGCTCAAACTGTCAAACCTATAATTAATCCGGCTGAATGACAACTATATACATTCGATAGACAGTCAAATTACCGATAATTAAGTATTTTAGTTTAATTTTTCAACCCTGGTATCGCTATAGAAGGCTAACTAAGATAAAGGTCGTTTTGATGCATCCCTTCGAGTAGTTACAGAAACCGTCGTACGCACTAAAAGGGATGAACCGAATCGACCTCATCATATACGATTTGTATAGCTAAGGCTGTTGAACCAATAATTAGTCCGGCAGAATGAGAATTGTATAAATGCGATAAAGAGTCAAATTAGCGATAGTTAAGTATTGTAGTTTAATTTTTTAACCCTGATATCGCTATAGAATGCTAGCTAAAATAAAGGTCGTTTTGATGCATCCCTTCGAGTACTTACAGAAATCGTGGTACGCACTAAAAGGGTTGCACCAAAACGACCTCATCATATACGATTTGTATAGCTCAAACTGTCAAACCTATAATTAATCCGGCTGAATGACAACTAATATATTCGATAGACAGTCAAATTAGCGATAATTAAGTATTTTAGTTTAATTTTCTAACCCTGGTATCGCTATAGAAGGCTAACTAAGATAAAGGTTGTTTTGATGCATCCCTTCGAATGCTTACAGAAAACGTGGTACGCACTAAAAGGGATGAACCAAATCGACCTCATCATATACAATTTGTATAGCTAAGGCTGTTGAACCAATATTTAGTCCGGCAGAATGAGAATCGTATAAATCCGATAAAGAGTCAAATTAGCGATAATTAAGTATTTTACTTTAATTTTTTAACCCTGATATTGCTATAGAATGCTAGCTAAAATAGAGGTCGTTTTGATGCATCCCTTCGAGTACTTACAGAGATCGTGGTGCGCAATTGAAGGGATGCACCAAAACGACCTCATCATATACGATTTGCTTAGCTCAAACTGTCAAACCTATAATTAATCCGGCTGAATGACAACTATATACATTCGATAGACAGTCAAATTACCGATAATTAAGTATTTTAGTTTAATTTTTTAACCCTGGTATCGCTATAGAAGGCCAACTAAGATACAGGTCGTTTTGATGCATCCCTTCGAGCACTTACAGAAACCGTGGTACGCACTAAAAGGGATGCACCAAATCGACCTCATCATATACGATTTGTATAGCTCAAATGGTCAAACCTATAATTAATCCGGCTGAATGACAACTTTATATATTCGATAGACAGTCAAATTACCGATAATTAAGTATTTTAGTTTAATTTTTTAACCCTGGTAATGCTATAGAAAGCTAACTAAGATACAGGTCGTTTTGATGCATCCCTTCGAGTACTTACAGAGATCGTGGTGCGCAATTGAAGGGATGCACCAAAACGACCTCAACATATACGATTTCCTTAGCTCAAACTGTCAAACCTATAATTAATCCGGCTGAATGACAACTATATATATTCGATAGAGAGTCAAATTACCCATAATTAAGTATTTTAGTTTAATTTTTTAACCCTGGTATCGCTATAGAAGGCTAACTAAGATACAGGTCGTTTTGATGCATCCCTTCCAGTACTTACAGAAATCGTGGTGCGCAATTGAAGGGATGCACCAAAACGACCTCATCATATACGATTTGCTTAGCTCAAACTGTCAAACCTATAATTAATCCGGCTGAATGACAACTTTATATATTCGATAGACAGTCAAATTACCGATAATTAAGTACTTTAGTTTAATTTTTTAACCCTGGTATTTGTATAGAAGGCTAACTAAGATACAAGTCGTTTTGATGCATCCCTTCGAGTACTTACAGAGATCGTGGTGCGCAATTGAAGGGATGCACCAAAACGACCTCAACATATACGATTTGCTTAGCTCAAACTGTCAAACCTATAATTAATCCGGCTGAATGACAACTATATATATTCGATAGAGAGTCAAATTACCGATAATTAAGTATTTTAGTTTAATTTTTTAACCCTGGTATCGCTATAGAAGGCTAACTAAGATACAGGTCGTTTTGATGCATCCCTTCGAGTACTTCTAGAAATCGTGGTGCGCACTAAAAGGGATGTACCAAAACGACCTCATCATATACGATTTGTATAGCTCAAACTGTCAAACCTATAATTAATCCGGCTGAATGACAACTAATATATTCGATAGACAGTCAAATTACCGATAATTAAGTATTTTAGTTTAATTTTCTAACCCTGGTATCGCTATAGAAAGCTAAATAAGATAAAGGTCGTTTTGATGCTTCCCTTCGAGTACTTACAGAAACCGTGGTACGCACTAAAAGGGATGCACCAAATCGACTTCATCATATACGATTTGTATAGCTAAGGCAGTTGAACCAATAATTACTCCGGCAGAATGAGAATCGTATAAATGCGATAAAGAGTCAAATTAGCGATAATTAAGTATTTTAGTTTAATTTTTTAACCCTGATATTGCTGTAGAATGCTAGCTAAAATAGAGGTCGTTTTGATGCATCCCTTCGAGTACTTAAAGAAATCGTGGTGCGCAATTGAAGGGATGCACCAAAACGACCTCATCATATACGATTTGCTTAGCTCAAACTGTCAAACCTATAATTAATCCGGCTGAATGACAACTATATACATTCGATAGACAGTCAAATTACCGATAATTAAATATTTTTGTTTAATTTTTTAACCCTGGTATCGTTATAGAAGGCTAACTAAGATAAAGGTCGTTTTGATGCATCCCTTCGAGTACTTACAGAAACCGTGGTACGCACTAAAAGGGCTGCACCAAATCGACCTGATCATATACGATTTGTATAGCTAAGGCTGTTGAACCAACAATTAGTCCGGCAGAATGAGAATTGTATAAATGCGATAAAGAGTCAAATTACCGATAATTAAGTATTTTAGTTTAATTTTTTAACCCTGGTATTGCTATAGAATGCTAGCTAAAATAGAGGTCGTTTTGATGCATCCCTTCGAGTACTTACAGAAATCGTGGTGGGCAATTGAACGGATGCACCAAAACGACCTCATCATATACGATTTGCTTAGCTCAAACTGTCAAACCTATAATTAATCCGGCTGAATGACAACTATATATATTCGATAGACAGTCAAATTACCGATAATTAAGTATTTTAGTTTAATTTTTTAACCCTGGTATTGCTATACAAGGCTAACTAAGATACAGGTCGTTTTGATGCATCCCTTCCAGTACTTACAGAAACCGTGGTGCGCAATTGAAGGGATGCACCAAAACGACCTCAACATATACGATTTGCTTAGCTCAAACTGTCAAACCTATAATTGATCCGGCTGAATGACAACTATATATATTCGATAGACAGTCAAATTACCGATAATTAAGTATTTTAGTTTAATTTTTTAACCCTAGTATTGCTATAGAAGGCTAACTGAGATACAGGTCGTTTTGATGCATCCCTTTCAGTACTTACAGATATCGTGGTACGCACTAAAAGGCATGCACCAAAACGACCTCATCATATACGATTTGTATAGCTCAAACGGTCAAACCTATAATTAATCCGGCTGAATGACAACTATATATATTTGATAGACAGTCAAATTAGCGATAATTAAGTATTGTAGTTTAATTTTTTAACCCTCATATCCCTATAGAAGGCTAATTAAGATACAGGTCGTTTTGATGCATCCCTACGAGTACTTACAGAAATCGTGGTGCGCAATTGAAGGGATGCACCAAAACGACCTCATCATATACGATTTGTATAGCTCAAACTGTCAAACCTATAATTAATCCGGCTGAATGACAACTAATATAATCGATAGACAGTCAAATTACCGATAATTAAGTATTTTAGTTTAATTTTTTAACCCTGGTATCGCTATAGAAAGCTAAATAAGATAAAGGTCGTTTTGATGCATCCCTTCGAGTACTTACAGAAACCGTGGTACGCACTAAATGGGATGCACCAAATCGACCTCATCATATACGATTTGTATAGCTAAGGCAGTTGAACCAATAATTACTCCGGCAGAATGAGAATCGTATAAATGCGATAAAGAGTCAAATTAGCGAAAATTAAGTATTTTAGTATAATTTTTTAACCCTGATATTGCTGTAGAATGCTAGCTAAAATACAGGTCGTTTTGATGCATCCCTTCGAGTACTTACAGAAATCGTGGTGCGCAATTGAAGGGATGCACCAAAACGACCTCATCATATACGATTTGCTTAGCTCAAACTGTCAAACCTATAATTAATCCGGCTGAATGACAACTATATACATTCGATAGACAGTCAAATTACCGATAATTAAATATTTTAGCTTAATTTTTTAACCCTGGTATCGCTATAGAAGGCTAACTAAGATAAAGGTCGTTTTGATGCATCCCTTCGAGTACTTACAGAAACCGTGGTACGCACTAAAAGGGATGCACCAAATCGACCTGATCATATACGATTTGTATAGCTAAGGCTGTTGAACCAACAATTAGTCCGGCAGAATGAGAATTGTATAAATGCGATAAAGAGTCAAATTACCGATAATTAAGTATTTTAGTTTAATTTTTTAACCCTGGTATTGCTATAGAATGCTAGCTAAAATAGAGGTCGTTTTGATGCATCCCTTCGAGTACTTACAGAAATCGTGGTGCGCAATTGAACGGATGCACCAAAACGACCTCATCATATACGATTTGCTTAGCTCAAACTGTCAAACCTATAATTAATCCGGCTGAATGACAACTATATATATTCGATAGACAGTCAAATTACCGATAATTAAGTATTTTAGTTTAATTTTTTAACCCTGGTATTGCTATAGAAGGCTAACTAAGATACAGGTCGTTTTGATGCATCCCTTCGAGTACTTACAGAAATCGTGGTGCGCAATTGAAGGGATGCACCAAAACGACCTCAACATATACGATTTGTATAGCTCAAACTGTCAAACCTATAATTAATCCGGCTGAATGACAACTATATATATTCGATAGACAGTCAAATTACCGATAATTAAGTATTTTAGTTTAATTTTTTAACCCTGGTTTTGCTATAGAAGGCTAACTGAGATACAGGTCGTTTTGATGCATCCCTTTCAGTACTTACAGATATCGTGGTACGCACTAAAAGGCATGCACCAAAACGACCTCATCATATACGATTTGTATAGCTAAAACGGTCAAACCTATAATTAATCCGGCTGAATGACAACTATATATATTTGATAGACAGTCAAATTAGCGATAATTAAGTATTTTAGTTTAATTTTTTAACCCTGATATCCCTATAGAAGGCTAACTAAGATACAGGTCGTTTTGATGCATCCCTTCGAGTACTTACAGAAATCGTGGTGCGCAATTGAAGGGATGCACCAAAACGACCTCATCATATACGATTTGCTTAGCTCAAACTGTCAAACCTATAATTAATCCGGCTGAATGACAACTATATACTTTCGATAGACAGTCCAATTACTGATAATTAAGTATTTTAGTTTAATTTTTTAACCTTGGTTTCGCTATACAAAGCTAACTAAGATAAAGGTCATTTTAATGCATCCCTTCGAGTACTTACAGAAATCGTGGTACGCACTAAAAGGGATGCACCAAAACGACTTCATCATATACGATTTGCTTAGCTCAAACTGTCAAACTTATAATTAATCCGGCTAAATGACAACTATATATATTTGATAGACAGTCAAATTACCGATAATTAAGTATTTTAGTTTAATTTTTTAACCCTGGTATTGCTATACAAGGCTAACTAAGATACAGGTCGTTTTGATGCATCCCTTTGAGTACTTACAGAAATCGTGGTACGCACTAAAAGGGATGCACAAAAACGACCTAATCATATACGATTTGTATAGCTCAAACTGTCAAACCTATAATTATTCCGGCTGAATGACAACTATATATATTTGATAGAAAGTCAAATTACCGATATTTAAGTATTTTAGTTTAATTTTTTAACCCTGATATCCCTATAGAAGGCTAACTAAGATACAGGTCGTTTTGATGCATCCCTTCGAGTACTTACAGAAATAGTGGTGCGCAATTGAAGGGATGCACCAAAACGACCTCATCATATACGATTTGCTTAGCTCAAACTGTCAAACCTATAATTAATGTGGCTGAATGACAACTATATATATTCGATAGACAGTCAAATTACCGATAATTAAGTATTTTAGTTTAATTTTTTAACCCTGGTATCGATATAGAAGGCTAACTAAGATAAAGGTCGTTTTGATGCGTCCCTTTGAGTACTTACAGAAACCGTGGTACGCACTAAAAGGGATGCACCAAATCGATCTCATAATATACGATTTGTATAGCTAAGGCTGTTGAACCAATAATTAGTACGGCAGAATGAGAATTGTATAAATGCGATAAAGAGTCAAATTAGCGATAATTAAGTATTGTAGTTTAATTTTTTAACCCTGATATCGCTATAGAATGCTAGCTAAAATAGAGGTCGTTTTGATGCATCCCTTCGAGTACTTACAGAAATCGTGGTGCGCAATTGAAGGGATGCACCAAAACGACCTCATCATATACGATTTTATTAGCTCAAACTGTCAAACCTATAATTAATCCGGCTGAATGACAACTATATATATTCGATAGACAGTCAAATTACCGATAATTAAGTATTTTAGTTTAATTTTTTAACCCTGGTATTGCTATAGAAGGCTAACTAAGATACAGGTCGTTTTGATGCATCCCTTTGAGTACTTACAGAAACCGTGGTACGCACTAATATGGATGCACCAAATCGAACTCATCATATGCGATTTGTATAGCTAAGGCTGTTGAAGCAATTATTAGTCCGGCAGAATGAGAATTTTATAAATGCGATATAGAGTCAAATTAGCGGTAATAAAGTATTGTAGTTTAATTTTTTAACCCTGATATCGCTATAGAATGCTAGCTAAAAAAAAGGTCGTTTTGATGCATCCCTTCGAGTACTTACAGAAATCGTGGTGCGCAATTGAAATGATGCACCAAAACGACCTCATCATATACGATTTGCTTAGTTCAAACTGTCAAACCTATAATTAATCCGGCTGAATGACAACTATATACATTCGATAGACAGTCAAATTACCGATAATTAAGTATTTTAGTTTAATTTTTTAACCCTGGTATTGCTATAGAAGGCTAACTAAGATACAGGTCGTTTTGATGCATCCCTTCGAGTACTTACATTTATCGTGTTGCGCAATTGAAGGGATGCACCAAAACGACCTCATCATATACGATATGTATAGCTCAAACTGTCAAACCTATAATTAATCCGGCTGAATGACAACTATATATATTCGATAGACAGTCAAATTACCGATAATTAAGTATTTTAGTTTAATTTTTTAACCATGGTATCGCTATAAAAGGTTAACTAAGATACAGGTCGTTTTGATGCATCCCTTTGAGTACTTACAGTAATCGTGGTACGCACTAAAAGGGATGCACCAAAACGACCTCATCATATACGATTTGTATAGCTCAAACGGTCAAACCTATAATTAATCCGGCCGAATGACAACTATATATATTTGATAGACAGTGAAATTACCGATGATTAAGTATTTTAGTTTAATTTTTTAACCCTGGTATTGCTATAGAAGGCTAACTAAGATACAGGTCGTTTTGATGCATCCCTTTGAGTACTTACAGAAATCGTGGTGCGCACTAAAAGGGATGCACCAAAACGACCTCATCATATAAGATTTGTATAGCTGAAACGGTCAAACCTATAATTAATCCGGCTGAATGACAACTATATATATTTAATAGACAGTCAAATTACCGATAATTAAGTATTTTAGTTTAATTTTTTAACCCTGATATCGCTATAAAAAGCTAACTAAGATAAAGGTCGTTTTGATGCATCCCTTCGAGTACTTACAGAAATCGTGGTACGCACTAAAAGGGATGCACCAAAACGACCTCATCATATACGATTTGTATAGCTCAAACTGTCAAACCTATAATTAATCCGGCTGAATGACAACTATATACATTCGATAGACAGTCAAATTACCGATAATTAAGTATTTTAGTTTAATTTTTTAACCCTGATATCGCTATAGAAGGCTAACTAATATAAAGGTCGTTTTGATGCATCCCTTCGAGTACTTACAGAAATCGTGGTGCGCAATTGAAGGGATGCACCAAAACGACCTCATCATATACGATTTGCTTAGTTCAAACTGTCAAACCTATAATTAATCCGGCTGAATGACAACTATATACATTCGATAGACAGTTAAATTAGCGATAATTAAGTATTTTAGTATAATTTTTTAACCCTGGTATTGCTATAGAAGGCTAACTAAGATACAGGTCGTTTTGATGCATCCCTTCGAGTACTTACATTTATCGTGTTGCGCAATTGAAGGGATGCACCAAAACGACCTCATCATATACGATTTGTATAGCTCAAACTGTCAAACCTATAATTAATCCGGCTGAATGACAACTATATATATTCGATATAGAGTCAAATTACCGATAATTAAGTAATTTAGTTTAATTTTTTAACCATGGTATTGCTATAGAAGGCTAACTAAGATACAGGTCATTTTGATGCATCCCTTCGAGTACTTACAGAAATCGTGGTACGCACTAAAAGGGATGCACCAAAACGACCTCATCATATACGATTTGCTTAGCTCAAACTTTCAAACCTATAACTAATCCGGCTGAATGACAACTATATATATTCGATAGACACTCAAATTACCAATAATTAAGTATTTTAGTTTAATTTTTTAACCCTGATATCGCTATAGAAGGCTAACTAAGATACAGGTCGTTATGATGCATCCCTTCGAGTACTTACAGAAATCGTGGTACGCACTAAAAGACATGCTCCAAAACGACCTCATCATATACGATTTGTATAGCTCAAACGGTCAACCCTATAATTAATCCGGCTGAATGACAACTATATATATTCGATAGACAGTCAAATTACCGATAATTAAGTATTTTAGTTTAATTTTTTAACATTGGTATTCCTATAGAAGGCTAACTAAGATACAGGTCGTTTTGATGCATCCCTCCGAGTACTTACAGAAATCGTGGTACGCACTAAAAGGGATGCACGAAAACGACCCCATCATATACGATTTGCTTAGCTCAAACTGTCAAACCTATAATTAATCCGGCTGAATGACAACTATATATATTCGATAGACAGTCAATTTACTGATATTTAAGTATTTTAGTTTAATTTTTTAACCCTGATATCGTTATAGAAGGCTAACTAAGATACAGGCCGTTTTGATGCATCCCTTCGAGTACTTACAGAAATCGTGGTACGCACTAAAAGGGATGCACCAAAACGACCTCATCATATACGATTTGTATAGCTCAAACGGTCAAACCTATAATTAATCCGGCTGAATGACAACTATATATATTCGATAGACAGTCAAATTACCGATAATTAAGTATTTTAGTTTAATTTTTTAACCCTGACATCGCTATAGAAGGCTAACTAAGATACAGGTCGTTTTGATGCATCCCTTTGAGTACTTACAGAAATCGTGGTACGCACTAAAAGGGATGCACCAAAACGACCTCATCATATACGATTTGTATAGCTCAAACTGTCAAACCTATAATTTATCCGGCTGAATGACAACTATAAATTTTTGATAGACAGTCAAATAACCGATAATTAAGTATTTTAGTTTAATTTTTTAACCATGGTATTGCTATAGAAGGCTAACTAAGATACAGGTCGTTTTGATGCATCCCTTCGAGTACTTACAGAAATCGTGGTACGCACTAAAAGGGATGCACCAAAACGACCTCATCATATACGATTTGTATAGCTCAAACTGTCAAACCTATAATTAATCCGGCTGAATGACAACTATATATATTCGATAGACAGTCAAATTACCGATAATTAAGTATTTTAGTATAATTTTTTAACCCTGGTATTGCTATAGAAGGTTAACTAAGATACAGGTCGTTTTGATGCATCCCTTCGAATACTTACATTTATCGTGTTGCGCAATTGAAGGGATGCACCAAAACGACCTCATCATATACGATTTGTATAGCTCAAACTGTCAAACCTATAATTAATCCGGCTGAATGACAACTTTATATATTCGATAGAAAGTCAAATTACCGATAATTAAGTATTTTAGTTTAATTTTTTAACCATGGTATTGCTATAGAAGGCTAACTAAGATACAGGTCGTTTTGATGCATCCCTTCGAGTACTTACAGAAATCGTGGTACGCACTAAAAGGGATGCACCAAAACGACCTCATCATATACGATTTGCTTAGCTCAAACTTTCAAACCTATAATTAATCCGGCTGAATGACAACTATATATATTCGATAGACACTCAAATTACCGATAATTAAGTATTTTAGTTTAATTTTTTAACCCTGATATCGCTATAGAAGGCTAACTAAGATACAGGTCGTTTTGATGCATCCCTTCGAGTACTTACAGAAATCGTGGTACGCACTAAAAGGCATGCTCCAAAACGACCTCATCATATACGATTTATATAACTCAAACGGTCAAACCTATAATTAATCCGGCTGAATGACAACTATATATATTCGATAGACAGTCAATTTACCGATAATTAAGTATTTTAGTTTAATTTTTTAACATTGGTATTCCTATAGAAGGCTAACTAAGATACAGGTCGTTTTGATGCATCCCTTCGAGTACTTACAGATATCGTGGTACGCACTAAAAGGGATGCACGAAAACGACCCCATCATATACGATTTGCTTAGCTCAAACTGTCAAACCTATAATTAATCCGGCTGAATGACAACTATATATATTCGATAGACAGTCAAATTACTGATAATTAAGTATTTTAGTTTAATTTTTTAACCCTGATATCGTTATAGAAGGCTAACTAAGATACAGGCCCTTTTGATGCATCCCTTCGAGTACTTACAGAAATCGTGGTACGCACTAAAAGGGATGCACCAAAACGACCTCATCATATACGATTTGTATAGCTCAAACGGTCAAACCTATAATTAATCCGGCTGAATGACAACTATATATATTCGATAGACAGTCAAATTACCGATAATTAAGTATTTTAGTTTAATTTTTTAACCCTGACATCGCTATAGAAGGCTAACTAAGATACAGGTCGTTTTGATGCATCCCTTTGAGTACTTACAGAAATCGTGGTACGCACTAAAAGGGATGCACCAAAACGACCTCATCATATACGATTTGTATAGCTCAAACTGTCAAACCTATAATTTATCCGGCTGAATGACAACTATAAATTTTTGATAGACAGTCAAATTACCGATAATTAAGTATTTTAGTTTAATTTTTTAACCCTGGTATTGCTGTAGAAGGCTAACTAAGATACAGGTCGTTTTGATGCATCCCTTCGAGTACTTACAGAAATCGTGGTACGCACTAAAAGGGATGCACCAAAACGACCTCATCATATACGATTTGTATAACTCAAACGGTCAAACCTATAATTAATCCGGCTGAATGACAACTATATATATTTGACAGACAGTCAAAGTACCGATAATTAAGTATTTTAGTTTAATTTTTTAACCCTGATATCGCTATAGAAAGATAACTAAGATACAGGTCGTTTTGATGCATCCCTTCGAGTACTTACAGAAATCGTGGTACGCACTAAAAGGGATGCACCAAAACGACCTCATCATATACGATTTGTATAGCTCAAGCTGTCAAACCTATAATTAATCCGGCAGAATGACAACTACATATATTCGATAGACAGTCAAATTACCGATAATTAAGTATTTTAGTTTAATTTTTTAACCCTGATATCGCTATAGAAAGCTAACTAATATACAGGTCGTTTTGATGCATCCCTTCTAGTACTTACAGAAATCGTGGTACGCACTAAAAGGCATGCACAAAAACGACCTCATCATATACGATTTGCTTAGCTCAAACTGTCAAACCTATAATTAATCCGGCTGAATGACAACTATATATATTCGATAGACAGTCAAATTACCGACAATTAAGTATTTTAGTTTAATTTTTTAACCCTGATATCGCTATAGAAGGCTAACTAAGATACAGGTCGTTTTGATGCATCACTTCGAGTACTTCCAGAAATCTTGGTGCGTAATTGAAGGGATGCACCAGAACGACCTCATCATATACGATTTGCTTAGCTCAAACTGTCAAACCTATAATTAATCCGGCTGAATGACAACTATATATATTCGATAGAAAGTCAAAATACCGATAATTACGTATTTTAGTTTAATTCTTTAACCCTGGTATTGCCATAGAAGGCTAACTAAGATACAGGTCGTTTTGTCGCATCCCTTCGAGTACTTACAGAAACCGTGGTACGCACTAAAAGGGATGAACCAAATCGACCTCATCATATGCGATTTGTATAGCTAAGGCTTTTTAACCAATTATTAGTCCGGCAGAATGAGAATTGTATAAATGCGATAAAGAGTCAAATTAGCAATAATTAAGTATTGTAGTTTAATTTTTTAACCCTGATATCGCTATAGAATGCTAGCTAAAATAGAGGTCGTTTTGATGCATCCCTTCGAGTACTTACAGAAATCGTGGTGCGCAATTGAAGGGATGCACCAAAACGACCTCATCATATACGATTTGCTTAGTTCAAACTGTCAAACCTATAATTAATCCGGCTGAATGACAACTATATACATTCGATAGACAGTCAAATTACCGATAATTGAGTATTTTAGTTTAATATTTTAACCCTGGTATTGCTATAGAAGGCTAACTAAGATACAGGTCGTTTTGATGCATCCCTTCGAGTACTTACATTTATCGTGTTGCGCAATTGAAGGGATGCACCAAAACGACCTCATCATATACGATTTGTATAGCTCAAACTGTCAAACCTATAATTAATCCGGCTGAATGACAACTATATATATTCGATGGAGAGTCAAATTACCGATAATTAAGTATTTTAGTTTAATTTTTTAACCATGGTATTGCTATAGAAGGCTAACTAAGATACAGGTCGTTTTGATGCATCCCTTCGAGTACTTACAGAAATCGTGGTACGCACTAAAAGGGATGCACCAAAACGACCTCATCATATACGATTTGCTTAGCTCAAACTTTCAAACCTATAATTAATCCGGCTGAATGACAACTATATATATTCGATATACACTCAAATTACCGATAATTAAGTATTTTAGTTTAATTTTTTAACCCTGATATCGCTATAAAAGGCTAACTAAGATACAGGTCGTTTTGATGCATCCCTTCGAGTACTTGCAGAAATCGTGGTACGCACTAAAAGGCATGCACCAAAACGACCTCATCATATACGATTTGTATAGCTCAAACGGTCAAACCTATAATTAATCCGGCTGAATGACAACTTTATATAATCGATAGACAGTCAAATTACCGATAATTTAAGTATTTTAGTTTAATTTTTTAACATTGGTATTCCTATAGAAGGCTAACTAAGATACAGGTCGTTTTGATGCATCCCTTCGAGTACTTACAGAAATCGTGGTACGCACTAAAAGGGATGCACCAAAACGACCTCATCATATACGATTTGCTTAGCTCAAACTGTCAAACCTATAAATAATCCGGCTGAATGACAGCTATATATAATCGATAGACAGTCAAACTACCGATAATTAAGTATTTTAGTTTAATTTTTTAACCCTGATATCGTTATAGAAGGCTAACTAAGATACAGGCCGTTTTGATGCATCCCTTCGAGTACTTACAGAAATCGTGGTACGCACTAAAAGAGATGCACCAAAACGACCTCATCATATACGATTTGTATAGCTCAAACGGTCAAACCTATAATTAATCCGGCTGAATGACAACTATATATATTCGATAGACAGTCAAATTACCGATAATTAAGTATTTTAGTTTAATTTTTTAACCCTGACATCGCTATAGAAGGCTAACTAAGATACAGGTCGTTTTGATGCATCCCTTTGAGTACTTACAGAAATCGTGGTACGCACTAAAAGGGATGCACCAAAACGACCTCATCATATACGATTTGTATAGCTCAAACTGTCAAACCTATAATTAATCCGGCTGAATGACAACTATAAATTTTTGATAGACAGTCAAATTACCGATAATTAAGTATTTTAGTTTAATTTTTTAACCCTGGTATTGCTATAGAAGGCTAACTAAGATACAGGTCGTTTTGATGGATCCCTTCTAGTACTTACAGAAATCGTGGTACGCACTAAAAGGGATACACCAAAACGACCTCATCATATACGATTTGTATAGCTCAAACGGTCAAACCTATAATTAATCCGGCTGAATGACAACTATATATATTCGATAGACAGTCAAATTACCGATAATTAAGTATTTTAGTTTAATTTTTTAACCCTGACATCGCTATAGAAGGCTAACTAAGATACAGGTCGTTTTGATGCATCCCTTTGAGTACTTACAGAAATCGTGGTACGCACTAAAAGGGATGCACCAAAACGACCTCATCATATACGATTTGTATAGCTCAAACTGTCAAACCTATAATTAATCCGGCTGAATGACAACTATAAATTTTTGATAGACAGTCAAATTACCGATAATTAAGTATTTTAGTTTAATTTTTTAACCCTGGTATTGCTATAGAAGGCTAACTAAGATACAGGTCGTTTTGATGCATCCCTTCGAGTACTTACAGAAATCGTGGTACGCACTAAAAGGGATGCACCAAAACGACCTCATCATATACGATTTGTATAACTCAAACGGTCAAACCTATAATTAATCCGGCTGAATGACAACTATATATATTTGACAGACAGTCAAAGTACCGATAATTAAGTATTTCAGTTTAATTTTTTAACCCTGATATCGCTATAGAAAGATAACTAAGATACAGGTCGTTTTGATGCATCCCTTCGAGTACTTACAGAAATCGTGGTACGCACTAAAAGGGATGCACGAAAACGACCTCATCATATACGATTTGCTTAGCTCAAACTGTCAAACCTATAAATAATCCGGCTGAATGACAACTATATATATTCGATAGACAGTCAAATTACCGATAATTAAGTATTTTAGTTTAATTTTTTAACCCTGATATCGCTATAGAAGGCTAACTAAGATACAGGTCGTTTTGATGCATCACTTCGAGTACTTACAGAAATCTTGGTGCGCAATTGAAGGGATGCACCAGAACGACCTCATCATATACGATTTGCTTAGCTCAAACTGTCAAACCTATAATTAATCCGGCTGAATGACAACTATATATATTCGATAGAAAGTCAAATTACCGATAATTAAGTATTTTAGTTTAATTTTTTAACCCTGGTATTGCTATAGAAGGCTAACTAAGATACAGGTCGTTTTGATGCATCCCTTCGAGTACTTACAGAAACCGTGGTACGCACTAAAAGGGATGCACCAAATCGACCTCATCATATGCGATTTGTATAGCTAAGGCTTTTGAACCAATTATTAGTCCGGCAGAATGAGAATTGTATAAATGCGATAAAGAGTCAAATTAGCAATAATTAAGTATTGTAGTTTAATTTTTTAACCCTGATATCGCTATAGAATACTAGCTAAAATAGAGGTCGTTTTGATGCATCCCTTCGAGTACTTACAGAAATCGTGGTGCGCAATTGAAGGGATGCACCAAAACGACCTCATCATATACGATTTGCTTAGTTCAAACTGTCAAACCTATAATTAATCCGGCTGAATGACAACTATATACATTCGATAGACAGTCAAATTACCGATAATTGAGTATTTTAGTTTAATATTTTAACCCTGGTATTGCTATAGAAGGTTAACTAAGATACAGGTCGTTTTGATGCATCCCTTCGAGTACTTACATTTATCGTGTTGCGCAATTGAAGGGATGCACCAAAACGACCTCATCATATACGATTTGTATAGCTCAAACTGTCAAACCTATAATTAATCCGGCTGAATGACAACTATATATATTCGATGGAGAATCAAATTACCGATAATTAAGTATTTTAGTTTAATTTTTTAACCATGGTATTGCTATAGAAGGCTAACTAAGATACAGGTCGTTTTGATGCATCCCTTTGAGTACTTACAGAAATCGTGGTACGCACTAAAAGGGATGCACCAAAACGACCTCATCATATACGATTTGTATAGCTCAAACTGTCAAACCTATAATTAATCCGGCTGAATGACAACTATAAATTTTTGATAGACAGTCAAATTACCGATAATTAAGTATTTTAGTTTAATTTTTTAACCCTGGTATTGCTATAGAAGGCTAACTAAGATACAGGTCGTTTTGATGGATCCCTTCTAGTACTTACAGAAATCGTGGTACGCACTAAAAGGGATACACCAAAACGACCTCATCATATACGATTTGTATAGCTCAAACGGTCAAACCTATAATTAATCCGGCTGAATGACAACTATATATATTCGATAGACAGTCAAATTACCGATAATTAAGTATTTTAGTTTAATTTTTTAACCCTGACATCGCTATAGAAGGCTAACTAAGATACAGGTCGTTTTGATGCATCCCTTTGAGTACTTACAGAAATCGTGGTACGCACTAAAAGGGATGCACCAAAACGACCTCATCATATACGATTTGTATAGCTCAAACTGTCAAACCTATAATTAATCCGGCTGAATGACAACTATAAATTTTTGATAGACAGTCAAATTACCGATAATTAAGTATTTTAGTTTAATTTTTTAACCCTGGTATTGCTATAGAAGGCTAACTAAGATACAGGTCGTTTTGATGCATCCCTTCGAGTACTTACAGAAATCGTGGTACGCACTAAAAGGGATGCACCAAAACGACCTCATCATATACGATTTGTATAACTCAAACGGTCAAACCTATAATTAATCCGGCTGAATGACAACTATATATATTTGACAGACAGTCAAAGTACCGATAATTAAGTATTTCAGTTTAATTTTTTAACCCTGATATCGCTATAGAAAGATAACTAAGATACAGGTCGTTTTGATGCATCCCTTCGAGTACTTACAGAAATCGTGGTACGCACTAAAAGGGATGCACGAAAACGACCTCATCATATACGATTTGCTTAGCTCAAACTGTCAAACCTATAAATAATCCGGCTGAATGACAACTATATATATTCGATAGACAGTCAAATTACCGATAATTAAGTATTTTAGTTTAATTTTTTAACCCTGATATCGCTATAGAAGGCTAACTAAGATACAGGTCGTTTTGATGCATCACTTCGAGTACTTACAGAAATCTTGGTGCGCAATTGAAGGGATGCACCAGAACGACCTCATCATATACGATTTGCTTAGCTCAAACTGTCAAACCTATAATTAATCCGGCTGAATGACAACTATATATATTCGATAGAAAGTCAAATTACCGATAATTAAGTATTTTAGTTTAATTTTTTAACCCTGGTATTGCTATAGAAGGCTAACTAAGATACAGGTCGTTTTGATGCATCCCTTCGAGTACTTACAGAAACCGTGGTACGCACTAAAAGGGATGCACCAAATCGACCTCATCATATGCGATTTGTATAGCTAAGGCTTTTGAACCAATTATTAGTCCGGCAGAATGAGAATTGTATAAATGCGATAAAGAGTCAAATTAGCAATAATTAAGTATTGTAGTTTAATTTTTTAACCCTGATATCGCTATAGAATACTAGCTAAAATAGAGGTCGTTTTGATGCATCCCTTCGAGTACTTACAGAAATCGTGGTGCGCAATTGAAGGGATGCACCAAAACGACCTCATCATATACGATTTGCTTAGTTCAAACTGTCAAACCTATAATTAATCCGGCTGAATGACAACTATATACATTCGATAGACAGTCAAATTACCGATAATTGAGTATTTTAGTTTAATATTTTAACCCTGGTATTGCTATAGAAGGTTAACTAAGATACAGGTCGTTTTGATGCATCCCTTCGAGTACTTACATTTATCGTGTTGCGCAATTGAAGGGATGCACCAAAACGACCTCATCATATACGATTTGTATAGCTCAAACTGTCAAACCTATAATTAATCCGGCTGAATGACAACTATATATATTCGATGGAGAATCAAATTACCGATAATTAAGTATTTTAGTTTAATTTTTTAACCATGGTATTGCTATAGAAGGCTAACTAAGATACAGGTCGTTTTGATGCATCCCTTCGAGTACTTACAGAAATCGTGGTACGCACTAAAAGGGATGCACCGAAACGACCTCATCATATCCGATTTGCTTAGCTCAAACTTTCAAACCTATAATTAATCCGGCTGAATGACAACTTTATATAATCGATAGACAGTCAAATTACCGATAATTTAACTATTTTAGTTTAATTTTTTAACATTGGTATTCCTATAGAAGGCTAACTAAGATACAGGTCGTTTTGATGCATCCCTTCGAGTACTTACAGATATCGTGGTACGCACTAAAAGGGATGCACCAAAACGACCTCATCATATACGATTTGCTTAGCTCAAACTGTCAAACTTATAAATAATCCGGCTGAATGAAAACTATATATATTCGATAGACAGTCAAATTACCGATAATTAAGTATTTTAGTTTAATTTTTTAACCCTGATATCGTTATAGAAGGCTAACTAAGATACAGGCCGTTTTGATGCATCCCTTCGAGTACTTACAGAAATCGTGGTACGCACTAAAAGGGATGCACCAAAACGACCTCATCATATACGATTTGTATAGCTCAAACGGTCAAACCTATAATTAATCCGGCTGAATGACAACTATAAATATTTGATAGACAGTCAAATTACCGATAATTAAGTATTTTAGTTTAATTTTCTAACCCTGATATCGTTATAGAAGGCTAACTAAGATACAGGTCGTTTTGATGCATCCCTTTGAGTACTTACAGAAATCGTGGTACGCACTAAAAGGGATGCACCAAAACGACCTCATCATATACGATTTGTATCGCTCAAACGGTCAAACCTATAATTAATCCGGCTGATTGACAACTATATATATTTGATAGACAGTCAAACTACCGATAATTAAGTATTTTAGTTTAATCTTTTAACCCTGATATCGCTATAGAAAGCTAACTAAGATACAGGTCGTTTTGATGCATCCCTTCGAGTACTTACAGAAATCGTGGTACGCACTAAAAGGGATTCGCCAAAACGATATCATCATATACGATTTGTATAGCTCAAACTGTCAAACCTATAATTAATCCGGCAGAATGACAACTACAAATATTCGATAAACAGTCAAATTACCGATAATTAAGTATTTTAGTCTAATTTTTTAACCCTGATATCGCTATTTAAGGCTAACTAATATACAGGTCGTTTTGATGCATCCCTTCGAGTACTTACAGAAATCGTGGTACGCACTAAAAGGGATGCACCAAAACGACCTCATCATATACGATTTGTATAGCTCAAACTGTTAAACCTATAATTAATCCGGCTGAATGACAACTATATATATTCGATAAACAGTCAAATTACCGATAATTAAGTATTTTAGTTTAAATTTTTAACCCTGGTATTGCTATAGAAGGCTAACTAAGATACAGGTCGTTTTGATGCATCCCTTCGAGTACTTACAGAAATCGTGGTACGCACTAAAAGGGATGCACCAAAACGAGCTCATCATATACGATTTGCTTAGCTCAAACGGTCAAACCTATAATTAATCCGGCTGAATGACAACTATATATATTCGATAGACAGTCAAATTACCGATAATTAAGTATTTTAGTTTAATTTTTTAACATTGGTATTCCTATAGAAGGCTAACTAAGATACAGGTCGTTTTGATGCATCCCTTCGAGTACTTACAGAAATCGTGATACGCACTAAAAGGGATGCACGAAAACGACCTCATCATATACGATTTGCTTAGCTCAAACTGTCAAACCTATAATTAATCCGGCTGATTGACAACTATATATATTCGATAGACAGTCAAATTACCGATATTTAAGTATTTTAGTTTAATTTTTTAACCCTGATATCGCTATAGAAGGCTAACTAAGATACAGGTCGTTTTGATGCATCCCTTCGAGTACTTACAGAGATCGTGGTACGCACTAAAAGGCATGCACCAAAACGACCTCATCATATACGATTTGTATAGCTCAAACGGTCAAACCTATAATTAATCCTGCTGAATGACAACTATATATATTCGATAGAGAGACAAATTACCGATAATTAAGTATTTTAGTTTAATTTTTTAACCATGATATCCCTATAGAAGGCTAACTAAGATACAGGTCGTTTTGATGCATCCCTTCTAGTACTTACAGAATTCGTGGTACGCGCTAAAAGGGATGCACCAAAACGACCTCATCATATACGATTTGTATAGCTCAAACTGTCAAACCTATAATTAATCCGGCTGAATGACAACTATATATATTCGATAGACAGTCAAATTACCGATAATTAAGTATTTTAGTTTAATTTTTTAACCCTGATATCGCTATAGAAGGCTAACTAAGATAAAGGTCGTTTTGATGCATCCCTTCGAGTACTTACAGAAACCGTGGTACGCACTAAAAGGGATGCACCAAATCGACCTCATCATATACGATTTGTATAGCTAAGGCTTTTGAACCAATAATTAGTCCGGCAGAATGAGAATTGTATAAATGCGATAAAGAGTCAAATTAGCGATAATTAAGTATTGTAGTTTAATTTTTTAACACTGATATCGCTATAGAATGCTAGTTAAAATACAGGTCGTATTGATGCGTCCCTTCGAGTACTTACAGATATCGTGGTGCGCAAGTGAAGGGATACACCAAAACGACCTCATCATATACGATTTGTATAGCTCAAGCGGTGAAACCTATAATTAATCCGACTGAATGACAACTATATATATTTGATAGACAGTCAAATTACCGATAATTAAGTATTTTAGTTTAATTTTTTAACCTTGATATTGCTATAGAAGGCTAACTAAGATACAGGTCGTTTTGATGCATCCCTTCGAGTACTTACAGAAATCGTGGTACGCACTAAAAGGGATGCACCTCATCATATACGATTTGCTTAGCTCAAATTGTCAAACCTATAACTAATTCGGCTGAATGACAACTATATATATTCGATAGACAGTCAAAATACCGATAATTAAGTATTTTAGTTTAATTTTTTAACCCTGATATCGTTATAGAAGGCTAACTAAAATACAGGTCGTTTTGATGCATCCCTTCGAGTAATTACAGAAATCGTGGTACGCACAAAAAGGGATGCACCAAAACGACCTCATCATATACGATTTGTATAGCTCAAACTGTCAAACCTATAAATAATCCGGCTGAATGACAACTAGATATATTCGATAGACAGTAAAATTACCGATAATTAAGTATTTTAGTTTAATTTTTTAACCCTGATATCGCTATAGAAGGCTTACTAATATACAGGTCGTTTTGATGCATCCCTTCGAGTACTTACAGAAATCGTGGTGCGCAATTGAAGGGATCCACCAAAACGACCTTATCATATACGATTTGTATAGCTCAAACTGTCAAACCTATAATTAATCCGGCTGAATGACAACTATATATATTCGATAGACAGTCAAATTACCGATAATTAAGTATTTTAGTATAATTTTTTAACCCTGGTATTGCTATAGAAGGCTAACTAAGATACAGGTCGTTTTGATGCATCCCTTCGAGTCCTTACAGAAATCGTGGTACGCACTAAAAGGGATGCACGAAAATGACCTCATCATATACGATTTGCTTAGCTCAAACTGTCAAACCTATAATTAGTCCAGCTGAATGACAACTATATATATTCGATAGACAGTCAAATTACCGATAATTAAGTATTTTAGTTTAATTTTTTAACCCTGGTATCGCTATAGAAGGCTAACTAAGATACAGGTCGTTTTGATGCATCCCTTCGAGTACTTACAGAAATCTTGGTGCGCAATTGAAGGGATGCACCAAATCGACCTCATCATATACGATTTGTATAGCTAAGGCTTTTGAACCAATAATTAGTCCGGCAGAATGAGAATTGTATAAATGCGATAAAGAGTCAAATTAGCGATAATTAAGTATTGTAGTTTAATTTTTTAACACTGATATCGCTATAGAATGCTAGTTAAAATACAGGTCGTTTTGATGCGTCCCTTCGAGTACTTACAGATATCGTGGTGCGCAAGTGAAGGGATACACCAAAACGACCTCATCATATACGATTTGTATAGCTCAAGCGGTGAAACTTATAATTAATCCGACTGAATGACAACTATATATATTTGATAGACAGTCAAATTACCGATAATTAAGTATTTTAGTTTAATTTTTTAACCTTGATATTGCTATAGAAGGCTAACTAAGATACAGGTCGTTTTGATGCATCCCTTCGAGTACTTACAGAAATCGTGGTACGCACTAAAAGGGATGCACCTCATCATATACGATTTGCTTAGCTCAAATTGTCAAACCTATAACTAATTCGGCTGAATGACAACTATATATATTCGATAGACAGTCAAATTACCGATAATTAAGTATTTTAGTTTAATTTTTTAACCCTGATATCGTTATAGAAGGCTAACTAAAATACAGGTCGTTTTGATGCATCCCTTCGAGTAATTACAGAAATCGTGGTACGCACAAAAAGGGATGCACCAAAACGACCTCATCATATACGATTTGTATAGCTCAAACTGTCAAACCTATAAATAATCCGGCTGAATGACAACTATATATATTCGATAGACAGTAAAATTACCGATAATTAAGTATTTTAGTTTAATTTTTTAACCCTGATATCGCTATAGAAGGCTTACTAATATACAGGTCGTTTTGATGCATCCCTTCGAGTACTTACAGAAATCGTGGTGCGCAATTGAAGGGATCCACCAAAACGACCTTATCATATACGATTTGTATAGCTCAAACTGTCAAACCTATAATTAATCCGGCTGAATGACAACTATATATATTCGATAGACAGTCAAATTACCGATAATTAAGTATTTTAGTATAATTTTTTAACCCTGGTATTGCTATAGAAGGCTAACTAAGATACAGGTCGTTTTGATGCATCCCTTCGAGTCCTTACAGAAATCGTGGTACGCACTAAAAGGGATGCACGAAAATGACCTCATCATATACGATTTGCTTAGCTCAAACTGTCAAACCTATAATTAGTCCAGCTGAATGACAACTATATATATTCGATAGACAGTCAAATTACCGATAATTAAGTATTTTAGTTTAATTTTTTAACCCTGGTATCGCTATAGAAGGCTAACTAAGATACAGGTCGTTTTGATGCATCCCTTCGAGTACTTACAGAAATCTTGGTGCGCAATTGAAGGGATGCACCAAATCGACCTCATCATATACGATTTGTATAGCTAAGGCTTTTGAACCAATAATTAGTCCGGCAGAATGAGAATTGTATAAATGCGATAAAGAGTCAAATTAGCGATAATTAAGTATTGTAGTTTAATTTTTTAACACTGATATCGCTATAGAATGCTAGTTAAAATACAGGTCGTTTTGATGCGTCCCTTCGAGTACTTACAGATATCGTGGTGCGCAAGTGAAGGGATACACCAAAACGACCTCATCATATACGATTTGTATAGCTCAAGCGGTGAAACTTATAATTAATCCGACTGAATGACAACTATATATATTTGATAGACAGTCAAATTACCGATAATTAAGTATTTTAGTTTAATTTTTTAACCTTGATATTGCTATAGAAGGCTAACTAAGATACAGGTCGTTTTGATGCATCCCTTCGAGTACTTACAGAAATCGTGGTACGCACTAAAAGGGATGCACCTCATCATATACGATTTGCTTAGCTCAAATTGTCAAACCTATAACTAATTCGGCTGAATGACAACTATATATATTCGATAGACAGTCAAATTACCGATAATTAAGTATTTTAGTTTAATTTTTTAACCCTGATATCGTTATAGAAGGCTAACTAAAATACAGGTCGTTTTGATGCATCCCTTCGAGTAATTACAGAAATCGTGGTACGCACAAAAAGGGATGCACCAAAACGACCTCATCATATACGATTTGTATAGCTCAAACTGTCAAACCTATAAATAATCCGGCTGAATGACAACTATATATATTCGATAGACAGTAAAATTACCGATAATTAAGTATTTTAGTTTAATTTTTTAACCCTGATATCGCTATAGAAGGCTTACTAATATACAGGTCGTTTTGATGCATCCCTTCGAGTACTTACAGAAATCGTGGTGCGCAATTGAAGGGATCCACCAAAACGACCTTATCATATACGATTTGTATAGCTCAAACTGTCAAACCTATAATTAATCCGGCTGAATGACAACTATATATATTCGATAGACAGTCAAATTACCGATAATTAAGTATTTTAGTTTAATTTTTTAACCCTGGTATTGCTATAGAAGGCTAACTAAGAAACAGGTCGTTTTGATGCATCCCTTCGAGTACTTACAGAAATCGTGGTACGCACTAAAAGGGATGCACGAAAATGACCTCATCATATACGATTTGCTTAGCTCAAACTGTCAAACCTATAATTAGTCCAGCTGAATGACAACTATATATATTCGATAGAGAGTCAAATTACCGATAATTAAGTATTTTAGTTTAATTTTTTAACCCTGGTATCGCTATAGAAGGCTAACTAAGATACAGGTCGTTTTGATGCATCCCTTCGAGTACTTACAGAAATCTTGGTGCGCAATTGAAGGGATGCACCAGAACGACCTCATCATATACGATTTGCTTAGCTCAAGCGGTGAAACCTATAATTAATCCGACTGAATGACAACTATATATATTCGATAGACAGTCAAATTACCGATAATTAAGTATTTTAGTTTAATTTTTTAACCCTGATATCGTTATAGAAGGCTAACTAAGATACAGGTCGTTTTGATGCATCCCTTCGAGTACTTACAGAAATCGTGGTACGCACAAAAAGGGATGCACCAAAACGACCTCATCATATACGATTTGTATAGGTCAAACGGTCAAACCTATAATTAATCCGGCTGAATGACAACTATATATATTCGATAGACAGTCAAATTACCGATAATTAAGTATTTTAGTTTAATTTTTTAACCATGAGATCGCTATACAAGGCTAACTAAGATAAAGGTCGTTTTGATGCATCCATTCTATTACTTACACAAATCGTGGTACGCACAAAAAGGGATGCACCAAAACGACCTCATCATATACGATTTGTATAGCTCAAACTGTCAAACCTTTAATTAATCCGGCTGAATGACAACTTTATATATTCGATAGACAGTCAAATTACCGATAATTAAGTATTTTAGTTAAATTTTTTAACCATGATATCCCTATAGAAGGCTAACTAAGATACAGGTCGTTTTGATGCATCCCTTCGAGTACTTACAGAAATCGTGGTACGCACTAAAAGGGATGTACCAAAACGACCTCATCATATACGATTTGTATAGCTCAAACTGTCAAACCTATAGTTAATCCGGCAGAATGACAACTATATATATTCGATAGACAGTCGATTTACCGATAATTAAGTATTTTAGTTTAATTTTTTAACCCTGGTATCGCTATAGAAGGCTCACAAAGATAAAGGTCGTTTTGATGTATCCCTTCGAGTACTTACAGAAACCGTGGTACGCACTAAAAGAGATGCACCAAATCCACCACATCATTTACGATTTTTATAGCTAAGACTGTTGAACCAATAATTAGTCCGGCAGAATGAAAATTGTATAAATGCGATAAAGATTCAAATTAGCGATAATTAAGTATTGTAGTTTAATTTTTTATCCTTGATATAACTATAGAATGCTATCTAAAATAGAGGTCGTTTTGATGCATCCCTTTGAGTACTTACAGAAATCGTGGTACGCACTAAAAAGGATGCACCAAAACGACCTCATCATATCCGATTTGTATAGCTCAAGCTATCAAACCTATAATTAATCCGGCTAAATGACAACTATATACATTCGATAGACAGTCAGTTTACCGATAATTAAGTATTTTAGTTTAATTTTTTAACCATGATATCGCTATAGAAAGCTAACTAAGATACAGGTCGTTTTGATGCTTCCCTTCGAGTACTTACAGAAATCGTGGTGCGCAATTGAAGGGACGCACCAAAACGACCTCATCATATACGATTTGTATAGCTCAAACTGTCAAACCTATAATTAATCCGGCTGAATGACAACTATATATATTCGATAGACAGTCAAATTACCGATAATTAAGTATTTTAGTTTAATTTTTTAACCCTGGTATTGCTATAGAAGGCTAACTAAGATACAGGTCGATTTGATGCATCCCTTCGAGTACTTACAGAAATCGTGGTACGCACTAAAAGGGATGCACCAAAACGACCTCATCATATACGATTTGTATAGATCAAGCTGTCAAACCTATAAATAATCCGGCTGAATGACAACTATATATATTCGATAGACAGTCAAATTACCGATAATTAAGTATTTTAGTTTAATTTTTTAACCCTGATATCGCTATAGAAGGCTAACTAATATAAAGGTCGTTTTGCTGCATCCCTTCGAGTACTTACAGAAACCGTGGTACGCACTAAAAGGGATGCACCAAATCGACCTCATCATATACGATTTGTATAGCTAAGGCTTTTGAACCAATAATTAGTCCGGCAGAATGAGAATTGTATAAATGCGATAAAGAGTCAAATTAGCGATAATTAAGTATTGTAGTTTAATTTTTTAACACTGATATCGCTATAGAATGCTAGCTAAAATACAGGTCGTTTTGATGCGTCCCTTCGAGTACTTACAGATATCGTGGTGCGCAAGTGAAGGGATACACCAAAACGACCTCATCATATACGATTTGTATAGCTCAAACTGTCAAACCTATAATTAATCCGACTGAATGACAACTATATATATTTGATAGACAGTCAAATTACCGATAATTAAGTATTTTAGTTTAATTTCTTAACCCTGGTATTGCTATAGAAAGCTAACTAAGATATAGGTTGTTTTGATGCATCCCTTCGAGTACTTACAGAAATCGTGGTGCGCAATTGAAGGGATGCACCAAAACGACCTCATCATATACGATTTGCTTAGCTCAAACTGTCAAACCTATAATTAATCCGGCTGAATGACAACTATATACATTCGATAGACAGTCAAATTACCGATAATTAAGTATTTTAGTTTAATTTTTTAACCCTGGTATTGCTATAGAAGGCTAACTAAGATAAAGGTCGTTTTGATGCATCCCTTCGAGTACTTACAGAGATCGTGGTGCGCAATTGAAGGGATGCACCAAAACGACCTCATCATATTCGATTTGTATAGCTCAAACTGTCAAACCTATAATTAATACGGCTGAATGACAACTATATATATTCGATAGACAGTCTAATTACCAATAATTAAGTATTTTAGTTTAATTTTTTAACCCTGGTATTGCTATAGAAGGCTAACTAAGCTACAGGTCGCTTTGATGCATCCCTTCGAGTACTTACAGAGATCGTGGTACGCACTAAAAGGGATGCACCAAAACGACCTCATAATATACGATTTGTATAGCTCAAACTGTCAAACCTATAAATAATCCAACTGAATAACAACTATATATATTTGATAGACAGTCAAATTCCCGATATTTAAGTATTTTAGTTTATTTTGTTAACCCTGATATCGCTATAGAAAGCTAACTAAAATACAGGTCGTTTTGATGCATCCCTTCGAGTACTTACAGAAATCGCGGTACACACTAAAAGGGATGCACCAAAACGACCTCATCATATACGATTTGTATAGCTCAAACTGTCAAACCTATAATTAATCCGGCTGAATGACAACTACGTATATTCGATAGACAGTCAAATTACCGATAATTAAGTATTTTAGTTTAATTTTTTAACCCTGATATCGCTATAGAAGGCTATCTAACATACAGGTTGTTTTGATACATCCCTTCGAGTACTTACAGAAACCGTAGTACGCACTAAAAGGGATGCACCAAATCGACTTCATCATATACGATTTGTATAGCTAAGGCTTTTGAACCAATAATTAGTCCGGCAGAATGAGAATTGTATAAATGCGATAAAGAGTCAAATTAGCGATAATTAAGTATTGTAGTTTAATTTTTTAACCCTGATATCACTATAGAATGCTAGCTAAAATAAAAGTCGTTTTGATGCATCCCTTCGAGTACTTACAGAAATCGTGGTGCACAATTGAAGGGATGCACCAAAACGACCTCATCATATACGATTTGTATAGCTCAAACTGTCAAACCTATAATTAATCCGACTGAATGACAACTATATATATTTGATAGACAGTCAAATTACCGATAATTAAGTATTTTAGTTTAATTTTTTAACCCTGGTATTGCTATGAAGGCTAACTAAGATATAGGTTGTTTTGATGCATCCCTTTGAGTACTTACAGAAATCGTGGTACGCACTAAAAGGTATGCACCAAAACGACCTCATCATATACGATTTGTATAGCTCAAACTGTCAAACCTATAATTAATCAGGCTGAATGACAACTACGTATATTCGATAGACAGTCAAATTACCGATAATTAAGTATTTTAGTTTAATTTTTTAACCCTCATATCGCTATAGAAGGCTAACTAAGATACAGGTCGTTTTGATGCATCCCTTCGAGTACTTACAGAAATCGTGGTACGCACTAAAAGGGATGCACCAAAACGACCTCATCATATACGATCTGTATAGCTCAAACTGTCAAACCTATAATTAATCCGGCTGAATGACAACTATATATATTTGATAGACAGTCAAATTACCGATAATTAAGTATTTTAGTTTAATTTTTTAACCCTGGTATTGCTATAGAAGGCTAACTAAGATACAGGTCGTTTTGATGCATCCCTTTGAGTACTTACAGAAATCGTGGTACGCACTAAAAGGGATGCACCAAAACGACCTCATCATATACGATTTTTATAGCTCAAACGGTCAAGCCTATAATTAATCCGGCTGAATGACAACTAGATATATTTTATAGACAGTCAAATTACCGATAATTAAGTATTTTAGTTTAATTTTTTAACCATGGTATTGCTATAGAAGGCTAACTAAGATACAGGTCGTTTTGATGCATCCCTTTGAGTACTTACAGAAATCGTGGTACGCACTAAAAGGGATGCACCAAAACGACCTCATCATATACGATTTGTATAGCTTAAACTGTCAAACCTATAATTAATCCGGCTGAATGACAACTATATATTTTCGATAGACAGTCAAATTACCGATAATTAAATATTTTAGTTTAATTTTTTAACCCTGATATCGCTATAGAAGGCTAACTAAGATACAGGTCGTTTTGATGCATCCCTTCGAGTACTTACAGAAATCGTGGTGCGCAATTGAAGGGATGCACCAAAACGACCTCATCATATACGATCTGTAAAGCTCAAACTGTCAAACCTATAATTAATCCGGCTGAATGACAACTACGCATATTCGATAAACGGTCAAATTGACGATAATTAAGTATTTTAGTTTAATTTTTTAACCCTGATATCGCTATAGAAGGCTAACTAAGATACAGGTCGTTTTGATGCATCCCTTCGAGTACTTACTGAAATCGTGGTACGCACTAAAAGGGATGCACCAAAACGACCTCATCATATACGATTTGTATAGCTCAAACGGTCAAACCTATAATTAATCCGGCTGAATGACAACTATATATATTTGATAGACAGTCAAATTACCGATAATTTACTATTTTAGTTTAATTTTTTAACCGTGGTATTGCTTTAGAAGGCTAACTAAGATACAGGTCGTTTTGATACATCCCTTTGAGTACTTACAGAAATCGTGGTACGCACTAAAAGGGATGCACCAAAACGACCTCATCATATACGATTTGTATAGCTCAAGCTGTCAAACCTATAATTAATCCGGCTGAATGACAACTACATATATTCGATAGACAATCAAATTACCGATAATTAAGTATTTTAGTTTAATTTTTTAACCCTGGTATTGCTATAGAAGGCTAACTAAGATACAGGTCGTTTTGATGCATCCCTTTGAGTACTTACAGAAATCGTGGTACGCACTAAAAGGATGCACCAAATCGACCTCATCATATACGATTTGTATAGCTCAAACGGTCAAACCTATAATTAATCCGGCTGAATGACAACTATATATATTTGATAGACAGTCAAATTACCGATAATTAAGTATTTTAGTTTAATTTTTTAACCCTGATATCGCTATAGAAGGCTAACTAAGATACAGGTCGTTTTGATGCATCCCTTCGAGTACTTACAGAAATCGTGGTACGCACTAAAAGGGATGCACCAAAACGACCTCATCATATACGATTTGTATAGGTCAAACGGTCAAACCTATAAATAATCCGGCTGAATGACAACTATATATATTTTATAGACAGTCAAGTTTCCGATAATTAAGTATTTTAGTTTAATTTTTTAACCCTGGTATTGCTATAGAAGGCTAACTAAGATACAGGTCGTTTTGATGCATCCCTTTTATTACTTACAGAAATCGTGGTACGCACTAAAAGGATGCACCAAATCGACCTCATCATATACGATTTGTATAGCTCAAACGGTCAAACCTATAATTAATCCGGCTGAATGTCAACTATATATATTTGATAGACAGTCAAATTACCGATAATTAAGTATTTTAGTTTAATTTTTTAACCCTGGTACTGCTATAAAAGGCTAACTAAGATACAGGTCGTTTGATGCATCCCTTTGAGTACTTACAGAAATCGTGGTACGCACTAAAAGGGATGCACCGAAAGGACCTCATCAGATACGATTTGTATAGCTCAAGCTGTCAAACTTATAATTAATCCGGCTGAATGACAACTATATATATTTGATAGACAGTCAAATTACCGATAATTAAGTATTTTAGTTTAATTTTTTAACCCTGATATCGCTATAGAAGGCTAACCAAGATACAGGTCGTTTTGATGCATCCCTTCGAGTACTTACAGAAATCGTGGTACGCACTAAAAGGGATGCACTAAAACGACCTCATCATATACGATTTGTATAGCTTAAACTGTCAAACCTATAATTAATCCGGCTGAATGACAGTTTTATATATTCGATAGACAGTCAAATTACCAATAATTAAGTATTTTAGTTTAACTTTTTAACTTGGAATCGCTATAGAAGGCTAACTAAGATACAGGTCGTTTTGATGCATCCCTTCGAGTACTTACAGAAATCGTGGTACGTACTAAAAGGATGCACCAAAATGACCTCATCATATACGATTTGTATAGCTAAGACTGTTGAACCTATAATTAGTCCGGCAGAATGAAAACTATATATATGCGATAGAGCGTCAAATTAGCAATAATTAAGTATTGTAGTTTAAATTTTAAACCGTGCTATTGTTATAGAAGGCTTGCAAAGATAAAGGTCGTTTTGATGCATCCCTTCGAGCACTTACAGAAACCGTGATACGTACTAAAGGGGATGCACCAAATCGACCTCATCATATACGATTTATATAGCTAAGGCCGTTGAACCAATAATTAGTCCGGCAGAATGAGAATTGTATAAATGCGATAGAGGGTCGAATTAGCGATAATTAAGTATTGTAGTTTAATTTTTTAACCTTGATATCGCTATAAAAGTCTAGCTAAAATAAAGGTCGTTTTGATGCATCCCTTCGAGTACTTACAGAAATCGTGGTGCGCAATTGAAGGGATGCACAAAAACGACCTCATCATATACGATTTGCTTAGCTCAAAAGGTCAAACTTATAAATAATCCGGCTGAATGACAACTATATATATTCGATAGACTGTCAAATTACCGATAATTAAGTATTTTAGTTTGATTTTTTAACCCTGATATTCCTATAGAAGGCTAACTAAGATACAGGTCGTTTTCATGCATTCCTTTGAGTACTTACAAAAATCGTGGTACGCACTAAAAGGGATGCACCAAAACGACCTCATCATATACGATTTGTATAGCTCAAACTGTCAAACCTATCATTAATCCGGATGTATGACAACTATATATATTCGATAGACAGTCAAATTACCGATAATTAAGTATTTTAGTTTAATTTTTTAACCTTCATATCGCTATAGAAAGCTAACTAAGATACAGGTCGTTTTGATGCATCCCTTCGAGTACTTACAGAAATCGTGGTACGCACTAAAAGGGATGCACCAAAACGACCTCATCATATACGATTTGTATAGCTTAAACTGTCAAACCTATAATTAATCCGGCTGAATGACAACTATATATATTTGATAGACAGTCAAATTACCGATAATTAAGTATTTTAGTTCAATTTTTAAACCCTGGTATTGCTATAGAAGGCTAACTAAGATACAGGTCGTTTTGATGCATCCCTTCGAGTACTTACAGAAATCGTGGTACGCACTAAAAGGGATGCACCAAAACGACCTCATCATATACGATTTGTATAGCTCAAACTGTCAAACCTATAATTAGTCCGGCTGAATGACAACTATATTTATTCGATAGACAGTCAAATTACCGATAATTAAGTATTTTAGTTTAATTTTTTAACCCTGGTATCGCTATAGAAGGCTAACTAAGATAAAGGTCGTTTTGATGCATCCCTTCGAGTACTTACAGAAATCGTGGTACGCACTAAAAGGGATGCACCAAATCGACCTCATCATATACGATTTGTATAGCTAAGGCTGTTGAACCAATAACTAGTCCGGCAGAATGAGAATTGTATAAATGCGATAAAGAATCAAATTAGCGATAATTAAGTATTGTAGTTTAATTTTTTAACCCTGATATCGCTATAGAATTCTAGCTAAAATAGAGGTCGTTTTGATGCATCCCTTCGAGTACTTACAGAAATCGTGGTACGCACTAAAAGGGATGCACCAAATCGACCTCATCATATACGATTTGTATAGCTAAGGCTGTTGAACCAATAATTAGTCCGGCAGAATGAGAATTGTATAAATGCGATAAAGAGTCAAATTAGCGATAATTAAGTATTGTAGTTTAATTTTTTAACCCTGATATCGCTATAGAATTCTAGCTAAAATAGAGGTCGTTCTGATGCATCCCTTCGAGTACTTACAGATATCGTGGTGCGCACTAAAAGGGATGCACCAAAACGACCTCATCATATACGATTTGTATAGCTCAAATTGTCAAACCTATAATTAATCCGGCTGAATGACAACTATATACATTCGATAGACAGTCAAATTGGCAATAATTAAGTATTTCAGTTTAATTTTTTAACCCTGGTATTGCTATAGAAGGCTAACTAAGATACAGGTCGTTTTGATGCATCCCTTCGAGTACTTACAGAGATCGTGGTACGCAATAAAAGGGATGCACCAAAACGACCTCATCATATACGATTTGTATAGCTCAAACTGTCAAACCTATAATTAATCCGGCTGAATGACAACTATATATATTTGATAGACAGTCAAATTACCGATAATTAAGTATTTTAGTTTAATTTTTTAACCCTGGTATTGCTATAGAAGGCTAACTAAGATACAGGCCGTTTTGATGCATCCCTTCGAGTACTTACAGAAGTCGTGGTACGCACTAAAAGGGATGCACCAAAACGACCTCATCATATACGATTTGTATAGCTCACACTGTCAAACCTATCATTAATCCGGATGTATGATAACTATATATATTCGATAGACAGTCGAATTACCGATAATTAAGTATTTTAGTTTAATTTTTTAACCCTGGTATCGCTATAGAAGGCTAACTAAGATACAGGTCGTTTTGATGCATCCCTTCTAGTACTTACAGAAATCGTGGTACGCACTAAAAGGGATGCACCAAATCGACCTCATCATACACGATTTATATAGCTCAAACTGTCAAACCTATAATTAATCCGGCTGAATGACAACTATATATATTCGATAGACAGTCAAATTACCGATAATTAAGTATTTTAGTTCAATTTTTTAACCCTGGTATTGCTATAGAAGGCTAACTAAGATACAGGCCGTTTTGATGCATCCCTTCGAGTACTTACAGAAGTCGTGGTACGCACTAAAAGGGATGCACCAAAACGACCTCATCATATACGATTTGTATAGCTCAAACTGTCAAACCTATCATTAATCCGGATGTATGATAACTATATATATTCGATAGACAGTCGAATTACCGATAATTAAGTATTTTAGTTTAATTTTTTAACCCTGGTATCGCTATAGAAGGTTAACTAAGATACAGGTCGTTTTGATGCATCCCTTCGAGTACTTACAGAAATCGTGGTACGCACTAAAAGGGATGCACCAAATCGACCTCATCATACACGATTTATATAGCTCAAACTGTCAAACCTATAATTAATCCGGCTGAATGACAACTATATATATTCGATAGACAGTCAAATTACCGATAATTAAGTATTTTAGTTTAATTTTTTAACCCTGGTATCGATATAGAAGGCTAACTAAGGTACAGGTCGTTTTGATGCATCCTTTCGAGTACTTACAGAAACCGTGGTACGCACTAAAAGGGATGCACCAAATCGACCTCATTATATACGATTTGTATAGCTAAGGCTGTTGAACTAATAATTAGTCCGGCAGAATGAGAATTGTATAAATGCGATAAAGAGTCAAATTTGCGATAATTAAGTATTTTAGTTTAATTTTTTAACCCTGGTATTGTTGTAGAAGGCTAACTAAGATACAGGTCGTTTTGATGCATCCCTTCGAGTACTTACAGAAATCGTGGTGCGCAATATAAGGGATGCACCAAAACGACCTCATCATATACGATTTGCTTAGCTCAAACTGTCAAACCTATAATTAATCCGGCTGAATGACAACTATATATATTCGATAGAGAGTCAAATTACCGATAATTAAGTATTTTAGTTTAATTTTTTAACCCTGGTATTGCTATAGAAGGCTAAGATACAGGTCGTGTTGGTGCATCCCTTCGAGTACTTACAGAAATCGTGGTACGCACTAAAAGGGATGCACCAAAACGACCTCATCATATACGATTTTTATAGCTCAAACTGTCAAACCTATATTTAATTCGGATGTATGACAACTATATATATTCGATAAACAGTCAAATTACCGATAATTAAGTATTTTAGTTTAATTTTTTAGCCCTGGTATCGCTATAGAAGGCTAACTAAGATACAGGTCGTTTTGATGCATCCCTTCGAGTACTTACAGAAATCGTGGTACGCACTAAAAGGGATGCACCAAAACGACCTCATCATATACGATTTGTATAGCTCAAACTGTCAAACCTATAATTAATCCGGCTTAATGACAACTATATATATTCGATAGACAGTCAAATTATCGATAATTAAGTATTTTAGTTTAATTTTATAACCCTGATATCGCTATAGAAAGCTAACTAAGATACAGGTCGTTTTGATGCATCCCTTCGAGTACTTACAGAAATCGTGGTACGCACTAAAAGGGATGCACTAAAACGACCTCATCATATACGATTTGTATAGCTCAAACTGTAAAACCCATAATTAATCCGGCTGAATGACAACTACATATATTCGATAGACAGTCAAATTAGCGATAATTAAGTATTTTAGTTTAATTTTTTAACCCTGATATCGCTATAGAAGGCTAACTAAGATACAGGTCGTTTTGATGCATCCCTTCGAGTACTTACAGAAATCGTGGTACGCACTAAAAGGGATGCACCAAAACGACCTCATCATATACCATTTGTATAGCTCAAACTGTCAAACCTATAATTAATCCGGCTGAATGACAACTACGTATATTCGATAGACAGTCAAATTACCGATAATTAAGTATTTTATTTTAATGTTTTAACCCTGATATCGCTATAGAAGGCTAACTAAGATACAGGTCGTTTTGATGCATCCCTTCGAGTACTTACAGAAATCGTGGTACGCACTAAAAGGGATGCACCAAAACGACCTCATCATATACGATTTGTATAGCTCAAACTGTCAAACTTAGCATTAATCCGGATGTATGATAACTATATATATTCGATAGACAGTCAAATTACCGATAATTAAGTATTTTAGTTTAATTTTTTAACCCTGGTATCGCTATAGAAGGCTAACTAAGATACAAGTCGTTTTGATGCATCCCTTCGAGTACTTACAGAAGTCGTGGTACGCACTAAAAGGGATGCACCAAATCGACCTCATCATATACGATTTGTATAGCTCAAACTGTCAAACCTATGATTAATCCGGCTGAATGACAACTATATATATTCGATAGACAGTCAAATTACCGATAATTAAGTATTTTAGTTTAATTTTTTAATCCTGGTATCGCTATAAAAGGCTAATTAAGATAAAGGTCGCTTTGATGCATCCCTTCGAGTACTTACAGAAACCGTGGTACGCATTAAAAGGGATGCAACAAATCGACCTCATCATATACGATTTGTATAGCTAAGGCTGTTTAACCAATAATTAGTCCGGCAGAATGAGAATTGTATAAATGCGATAAAGAGTCAAATTTGCGATAATTAAGTATTTTCCCCGAACGAAGTGAGGGAAATAATCACGGCGCTAATGCAGCAAAATCGCATCATTTGAAGACTCCAAGCGTGTCGCCATCTCGAAATTTAATGTTCGTGTGTGTGTGTGTGTGTGTGTGTGTGTGGGGTACGACTCGTCCCCAGGGCCATCCGCGTCGAGCGACCACTGCGAGGTTACATTGGCAGCTTAACTGTAAACCGCCATTTTCTTAGTGACATGCGGTAGCTGTAAGAGTACGAACGGAAGTGATTTTGTACAATAAGATGCAGATACAAGGCCAAGCAGTTCGACGGACGGCTATAATTTGCCCGGATATTTTGCCGGTGTATGGGAGGCAAGCTTACTAGCCGTGAAACGGATTCTTAAAGGCACAACTGGTCGACCTGAACACAATCCCAGACGCCAGTATTGTGTTAAAACGCAGACACTTCTTCAGAAAGAAATAGCAAAATACAGTTGGTGGAAATTGAACAATCATCGTGGCAAATTTCACCTTTTACAATAACAGGAATGTAGTTTTCAGAATCCAAGTTTGACAAGATGACGACACACAATACAATGGAAAGTGGAATTTTCGTACTGTATGAGGACTGCTCTATACAGTGTACTTTGAAATCAATGAAGACGTAAACAATAGTGTTTTGGGTTTTGTTTCCTTTGCTGGAAAAGAGCTAAATCTATGGCTTTCAGGAACCGGTGAGTTTTGAAAATTTACATCAATTAACGTACAACGCTTTTGTTAAATGACGGTCGTGTTATCATTATGGTATTTCAACAATTGCCGTATATTTTGTCGTTTGATGCCCCGGGAACTGTGATGAAGGCCAAGTAGGATTATACTGTGATCTCTTCGCTAGTTTTCAAAGCTATTTCAGAGAGCCTTCATGCAAGATTGTGTCATCTGATTCCTGATATATTTGCATAATTTCACTGACAGTCTGACACATGCTGTGAAGTTTTGTCGCCGCGTTTGTTGGCATACTGTATTCAAAAAAAAAAATGTAACCGGGTTAAGATGCTTTTGCTTTTTGAAGGCTATTAAAGTAGAAAATATCCGGCCACTGCTTTCCAAATTAAACAATTACAGTCTATTGTATATTATTGTCTACTAGCGGGACCCCGTAAGATACTCGCTCAACACAATCGGACCTTGTATTATTTAGTGACCGGGTTTGCTCGCTCAATACAATCGGACCTTGTATTATTTAGTGACTTGATTTCTTTTTTCTGTCAAAGATTTTAAAATCGTAAAACGCAGTTTGAAAAGTTGTTGTGTTCAAAATTAAATCCCTGCCAAAATTCACACGGTCCCGAGACTTCGAAAGCGTGTAAACAAGCGACTCGCTTTGACGGCTCTAGATTTTATCACACTCGGAGAAGCGTATTAAACTTATAAAGTAAAAAAAAAAAGGAAAAAAAAAATTTCAGTGTCCAAGATCGGCTTTGTTGTCTCAGCGAATTTTGAAGTTCATCTTAGTGTCTACGAAAATTGCAGACTGTGCACGTTGTCTGAACTAAACCAGACTGCCGTGCGACAAAGATTTTTTTTAGCGGCCGACTGGTGACGTCGCTACACAGCCGTGGTTTGCAAAAAAATTTTTAAATAATCTCCGAACCGAAAATAAACAAGAATCTCGCTTTCCGAAAACCCACTACTGAGCGAGGGGATATCTGCGATTATCGTATTTCTAGTAGTTTAATTTTTTAACCCTGATATCGTTATAGAAGGCTAGCTAAAATAGGGGTCGTTTTGATACATCCCTTCGAGTACTTACAAAAATCGTGGTGCGCAATTCGAAGGATGCACCAAAACGTTCTCATCATATACGATTTGCTTAGCTCAAACTATCAAACTTATAATTAATCCGGCTGAATGACAACTATATATATTCGATAGACAGTCAAATTACCGATAATTAAGTATTTTAGTTTAATTTTTTAACCCTGATATCGCTATAGAAGGCTAGCTAAAATAAGGGTCGTTTTGATGCATCCCTTCGAGTACTTACAGAAATCGTGGTGCGCAATTGAAGGAATGCACCAAAACGTTCTCATCATATACGATTCGCTTAGCTCAAACTGTCAAACTTATAATTAATCCGGCTGAATGACAACTATATATATTCGATAAACAGTCAAATTACCGATAATCAAAAATTTTAGTTTAATTTTTTAACCCTGGTATTGTTGTAGAAGGCTAACTAAGATACAGGTCGTTTTGATGCATCCCTTCGAGTACTTACAGAAATCGTGGTGCGCAATTGAAGGGACGCACCAAAACGACCTCATCATATACGATTTGCTTAGCTCAAACTGTCAAACCTATAATTAATCCGGCTGAATGACAACTATATATATTCGATAGAGAGTCAAATTACCGATAATTAAGTATTTTAGTTTAATTTTTTAACCCTGGTATTGCTATAGAAGGCTAACTAAGATACAGGTCGTTTTGATGCATCCCTTCGAGTACTTACAGAAATCGTGGTACGCACTAAAAGGGATGCACCAAAACGACCTCATCATATACGATTTTTATAGCTCAAACTGTCAAACCTATCATTAATCCGGATGTATGACAACTATATATATTCGATAGACAGTCAAATTACCGATAATTAAGTATTTTAGTTTAATTTTTTAGCCCTGGTATCGCTATAAAAGGCTAACTAAGATACAGGTCGTTTTGATGCATCCCTTCTAGTACTTACAGAAATCGTGGTACGCACTAAAAGGTATACACCAAAACGACCTCATCATATACGATTTGTATAGCTCAAACTGTGAAACCTATAATTAATCCGACTGAATGACAACTATGTATATTCGATAGACAGTCAAATTAGCGATAATTAAGTATTTTACTTTAATTTTTTAACCCTGATATCGCTATAGAAAGCTAACTAAGATACAGGTCGTTTTGATGCATCCCTTCGAGTACTTACAGAAATCGTGGTACGCACTAAAAGGGATGCACCAAAACGACCTCATCATATACGATTTGTATAGCTCAAACTGTCAAACCTATAATTAATCCGGCTGAATGACAACTACATATATTCGATAGACAGTCAAATTAGCGATAATTAAGTATTTTAGTTTAATTTTTTAACCCTGATATCGCTATAGAAGGCTAACTAAGATACAGGTCGTTTTGATGCATCCCTTCGAGTACTTACAGAAATCGTGGTACGCACTAAAAGGGATGCACCAAAACGACCTCATCATATACCATTTGTATAGCTCAAACTGTCAAACCTATAATTAATCCGGCTGAATGACAACTACGTATAATCGATAGACAGTCAAATTAGCGATAATTAAGTATTTTAGTTTAATTTTTTAACCCTGATATCGCTATAGAAGGCTAACTTAGATACAGGTCGTTTTGATGCATCCCTTCGAGTACTTACAGAAATCGTGGTACGCACTAAAAGGGATGCACCAAAACGACCTCATCATATACGATTTGTATAGCTCAAACTGTCAAACCTATAATTAATCCGGCTGAATGACAACTATATATATTCGATAGACAGTCAAATTACCGATAATTAAGTATTTTAGTTTAATTTTTTAACCCTGGTATCGCTATAAAAGGCTAATTAAGATAAAGGTCGTTTTGATGCATCCCTTCGAGTACTTACAGAAATCGTGGTACCCACTAAAAGGGATGCAACAAATCGACCTCATCATATACGATTTGTATAGCTCAAACTGTCAAACCTATAATTAATCCGACTGAATAACAACTATATATATTTGATAGACAGTCAAATTAGCGATAATTAAGTATTTTAGTTTAATTTTTTAACCCTGATACCGCTATAGAAGGCTAACTAAGATACAGGTCGTTTTGATGCATCCCTTTGAGTACTTACAGAAATCCTGGTACGCACTAAAAGGGATGCACTAAAACGACCTCATCATATACGATTTGTATAGCTCAAACTGTCAAACCTATAATTAATCCGGCTGAATGACAACTATATATATTCAATAGACAGTCAAATTATCGATAATTAAGTATTTTAGTTTAATTTTTTAACCTGATATCGCTATAGAAGGCTAACTAAGATACAGGTCGTTTTGATGCATCCCTTCGAGTACTTACAGAAATCGTCGTACGCACTAAAAGGATGCACCAAAACGACCTCATCATATACGATTTGTATAGCTAAGACTGTTGAACCTATAATTAGTCCGGCAGAATGACAACTATATATATGCGATAGAGCGTCAAATTAGCAATAATTAAGTATTGTAGTTTAAATTTTAAACCGTGCTATTGTTATAGAAGGCTTGCAAAGATAAAGGTCGTTTTGATTCATCCCTTCGAGTACTTACAGAAACCGTGATACGCACTAAAGGGGATGCACCAAATCGACCTCATCATATACGATTTGTATAGCTAAGACTGTTGAACCTATAATTAGTCCGGCAGAATGACAACTATATATATGCGATAGAGCGTCAAATTAGCAATAATTAAGTATTGTAGTTTAAATTTTAAACCGTGCTATTGTTATAGAAGGCTTGCAAAGATAAAGGTCGTTTTGATGCATCCCTTCGAGTACTTACAGAAACCGTGATACGCACTAAAGGGGATGCACCAAATCGACCTCATCATATACGATTTGTATAGCTAAGGCTGTTGAACCAATAATTAGTCCGGCAGAATGAGAATTGTATAAATGCGATAGAGAGTCAAATTAGCCATAATTAAGTATTGTAGTTTAATTTTTTAACCCTGATATCGCAATAAAAGGCTAGCTAAAATAAAGGTCGTTTTGATGCATCCCTTCGAGTACTCACAGAAATCGTGGTGCGCAATTGAAGGGATGCACCAAAACGACCTCATCATATACGATATGCTTAGCTCAAACTGTCAAACCTATAATTAATCCGGCTGAATGACAACTATATATATTCGATAGACAGTCAATTTACGGATAATTAAGTATTTTAGTTTAATTTTTTAACCATGATATCGCTATAGAAGGCTAACAAAGATACAGGTCGTTTTGATGCATCCCTTCTAGTACTTACAGAAATCGTGGTACGCACTAAAAGGTTTGCACCAAAACGACCTCATCATATACGATTTGTATAGCTCAAACTGTCAAACCTATAATTAATCCGGCTGAATGACAACTATATATATTCGATAGACAGTCAAATTAGCGATAATTAAGTATTTTAGTTTAATTTTTTAACCCTGATATCGCTATAGAAGGCTAACTAAGATACAGGTCGTTTTGATGCATCCCTTCGAGTACTTACAGAAACCGTGGTACGCACTAAAAGGGATGCACCAAATCGACCTCATCATATACGATTTGTATAGCTAAGGCTGTTGAACCATTAATTAGTCCGGCAGATTGAGAATTGTATAAATGCGATAAAGAGTCAAATTAGCGATAATTAAGTGTTTTCCCCGAACGAAGTGAGGGAAATACTCATGACACTAATGCAGCAATATTATACCGCCTACTTGGGGACTCCAAGCCTGTCGCCATCTCGAAATTTAACGTTGTCTGTCAGTCAGTCAGTCAGTCTGTCGTACGACTATAGGCGTGGTTACCCCGCTAACCAATAACAAAGGCCGGATCGATCACGTATGCCCTGTTGTTTTACTCGGAATAACTTAGAGATGAGATTTGAACGAAGCATTTAGATTTGAACGAAGCAACAATATATTGTAGCTGCGTTCACGAAAATGGAAAACTTAACTGAAAAACTTGAAACACAACAGTCTTGCGAAGCTCGTCTTCAAATGAGAAGGGAACAGGCACGAGCAAGGCGAAATCGTGAAACGAGCGAACAACAGCGCATGAATGCCGATCGAAAGCGACATGAACAGAAACGGGTAATGCTGACAACTCCGCAAAGAGAACAGCGCTTGAACGCAAATCGGAAACTTCAGGAGAAAAAGCGAGCCGAAGAGAAGACTCCGCAAATTAAGACAACAGCGCATGAATGCCGACCAAAAGCGACATGAACAGAAGCGGGAAACACAGACAACTCCGCAAACGGAACAGTGCTTGAAAGCAAATCGGGAGTTTCAGACGCCGTTTTGTGTTAAACTCAGATACTTATTTAGAAAGGACAAGCAACAAAGGTTAGTCAGTGGAAATCGAACAATCACCGTGACAAATATATATTTTGTAACTCGATCACTTCAAGAATGTATTAAAATCTGTATGCTGATCATTTTCCCTCGAAGTATTGTTTTACTACGCTTCTGTCGCCAGTTTCGGCTACCGTATTTGCTCAGAGCAATCGGAACTTGGAGTCTTGAATAATTTAGTCAGATGTCTTATTTTTCTGTAATCTGACACGCGGTGATTGCAGCGAAAATCGTTCACAAGCCCTTAGAAGTATTACTGGGTCTGAAGCCCGTGTATAATTTGAAGTAAACTGTTCAAGTTTTGCTTTGATTCTGGGAGAAATTTTGCTGTTTTGAGTGGGTTCAAATACAAAACAATTCGAGCCTATTAAATATGCATGCCTGAGTCTGGTGCATGCAGTAGTAAAAACAAATCGCACAGGAAGCCTATTTAATTGTACTGCCTATGAATTCGAAATTAGAAAATCAGTGTTCCTTTTTTCCCGTACTACGACGGCCGACCAACTTCAAACTTTGAGTATTAAATTTCGAGAACGTGCTTGGCAGACTGTATGAATTAATTTGACGTGCCGACCGTGGGAAATACGTACTTCGTCACGCCATCGATTCTTTTTTCAACGCAAAAGTATAACACACACCATTCTTTTTCTCCTTCCTTTGCGTGTAGCACTTGAGTTCGAAGAAAAGATTGAGTCAACATTTCGGTAAAACAAAGGCTACTCTTATTGGGAGTTACCAAAAGTAAAAGTCCCATCAATGGCAGAGTGAGGGTGTATATGCGATTATCGTATTTCTAGTAGTTTAATTTTTTAACTATATATATGCGATAGTGGGTCAAATTAGCAATAATTAAGTAGTGTAGTTCAATTTTTTATCGTGCTATTGCTATAGAAGGTTTGCTAAGATAAAGGTTGCTTTGCTGTATCCCCCTCGAGTACTTACAGAAATCGTGGTACGTACTAAAAGGGATACACCAAAATGAACTCATCATATACGTTTTGCATAGCTAAGATTGTTGAACCTATAAGTAGTCCGGCAGAATGAGAATTGTATAAATGCGATAGAGAGTCAAATTAGCGATAATTAAGTATTGTAGTTTAATTTTTTAACCCTGATGTCGCTATAGAAGGCTAGCTAAAATAGAGGTCGTTTTAATACATCCCTTCGAGTACTTACAGAAATCGTGGTGCGCAATTGAAGGGATGCACCAAAACGACCTCATCATATACGATTTGCTTAGCTCAAACTGTCAAACCTATAATTAATCCGGCTGAATGACAACTATATATATTCGATAGACAGTCAAATTACCGATAATTAAGTATTTTAGTTTAATTTTTTAACCCTGATATCGCTATAGAAGGCTAACTAAGATACAGGTCGTTTTGATGCATCCCTTCGAGTACTTACAGAAATCGTGGTATGCACTAAAAAGGGATGCACCAAAACGACCTCATCATATACGATTTGTATAGCTCAAACTGTCAAACCTATAATTAATCCGGCTGAATGAGAAATATATATATTCGATAGACAGTCAAATTACCGATAATTAAGTATTTTAGTTTAATTTTTTAACCCTGATATCGCTATAGAAGGCTAACTAAGATACAGGTCGTTTTGATGCATCCCTTCGAGTACTTACAGAAACCGTGGTACGCACTAAAAGGGATGCACCAAATCGACCTCATCATATACGATTTGTATAGCTAAAGCTGTTGAACCAATAATTAGTCCGGCAGAATGAGAATTGTATAAATGCGATAGAGGGTCAAAATAGCGATAATTAAGTATTGTAGTTTAATTTTTTAACCCTGATATCGCTATAGAAGGCTAACTAAAATAAAGGTCGTTTTAATACATCCCTTTGAGTACTTACAGAAATCGTGGTGCGCAATTGAAAGGATGCACCAAAATGACCTCATCATATACGATTTGCTTAGCTCAAACTGTCAAACCTATAATTAATCCAGCTGAATGACAACTATATATATTCGATAGACAGTCAAATTACCGATAATTAAGTATTTTAGTTTAATTTTTTAACCCTGGTATTGCTATAGAAGGCTGACTAAGATACAGGTCGTTTTGATGCATCCCTTCGAGTTCTTACAGAAATCGTGGTATGCACTAAAAGGGATGCACCAAAACGACCTCATCATATACGATTTGTATAGCTAAGACTGTTGAACCAATAATTAGTCCGGCAGAATGACAACTATAAATATGCGATGGAGGGCCAAATTAGCAATAATTAAGTATTGTAGTTTAAATTTTTTACCGTGCTATTGCTATAGAAGGCTTGCGAAGATAAAGGTCGTTTTGATGCATCCCTTCGAGTACTTACAGAAATTGTGGTATGCACTAGAAGGGATGCACCAAAAACGACCTCATCATATACGATTTGCATAGCTAAGACTATTGAACTTATAATTAGTCCGGCAGAATGCCAACTGTACAAATAAGAAAGAGGGTCAAATTAGCAATAATTAAGTATTGTAGTTTAAATTTTTAATCGTGCTATTCCTATAGAAGGCTTGCAAATATAAAAGTCGTTTTGATCCATCCCTTCGAGTACTTACAGAAACCGTTGTACGCACTAAAAGGGATGCACCAAAACGACCTCATTATATACGATTTGTATAGCTAAGACTGTTGAACCTATAATTATTCCGGCAGAATGACAACTATATATATGCGATAGTGGGTCAAATTAGCAATAATTAAGTAGTGTAGTTCAATTTTTTATCGTTCTATTGCTATAGAAGGTTTGCTAAGATAAAGGTTGCTTTGCTGTATCCCCCTCGAGTACTTACAGAAATCGTGGTACGCACTAAAAGGGATACACCAAAATGACCTCATCATATACGTTTTCCATAGCTAAGATTGTTGAACCTATAAGTAGTCCGGCAGAATGAGAATTGTATAAATGCGATAGAGAGTCAAATTAGCGATAATTAAGTATTATAGTTTAATTTTTTAACCCTGATATCGCTATAGAAGGCTAGCTAAAATACAGGTCGTTTTGATACATCCCTTCGAGTACTTACAGAAATCGTGGTGCGAGATTGAAGGGATGCGCCAAAACGACCTCATCATATACGATTTGTATAGCTCAAACTGTCAAACCTATAATTAATCCGGCTGAATGACAACTATATATATTCAATAGACAGTCAAATTACCAATAATTAAGTATTTTAGTTTAATTTTTTAACCCTGGCATTGCTATAGAAGGCAAAATATGATACAGGTCGTTTTGATGCATCCCTTCGAGTACTTACAGAAATCTTGGTACGCACTAAAAGGATGGACCAAAACGACCTCATCATATACGATTTGCATAGCTCAAACTGTCAAACCTATAATTAATCCGGCTGAATGACAACTATATATATTCGATAGACAGTCAAATTACCGATAATTAAGTATTTTAGTTTAATTTTTTAACCCTGATATCGCTATAGAAAGCTAACTAAGATACAGGTCGTTTTGATGCATCCCTTCGAGTACTTACAGAAATCCAGGTACGCACTAAAAGGGATGCACCAAAACGACCTCATCATATACGATTTGTATAGCTCAAACTGTCAAACCTATAATTAATCCCGCTGAATGACAACTATATATATTCGATAGACAGTCAAATTACCGATAATTAAGTATTTTAGTTTAATTTTTTAACCCTGATATCGCCATAGAAGGCTAACTAAGATACAGGTCTTTTTGATGCATCCCTTCGAGTACTTAAAGAAATCCTGGTACACACTAAAAGGGATGCACCAAAACGTTCTCATCATATACGATTTTTATAGCTAAGACTGTTTAACCTATAATTAGTCCGGCAGAATGACAACTATATATATGCGATAGAGGGTCAAATTAACAGTAATTAAGTATTGTAGTTTAAATTTTTAACCCTGCTATTGGTATAGAAGGCTTGCAAAGATAAAGGTCGTTTTGATTCATCCCTTCGAGTACTTACAGAAACCGTGGTACGCACTAAAAGGGATTCACCAAATCGACCTCATCATATACGATTTGTATAGCTAAGGCTGTTGAACCAATAATTAGTCCGGCAGAATGAGAATTGTATAAATGCGATAGAAAGTCAAATTAGCGATAATTAAGTATTGTAGTTTAATTTTTTAACCCTGATATTGCTATAAAAGGCTAGCTAAAATAAAGGTCGTTTTGATACATCCCTTCGAGTACTTACAGAAATCGTGGTGCGCAATTGGAGGGATGCACCAAAACGACCTCATCATATACGATTTGCTTAGCTCAAACTGTCAAACCTATAATTAATCCGGCTGAATGACAACTATATATATTCAATAGACAGTCAAATTACCGATAATTAAGTATTTTAGTTTAATTTTTTAACCCTGGTATCGCTATAGAAGGCTAACTAAGATACAGGTCGTTTTGATACATCCCTTCGAGTACTTACAGAAATCGTGGTACGCACTAAAAAGGATGCACCAAAACGACCTCATCATATACGATTTGCTTAGCTCAAACTGTCAAACCTATAATTAATCCGGCTGAATGACAACTATATATATTCAATAGACAGTCAAATTACCGATAATTAAGTATTTTAGTTTAATGTTTTAACCCTGATATCGCTATAGAAGGCTAACTAAGATACAGGTCGTTTTGATGCATCCCTTCGAGTACTTACAGAAATCGTGGTACGCACTAAAAGGGATGCACCAAAACGACCTCATCATATACGATTTGTATAGCTCAAACTGTCAAACCTATAATTAATCCGGCTGAATGACAACTATATATATTCGATAGACAGTCAAATTACCGATAATTAAGTATTTTAATTTAATTTTTTAACCATGATATTGCTATAGAAGGCTAACTAAGATACAGGTCGTTTTGATGCATCCCTTCGAGTACTTACAGAAGCCGTGGTACGCACAAAAAGGGATGCACTTAATCGACCTCATCATATACGATTTGTATAGCTAAGGTTGTTGGACCAATAATTAGTCCGGCAGAATAACAACTATATATATGCGATAGAGGGTCAAATTAGCAGTAATTAAGTATTGTAGTTTAAATTTTTAACCGTGCTATTGGTATAGAAGGCTTGCAAAGATAAAGGTCGTTCTGATGCATCCCTTCGAGTACTTACAGAAACCGTGGTATGCACTAGAAGGGATGCACCAAAACGACCTCATCGTATACGATTTGTATAGCTAAGACTGTTGAACCTATAATTAGTCCAGCAGAATGACAACTATATATATGCAATAGAGGGTCAAATTAGCAGTAATTAAGTATTGTAGTTTAAATTTTTAACCGTGCTATTGGTATAGAAGGCTTGCAAAGATAAAGGTCGTTTTGATGGATCCCTTCGAGTACTTATAGAAACCGTGGTAAGCACTAAAAGGGATGCACCAAATCGACCTCATCATATACGATTTGTATAGCTAAGGCTGTTGAACCAATAATTAGTCCGGCAGAATGAGAATTTTATAAATGCGATAGAGAGTCAAATTAGCGATAATTAAGTATTGTAGTTTAATTTTTTAACCCTGATATCGCTATAGAAGGCTGGCTAAGATACAGGTCGTTTTGATACATCCCTTCGATTACTTACAGAAATCGTGGTGCGCAATTGAAGGGATGTACCAAAACGACCTCATCATATACGATTTCCTTAGCTCAAACTGTCAAACCTATAATTAATCCGGCTGAATGACAACTATATATATTCGATAGACAGTCAAATTACCGATAATTAAGTATTTTAGTTTAATTTTTTAACCCTGGTATTGTTGTAGAAGGCTAACTAAGATACAGGTCGTTTTGATGCATCCCTTCGAGTACTTACAGAAATCGTGGTACGCACTAAAAGGGATGCACCAAAACGACCTCACCATATACGATTTGTATAGCTCAAACTGTCAAATCTATAATTAATCCGGCTGAATGACAACTATATATATTCGATAGACAGTCAAATTACCGATAATTAAGTATTTTAGTTTAATTTTTTAACCCTGATATCGCTATAGAAGGCTAACTAAGATACAGGTCGTTTTGATGCATCCCTTCGAGTACTTACAGAAATCGTGGTACGCACTAAAAGGGATGCACCAAATCGACCTCATCATATACGATTTGTATAGCTAAGACTGTTGAACCTATAATTAGTCCGGCAGAATAACAACTATATATATGCGATAGAGGGTCAAATTAGCAGTAATTAAGTATTGTAGTTTAAATTTTTAACCGTGGTATTGTTATAGAAGGCTTGCAAAGATAAAGGTCGTTTTGATGCATCCCTTCGAGTACTTATAGAAACCGTGGTACGCACTAAAAGGGATGCACCATATTCACCTCATCATATACGATTTGTATAGCTAAGGCTGTTGAACCAATAATTAGTCCGGCAGAATGAGAATTGTATAAATGCGATAGAGAGTCAAATTAGCGATAATTAAGTATTGTAGTTTAATTTTTTAACCCTGATATCGCTATAGAAGGCTAGCTAAAATAGAGGTCGTTTTGATATATCCCTTCGAGTACTTACAGAAATCGTGGTGCGCAATTGAAGGGATGCACCAAAACGACCTCATCATATACGATTTGCATAGCTAAGACTATTGAACTTATAATTAGTCCGGCAGAATAACAACTGTACAAATAGGAAAGAGGGTCAAATTAGCAATAATTAAGTATTGTAGTTTAAATTTTTAACCGTGCTATTGTTATAGAAGGCTTGCAAAGATAAAGGTCGTTTTGATGCATCCCTTCGAGTACTTACAGAAACCGTTGTACGCACTAAAAGGGATGCACCAAATCGACCTCATCATATACGATTTGTATAGCTAAGGCTGTTGAACCAATAATTAGTCCGGCAGAATGAGAATGTTATAAATACGACAGAGAGTCAAATTAGCGATAATTAAGTATTGTAGTTTAATTTTTTAACCCTGATATCGCTATAGAAGGCTAGCTAAAATAGAGGTCGTTTTGATACATCCCTTCGAGTACTTACAGAAATCGTGGTGCGCAATTGAAGGGGTGCACCGAAACGACCTCATCATATACGATTTGCATAGCTAAGACTATTGAACTTATAATTAGTCCGGCAGAATGCCAACTGTACAAATAAGAAAGAGGGTCAAATTAGCAATAATTAAGTATTGTAGTTTAAATTTTTAACCGTGCTATTGTTATAGAAGGCTTGCAAAGATAAAGTTCGTTTTGATGCATCCCTTCGAGTACTTACAGAAACCGTTGTACGCACTAAAAGGGATGCACCAAAACGACCTCATTATATACGACTTGTATAGCTAAGACTGTTGAACCTATAATTATTCCGGCAGAATGACAACTATATATATGCGATAATGGGTCAAATTAGCAATAATTAAGTAGTGTTGTTCAATTTTTTATCGTGTTATTGCTATAGAAGTTGTGCTAAGATAAAGGTTGCTTTGCTGCATCCCCCTCGAGTACTTACAGAAATCGTGGTACGCACTAAAAGGGATGCACCATATTGACCTCATCATATACGTTTTGCATACCTAAGATTGTTGAACCTATAAGTAGTCCGGCAGAATGAGAATTGTATAAATGCAATAGAGAGTCAAATTAGCGATAATTAAGTATTGTAGTTTAATTTTTTAACCCTGATATCGCTATAGAAGGCTAGCTAAAATAGAGGTCGTTTTGATACATCCCTTCGAGTACTTACAGAAATCGTGGTGCGCAATTGGAGGGATGCACCAAAACGACCTCATCATATACGATTTACTTAGCTCAAACTGTCAAACCTATAATTAATCCGGCTGAATGACAACTGCATATATTCGATAGACAGTCAAATTACCGATAATTAAGTATTGTAGTTTAATTTTTTAACCCTGATATCGCAATAGAAGGCTAACTAAGATACAGGTCGTTTTGATGCATCCCTTCGAGTACTTACAGAAATCGTGGTACGCACTAAAAGGGATGCACCAAAACGACCTTATCATGTACGATTTGTGTAGCTAAGATTGTTGAACTTATATATAGTCCGGCAGGATGACAACTGTATATGTGCGATAGAAAGTAAAATTAGCAATAATTAAGTAGTAGAGATTAATTTGTTAACCGTAATATCGCTATGGAAGGCTTGCTAATATACAGGTCGTCTTGATGCATCCCTTACTTACAGAAATCGTGGTGCGCAATTGAAGGGATGCACCAAAACGACCTCATCATATACGATTTGCTTAGCTCAAACTGTCAAACCTATAATTAATCCGGTAGAATAACAACTGCATATATTCGATAAACAGTCAAATTACCGATAATTAAGTATTTTAGTTTAATTTTTTAACCTTGATATCGCTATAGAAGGCTAGCTAACATACAGGTCGTTTTGATGCATGCTTTCGAGTACTTACAGAATTCGTGGTGCGCAATTGAAGGGATGCACCAAAACGACCTCATCATATACGATTTGCTTAGCTCAAACTGTCAAACCTATAATTAATCCGGTAGAATAACAACTATATACATTCGATAGACAGTCAAATTACCGATAATTAAGTATTTTAGTTTAATTTTTTAACCTTGATATCGCTATAGAAGGCTAGCTAACATACAGGTCGTTTTGATGCATGCTTTCGAGTACTTACAGAATTGGTGGTGCGCAATTGAAGGGATGCAGCAAAACGACCTCATCATATACGATTTGCATAGCTCAAACTGTTGAACCTATAGTTAGTCCGACAAAATGACAACTTTATAATTACAACGAAATCGTAAATTAGTTCTTTCAGGCATTCTACCTGCACACCTGTTGGCGCTAGCGAAGTGACGTCTTTATCATATTGAAGCCAACATCAGATGCTCAGTTCGATCTTTAGCGTGTTCATAAACAACAAGGAAGTACGTGCAAACAATGGAAGTCGGTATAACAGCTACAAATCCCCACCTTCGACTCTGCTATTTCCATCATTAATTGGAAACTCTTCCGACTGTCTCGGACGGCTCTAAACGAAAAGTTTAACGAGTTGTGAACATCATTTCATTAAACATTTGTCGGTCACATTATGGAATACCCGCTAAATACCAAGTAAGTAACTGCATGTTCTTTTGTGTTTAAGAAATATATAACGCGTGGCCGTGTAATATAGCCTCATGTTAACACGGGGGAAGTTGGGAGAACACGAGAGTAGCGTAGGGAAACCACGAGACCGCCGAGTGGTTTCCCGCTAATCGAGTGTTCTCCCAACTATAAAAGTGTTTAGATGAGGCTACTATTATTACACGGGAACGCGTTATAGATTTCTTTGATAAAATAATTAGTCAATGAAACACATCAAGTTTCACGTCAGCGTGTATAATATACTCTCATCTTACACGGTTATTTAGCCAATCAGAACGCGCGTAGTATCATAGTTAATTTATAGAATATGTTACGGTATGCTTTTGACGTTGTTCAAGTGAAAAAAAAAGGAAAACTCGTTCGTTTTAATAATCTACTCTTTTCACTTTGTGAGAATTGAGGGACGACTTTCCTTTAAATAGTATACATTAAGTTCCTCTATCAAGTATTGCCAGTAAATCCACGGGCAGCTTGTGTCTACTAAGATGGAGGCACGTCATATTTCTGCCTTCGAGACGCATGCTTTTTCCGGTACATCCACTTTCCATTTCTTTAACGTAATGCCTGAGTGTTGTAGTGGCAATTGCCGTTATTCCCGCTTTCTCAAATGCCCTTGGAACATTGAAGCTCACCACATCACCACAATAACACCCCTTGGTGTTACCTTGTGGCTTTAGGTAGGACTTTGCCCGCCCAAAGGTATAATCCCAGTCCTATATTTAAACAACAGCGAACAGGGACAAGCAAATGCTAGTTAAAAAATATATCGTGATCTCAACTTTTGTGCCTTATTGCGTTTCACGCTTCACATCACTAATATAACCAAATGTTTGTAAATTGTATATAACATGGTCATTGTTTGACTGTGAACTCAGTGACATATCGAGGTTTATCTGTACTATTCTTTGCTGTTCTTGATGTACTGTATCATTATACCTCTTCTGGGTTTGATGTCGCCCTCTCGAAAATTGCCCTGATTGCTCCCAGGCAGGTGTCCGCGTCGCTCGGCGATGTCGCCGTGCTGCTGCCGTCCACCTGAAGCTTTCGTGCGTCACCCAAAAGTAATGCCTGGTACTTTGGTGTCATTTCCTTGTTGAAAAAATGGACAATATCGGTCCAATAGCTCTCTAGCAGTCCAACGTGTTGCAGGATCTGATAAACAGATTGGATATTTGTGACATAAGAAACAGTTGATTTATCAAGTTTTAAGTTCTTTATTATTATTTTTAGATGCAATCTTTAAACCTGGTCCCCGTTAGCGCATAAGCATAATAAAGCACAAGAGAGCGACAGTGGCCACATAAGCATAAGCATAAGGATAAAACGCTTCCATTCCTTATGCTTTTGCTCATGTCGCCACTGTCGCTCTCTTGTGCTTATGCTTATGCTTATGTTTATGCGCTAGTGAGGACCTTGCTTTAGAATTACAGTCGAACCCCCGGCTATTTAGAATTCACTTAATTCGAAGTCCCTTTATTTCGAAGTGAAGCCGAATCTACTTAGATTAGCTTGACTAGCTTGGTCAATAATTGGGGCGCCCGTGGGACAACTAATCAGATTCTCGGCTCCATAAAAAGGAAGAAGAAGAAGACAGAAAATTAAAATTATTCAGTACATACCTAGAATGTACACCCCCTCCCTCCCTCCCCCTTATTTTAGTATAAGCGGTGAACTAACACCATCAGAATTGAAGTAGCAATGAAGGCTTACTGGAATGTGATTTTAACATTGCATAGCGATTGTTTATTGGGATGTGGTAATCGTACATTTTGCTCTGAAATAGGGTAGGGTTCGGAGTACCAGGATAGACACCCTCACCTTGCATGTTGAAAACAGCAAAATTGGCCTCGGACCTTACGTAAAGCCCCAAAGCTTGTATGTTATCTTCTCCCTTTTTGAATAGGGGGTCTTTCGTTATCCTCTCAAAGTCGTCATGGAGTTTGACAAAGACCCCGATACTTTTCGGGGCGTCCTCCTGCAGGGTTCCGAACTCCCTTCGCCCCTCCATTCTTTCCCTTATGCTTACTTTCCCGTCCATTCTCTTCTTGAATGGAACGGGCAGCATTCTTGTAAATATCCTGTAAGGCAAAAAAAACAAACAAAAAAAAAAACTGCACTGAGTAATTTGATACAAACTCAAAGCTGAAATTCATTTAACTCTTCCATGGCCAACCTCAGTTACGTCACTTTCGCGAATGACACCTCAACGATACCGATTTTACTAGGGCACACGCGTGAATTTAGCACTACCACATGAAATATACCGTGCAACAGGACAGAAAGTTAATGTTTTAAAACTCAATGTGTTATTCACCAACTACGAACAAAGGGCGGTCGCTTACGGGAGGTTTCAATGTAACTGATCGTGCTACAATTTACCTTCCGAACTCCTCGCTTCCTGTTTGAGGCTTCTTGAAGCCTTTTAGAACTTTGGAGTAGTTCAGGGAGATAATGGGAAGTGTATTACCCACACACTCTTTTCCCATGGTCACTTTCTTAGCCTATGTTGGAAATTATAAAGAATAAAATTATCAATGTTAGAAACCACTCGCATGGTCACGTCTCTTCGTTTGATCAATAGCACTATACCATACTTTAACTGCATTCCCACCTCCTCTTCTAACCGCTTGCTGAAATTGTACGCATTGATTATGCAGAGAATTACCTTGTTGTACAAAAGTACCGTAAACTTTTACAGGGGCGGATACAGCATTTTTAGTGGGTAGTTTCCGAAATTGAGCGCCGAAGGCGCGAGTATGCTAGGGGGGTCCGGGGGCATGCTCCCCCGGGGAAATTTTAAAATCTAGGAGGCCAGAAACGCCATTTCCTGCAATTTTTGACGAAGGGGCGAGAAACAAAATTGAATGAAGGTGATTTCGTAAATGCTGCGGTCAGGTATCCCGCATGTTTGATCTTCCGAGACCACATGCTGGATAACCGAGCGCAATCTGTTTGCTAAACTTTTTGTGGCTATCTAGTCCACATTCAGCAAAGAGATTGGCCGCCAATTTTTCAGCAATTCCGAATTGTCCTTCTTAAACAAAAGTCGGAGAACCGCTCGGCGCTGTGTTACAGAGAGCTCGCCTTTGTCATAGCTATAATTCAGCGTGTTGACAAGGTCAGGCCCTAGGTGACCCCAGAATCTTAAATAAAACTCAGCAGGCAAACCATCCGGACCGAGAGATTTGCAAGACTCCATTGAGTTGAGAGCGTCATAACAGTCAGAAAATCATAGTCTTGAACAGCTACGATAGGATCTTGCGATTCTTGTAAATTTGCTAGTGCTGCATCAAGTTGTCGAGCTGCTGACGGACTGGGACAGCCCGGCGTTTCATAACTTTCACGAAGTTATCCATGGCAAGGACTGCGTAATTGTGGTTCTCGTATTAATGACAGTGTTTCTTGAATCGGCCGGTGGCGCTTGTCCAAAACGTTAGCGGCGATTTCACCAACTTGCCCACATTGTTCGCATTTCGGCCAAATAGAACACAATGTAAACAAAATATGCGCCATCCAGGTACTTAGAATAAGCCAGCCAAGGATACTGTTGCAGCCAGACTAGTTGGAACTTACGAGATTTTCCGCCACTCTCGATCGACGAAGGGAATTGAAAGAGGGGATTACCGCGTGGGCTCCAAACGCTCTCGATGTACTCGAACTTCTAGGGATCGGAAAAAGAACTAACACCGCTAAATACCACACCAGTATCAAAGCGAGAACAATCCTCCTTTCGAAAAACAGGTTCTCTACGCGGCCTGTTGTCTTGATTCAATGCCATGTTCGATAAACCGCACTGTATAATGGGTGTCAAAAAACGAAGACCGAAGACCCAAAAACGAAGACCCCCCCTTTTTTTCTGTTGTATCATCATGAAAAGTCATGAAATGTCGTAAAACACAACTTATACAACGAAAGGACCATTCAACGTTGAAATAACCAGGGTCTTCGTTTTATAGTTTACCCCCACCAAAACTACAAAACGAAGACCCCTTTCAAATCGGCTCAAAGTTTCGTAAACAACCTCAAATGCGCTCGAAAACTACATTTGAGCAACCAAAAACACTAGAAACACGCAAATCTTAGAAATTGATCAGGGTCTTCGTTTTATAGTTTACCCCCACCAAAACTACAAAACGAAGACCCCCTTCAATTCGGCTCAAAGTTTCGTAAACAACCTTAAATACGCTCGAAAACTACATTTGAGCAACCAAAAACACTAGAAACGCACATATCTTAGAAATTGATCAGGGTCTTCGTTTTATAGTTTACCCCCACCAAAACTATAAAACGAAGACCCCCTCCAATTTTGCCGTGCAGGTACTCCAGGGCCAAGGCAATGTCTTTGCAGACTTTCTTGTACAAATGCGCACTGTTGAAACCTAAATCAAAGCAGTCCAACATAAGATACAAATACCTCGAGGAAGCTGACTTTGGTCTTGCCGCCAAAGGGCTCAAAGTCAAAGAAGACATAATTATTCCATGACCAGGGCGAATGGTGCATTGCAAATTCCCTTTAAACTCACAATGTTTGCGTGTTTTAGATTCTGTAAGATTCTTGCCTCTTGACGAAGTTCTTCTTAACTTCCAAGTCTTGGCTGAGCAATTTCTTGATCGCAACTTTCTCACCGCGCCCACCATCATCACTCGGAACATTGGCCGTGTATACGGAACCGAAGCTGCCTTTACTGATTTCTTCTTTGTCAAAGAATTTTCGGTAATCGTAGACAAAAATGCCCAAACAGTCAATACTTTTAGGTATGATACATGGTAGTTTTGAAGCCATATTAAATGGACTGCCAGAAGAAACCTCGATAACACGAGGCTTCCGCTGATAATTATGATGATGCTATATAACTGCATGCTGCTACATGGGGTCGATACATTTTTGAACAAAGCCGGGTGTCAGCTAATACATGACGCTTGGCAGATGTGTCAGATTTTTTAATATGCAGTAATTTTGCAGCGAGAAACGTTAAATAAAGGTGTGAGCGTGCTGATTCGATGCTGATTCAAGGACAAAAATTATACTAATATCCTCAGATACGGTGTTTTTCCTTTTTAGTTCTTCCACTCACAGCGTCGGTTTATCGACTTATTCATTTGCCGGTTTATTTATTCATTGTCTATTGTCCAAACGAGCTTCCGGAAATGATCGAATAACATGTTACTTGCTCATTGTTCTCCGCAAAATACAGCAAGCACTTAAATGTGTGCTTATTTTTAGCTGTGCGCATTTTTAAGGTGTCTTCGTTTTATAGTTTTGGTGAGGGCAAACTATGGTCAACGAAGACCCCGATCAATTTTTAAGATATGCGCGTTTCTAGTGAATGTAATTTTCGAATGCATTATACATTGTCTTACAAATCTCGAGCCGAATTGAAGGGGGTCTTCGTTTTATAGTTTTGGTGGGGGTAAAGACGAAGACCCTGATAAATTTATAAGATATGCGCGTTTCTAGTGTTTTTGGTTGCTGAAATGTAGTTTTCGAACACTCAAATGGAACAGAGGACCTCACTGGTGTAGCCTGCCCCTTTTATACTTTGTCAGGTAGTTTCCAAGGTAGTTTCCAAGGTAGTTTCCGGCCAATGAGAGGCAAGCTTGGGGTGTTTCCGGCCAATGAGAGGCAAGTTTGGGGTGTTTCCGAATATCGCTTCAGTGGTTTCCTCCCATGGGTCCCCTCCCCGCGGTTCTCCATTCATAGAAACCGAAGAGAAGCGCATTTTTGCCGTCCAACGACACGAATGAACGCGAAGCGCGGGACGCAAGGTACTGGAAATGGCATGAATTGGATTCCGGTACTCAGTGGAAACAAGAAAAGACTCAGTCATTTGTCAATTCATTTTTTTATTTTTTATTTTTTCCCCAAAATTCAAGTAGTTTCCGGAAACTAAGGAAACTACCCTGAATCCGCCCGTGCTGAAGCGTTCCTTCCCATGGGCCCCAGGGCTCAGGGCCGATTGTAGAGACCGCTTCTGATATGACTGCGGGCGTGCTTTCAAAACAAAATGGGGGGCAGACAGCAGGCTGTGGAAAACAGCGATTATGGTCATCACGGGGCTGGTTTCGCTTCGAAATATCAAAAATTGCATATGGAAAGCTTTGTTATAATTTCAAAAAGTTTTCTGGAAAGTTTCAAGCGATTTTGAAATCAGGCCAAAAATGAGTGTCTTTTTGGAAAATGCAAAATAGCCTTTGCTTTTGCTAAAAATGGCCAATTTTGACTCTGGTGCCTGAGTCCAACTAGAACGCAGAAACAAAGCACTTCAGCTCTTAATTAATAGAATTCTGGCCTTTTAATCTAAAAATATGTTTTAGTCTAGAGAAACACCGGTTTACCCATCGTGTTTCCATGGTGGCAGCGTCGTCCCAGAATGCCTTGTGCTTCCACAGCTGGGTAACCTTTCCGCATGAAAACATTTCACATCGCTGTGTATATTTTGTTTGCAATTTCGGGATATATTTGCCACTGTTTGCAGAGCATTTATGGTCTCTTCGTTCTGAATATGCTTCAAGATGAGAATCAGTAATATCTGAAAGCTCACAGTATGGAAGGTAAAGTGTCCTCACCTCCGTTTTGTTTCTCAGCATTTTGTTTGGAGAGGATGTACATGTTGTTCTAGTTTATAAGCAGCACAATCCTTAAGTTACAGTATGCTGCAGTGTGTTACGGCTCAGTCTTAGATGATTAAATTGTCTGTTTGCAGGAGGAAATAAAAGCACTACTTTACCAGATAGAACTCGCGCGACCTGAAAGTCTACGAACGAACGATATCGATGAATGACACGATTTTAGTTTTTCAATATTGTACATTTCTGCTGCATCATATTGTGTCGAGCGATGTTATTTTATTCAGATCTCACTTTTAAATCTGTAGTTCAAGAATGGAGAATGACCCATTCAAATGTATGCTTTAATTGTTCTAAGAATAGTTATAATTACTGTATCATTAATTATCACTACTGCGAGTAAATTCGATCGAAAGAGCTGTATCATTATATAGCTATTTGGTTTACTGAATGGTTATTTTCTACTTTACATAACACTGTAGAATAACCCTGTCACAAGGAAGAGTATTCCAGATTTCAGTACAATTGGCCCATCAAAATTTGAATGGCGATTTTAAAAATCGTTAAAATAAGAGACTTTTTAGTACACCATTCCAAAGTCGCTTATACTGGTGTTTTTCAGAGATTATATAGATATTAAAAAGCTTATCCAAGTAGAAGCTGATTGAGATATCAAGTCTCATTTCATCACTCATGCATTTCTTATGTATGGTTGGGAGAAATTGTGTTCTTTGCCTTGAAGTGAAAGGGTTAATCCCATCTAATTTTTGTTCTTCTTATAAGCAGATGGTGGCCACAGCAAATGGGACAGATCCAAAGGAAAGGCTTTAAAAATCCAAGAAGAAGTGAGAATACAGTTTGTAAAATATAATTACTAGGTAAAACTAGTAGTGTTGTTACCAGCATATGAACTTTTCATCTTCTGAGTGTGTATATATTGTCCTCACAAATTTAATCCATATATATGTATGTAGGCTATAGTTATCATATTATGATCAGAGGTGTGAGAGTTTTTGAATTGTCTACTTAGATACCTGTAGCTAAAGAGGAGATTCCTCCAGGATATGAAGAATACCTCCTGTTACTGCAGCAAAGAAATAGGTGGGATATTCATGGTTGAGAGAATTTAAATTGTCCTTAATATGCCATTTTCGAGGTGTCTCAGTGGGCCAGATTTGCATGAAAAGAAACACACAGGTGAAACCACTTGGCCTTGCCTTCAACAGAGACAGCAGGCATGTTAGAAATAGAGATTACTTCATGGAAAGTGCGCGCGTATGGTTTTTATTCACGAGTTGTGAAGTATCATAAAACGAACGAGCGAGGCTTTGTGAGCGAGTGAGTTTTATGATACGAAACAACGAGCGAATAAAAACTGTAAAAAGCACTTTCCATGATGTTTTCTGTTTATTATATACATACTGAGACATTTATGATGGGACCGGGAAACCCTTTAAAAGTAGTGAAAAATCGTCGTTCGCAGCTTGTGATTGGACGAACGATTTTTTTCACGTGTGAAAAGCGTCGTTCGCGGCCTCTCATTGGCTAGAACTCATTTGCGTACGAAATTTTACGATATGGCTTTTTCGTGAGTATGTCTCAGTATGTATATAATAAATGGCCTATAAGTATACTATGCAGCATAACCCCACTATCTTGAACTCGGTTATCTCAAAACCCTGCTGTCTTGAACAAAATCCGATTTCTTTTGGAAATTAACTTGGCAGAAATTTCCCTCGGTAGAACTCCGCCATCTCGACCCCCCGCTCTCTTGAACTACTTCTACTATCTACCACTACTACTATCTTGAACTACTTCTTACTTCCTCTGAGGGTTTGAGATAGCTGGATTCTACTGTGCTTGTAAAACTCTTCTGCACCAGCAAAAATATTGAAATTGTCTCTTCCATATGGAGAGCAAGGAAGCAGTCTGAATGGAATTGATACTAGTTGTCCAAAAATTCAAATGTAAAAACAAGGTTAGTATTAGACTATAATATATAGTTATTTTTAAATATGTCACTTCTATTTAAGAATTGCTTGCCAGTGGGGTTAGGCTGAGCAATGATTGTCAAATTCCATCTCCGCCCACAATATTCTTGTTCCCCAGAGCATTTTAAATTTCCCTGCTAGTATGGGAATGAGCTTTCCAAAAAGAAAAGGTACTAAATATTGAAAAAAATTGGTATACAGGTCTACAGTGTCCATGTAGGTTAGAAGGTAAGGTGTAAGATCTAAGGTAACTTTCTCATATCATCCTACAGACTGCTACGAAAGTTGAAAAAGAAAGATGAACAACAGATTGAGTTGGAGAAGAAGGAACAAGGATTCTCCTTGTATGTGAATGGAGCAAATACTGAATTAGGGCAAGGAGCATCAAGGGGGAAGTCCAGAAGTTCATCAAGACACTCAAAGACTGCTGGAGGTATTTGCCCCTTATGATGGAGATCAGGCAAGCACGAGAGCTAGTACCTGGGTCTTGGAGTCTTTGAGAATTATGAGACACTGACAAATTATGATTATTTTTGGCAGTCAGCCCAAGGCCAAGGTGAAGGGCAAACTGTAGTCATGACGAACACTGCAGCCCAAATAGTTTGAACAGCTAATATTTTGAGTGAGTTGTTGGGGAAGTCTGCTGATGTTTTGTATTTTTTTTGTAGATGCTTATGGTGAAAGGAAGAAACAGCTGTATCAAGAGCTGGAGTTTTTAGAAAAAGAAACTGGGTATTGTGATGCAGCTGCTTTTCCACAGACTGCTCTTAGTTTATCTTTGTTCGCAAGGTGCACTAAACAACTCAAGGAGGTATACTGCACACACATATATGTTAGGGACCTCACTGTACACTGCCCAGATATAATTGTTTAGATTTGCCTGTTTACTTGTGCAGGGATCACCAAGCTCAAACAGCCCCTGATGAGACAGCTTCAACAAGAAAAGAATGGAAAACAGTGAGTATGAGTGGTCAACAGTTAACTCTTTCACTCCCAAGAGTGACCAACTTCAATTTTCTCCTTCAGTTTCTCATCGGAAATATATCATACAGAAAGGAGATCAATTATTATCAATTCTCACCACATCGTTTATACTGTTCCTTCTTAAAAGGTCAGGAGAATCTGTATTTTGAGCTTGGGAGTGAAAGGGTTAACACTCAAATAAATAGCTGGACATTTTTGCTCTAAAGTGCCAGGTTTACTATATAGAGGATATTACACAGCTGCACGAAGATATGAATTTTATTTTTGAGTGGTAAAAACAATATTTTACGAACGAGCGCTTTGCGAGTGAGTAAAATATTGTTTTTACCACTCGAAAATAAAATCCATATCTTCAGGCTGCCATGTAATTTTCTTTTTATTATATTAGACACTAGTGTTTTACGAGAAATTGCACAAACAACCGTGCAAAAACGGGAAATGATGCCAACGATATCCTCACTAGTGAGGATATGGAAAATACGCCACTCAAGTCCCGGATGTAGTTTCGTATGGATTTTATGCACGGTATATTTTCCAGTAAAACACTCTTGTCTGTATAATAAAACACTTTATTATAACTCCAGACAGACCTACAGTAAGACATTGCTGCATTGTGATTCTCTGACTGAGAATACTTATTTCTTTGTCTTATTTCTGCAGGATTTTGTCCAGATTAAAGTTGAAGGTGGACGTAAGATGAAGCTAAAAGCTCCAGGTGAGATGTCATGAAAATGAAAAGTGAATTAATGTAGTTTTAGTCCTCTTCTTGCTCATATGGAGTTGTTTTGGCCCCTTTTCTGCCACTGCAAGTACTTAATTATATATTACATGCCCCAGGGGACAATGAAAAAATAATTTGGGCCTTGACTCACTAGTCTAGGGCAAGCTGTTGGGGATATCTACCTACCTGTTTATATATAAACTCTGGTAACCCCAGGCTAGGCAGCAAAGCCACTCAGTCACATACCTTGTACCCCTTAGGAAGCACCCACACTGTATGGATTGACCTTTTTCTTCTGACGTTATGTGACACCTCTCAATGCTGTCTTGTCTGGATTTAGCAGCTGGATATGAAATCTGATTAAACAGTTTTGACCCTTTGCTAGATGGTGTGCAGACACCAAAGACATGAGAATGCAAGAATACACCTAGTTACTGGAAGTAACTCTCCCTAAACCAGGCTAAGGCTTTGTTTACATGGAAGGAGGGTGACCCTCCTAGGAGGGACGCCTTCCAAGAAGGGTCAAAATATAGCCCCCCCTTTACATGCCAAGCGCTATCCCTAGGGCCAGTTCACCAAGGGCAAAAGACTTTGTGGGAGTTGACAAACACCTGGTCCTTCTAAACTAGAAAGAAGATAGGGTAACACTGTCCTCCTTGAATGACCCTACCTATCATGTGAATAGAACACGGAATTTCAGTAGCCTGGTAGGAGGGTTTCCCTCCTTCCATGTAAACAGGGCCTAAAGTGTCTGAATTCACTTTTCAGGAAAACTGAGTGGAAAATACAGTGAAGACTTTGAAAGTGTCGTGGTTGATAGTGAAAGTGAAAGTGGAAGTGATGCAGAACACAATGAAGTATCTAGTGAAGACCAGGTCAGTATGAAGCAAGCTCGCATGGCCCCACCCTTTTTTCTCTGTGTTGTAAAGAAAGCTAGATTTTTCTGCCCTGATGGTTTCAGCTTTGGAGGATCTATATTTTATAGTATTAACAAAATGGGTGGACCGGGATTTTTTTTCTCATCATATGGCCCAAGCTGAAAGGGTGTGGGTCATAAGGTGAGGAGAAAAATCAATGAGGTTTCATAACTTACAATATATACATGTAATACAACACCTATTTATGTGGCATATTTTGTTTAGAAAAGAACCTGCCAGTCTGCAAATTGACCAGTCAGAGCTCGTGTGTACAGTGCTGTGTGTGCCATTTGATAAAGAGTTCATTATGAAATTTGTGGATCATAAAATAGAAATGCTGATGTACCTGTTGTTAAAGAAAGTTAATTATAATAAAGAGTGTCAAATTTATTTATTTTTTGTTGACAGGACGATGCAGAAGAAATGCTTTTCTCTGGTGTGGGGGATTCAGACTCGGAAGATGAAAATGAATTAACACTGAGTTTTAATGATGTGCAGGTGTGTAGTATTTACTAGTCAAATCTGAAAGTCTGACACTCATGAAAGGGTACTGAGGAACATTATTGCCTTGGGAGTGGAGGGTATTTTGTAAGACACAAAACCTCTCTCCACTGACAACTTTAGGTTACTTACATGCACTTGTACCTGCTGAATAAAAAGGCCCACCTACAGTATACCCTTCCAACTCCCAAATGCCTTAAAGTTTTATTATGTACTGAAGGATGGACCCTATAACTGTCTTGGTTCCTGAAGGATAATCACTTTTATTACATAAACTCTGGTGTGATATAGAGATTTCTGCCACTGAGAAATGTCGTATCTGAACACACGTAAAAATACGATATTTTTACGTGTGTTAATATCAGCCAAGCAGTGATCTTGCATGTTTTTGCATTTCTTAGTGGCGGAAATCTCTGTATCACACCAGAGTTTATGAAATAAACAGAATAATACATGGATGCTTGGAGATATAAAATTTATCTTCTTGTGTTCATCTCGATATCTCACTCGTTCGATTTGCTCACTCGTGAGATATCAAGATGAACACTTGAAGATAAATTTCATATCTCCTTCTCTATGTATCTTTCCTTTTTTACCACTGACAGACATTACGCAAATCACTTGAAGCAGACCAAGATATCAGGAAAAGTATTCAAGCAGCAAAAATGGTATGTTTTGTGATGCAATAATGTTTATCATTACTGAGTGAGAGACCACTGAGTTTTCTTTCTGACTGTCAAGTACAACTGACTTTGGGTCTGTTGATTCCTAGCGGATTGAAGCAGAAAACAAAAGTGGAAAAACAGTTGATATCGATGATGATGATGATGATGATGATGATGATGATGAAATTGATGAAGAGCTTGAAGTAGCAAATGACAGTCTCAACCTGTTGGATAATGCAGTGTTGGAAAAGCTACCCTGTTTGGCAAGCTACAGTGTTCCAAACACCAGGGAGGACTGTTTTTCCCCTGCCAGACCCGATACACAAGGAAAGAGTGAATCCAGAGCAGATCAGAGTGCTAATAAAGCTGTGAAGGGAAGTTCTGGGTCTGATGAAACAAGGAAAGCTGTCGTGCCAGATCAACGTGCAGAGGATGATGTTGTTGTTTTGCGTTTCTCCACTCCAGGTACTTTGCCAACTCTGGTAGTGTAGTTCAATAGGCCATTTTCAAGGTACCTATTGCCTCTTTGTTATGAAAATTTGTTTTCATTTTCATGCAAATCAAACTCATTTTAAAAAGAAAGGTTTCACACTAGGCCTTTGTTTGAGGCAAACTGAAGCAATGGGCATCTTGGAAATGGCCTATTTTTAATATGTGATTAGCTTAATCCTGAATTGAGGTTAAACTTTGTTTCAATCTTTTAGCAATGCATGACTCTAAACTATTTGACTACAGCAAAACTTTCTGTGCTTTGAGATACAACAGGCCTTTTGAGTTGTTTCACAGCTGGCAGGTCAGATGAATTATGTAGGATGCATGCAGGCTGTATGGGTAATGTGATAAGATTATCTAAAACATTATTTCATCTTAATCTTGAACTTCCAGCCAAGAAGAAGCAACGGGTTCTTTCTGCAACAAGGTACAGTAAGTCTGTAATATATTATTTTATCCATGATGAACTGGCACTTGCGTATTGGAGTGATACAAAATGCATTTCTCACTGTGTCTTGCCCCAAAAAACGCCACAAAAATTGGATTATGGCTGGAAACAGGTCGGTTTCTTGCTCAGTCGGGCTGCTGATTTTTGTACAGGCTGTTATTATTTCAACTGTACACGTACCTGGTAAAACCAGTGCTCATGTGGGAATTTTCTTACCACTGCAGGAGAAAGGAGAGTACAGAAGATAATACATCATTCTTTGGAAACCCACAACTTCCTGTTGTTTCACAGTCTGAGCAAAAAGGACACGACAGGTGTGAAAATATTGTGTTCTCTGAGGTTTGAAGGACATGGTTTTCAATAATAAACTGTTGTTTAAACTTGGCAAGTGGTTTGAATCCAGGAGTTTGAACAGTACAGTTGGTTGTGACCAGTAGTTGCCTGGTTGTCTGGGGGAGAGTAGTCATCAACAACAGTCTTCCTCGAGACTACTCTCGCCTGGACACTTGTAATTTGGTGCCCTGGCAAGGGAAAATATTAACACTAATAATTTTTTTGCACAGGGCAAAAGGCACTGAATGGTCACAGGAGAAGGAATTTACATTTACCTCAGGTAGTATATCGTTGTTAGTATGATAGGTTTTAGACAAAGTACTCGTGTATTAAATTTCTAAACGTCTTGTGAGTAAATAGGTCATTTCATTTGATATGTACTGTTGGTATTAGGTAAGTAACTTTATTACACGACTTCACATTTTTGATTGCAAATAAAGGCCAAAACGAGTGCAAAGATGGGAGCATATTGCACTCGTCAGGAACCAGATCAACTTGTTTATTAGCTCACGTGACCAATTTTTGCAAGCAAAGTTTGTGAACGCGTCATTTTTTGTTCCATTTTGTGCGTGGCGAGAACGTTTGCCCGGCTTCATTTGTCGTATAATAAACAATTTATTACACAAACAGTTGTGCAATACGGCTGTATTTTTACTCGTCAGTTTTATTTTTTTCTCGAAAAAATAAAACCGACTTGTAAGAATACTCCGCCATATTGCACTCCTTCCTGTGTAATAACCTCTTTATATTATGAATGCAGATATCAGAAATTGCTTCTTTCCAACTAAAGATCACTGAATTGATCACTGATTGACTGGAATTGCTGCACTTTTTAGACAAGTCCAGCAAGAAAAGCCGCCCACTATCAGCCACAAGGAAGAGTAAAGAGAAAAACTGTACAGACAGAAATGCAGAAGAAGTGTTTAAAGCAATGGCCAAAGAAAATGAGACAATAGGTAAGTACCCTAAACTTTCTGGGGTTAAATGCACTGATGACCATATAATGCTTTGTGAATGCTTTAATTTTTCTGATTCAACTATGAATTCTCACTATGAATGGTAGCAGAATTTGTATTTGTACAAAATCCAAGGTGGAAAAACTTTGGGGAATCTGTATTTTGGAGGATTCCCCATTGTCAATCTTAAGCAAAAGTACTCCTGATCTTTGTGACTTCAGTTTGTTTCCTGTAAGTAGGCTTGCACCAAATCCTTTGTCTTTTTATTCCAGAAACAGCAGCTAGTGGAAGCCGCACTGCTCCAGAGAAATCTCAGGTTGGTTCCACAAGCTTTAACCTTGTAAGCTCTAAGATCTAGACCCTAATTCTCTCAACCTGCATTGAACTGTAGGAGAGTTGATAGTCTAACCATCCTCAACCTGTATAATAGATGTTCTGTCATTTTCTCTGGACTAAAGTACATATTTAGTTGACTGGCATATCCCAGGGATCATTCTTAAGCTCTGGCCAAGCAACACGAAATTTGATGCAAGTTTGACTTGAGTTAAACTCCCACTGACTTGCGAAAGGGTGGATTTTTGTGCAAAAAATAGAAATAAAAATTCCCGCGAAAATGTAAGCCATTTCATTGGTTGTAGCGTTTTCTAAATAACAACAACAAAAAAAACTTGCGTCAACTTGCATTGGGTGGCTAAATGGTGAAAAAGTTGCGTCGACTTGCATGAAAATTTGAACATGTTCAAATTCGATACAAGTCAATGCAAATCCGTGCAAATGAGTGGCCAAACGAAACGCAAGTCTGCACAAGTTGGAATTTGCATCGAGTTGCATCTCGTTTGGCCAAGGCTTTAGCAGGCAAGTCCTCAAACGCTGCCTTTTTTTATCCAGAGGTTCAAAAAGTTTTGTTGCCTTCTGATTTTGTAGGACTTTCCTGTATCCCCACTACCTCAAGAGAGAGAAAGACCATCTTCCATCTCAACTTTTTCACCAACTACAGAAAATACCATTGCTTTGGTCACTGAAAAGGTCCGAAAGATGGATGCCAGGTTTGTAGTGTTGGACGAGAATTGTACCCATCTTGGTTCACTCTTTAACTCTTTGATACAAAATCTTAGTAGATATATCTAAGCAAGCTACTAAATGCCGCATTATCGATACTGTACGACATATATGTACTATGTCTGGTGAGAGACAAGTGGAGAACATTGTTAGTCAAGTATGACTACAGTTACATGGGGTCTGTGAAAAGAATTTTGTAAGTCACTCCTTTCAGATATTAAAGATACATAAATGTAACAATCTTTTTACAAAACCTCTTACTATTACTATTATTTACCTCTCTCAACATAAGAGAAAATAATTCATATATTGCGCCAATATTAATTGCAGCATTGTGCAGAGGTGTGGACAATAACTTTTTGACATCTATTTTGGTACTTTTCCCTTGTCACTAACGTTTTTTTTTTCCCTGTATTTAATTTACCCAGGCAACAACACCACCTCATCGAGATGTTATCAAAGCTGGAGTTAAAAGGAGCACCTTTCAAGGGGGCAGGTTCATCACCATCCCCTGGTCCAACCCCTATAAAGGCCACGGTACCTTTTTCACCATCTCCACAACCAAGTGTCCCTCTGACAGCAGAAGATCATTCTTCGGAAAAAATAGAAACATCACGGGTAAGACAAAAAATTCCGATTACTTCGGTGTGGATTGACTGTATGATGTCCTGACATGTCATCCAATACTCTTCACGGCTCGAAAAAACTTGGTATCCGAGGCTAGTAAGATGCAGTGCCCGATGGGCTGCTCTAGAATTTCTCTTTTCCTCGATTTCTTTATTCTTTGTAAAAGTAATTAATCCTTCAAACTTCTTGATTTTTTTTTAATGCACAGATATGAGCAAAATCGAATGGAATTCAGTTTCTGTATGTTGTACGCAAAAGGTACGGAGAGGTCCGCGTATCTTTGCGTACTATCTCTTGGTCTCTTTGCTTGTAATTGCAGGATTTCAGTGTGATGGACTCCCACGATGACGCTGTCGAGCACTTGGATGTAATCGAAGTAAACATTGAGATCCTGTCAAACTGGGGTCACCCCACCACTGTGGGGCTGACAGAGGTATGCTTTTGGCTGTTAAATGCTGCACTGAAATTTTTCCAGTCTCAAAGTAGTAAGAACATGTCAAGTATCTCTCAATTTACGGTACTCAATCAAAGGAGGCAGGTTAGGTAGCACCTAGTTGGTCAATGAACAGATGGATCGGGTTGGTCGTGATGGTAAGAGGGGTTGAATTATCGGGATGGGTTACCAAGTGACAGACCATGATTGCAATTAAAGTTGGTAGAATGGTTCGGTTGGTCTTGGTTGGCTACAATGGAAAGATGGGTGATATTGTCAACAAGAGTGATCGGGTTGGTCCTGATGACTGGATTGACAGAGTGGTTTAGTTGGTTATTTAGTCAAGGCTGGAGGAGTTGTTGGGTTAGGCTTGAGAAACCGGGCATGGGCGTTCAGTGTATTCCGCCCTTGATAATGTCTTGGGAAGCATTCCCCTACATTGTGCCTGACCTTCCAAAGAAAAGGACTGCACATATTCCCAGAATTTTGTTCTGTAATGTATTCAGATCGTGTTTTGTTTTTGTTTTTGTTTTTGTTTTTGTTTTTTTGTTGTTCAACAGATTCAGTTTTTTGACATGGACGGTTGCCTGGTGCAGAACGACAGCAGACATGTGCACGTGTCTGGTCAGACAGGAGATGAAGGACCTTTTGGTAATCTGAGTAATGGAAAAACTAAGGTACAAAAACGTCAGGGATCTTGTTAAAAACTGCAATATCAAAAATCGAGTCTTTGTATGCCAGTGTGGAGGGACAAACAGGAATTTAAGTATTCTATCTCGTAAAATACTAACTGTAGAAGAACTCACGAGCCTTTTCAAGGGTCATAATCATGTACAGGGAGCTGAATGTCCAGTTTATACATTGTTAGTTCACGCTGAGCACGTGTTTCACATCGGCAGCACTCCAGATCGTAAATTGTACTTTATTACTCCTGCAATAGAAAAACTATCGTTATGACAGCCTACCAATGGCGTGAAGGGGAGCTGAGCAGATTACTAACTGTCTGTGGTCATGTTTGGTAGACTTCAAAAGGTCGCTATATGTGGACCTGCCAGTTCAGATCAGGACGTCCAGTAGAACTTGGGTTTCATCTGCCAGCTGCATCCGAACACCAAGGCTTGTCTAAAATCTGCATCTGGAACTACAACAGGGGATTAAAGGTCGGTAGAAGTGAATTTTTCAAGTTGTGGATATCGATCTAGCACTTCTGTTAGGTTGTTTTAGGTACGCTTTTTTTTCTTTTTTTTTTTTTTTTTAATACGGTATATCGTGCGTGCACAGCACCAACAAACGTTTCATGGAATAAACAAGTTCACAGTACAAACAATCCTGATTACGCAGTGGACAGCAAATCGTAAAATTGCATTAAAAATTGCAACCCTTTTCTTTGGTCTTTTGTTCACAGAAATGTTAAAAGCTGTGAAACGTGTAACGAAATACGCACACACGAGTTGACTTGGCATTAGGAATGCGTCAAAAGCGCGCGTTCTTTTCGCAAACAGAGCACCTGGTTTATCTTGACGGAAGTTCTGGTCTAAACTCATTTTGTTTTCAGGAACTTAACATTGGTGTGAAGGATGCCCGCATATTTATTGGAGGGGAACTCGTGTGGGAAGGTGCTGTTGAGAAGGTGGGTGGACTGCTGGATGTCATTATGTTTGTTTACATGACATTGCCCTGAAACAGTCGGTGAAGTGACATAATTTGTAATCCTTATCAAGATTAGCAGCGGTTGATCAAATTGTCCGCGAAGACAGTAATGATAGTGTAAACGTTACTCAGGACTTGTAATTTACCTCAGGGATGTGGCAATCAGGTTTTTGACTACAGCAAAGTTATCCACCTTGTGAAGCAAGAAGAAGAGTCGACTGAACACGTGGAAGGTCACGTGGCACAGGAACAGGTATAGAGCTACTTACATTTTTGGTTTTAACTTTTTAGTATTCAATCTTCACTTTAGTTTATTCCTGATCTCTGACCTTTTACCTTTCACCTTCGACTTTCAACCTTTAACTCTTCGTCCTTCTCTTTTCACTTTCCATTCTTTCCTTTTCCCTTGTCATCTTTAACTTGTTCTTTACTCTTCACAGCCAATCATTCGAAGTGAAACCGTGACCCTTAGACGTTCAATTGAAGACGATCAAATGCAGAGGAGTGAGACAGTTGTGTTACGGCAGTCATCCCAAATGGAGATGGGTGACAGTACTGATGATTCAACGTCGATAAAATCCAACAAGAAGTTGCCTATCCTGCCGGTGCCACCTTCCAGCAAACCTCCCCAGCGTCTTCATTCTCCGAAATCTCTCCGCCAGAGAACTTCAAGTCACGGCAAGGCATCGCAGTCCCAACCGCAAAGCCCCGAGCCAATACAAGACAGGTAAAGTAGTACATCACTGTACATGTCTTTATTATATAGACTCGAGTGTTTTACTGGAAAATATACCGTGCGTAAAATCCATACGAAACTGCATCCGGGACCCGAGTGGCGTATTTTCCATATCCTCACTAGTGAGGATATCGTTGGCATCATTTCCCGCTTTTGCCCGGTTGTTTGTGCAATTTCTCGTAAAACACTCGTGTCTAATATAATAAAAAGAAAATTACACGGCGGCTTGAAGATATGGATTTTATTTTCTCGTGGTAAAAACAATATTTTACTCACTCGCGAAGCGCTCGTTCGTAAAATATTGTTTTTACCACTCGAAAATAAAATTCATATCTTCGCGCCGCCGTGTAATATCCTCTCTGTATATAGGTGTGTACAGATAAAATATATTTTACTTGCATGTACTGGGAGTGAGGGCAGGTCAATGTGTAGCGAACCCACAGTGCATGTATTTCTGGGTCTTTGTTTGTCTACTAATATTGATTAAGTGAATCTTGCAGGATGAAAGACAACGTTTTGGACTCTTTGTTGGGAGAAAAGCACCTCGTTCCGTCTGCAGAGGGAAAACTCGTTGCAAGGTTAGTCTCTTCGTCGAGGAGAAAGCAATTTTAGGTTGAGCAGGCATTGATTTGGTCAGGTCCTCGTGTAGTTTGTGCCCGCTCAGGTTACCGTTGTCTATTTAGCAGCGATTCGAGCTGTGTTAATTTTTTTTTTCAGGTCCAGCTCCACGCCTAACCTGCCAACATCTGTGTGCCGTCAGGACTCAGGCTCAGAGTCCTTGAGGTGTGTGTTACTTCCTTAATTCAATTACAGTTCTAGTATCTTGTAAGTATTCCGGGTTACTGGGAACGATAACTTCTGGGTAACCAAGACAAAACAAAAAAAAAAACAAAAAAAAAAAAACAAAAAAAAAAAAAGAAAATCCAAGATCCTTCGCGTGCGTGTTTGAACCTTGACCCGTACAGTAAGTGTGGAATAGTGCCCCCCCCCCCCCCCCCCCCCCCCCCCTCGCGCTACGTTTCCTCACGTTACTAAGACGAACAAATGACGTTCGAGTCCAATATGGCGTACACATTTTGATGAACAGGGTACGAGGTGTGCGAAGGCTTATGGGTTTTCTGTTCCTTGTTGGACTTTGATTGGCTGGAGAAATGACCTCCCATTTGATGGTTTAAATTGTGATCTTTCAGGTGTCTTTCCGTTCGGCGCTGTGACGAGTGCCCCGTATTATCCCTGACACTGATCAGAGTTTCCAAGGACTTCACATTTCAGACGTCTCACGCTTTTCCTTTTATTTTGGTAGGGGTGACTCAGCGGCTGGTGCTTTGCCCAGCAAACCGCCCTGGCTGAACTCAGGCAGCAAAAAAGAACAAAGGTTTGAAATAAATGCGGCACTAAATTTGTAAAAGGAGCAAACGATATTGGGTCCAGGTCTGTTTTGGACTTTGCACGCCGCCCTCCCCAATCATCACCACAAAACGTGTTTAAGTTGCCCTCCTTAGATGTCCTAAGAAGGTTCTATTGTTATTCAGTAATTCTCTATTGTTCTCTCAAGTGGTAATGATATGGCAACTGCGATTTCAATTCCCGTTAAATTTCTTCTTTTCTTTTGGTTCAGATCGTCATCTCGGTCCTCTTCGAGGTCAAAATCAAGACCAATCTGGCTTGAAGATGAAGCAGGTAGTTTAAAGTAGTTTGCGCTTGTTTGCTATACGAACAAAGTAGAACAAAAGTATGATCTCTGTGTCAACCTCAGTGAATGAAGTCTTCTTCTTCTTCTCCTCCTTTCTCTTTCTTGTTCTTGTTCTCCCACTCCTTGTTCTTATTGTTCTACCTCTTCTCCTCGTTGTTTTCCTTTTGTTTCTCATTGTTCTTCTTCTTCTTCTTCTTCTCGTGCCCCTTGTTGTTGCTGTACAGTGAACTCTCTCTAAGGCGGGCACCCTACCTAGATTTAGTGTCCGCCTTAAAGAGAGTTCAGTTACAGAGAAACAAGTGAAAATCGGCAAGGACCAAATCTGTATGCTGTCCGCCTTAGAGAGTTGTCCACTTAGAGAGAGTTGGCTGTATTTGTAAACTCATTTTGCTGACTGACTACATATGTAACCCACAACACGTGTACGTTCCCATCGACTTGGAATAATTAATAATTTGGAGGTAAACACAGGCACTGCTGCCCAGGATCAAATCAGCGACAAGAGAGACAGCCACGTGTTCAGTCCAACAGAAAACAAACCCACGAAAACGAGACCCTCCAGTGGTCGCAGGTCCGCAAGTGCAGACAGGAAACTTGACAGGTCGGGGGACGGACATTTAGAGGATTCACGGGCCTCAGGAGAAGAGGACAGCTCTAAGAAACACGACGCTCAGTCAGCGAGGGCCCAGTGGAGAACGTATGTAACACTTTGTTATGTTTTCTGCTGCTAGTATGTAACCCTTTTACTCCCAAGAGTGATCAACTTCAATTTTCTCTTTTCGGTCTCCCACCAGAGGTATGTCATAAAGTATGGAGAATTTGGCATTTGATACCTCGCTCAAATGACAGCTGATTAAAACATAAATACTCTTTTCATCACTCATATATTTTCTTATTTTATGGTTGGGAGAATTTGTATTTTGAGCTTGGAGTTAATGTTTGTTGGGCGAGAGGTCCTTGTTGAGAAGTGCTGTCCGTATCAAGAACGAGGGCATAGGCGACCAAGGCCTGTTAGATTTCCTTCAAGTTTTCTCGACATTTATGATTGAAGCAAGTCAACTTTGGTAAAGAGCTGTAAAGGCTAAAGTGTCCTTAGTTTTTATTGCAAATAAAATTTATGCTCGAGTAACAGTTGATGATTTAAAATACCAGTTAGTACCTTCGATCCTTTCAACTTTTTGACTTTCATGAACGAAACAAATAATCGTATGTGACAACAAATGAATTATGTTGGAGTTTGCTGTACTCATCGACTTATTCACACTTGTAGGGAGCAGAATCTCAGTCTGGAAGAGTCTTGGAGTGTGCTAAGTTTATTTGAGAAGTCCAATAAGGGTCGTATTACAGATGGCCTGGATCTTGGGAACCACGGTACGATTCAGTACATGTATGTCCTTGTTTCGTATTTCTTTATTCGAGTCTAAGGCGGCGGCTTATTGAATTCTTTCCAAAGGTGATTCTCTGGATGAACTTCTTAACTACAAACAAGAAGATCAGACTGATCGAGGACATGAGCCCGTTGAAGACTCCTCCAGCAGGTGAATACACGACTCTATCACAGCTGTAGTGTAGTGTACTCTTTATATACCTTCTACTAGGTAACCCTATTTCCTTACTTGCTCCGACGAAGGGCTAACACTCGAAACGCCAGCTGAACGGCGTCCTTTTTTCACACATTGACCCTTAGTATAAGATTCATCATACGCCTTGGATTTATAACCTGCAACGGATTGCAAAAATAGTTGAGACACTTTATATAATTTTCGCCCTGTCTTTCGATTTTGGACTTTTTTGCTTCTCTTCTCCCCTCCTCCCTATTGCAATGTTGTTTGAGCGCCCAAATCTGTTACACAGTATTATAGGATCAACATTGAAAAGGGGGGAGGGGGAAATGATCAGATTGAGCGCAATTTTAGTTAAAGCGAAGGGAACAAACGCGAAATTTATCATTTTTTAAAGAATGTCTCAACAATTTTGCAACTCATTGTGGGGCCAATTCAACAAACATTTACACGTGTATTTTACAAGTTGGACCATTGTTCAACACCACAGCAAAGTCTGTACAATATTACAGGTACAGGTTCCCAGTGTACAACCACAACAGTATTTGGCCATTGTATTGGATTAAAGTGTGTTTTAACGTGTGGAGAAATTGGTCCGACTTGTAAAATACACTTGTAAATGCTTTATTGAATTGGCCCCTGGTTGTTGTCTAATGTTGAAAGCCGTTTTGAAAGCCGCTTTATTCGGTGTCTTAGTTTGGGTAGTTTAAGAAAAAGGCCTGGGGCCTTTGGGAAAACGGTTTGTGCAGGACAGTTTCGACTCACAGCATATTTGGGAGTCATTGGTGCTCATTCACTGAGGTGTAATTTTTTGGGCGCGGTCCCCAAGTCGCTAAGAACCAAAGATGGCGGCCTAACATGGAAGCTGATATTTTCTTTCGGGGCAGGTTGGCAGAATTAGGACCTAAATGTTTGAAGCTTTATATCAAAACGCTATCCGTGAGACGGCCATTGGTCCTGTGTTTATGAATCAGTGTCGTAATTCTAGCACAAGTTTTTGTACATTTGACTAATTTTTTGTTTCCATCTTAGCGTGATCGATCTGGAAATACCAACACTTCCCAAAGGCCAAGAGTTGATTATCAATATCAAGTCGACATGGGGTGACAGATATTACGTCGGGCTGAACGGGATAGAGGTGTTCACAGAACAAGGAAAACCTGCAGAAATTACAAAGGTAATCTGAACAGAGGGCCCGTGGTATAATTCAGTGTCTAACAATTTTTCATGCTGGAGCCAGTTCAATAGAACTTTTACAAGTGTATTTTACAAGTTGGGCCAATTTCCCCACACGTTAAAACGCACTTTAATCCAATACCTTGACCAAATCAGTTCCAGTTATACAGTTGAGAAGATCTGTTTTGCAAACTTTTGTCCGATTGGAGTCCGTTTATAGTGGCGTTTGAACAATGTTCCAACTTGTAAAATACACGTGTAAATGTTTATTGAATTGGCCCCAGTTTGGATGTAATGCTGCCTCGTGTTGAGGCAGTATTAGAGCGGTTTTCCGATGACTGTCGAAAGTAATTGTGTGATTGCACACGAGTTTGTCAGCATGCTCAGCCAATCAGAGACAAAACCAAGACCAAAACCAAACACTTCTCACGCAAGCGATGGCGTGTACTCGCACTGCTGATTGGAAAGTAAAACCAAACGCAAGACCAAACGCGAATTACTTTGGCTTCCAATTGGCTGAACTGTTTTCTCTCAGTCTCTGTGATTGGCCTGTTTGATTACTTTGGTTTTGGTTATCGACAGTCATCCGAAAACGTCTCTACATGAGACCCTCTTGTGATGTTTTCTTTTGGGGCAGATCACAGCGGATCCTTCTGACATCAACGTGTTACCAGAGTACGGGAACGATCCGAGGGTCGTGACAAATCTCATCGATGGCGTTTTTCGCACAAGGTAATCAAAGTTTGAATTTGCAGCTTTTTCTACTACTTTTTGAGTGGAGTTTAGTGGGAGTTTAACACTTTTGCTGTCATGTTACTCTCTCTCTCTCTAATAACAAGAACTTGCCCACTGTTTCAGGAGTTGTTATTTTTTCTTGATTGAGTCAAATGTTCACTTTTGGCATTGAAAGGGTTAGCGTCCCCTTAAGTTGAAGTCATAGCAGCTGGAAGGAGAAGGCTTTAATATTTTTATCAGATGACACATTCGGAATTGGTAGAAGTTTTACGCACAAGTCCAGGGCCGTGATTAAGCCTAACCTTGTAGCTGTTTGCCTTGATTGTGAGACATTGCCGATGCTCCTTCCTGTACAGGGATGACATGCATCTATGGCTGGCTCCATTTACTTCAAAAGGAAACCATTTCATCACCATTACATTTGAGGGCTGTGCCAAAATTGCCATGATCAGAGTGTGGGTAAGTAGAGGAGAGAGACGTTTGATCAACTTCAATATTCTCTGTACCACCTTTGACCAGAGATGTAACATACAGTATGGAGAACTTGGCTTTTGGAACCTTAGATGAAAGCTAATTCTCTCTACATAACTCATATGTTTTCCTTTTGAATGGTTAGGAGAATCTGCATTTTGAACCTGGTAGTGAAGGGGTTAAGTTGCCATTCAAATCTCAGTGATCAATCAAATTCTTCCTGTCGAGTTCATCAAACTGCAGGGAATTGTCCAAAGACGAACTAATAGTTTGTTCCAGCTTAAACTATATCGAAGAAGTGGTGTTGTGATCAAAACTTGAAAAAGTGTCAGACTAAAAGATCACAAAATAGGGATGTTCTTAATCTTGGTTTGAACAGCCGGGCCTATCCAAATTTTGCTTTGGCTGCATATCGTGTTTCTCATAGTGTCTTGCTCGTGTGTCGTTTTGTGGAGTTATGTTGAGTGTTCTACTTCTTGTTGCGTGTTACAGAACTACAACAAGTCCAGGATCCATTCATCCAGAGGAGCACGAGACGTAGAGATCACTTTAGACGGCAGCCTGATATTTCAAGGAGAAATAGCAAGGTAGGATGATATATGAACGGTGTATTGCCGCAGCCAATATGTCACTGGCGCCAGTGTGACAGGATTCCACAGTCATGGAAAGTCATGGAATTTGAAATTTGTATTCCAGGCCTGGAAAAGTCATGGAATTTAGAAAAGTGTGTTCAGGTCATTGAAAAGTCATGGAATTTCAGATTTTGGTATGACATATTAGTTGCGACCTTTGTGTCAAGCATCAAAATCTTTGCCTGCCATTTTTCTCGTTGTTTTAAGGTCATTGGGTTATGTCATGGAAAAGTCATTGAAAAGTCATGGAATTTTGTGCCCATGTTTCCGTACATACATACATACATACATACATACATACTTTATTGAAGCTCCCTTATCCAGGGCTGTTCCGCTACAATGTATTAAACTATATATATATATATTACAAAGATTATAAGTTACAACTGATTAATACATAAGATAGATAAAAATAAATGAAAAGTGAAAACATTATAAAATATTTCAACATATCAACTATCATCAAATATATCTAAAAATATATTAATATTGAAAATTTTGTGCAAGACAATATTGAAAATAATTGTAGAATTGCATAGATAGCTATAATCGCTCTGCCAGGAGTAGGTTACATACCCTCCTCCTGAAAACCTTAGTATCTGCTACTTTCTTTACATCATTTGGAAGACTATTAAATAATTTAGCCCCCCTAAACGCAAAAGACCTTTGACCAGTGGTTAGTCTGAACTTTGGTAAGTTTAGGTCACCATTATTCCGGGTTATTCTATTGTGAATACTTGACCGCCGTACAAACTTATCAGAGAGGTATCCTGGTGCTTGACTGTGTAAGCATTTATGCGTCATTACCAGGTCTTTTAAGAGAAGTTTGTCATTGACACTTAACCATTTCAGCGATTTGCGTCCCTCGGAAATGTGGTCATACTTGTTCAGACCTAAAACAATTCGCAGGCGTAATTTTGAACTAGCTGTAGCTTATCAATATTGTGCTTCGTGGTGTTACTCCAGACGGTTGAACAATAGAACAGCTTGCTAAAAACAAATGCATTAATTAGCAAAATGAGTGTCTTCTCATCTAACAAATGCTTAATTCGATTAATTCTAGATAACTTAAACATGCAGTTAGCGACAGTTTTTGCAATGTGTTCGTTGTAATTAAGGTGCGAGTCAATCATGAGACCCAAGTCCTTGGCAACATTCACAGGCTTGACTTCCTCCCCGAGTAGCTTGACAGGTGGCAAGGGTTGTAGGGTGCGCATCAGCTGCGGCACACCAACGACTAAGAACTTGGTCTTACCAGGATTAAGCAGTAGTGAATTATCACAACACCACCTTGAAATTTCTATGAGGTCCTGGTTCAAAGCAGCTACTGCGTTAGAGATCTCACACGGGGGGAGAGCGAGGAGGAGCTTGGTGTCGTCCACATAGCCCATTGCCTTACTGTATTTAGGCACTGACAGAAGGTCATTTACGTATAAAGTGAAGAGGACAGGACCAAGGATGGACCCCTGCGGGACGCCCACCGTTAGAGGAAGGGTCCGGGAGAGAATATCCTGAATCTTGACAACCTGACTACGGTGAGACAGGTAGCTTGCAAACCAGGCTCTCGCAGACTCAGCCACGCCCACATTGCCCAGCTTGGACAGTAACAGGTCGTGACGAATACTGTCAAAGGCCTTTGACATGTCCAGGAGCACAATCAGGGATATCTTTGAGGCATCCATGTTCTTTAGATTTCATCAGTGAAGTAGAGGAGGGCAGTCTCAGTCGAATGAAATTTCCGATTACCACTTTGCAATTGAGTAATGATGCCATTAGAGTCCAGATAGTCAACAAACTGTGAAAGTGCTGACCTTTCACTGACTTTTGACATGATGGGTAAGAGTGATATTGGACGTGTATTAGATGGCTCATCAGAATCTCCAGATTTCAGGAACGGGATGACTTCAGCCATCTTTCACGCTTGTGCGAACGTATTTGAAGAAAAGGAATTATTTATGAGATTCGTAATTACTGAGATAGTTACTGGTAAACTTTAGAATCCTGGCAGTGATTTTGTCGCATCCGGGGGCCTTGTTAGATGGCAGATTTTTGATGATCTTAACGACATCTTCTTCACTTACAGGGTGGAACTCAAATTGAGCAGCCTTGTCATCATTAACGTTGTTGTTTACACAGGCGGGAATCGAGTGATCTTGAGTTGCAAGGCCATGTTTCTCGGCGAGATCCTTAGCTTTAGCAGCAGTGTTAACCCCAACTGACGTATAAAACTCATTGAATTTGTTAGCTTGAACTTGTGGATCTTCAGTAGTGGTGAATGGTGGTTCTTTTCGCGGGAGGCAGTGACTGATAATTTTCCAGATAGAATTGGTATTGCCATTACTATTGTGAAGTTCGCTGCGAACATGCTGTTTTTCAGCGATTCGAATTTCGCGCTTGACCTCCTGTCTAAACCGTGTGAACTCTGTGTGACTTTTTGGGGCAAATTGGGAGATTGGGAACCTAAATGTTTCCGGTTTAAAGCTGTGTATCGAAAAATCAGCAGTGAGTCGGCCATTGGTCCTACATTCATATTTCTTTCCTTCTCTTTAGGGCTAGTGGTGGTCTTGGAGCAGACGAAGCCTTTGGCGATGTAAGTAACAGTGATCTCCTGTGTTTAACTGTGTAGTCCGTATAGTCGTTAGATACTCGCACAAATACGTTTATCAGCCGTGCGGTCATCTTATCTTTTTTGAGTCAGTGGTCGTTGCACTGTGGATTAAAGTGCAGATTTAGTAGTTCAATGTAACACTTGTAAAGCTTCAAAACCTCAGGCTAAGAAACTCAATACCAGGACTCGATTTAAGAAATATAAGTTAGTTCAATGCATTTTCTATAATATAAGTTGCGCACAAGAAAAGTGAGGCTTCTCGAAACTGGCCAAAGAGACACTATAGTCGGAGACACTATATATGGGGGAGACATAACAATGTACGATATATGAAGTATCTACGAACGCTAACGACGAACGCTAACCATCGGAAGTGACATCAAGATCGTATTGTGAGCGTCGTTGTCTTTGCAGACGATCCTGTTCACGATGGATGAACCGATTCTGGAGGCCATGGCTCAGTACGACGAGACTTACGAAGGAGAGGAAGAGGACACGGACGAGCTCATGCTGAGTACACACCTGGGCAGACCGTCCACTGCAGACAGAGGACACGACACTCAGGTAAGCTGCACCCACCTCAACAACGTTTCAGGCTGGAAACTGGGGTCGGGGGTCTGGGCCCAGCTTAGTTGAGGGGTACGGTGGAGCTCTCATGGGTTGGGGGTGGGGGTGGACTGGTAAGCTAATTTAGAGCTGATGTCCTTCAATCGTTTGACGTCATTCTCCCACAGGATGGCGGTGAACGCCCCCTTACTTGTGCAAGACAGCACAAGAAAACTCCAGAAGTCGAGCACCAGTCTAGCGTCGGTTGGTTGATTTGTGTTTGTGTTAACTCTGTGTGTGTGTGTGTGTGTGTGTGTATCGCACGTGCCACTTGGCGTCTTCCTGTCCAACTCCATGTGAGTGTTCGCATGGCATGCTTACGATCTTTGTATTTTGCTTAGTGCTTCTTATCTCCTCCTCTTTCTCTTTCATTGTCCTCCCCTCTCTTTCTCTCGTTTTTCACGTACTCACACACGCGCAGTGCTGTAGCTTTGGACGTACAAAATATTATTAAAACAAGTTCGTTTAGGAACTGTTTTTTTGTTCATCCATTGCTAATCGTCGTGATATCATAACTCCTGTAATTTGTTGTTTTGCAGACTCAAATGAAGGCATCATTGCCGATGGTTTTCTCTCCGGAAAAGGTAGCGTCTCATGATAAAATCTCTTACGCAGAATGCGAACACCCAGAAATTAAATGCTATCTCTACACCCTGTCTCACATTCTTTGTATTATGCTCAGTTTTGCAGTTGAATTTCCTGTCTACATGGGGAGATCAGCATTACCTTGGCCTGACAGGTATTGAATTGCTGGGACCTGGTTTGGAAGCTGTGCCTCTGACGGACAACATGCTACAGGTGGGTTATGAAAGCTTATGGCTCCAGCCCCAGTGTCACGTGATCTTGTGAAGCACTGCACGTGACCTCTGAATCTGAGACAATCTTAGGCCTAGGTTAAAATTTTTTTATATTTTTTGAAGCCTTTTGCAACATGTGAAACTGAAGGAATTATAAAACAAGCAGTGCCACTACAACGTGTTGAGAAGTTATAATGATTTGTTTGGACCAGATCGGACTCAAAGATCGAAGGAGATTGATTTATGAAGGTCTATGTACTTGACATACGCTTTTTGTAGGCATGTCCGAGGGACTTGAACGACTTGCCAGACTATGATGATGATGACAGGACGCTTGACAAGTAAGTAGTTTGCTCTAAGATTGCCAGGTGTTGAAGGTTGAGTGAAGCATAGCCTTACATGCACTGTCTTCAAACCTTTCTTTTCGTTCTGCTATATGAAAACTAATTTATCATAATCTTAGGTTCCAGACTTTATACTTCAGGATCTATTGTAGCCTTCTGGAATTTAGGTTTCTATTCTTTAAAGGTCCCAGGAACTCAATCTTATTGTAGCCTTCAGGAACCCTGAAGTCCTGATTCTGGCCTTCAGAAACTCCGAAATCCTGATTCTAGTCTGCAGAAACTCCGAAATTCTGATTCTAGCCTTCAGAAAATCTGAAACCCGGATTGTAGCCTTCTATGTCTCTGGTATTACCTTTTCTGGGTCTCTGTTTCTAACAGCAAGAATTTTCTGGGTTCCTAATTTCATCTTATTTTATCTGAGGCAATGTTTTCCTTGACAGGATAATAGACAAGGTGAATGTGACGATGTCTGATGAGCACATGTGGCTGATTCCTTTCACCGAGGGAGAGGATCACTTGCTGACAATTGATCTCGGACAGAAGACGCAGCTGATGGGGCTGAGAGTGTGGAACTACAACAAAAACCCAGACGACACGTTCAGAGGGGTGAGAGACGATATTCAAAAGCAAATACTGTCACTACCACCTCCACCCCACCCCCCCCCCCCCCCCCCTCCCTCCAGTTTCACATGTATATGTCTAAAGTCATATTTAAGAGGGGAATACTATTCCCTTATCAGTGATAATCGTGCGCCAATGCATAACAACAGGGCCCAGTTTTTCAAAGCACGATTAGGCTAATCCTGGATTAGGTGTAAACTTTCTTGTCATTTATAAGCCTGAAAATGTGAAGGTTTTGTCCTGCAACGATTTCCTTAATACGTTTTCAGCTAAAACAAGCTTTTTAATCCATATTTGAACAAAACCCTGCAGTTTATTGGCAGAGAGGTCGAGAGAAAGAATTTCGTTAATCCTGGATTAGCTTAATCGACTTTCGAAAAACCGGGCCCAGATGTACAGACTAAACGTATGAAACGTTACGTTAGGAGTATCCTGTTGTAGTACTCTCTTTTGCATAGCCGTCGTGAGAAGTGTGACGCGAAACCCTTTGAAATATTGTGGTGATTGCACACTGCAGGTCTTGTTGTACGGAGTTTTTGCAGGTTTACATCTGCAGTATTTACAGCTGTTTCCATTCACCCGTATTTTCTCCAAATTCCATCCAAAGCCCTCCCATTATTCATTTCCAACTAACCCGCTTTAGTTCACATTTTTCAGTGATCTCTATTCATGCTCACTTTCCGCCACACCACACCCCTTTCCTTTTTCATTTATCACTACTTCTCACTCTCTTGTCCCATACAACTTTACTCTCCCAAACAATTGGCTCAGGGATCTAATACCAAACAATATTATAACTCGTTTCCATGTTTTTTTTTTTTTTTTTTTTTTTTTTTTCAGGCTAAGCAGGTTTATGTCAAGCTTGATGGAAGGACTGTTTCACCATCTGAGGGATATCTGCTTCGAAAAGGTATATTATTCTGCTGCATTTGTTCTGATCCGTGGACCCTGATGCTTTAATATGGAATTATCACGTTGAAGCTGTCATGTCATGTCATGTATAAAATCACTTTCATGCCATGTTACGTCTTCTCACGTCATGTTATGATTTACGCCAAGTCATGTTGTAGAACATTGCGTCATGTTGACACCTCATGTTTATGTCATTCTCTGTGATTTCATGTCATAACGTGACTGTGCAGTGAGAGATCAAAAGTAATTTTTTTGTTTTCACATATTATTGATATAGAAGTTTTGAACTATTTTAGGGCCGGGTAATGTGCATTTTGATTTTGCACAAGATATCTACTTTTCAAAGGCGGAAAAAGGCGACAGAGAGGAAAGAAGAAGGGGAATCACTGAAAGCGAACAGAATCGCAGGTGAGTGAAGCAACACTGCAGCTGTAGATGTGTCCATTGTGGTACGGGTTGGAAGTTTGTTTTGTTTGACCTCTGTGGTACGTCTTGTGATTCTCTTATCCATCAAAAAAAAAGACACTGATCGACAGCGTAACTCGTGTCTCCTTCACCATGACTCTGAACTCGAAAGAATAATGACACAACTGTATAATTTTAGGTCATATGTTCTTTTTGAACCTTTCACTCCCAAGAGTGGTCAACGTCGATTTTCTTCTTTACTTTCTCACCAGAGATATATAATACAGCAAGGAGAACTTGGTTTTGATAGCTGCTTTAGATGGAAGCTGATTGAACTATCAATTCCCACCCCTTTACTTGTATGTTTTTTTCTTGAAAGGTTGAGAAAATCTGCATTTTGAGCTTAGGAGTGGAAGGGTTGATATCTGGTGTAATTCTTCTTCACGTAAAAGTACATGATTTTTTCAGACCAGAGAGCCGAGTGAACCTCAAGAAACTTATGCCAGACTACGAGCCAACACTCATGCCTTATGGATGTATCCTTTTTTCGTATCTGATAGTTTTGCCAGTGTGTGGTTGTAATTGAGAACTGTAATATTTTGGTCAGAGTGGTAGGGGTCGAAACTAGTAGTTTTGAAGTAACAAGAGAGACGAGTTTACTTCTTTTGTGTATTAGGACCCATCCCATAGTTTTCTATCGTTTGTTTTCTTCAGTGATCTTCTACGTCTCCCTCGTTGTCTTCTCGTTCTAACCTTAACTCCTCTTTCCCCTTCCCCTCTGCTTTCCCTTTCCCCTCGTCACTCCTTTTTTGTCCGTGTTGATGTTTTTGTAAACTTTTTCGCTCTTGTTCTTGAACTTCTCGCTCTTGTTGTAAGTTGTTGTTGTTGTTGTTGTTGTTGTTGAACTTTGTGTTCTTCGTCTCGTTGTTGTTGTAGAACGTGTTGCTATAGTTCTTGTTTGTCTTGTGGTTGTTTTCGAACTTTATGCTGTTGCCCTAATTCCTCTTATTGCTGTGCCTGTTGTTTTTTGTCAGCGCTGCCGTTGCCTTGATTATTGTCGTTAGTTTTGTTGCCGTTGTCCTTGTTGTTAACGTTGTTTCCCTCACCAGCACTCCTCTTCACTGTGGTTATATAGTTTCCTTGACAGCTGTTCTTCCTGCATAACAGTCGTGTTTCAGTTTCAGTTGTTTTCTTCCTGGGGAGATCCGTACTACGTTGGATTAAATGGCATCGAGTTTTATGACGAGAGTGGGTACAGAATTCACCTGACAGAAGATAACATCACGGCTTATCCGCACAGCGTCAACGTACTTGATGGAGTCTCAGATGACGTCAGGACACCCGACAAACTCATCGATGGCAACAACGACACGAATGACGGGCGTCACATGTGGTTGGCTCCTGTCCTTCCTGGACTGGTAAGCATCACTTGTCAGATTGTGGTCCCTGCATGTCGCCCTTCTGCGTCCGGAGCCAGTTGTTCAGAGCAAGATCAGGTTACCTTAGGTAAAATGACAAGCTTTCGAACGGCGGCGGAGTAGGAGGAGGGCTAGGGTCGAGGAGTACGAGGGGAAGGAAATGCCAAAACGGAAAAAAATCATTTTCAAACGAAAATGGACTGGTGTGGACGGGGCCTAAAGTTCGTTTAGTGATATCGTAGTAATGGTCCAACTTGAAGTGTGAATGTTTATTGAATTTGGTCCTGGTTTCTGTGATTTCTTCCTTGCTACTCCTACTGTGGCATTTGAACAACAGTAAACCTCAGCAGTACCACGATTTCATATTTTTCCTTCGCAGATCAATTTGATTTATGTCGTGTTTGACGAACCAGTCATTGTGTCGATGATCAAAGTTTGGAATTACAGCAAGACACCTATCAGAGGAGTGCAGCAATTTGGGGTAAGAAAAAGCTTGAAGTCAAAGTCTGAATGCACTGATGAATTTTGAACCACTTTCCTATAAGCCAACATTTAGCCCACCAAAGCATTACAATAACATCTGCAAACATCGTTACAAACTTCACCAAACTTTTCCATTGCGTCTCAGTTGTTGGTAGACGACCTCCTTGTGTACCATGGCACCCTTCCTCAAGTTCCTACGGTGAGCCGTGGCATTTTGCCCAACCTGGAGATGCCCATTCCACACCACACTATCCTCTTCACTGACCGGGAACAGATCGCTTTGGCCGAGAAGAAGAACCTTGTGAGGTAAAGAGGAAATGTTCACCAGGTTTTCTTATCGTTTTGCTCAAAAAAAAAAAGCATAGCCACACACTGCATTGGCACACGGGACATAAATAGAAGATATTACACGGCGGCGCGAAGATATGAATTTTATTTTCGAGTGGTAAAAACAATATTTTACGAACGAGCGCTTCGCGAGTGAGTAAAATATTGTTTTTACCAAGAGAAAATAAAATCCATATTTTCAAGCCGCAGTGTAATTTTCTTTTTATTATATTAGACACGAGTGTTTTACGAGAAACTGCACAAAAAACCGTGCAAAAGCGGGAAATGATGCCAACGATGTCCTCACTAGTGAGGATATGGAAAATACGCCACTCGGGTCCCGGATGTAGTTTCGTATGGATTTTACGCACGGTATATTTTCCAGTAAAACACTCGTGTCTATATAATAAAGATTCTTTTCAGTATGGGAATTGTATTGCGAGAACAAAAATAGGCTTTCAAACTCCAGCAAACTCAAACTTTAGACTCCAAACTCCAGCAAAAAGTCATGATTTTTATGCATAATAAATATGATAAAGCACGTACTATATATTAACTTCGGATAGAGACCCTTACGGTGAAAATGACCTTCGCAGGTATGAAGCAACTTAGTCAGGGTTTGATTCCCGTTGAAGCTTGGATTTTTTCTGGGTTACCCTTTCAACTACGAAGATCACTTTCAACGTCATAGTAATCATGTCCCGAATGTGAATTCATTTACATCGCGGCCGATAGAACACAGAAAGTTGAAATTTCGGCTTCGTTTTATTCTGTTCAGCTCCAAGGAAGGCGAGCAGGACGTTCAACTCACAAATGACAAGAGGATAATGTCACACTTCTCGGACCAACAGACATCAGGCAAAGGAGCAGACCCTGGTAAGCGAGTCTTGATCACTGAACAGCAACCTCTTGACTTCCCATTCGATTATCTATTTTACCAAATGTAGGCAGTGACTAAAATTACCTAAAGTAACTAGTGACTAAAGTTGCCCAAAGTAACTAGTAACTAAAGTTGTCCAAAGTAACTAGAGTGATTTCAATAAACCCTTGAAACAGATACTAGACTATTAGAGACTATTAGAGACGCGTACACACTCCAAGTAGATGTCAGACTATACGGCAATGGACTATGTTTATTTGCCACCGAAAATTCTTCTCAAAAACCCCTACACAAAACTCACAGTAAACTAGACTCTTGCCCATTTAATGTTAGGAAACAATGTGGGCACTTAATTGGCGTGTTGAGCTGTGCGAGAGGAGCCTAGAATTGTCATTTTCCGCGTAATTTGCAAAACTAATGAGCCTGCATGCACTACTGGCATTTGGTCGGTGAAAGGACAAGAAATTGCCTTGAGTTGACGTCGACTCGCATGTTTTTAGTGACGTTCCGTAGATATGCCTTCAATATATTTGTATCGATGCGGACATTAACACTTGGTAGCTGTCGGATCGCGGCCACTTCGGATATTCAATTTCCCAATATCGCGACATTTTGTTTCGAATCAAAGATATAGACAAATACTCTCTACTAGATACTAGTACACCCTCACTAATAAAAACTGTTTCACGGGTTTATTGAAACCACTTTAGTAACTAAAGTTGCCCAAAGTAACCAGTGACTAAAGTTGCCCAGCGTAACTGGTAGAGTGATTTCAATAAACCCGTGAAACAGTTTTTATTAGTGAGGGTGTACTAGTATCTAGTAGAGAGTATTTGTCTATATCTTTGATTCGAAACAAAATGTCGCGATATTGGAAAACTGAATATCCGAAGTGGCCGCGATCCGACCGCTAGCAAGTGTTAGTGTCGGCGTCGATACAAATATATTGAAGGCACATGTACGGAACGTCACTAAAAACATGCGAGTCGACGTCAACTCAAGGCAATTTCTTGTCCTTTCACCGACCAAATGCCAGTAGTGCATGCAGGCTCATTAGTTTTTGCAAATTACGCGGAAAATGACAATTCTAGGCTCCTCTCGCACAGCTTAACACGCCAATCAAGTGCCCACATTGTTTCCTAACATTAGATGGGCAAGAGTCTAGTTTACTGTGAGTTTTGTGTAGGGGTTTTTGAGAAGAATTTCCGGTGGCAAATAAACGTAGTCCATTGTCGTATAGTCTGACATCTACTTGGAGTGTGTACGTGTCTCTAATAGTCTCTAATAGTGTAGTATCTGTTTCACGGGTTTATTGAAATCACTCTAACTAAAGTTGCCTAACGTAACTAGTGACCAAAGTTGCCTAACATTACTAGTAACTAAAGTTGCCCAAAGTAACTAGCGACCAAAGTTGCCCAAAGTTACAAGTGATCAAAGTTGCCCAAAGTTACAAGTGACCAAAGTTGCCCAACGTATAAACTGGTAACTAAAGTTACCCAAAGTAACCAGCGACTGAAGTTGCCCAAAGTTACTAGTAACTAAAGTTATTAGTTCAATACGCTGACCAACAGAAGTGACGTCGGAGTGCCATGATCTGATGACGTAAGAGCCTCACAAGAATGTCTCCTTTTTCAGCACTGAGACCAAAAACAAGTGTAAAGGCGATGGCGCTAACGAAACGAAGATGAACAGTATTCACATGGCGTGGAAGGAGTCAATAGCCTTGACATTCACCTACAGAAGTTTGAGACGATATTATTCCTCTGCACTGATAAGTCAAAGTGTCATCCACCATGGCGTAAAAATGTAAGCAGGGCGATATATTGTAGATCGTTTTATTTATTTCATCCAGATCGCTAGAAATGGTCAGCCATAACTAAAATAATGTATTTTCTATGAGATTCAGAGTCAATTCTGCTAGATTTTAAAATGTCTTGAGAGATTATAAAATACGGATTTGACAAGCCGTGACAGTTTGACTGAACAATATCATCGTACCAGAGATGTCTGGCAACAATTCAACAGTGCCCGCGGATGTTTCGGGTTTTTGTAAAGCATTCCTGCAGTAGTTCGAAATTGTGTGCAGAACGGCTGAAAAATAAAATAAAATTAAATAAGAACATTTGCCCCCTGAGTTCTTGTATGCCAGAAAGTAGTGCAACACTCCCAGAGATTTGTTTTTATTTAACTGAAACAACGCTCGATAGGTGGAAATCCTCTTTGAGGACTTTTCTCACACGTGTGCCCTTGCGGACACGTGCCACGCCCGTCACACGTGCACACCCTTGTGTGCTTGATAAAGGGGGGCTGGAGTGGGGGGTGTACCACCTTCCTGAGAGGACACTAGGACTTCAAAGTTCGACCCACTTGTGTTAGAAAACTGTTAGCACGTGCTTTATACCTCCCCTCCCCCCCCCCCCCCCACCCACTCTACCCCAAGCACAACAGTCCCAGAGCATGGGAGGGTGAGGCCAACAGACTATTGGTGCAAAGTCAGACAGAACCTGTCCCCAGCCTAACTTCCCACAGATTGTCTGAGAGCCTGCTGTTTAAAACGCCGCCAAAAACAAAGATCCTCTCTTCAGCAACGCACATCGTGTGCCCGACTAGACAAGGCGTCTGTGATGACACTGGTAATTTATACCACTTTATGTGCCTTGTGTCAAGAAGAAAAGCACTGTTCGTCACATTCTCACGGACACCACTCCATGTCTCGCCGCCAAAACAAAACAGACACCCGTGTCCAATATCCACAGTTTGACAGTGTTGCCTTCCGCTTGGCTCTTCACAGACAGTGCACCGAGAGAACACGTTTTCGAGCTTCTCTTTACTGAGAGAACCGCTCGGTGGCTCAAGTTTAGTCCAGGCACCGACAAGTTCGTACCCCCCACTCTTTCGTCCACCGAAAATGAACAAACGGTGCTCTTTGCTTCCTCGGAGTTGGATTAAGTTTGCTGTGTGTCCAGATCGCGAGGCTACGTGAAATGGCGCCTCTTTGTACTTGCCGGTTTGAATATTGAAATTGAAGGCTCCCGAAAATCTTCGTTGAGTGCGAACCCCGCCTTCTCGCCCGATGATTAAAAGATCTGTCGAAGAGATTATCGTTGCTGTGTGAGAGCTCAGACCAACAGGGACATCCCCTGAGACAGAAATTTGTCTCCATGTCTGATCAACCGAATCAAAACAAAAAGTATCAGCTGTTCTCTTTCGACCATTCCAACCGCCGATTATCAGGATGTAGCGGTCTCTTATGACCGTTGCGGTGTGGTGACTGACCAACGGTGCAGCGCAAAGTCTTCCTTCTGGAAAGACACTCGAGACTAGCGGTATGCCTGGAGAACTGGCCACTTTTTCTTCAATTCGTGAACAAACATTGGTTGAGATGTCAAGCCGATACATGTCGTTCAGTACTCGTTTGTCCTCAGTGATTCCTCCATAAATGTACAAAGAATTCGCCAAAAGAGAGCAGGAGTGGTAGCTACGTTTGCATGGAGTGCAACCACTAAAATGGACGGAGATAAACTCCATTTCGTGGGGCAAAGATAGAGAGATGGAAGTCAATGCTTAAGCCGCCATTACAATCCCACAAATCAACGCACGTTTGGTGTTTCCCAGAGCTCGTTGCCAGTCTTCCACCTGGTGAATCGTCCGAAAAGCGCGCGATGGCACGTGAAGGTGGAAGTATGGTTTTTTAGCGCCATGGAACCCTTTCGGAGGAACGAATCTCCGAGCATCACATTTGTAGCGGAGGGTGAAAAGATTCCAGATGGTCGTATCCTTTCTTTTGTCGGGAAAGTGCTGCTCTTTCCTTCGTTTGCGGCTGTTGCTACGGCTACGGTCACATTTTATTTACGACACTACCGCACTTACGGTTAAAAGCTAAGGGCTAGATTTAGTGTTTTTTCCGGATAGTGTGAGCTAGTGCCAACTGCCCATTTGCTTCAGAAAATGTGGAGGTTTCACTGTAAACTGAAATATCGGCTGTTCATTTGTATGTCACGTTCCTAATTAATTGTTCGCTTTGTTTAGTCTGATAATGACAATCACTTTTGATGAGATGCCGTAGGTTTGATTACATCACATTTTGTATGTTTACATCTGCCGAAATGCAGGATTTCGTTCAACAGAAGCATGCTAGTTATAAATTTGTTAATTTTTGTGGGAGCGGGTCAGTCCCACGGGATAGGCCGATAAGAGAATGTCTAAAACCTTTGCCTTTAATGCTTCGTTTGGACAGACTGTGATGATAAAATGATGTACTGGTTTGCCCGCTGCACTATATTATTAGAGGTATCAGCATCTTGACCAAACTTTAATATTCCTTGACCTGGGTTCAGTGTTCGACAAGCCTGCAACTTTCCACCGGGGTGGGACCATTGAAAATATTAACAAGCAAATTGGCTCCCTGGATGCTTTGCTATCTTCATACGATACTCCCACACGTCTTGTAGTAGACGGTTGTCTAAAGAAACATGGTCTACAGTTGGAGGAGGAAGAAGAAGAGTTTGGTTATGGCAAGCTTCAGATTGATTACAAACTCCCCAAGCCAGCAGTAAGAACCATGAGTAACAAAGGTATTGGTGTTTAAGTGTCTTTTAATCCATGTGGTATGTCACTTATGTTGCAACCCTTTCCTGGCTGAAGGGTGAATTTGACAGAATCTTGAAGGTAGTTAATTCCTGATTCATGAACTGTCAATTGAAACTTATAATAAAAGCTTGACATAGGGTTTCAAAATGAAAGCTTCTTGAATGGACTTGGATTTGCATTTAATAATATTAACCCTTTCACTCCTAAGCTCAAAAATGCCAATTCTCCTGGCGAGAAAATGAAGACTGAGAACTGATAGTTTAATCAGCTTTCATATAAGAAAGCTATCAAAAGCCAAGTTCTCCTTACTGTGTGGTATACAATCATGCATCCTCTGAGAAACTGTGTAGTGTCAGTATGTTAGTTTTAACAGGCATCAACAGATTTGTCACATAGATGTAGAGAAAACTGATGTCAAACTAAGAGGATTTTATTTACTTGTGGCAGAGACTGAATCCAAAGAGCTCAGCAAGTTTGCAGGAGTTTACTCAGTCAGATCTGGTGAGTTTTAAAGCATACAGTGTTAGTAATTTACACACTTACCAATCATTCTGGGATAGTGCCAGGCTCATCAAGCACAGTATGACTATTTAAATAAAAACAAAAACCTCAGTGCCTTACTTGAAGTCATGGCATACTAATATAGTCAGCCACGTAATAACAACACAGTACGACATAGCAGCAACAACAAAGCATTTTCTGATGATAATATATTAGCTCAAGAATACAGATTTCTCTCAACCCTTAAGAAGAAACTGTATGACTGATGTAGTGAGATTTCCTAGTTTAATCAGCTTTCAACTTAGTAGATATCAAAAGCCAAGTTCTCCTTACTGTATGATATATTTTTGATGAGAAACAGAGGGAGAAAATTGAAGTTGATCACTCTTGGGAGTGAAAGGGATAATAATGATAATGAATATTTTATAGTATTACAGGCAACTGGCCATGACCCCCTACAAGCAGAATCCAATTCATCATTGGTATGGAAGAAAACACAAAGGAAGGTACAGTATAAGCATGTTTTACTATATTATAAAAGTTTTGTTTTTCAATCCTTTGGGTGATCAACTGTAAGTATAATCTCCTGCAAATTATATCATACAGACATGTGAAGAGAATTTTGTATTTGGCAACTCTGTGCTTAGATGAGACCTAATTTGGTTACCTGAATTCTTACTGTATCTTTTATGTGCTTTACCTTTAAAAGGAACCCTTTCACTCCCAAGCTCAAAATACAGATTCTCTCAACCAGTCATTATAGAATAAAATATGAGTTATGTAGTGGGAACTGATAGTTCAATCAGCTTTCATCTGAGAAAGCTATCAAATGACAAGTTCTTCTAACTGTATCATTATCTCTAGTGAGAAACTGAAAAAGAAAATTGAACTTGATCACTCTTGGGAGAGAATTGAAAGACATGGCCGTGCCTAATAACATCACCTGAACACAATATTACTGACAAGACATAGTGTCATGTTGTTGTTGTTATTGTTTCATGTCTTCTTGTCAATTAGAGAGCTGAAAAAAGTTCTAACATGAAGCCAATGCTTGTTGAGGTAGGTGAAAGTTTGATTTTGTGATAATAGGTGGTAAGATAAATATATCATAATTTATTAAGAACACAGTTTGCATGGTCTGTGCAGTAAGTTTTATAGACCAAGTTTTTTTCCCGCTTTATAGTCCTAGTGCAAGGCACCTAGAATACAATGAAAAGCCCCACCCCGCCAGATTCTTGTAAATTCCAACAGATAACTTGGCCATGTATACCGAATAGTGAAAATATTGGGTGGGGATTTGTAGCCAGGGTGGGGTCGGAACATGTACTCTACTAGATTATCAAGTTTAGTGACACAGTTTGTGGGCATTCAGTATTTTTAAAGTCACAAGATTAATAACTGAAACGTGATTCTTCTGTTTTAGCTGCATGTTTTTCCTGGTTTTGAACCTCATGAGTTGACACCCCTTCCTATGCCACTCATAGCCAGTGAAATCTTGTCAAAAGTCATACAAAGCCAAACAGACTTGAAGAAGAAGGTAGGTTAGGAGCTTCTTCTTTAGTGTGGTGTCACTTGTATCTCCTCTCTGTATGATAAGTTAAACTTGGGAGTATTAAAGCTCAGATGTTACTGATTTGAAAAAATTTCAAAAATGTGAAATGAATCATGTATTCACAACACAGGTAGTTCTATGAGAATTTACATAAGAATTTGCAAGTTTTATTTGAATGGTCTCTGTATTTTTTCTTATCCCCTTATTGGCCCCTTATTGGTTTCTTATTGGCCCCTTATTGGTCCCTTAATGGCCCCTTGTTGGTCCCTTATTGGTTCCTTATTGGTATATAAACAGTCATGCTTTGACTGGTGAGCTACTGTAATTCTGTTTTCAATTCTTCAGCCTGGTTTAAAAAAAGAAGTGATTGGAAGACTATTGTCAAAAATGTCAGAAGCTGTTCTACAGGTATGGATAGTTTGTTTATAATTTTTGGCTGTAGTGTTTGGGGCATTTGCTTGTAATAACTGTTTGGCTGCTATTTGTTTCTGTCTAGATTAGATTTCCAAGAATTCACAGTCAAATTTAGCTTTTTGCAGGGAAAGTATTAAAAGAGGTTTGGAAAACTATACAGCTTGCTGAGCATGGACAATAATTTATACCAGCTATTTCTTCTCACTTTTCCAGGATACTTTCTGGTGGTTTTTCTTGGAAAAATACCAGGTAGAGTGCATCATTATTCACATTAATAATAAATGTTAATGTTAGTCATACTGTATTACTTCCAACTAAGTTTTTAGTTCATAGTTATATAACGCTTTTATTTATTTCATTTAAATGTGCTTCTTTATCTTTAGCCTGATAAAACAATACAGGAACTGTTCTTCAACCGGATCGCCCACAACTATGTAACACTGATATTCACAGCACCTGTGACAAAGTTCAGAGATACTGTGCTCAAGGTAAGCTGTTTCTTCAACCCTATTAGAACGTTATCATAGTACAGTGTATATATTCTCTGATTCTTTCAACCATACAAGGGGAAAATGTATCTTGATGTGGTTAGAATCGATAGTTCAATTAGGTGCCATTTGAGCAAGTTATCAAAAGTCGAGTTCTCCAAACTGTGTTGTGTGAGAAACTGTAAGAGAAAGTGAAGTGGAGGGATTCAATTCAGTTTTGTTTTGCAGAGTCTCACCAGTTTCTCACCTGGGAGTGAAAGTGAAATTTAGAGCTAGTTCAGGGTTTGCATAATCATGCCTCTTTGAATAATTATTAGAATATCATTAAAGCCATCATGAGTAGTTATTTTTAACAGATAGTGAAAGACAGTTCGATACATATATTTCAGTTTTATCTCTTGAGGGTATCAATAATTATTATATTTATTGTATTTAATAATTTAATATAATTATTATAATATTTTTTGTTTCCAGCGCTATCCACACCTGGTCGCTCAAGCAGTTTACTGTACGTTCTGCACTGCATTCCCAACCTCGTATAAGCAGTTTGGCGACAAGTTCAAGGAGAATTTAGTACAACTAGTTGATCAGTGGATGGTTGGTGAGTTCTGGGCAGTAGACCAGTTTCTCAAAGTTGCGCACTCATCCATGCTTGACGGGCCAAAACTTTCAAATTCAACTTTCAGCTTTCTTTTACAGCGGAATGTGTTCCGCCTTGA